>OY856410.1:948804334-950004334 GCA_963693085.1 Alisma plantago-aquatica | reverse complement strand
ACGTATTATGTATTGTGGTGATTGGATATGTATATGTATATAAAAACCAAATCCCTCATTAAATATTAATTTTTAGATGCCTCCCAAATGCGACACACGTGAAAAGCTTGATCGACCAAGTGTGGGTATGCCCAAGTGTAGTGCACCGTCTATCTCGTGGAAGCGTGAAGGATGAATGTGTGGGTCTGCCCAAGAAGGGTGCATATTCATCGTGTTTGCTTTGGGTAGGACTTAACAAGGTGACCTAGATAGGATCTAGCGCCTTGAGGCATGGAGATGCTCATTGCAAGGAGTTGCATATGACATCTTATCAAGAGTTGCATATGATGCAATTGGCAAAAGTTGCCTACCTGAGAGATCTAAGTTGTGGAGGATCAGCCCAAGCTGACTCATGACTTAGAGGATTTTAGGATCTTGCCCACTAGAAGGTTTTACGCTGCAATCTTCCGAATTGATGGTGAGGGCTATCCATTTGAAGTAAAATAGTGGGAGCGATAATTAATTAAAGGCCTAATTTTTATCGTCAACTTTTCAAATCAATCAAATAAGTCAAAAAGAGTTTTGAACTAAAATTGCATATATTTCCTTTTGTTAAAATAAATGGTTAATCAACAAATCACTTTATTTGCGATCGGTCCTTGAGACCAACAAATTAAATGGGAATAATTCCATGACTGGTTAGGATGATGAGAAGTGTTCTCAATCAAATTGTGAAAGCTCTAAGTCCTAGTTATACCAGAACCAGATGAACTCGATCCCACCACATCAATGGCTGAAAGTATGCTTATGGAAGCATACTGAGGATGACATTGATGAGGAGTGCTTGATGTTGTGTTATCTGAACTATGAGTTGCATAGACAACATGAGACATATAATGTCTCCAAGACACTGTCCCAGTATGTCATGACAGAAGGAGATCCAGTAAGGTATTCACACACTCAATGTGATTGGGTATGTGGAAAACCTGACTAAGAAGGATTCCCTCTGAGCCAAGGGTTGGCTATTGGTATGATACTGCACATGTTGCGAGAATCATACAATTCATGATAAACTACAACATGAACAACTTTGACAAGAGTTGATAGAGTTGTTGGACATGTTGAGGATAGTAGAGGAAAAGATGAAGAAAGACAAACCATAATCTTTGATGTGATTAAAGATAAAGGTAATTCTTAAGGGCAAGGATAAGGACAAAGCAAAGAAATGTTCTGATGCTAGCCAGCAATCCAAGCCCTCTTCAGCCTCAAGGCACATGGGGAAAGGGTGTATGAGGGAACTGCCCTCTATATCTGGAAGAACAAAAGAAGATGAAGGAGGGGATGGAGATCTCCACCTAAGGTATGAGGAAATGAACTGCTTCTTTATCTGAGGTATATGATACCAAGATATGGATATGTCATATATGATATGCAATATCCGCAAAGAAGTGATGACCTTTGTGAAAGGACCAAGAAAGAAGCACCCATCATTGGAGCAAGTGTTTTTGCCATAGATAGGAGTATCTTTCAGTTCATTTTAGCCTAATAGGCACGAAATAGAGTTGAGAACTACTATTTCATATATTTCCAATAGATAGAAACACTTTATTTTTGCATAATGTATGACAATGATGGAAATTAATAAAGTTGATGTTTCAATCTTAAATATATGATCTTTGTGGCAATTCCTTGTTTATCTTGTGATACATGGTATGCATAAGATAAAATGATACCTAAAAGTTATTGATAACTCAAACAATCAAATTAGCAACAATCATGGTAAATTCATTTCTAGTTTCCATGTGATGGATAAATCTAGACTCTTTTGGTTAGAGAACCAGTAAGAGAGATGAATATTTTGGACAATATTAATCAATCTTCACTAATGGTAGTGGGAGAATGATTATCCCATTAGGTATAATACATATGATGTATTTACATACCTATTGGAACAAATGCTAATACTTCAAATGGTGTTTAGAGAAATACCAATATGAATATCTTGAAATGTTCAAGATTATCATAGATGAAGTACAAATTTGGTAAAGTATTAATTCTTGATGAGATCAATGAATGAAATACTTGGACCAAATGTTTGAGATCCTTATGAGTGATTATGATAGTGTATCATAGTGAACTCATGATTAAGGCATGGTGATGTCTAAATCAAGAAGGAGTCATACTCTAAGGAGTTAGAGAATGATTATCAAATAACTGAATTCTTCTTAATAAATGAATACCCCACACTAATAAAAGAAGTTAAGAATCACAAGTGTTGTGAGTTCTTATATCCTTGACAGATACACCTCAATTATCTTTGTGATGAGTTGTTCATGTGATGAGTCAACTATCTAGATGAATATGAGGAACCAAATTTTGAGTTATGGTTTATGACCATTACATCCTAAATGACATCCATGTCAACCATAAGGTGTGACCTTGATGGTGGCACTCATTGGATGAAATCGATAAGTGCAAATGAGTCTTAAATGTTAAGACACATGGATAACATTTGAGAAGGATGATGCTTGTTGATTGCAACTTAATGACTGAGACATTTGGCATATGGATACTAAAATCACATTCCTATGAGAAATAAAACAAGGATGTGTACGTGACACAGCCTATAAGGTTTATGAATCCACTAATGCATATGAAGTCTAAAAGTTACAATGGACTAATCAATATGATTGATTGAGTACAAGCAACTAAAAATTGGATCTTTACTTTGATGATATAGTCAAGGGGTTTGACTGATATGTCAAAAATAAAGAAGGGATCTGTGATTTAGTGGGAGCGTATTCACATTCCACATGTTGATGTGAAATGGAATTGTTCTAGAATGAAAATCCAAAATTGGAAATTATCTTTAAGGAAGATAGAGATGTTTCCTATATGATAGGAATAGAGATCTATAGAGATAGTTCTCGAAAACCTCTTGACCTGTAAAGAGAAAGCATACATTGGCAATCTGTACTGAAGGGTTCAATATACACAGATTCAGTGGGAGAAAACTTGTCCATGTTATATGGATATTAGTATCCCAAGGCCAAGTGTCCAATTCTTATGAAGAATGGGAACACTAAGAATAGATATGGATCTATCATGTATGTAATCATCCCATTATCTTGCATGGCAAGAATAAAATGCATTCATCATCTTGTATGTAGGACATGGCAATATGATGTGCTCATCCTGATAACTCGTATGTGGGACATAACGAGTGGATGTCTGTCTACTTCCAGTAAGGGTTACTAGAATACCATGAGAACTTGATAAGTACTTGTGAAGTACTAGTTCTATGGAGATAAGGAAGAGTTCAATGTAAAGAGTTACATTGATGCGAACTTCCGAAAGGACAGAAAATTAATCGCAAAATATATATATATATGATATATAAAAGTGAAAGTTTGTTCATAATTGGAAACGTTCCAATAAAACCATTTAAAAGGAAATTTCGAGTATCTATACGTTAGAGAACTGCAGTGGATACTATATGGATCTGAAAGTTCATGAGACGAACTTATATTCCACTCATTGATGACAAGTCTGGAATCCTTGATCATGCAATGTGGCTAAAGGTTAGCAAAGGAATACTAGATCGCATATTATGGCAACTCCATCTCATACGTGTGACGTATAGTGAAGAGATGTGAGACATCTAATTTATACTGACTTTGGCAAGGTGTTGCCATTACTCACTATGTTGGCACTAGAGCACAGTAACATGTGGGACATGTTTGAAGATCACTATGAATATGATTCATGGGTGATTGACTCGCAGTACAAGTGGGAGTCTGTTGGTATGTATGCCCTGAGAGCCAATCAGGGGATGATTGGTGGGATACATTAAGATTGATTTGATAAACATCAAAGGCAAGCTTCCAATGCTTTCTGGTTCAGTCATATGAGATAATGATAGAACAGATTGAATGTCTAGAGAATGACAATACTCAATGACGTATGCCTTCAGGTTGAGGACCTGAACGATGAGATCATACGGATGCTAAGAGTTTGTACATTCTTGTTATGTCCCTAGTCGGATGTCATTGTGGTAGGTAGATAGACAACAATGACTCACAAGACTAGATTGTGGTGTTGGTTAATGACATAATCTCATTAGTCATGATATAGAGATATCAAACCAAATACATAGGTACTTGTTAGAGAACAAGTGTACTAGACAGACCCACCGTGAGTTTGACACATGGAACCATGACATGGTAGTCACAGTAAGTACTCACAGTGATGGTGGTGAGTTTGATTCTTTGACCTGAAATCACTACACTCAACACATGTCGTTGGGCACACTTTGACAGCATCAAACGCAGTCCTGAAACATGGGTTGTTATAAAGGTGATGATTGGGTGGCTTTGACACATGGGGCTTTTGAGGGGTGAGTGATAGATATGGGATTTGTCCCTCCTGAGGGATTTTGATATAGAAGGCCACTTGATGAGTAGGATTGAGATAGGCATGTGCATGCATGTGTGAATCAGTATGTGATATTGATGTCATACATATCTCCTTCAATCTATGCTGAGATCAAGAAAGTGAATGAACGTTGACAGGATGACTGTTCCATGCCTCGAGTTCATTCGGGATATTAGTGACAAAGGAATTATACATTCACTGTAACACCATTCATGGATTGTAGGATGAAAGTTGTTCTCCAACTTTCTACTTTCACTTGGGTAGCAATGATGTGTGACTAGGTACCGCTCTTTGCTTGTGAAGTCATAAGTGTTATGGACTTTCACTGCCAACGTGAAATGGACCTGCAAGGTCACACACATAGGATTTAACCTGGAAGAGGAGTTTTGTCCACAAGCAATGTTTAGATTGATTACTAAAGGAGTTTAGTAGTTTAATTAAACACTCAATTACTCGATAGCTCAATATCATATTGTTCAAGGTGTTGGACGCATTGATTGGAGTATTGGATTGATTGAAATTGCAATTGACTGATTCTGCTCAAACCTGCACTCCCAACCGATCGGCTCAAGTGTTGAACCGGTCGGCTGAGGTTGCTGAACCGGTCGGCTCAAGTGTTGAACCGATCGGCTCAAGCCCAGGGTGAAATGAGCAGTTCAAGTGTTGAACCGATCGGTTCAACTGGTGCAACCGAGCAAGTTGGGAAAGTCAGGTCGGTGAGAATTTTAGTTGTGTTTCACTTGCCCAATTTGATTAGAACAAGGAATGGTATTCAATACCAATTAGAAACGAAAGAAGGAAAGTCAATCGGGAACCGACCAGGACCACAAACCGACCGGTTCAGAAGTGAACCGATTGGCTCATGGGTCCCAACCGATCGGTTGGTGCTCCAACCGACCGGTTCATGTCCCCAACCGACCGGTTCACTTGTGAACCGATCGGTTCAGGTTGCGAGTTTGTTGTTTTTGTGGAAAATCTCGAACCCTTCTACTCCTGCTTTAGTCCCATATTGCCGGGGACAGAGAACCCTATCCCATGACCCTCCTATATATATAGGGGTATTGGGGGTTTCTCAGAGAACAACTCAGTGCAACCAGTTGCTCTGCAAGTTGTCGTTCTCTCTGGTTTTGGTAACCGAGAGAGAGCCTGAGCAAGTGCTTCCCGCAAAGGGAGGTGCAGCAAGGGAAGGACAACTGTAGTTGCAACTGGAGGTAGGAGAGTGTGTTGGCGACTAGTACATCAACAGGAGGGTGTGACTCCTTCCACTTCCTTGTGGGATAAGGAGTGTGGAGTTCCAGGTGGTCCGTGTGGACTACTTCAGAGGCGGGAGGTTTCTGCCGCTCAGGAGGACAACTGTCATCCGACACTCCGGTAGGAGGAGGAGGAGTCAGTCCCAGTGCAACCAGGAGCTGCACAGATGCCGTACAAGACCGGAGTTGAAGACCGCGCATTGCGCGAGGTATTGTCGCCGAGCAAGCCTCGGGACAAGGTATGATTCCACAAACCATCCTTTCCTAATATATAGATGTTGACGCGTTTCCTCGGTATGGGTTTGGGGAGAAATTTTTTTTTGTTTCCGCTGCCTTCTCTGTCTCCCCTAAAACCCAACACGTTCTTGAGTATAAAATGGACAACTTTCTTAAGTCCATGATCCTAATCTAGTTCCTGATCCATCATGCAATCTTACTTTGTTGTTAAAGCACAAACCTATGATTATGATCTAGAAACTTGATTAATGACTCAGATATTGATGATATAACTAGGGTTAACTAATATGATTCCTAAAAACACCTAAGTAGATCATTCATTCTCAATATATGCTTGATGCTTGATTAAATGTTGAAATATTGATATAATGTCGATTATAAATGGATGATCTACCCTAGGGTTGTATAGGAATGCAAAACCCTAATCTTGCATATTGGATACATGGTGCTGGCATAATATGATCTTGACCCTCAAATATATATCTTGATTTATCTAGGATCTACTTGAGACATTGACCTTTCACTCTTAGACCTTTATTCGGTTAATATCTAAAAAGGTACGCTATTATACAACTCCTCCTTGATTGTAATGATAATACTTTTAGGTATCTCTTGACTTATTCTTGGCTATTTATTTGGATGAACTATTATTCCCTATGAGTAGTCTTCTATTTTTCTTATATACTATATTTTGAGAAACATGAAACCCTCAATTACAATACCCATTATGACTGACCGTATATTGATGTTGATAATGATGTTGGAAAAGTTGATGATGTTGATATTGAATATAAGCAAAAACCCCTTGATTGAAGGGTGGGGTTTTGTATGTTGACCTCCTATCTCCATTGGTGAGAAGGAGATTGGTGACCTCCCTATCGCGTTGGAGTAATAGAGTCACATAAATTAATATAAGCATGCTTCTTAATTACAACATAATGGGAAATTTGTAATAAAATTCTTGTTGAACAACATTTTGGTTTTTGGAAGTTCGTTCGATATGCTTTTAAAACATAAGTCCTGCCAAGCATACTAGTTTTCTTATAAACTACTTTACTTGTTTTTATATAGCATACCGTGCAATTGCATTGACATTGTGTCTTCATTTTCTCAATTTTAGGTAATGCAAGGAACTAGAGATTTATATTCATCTACTCATTTATCCACTACAATAAAGACTGCTACATCAATTATGGACTCTACATGGGAGCTAATTATAAAAGGGATGTAGTCGTTGGCTAGTTTCTTATCGTTTTCTCTTTCCATGTTGCCTATGGGCCTTATGTACTAAACCTTTTGGTTCATTTTAATAAAGAAGAATGTTATTCCATTTTTGCATATTATATCTGTGTGATTTTTGAGCCACTCAGGGACAGGTGCTCTAATCCCTTTAACATTGCCCTTTTGGATAGTGGGATTGGGATTAGGGTAGGAACGGATCTGTGAGAGCTGGTATCAGAGCCATAACACACTTCATATCCATTAGTGAAATGATGTTCTTAATCGCTGAACCAAGGAAGCCCTAAAATTCACTATGGTGAAAACGGAGGTGTCTAGAAAGAGCACAAAGGGGGTTCTGGCATAATTCCCCCTATCCATCTTCACGGTGGTTGAGGTTCCTCCTACTCCACCTAGACATAGTTGATCCATAAATGGATGGAAGGACTTCCTATAACCCTAGAGAGTCTTCTAGCATCTTATCTCTTCTTTAAGGATTTCCCAAGCCACCTATTAGAAGGAAGTAGGATGACTCCTCATATTCTCGTCCGCTTTAAGGTTTCATGACTTGATCTATGTACTCTCTCTATTTTGGGTAAATTAAGGAGGGGAACAACTAAAATCCGAAAATAAATTGAGAAAACTTGTTACAATATTTCCATGATCAATCATATTTTTCTTTGAAAGTTATAAATAAGAAAACTTATATCAGTTGAACTCTTGCAGATGGCCCCAAAAACCATGAACAATAGGAATGGTGAAGGGACCTCTGGTACTAAAGATAAGGGGAAGAAGCCCCGTATGAATGATTATGAAGATGTTGGTTCTGCCAATAAGACCACTAATATGGGGGAGTGGGAGTTGAAACAGAAGGCCATTATGGATTCCCTCCCTGACCTAGCCATTCGTACAGCATCCCTTGTGCCAACCCATAACCCAAAACCCATCACTATCCAAGATTTTTTGAAACTCAGCCCATAAGACTTCTATGGGTAAGACAAAGATGATGCCCTAGACAAGGCTGATGCCTCGTTAGTGTCCATGGAAAACACCTTTAGGGTTTTGAGGTGCCCTGAACAAGACAATGTTAGTTTTGCTACCTACTAGTTGAAGGGGGCGGCCAAGTTGTAGTGGGAGAATTATATCCTGTCACAACAGGTCATCCCTATCAAATGGGAAGCCTTCAAACCCATTTTCACCAATCGTTTCCAACCAACATCTGAGAGAAAGGAGAAACAAAAAAAATTCCTCACCCTTACCCAAGGAACTAACACAGTGGTTGAATATAGCCGACAATTCCGCCTTCGTGAGAGGCATGCCACCAACCTCACTGAAGAACAAAAATTGAATTGTTACATTGATGGGCTCTTCCTCACCATAAAAGCTTTTGTATCCTCATACGAACCCACCAATTTTCAAGATGCCTATGACCATGCCTTATCCATGGAAAGAACCCTAGGGATGGGACATGGGAAACCATTACCTACCCTTGCCTATCTAGGCCTGACTGAAGTTGTACTTGGAAAACCTGAATAGAAGGGAAAACCCCATATTGGTGGCAATAAGACAAAAACCAACAGAAGAACCAGAGAAATCCCCCTACCCAGAACTACAATCAAGGCCAGAACTAGAATTACAATTTTGGTCCTACACAAAACCAGAATCATGGCCAAAATAGGGGTCAAGGCCGGAATGCCAATATTCCTCGTTATCAAAACTGTGGTAACTTCCACATTGGTCAGTGCAAGTATACGTCCCCGATTTTCCATTACTGCAAACAAGAGGGTCACTTTAGAGACAACTACCCCCACACTCCCCCAACATGGTCCAGGTAAGGTGAACATCGATAGGCCCGTGTCTTTGTTGTGAATGTAGATGAGGTGAAGGCCAATGAAAACAAATTCATGGAAGGTACCTTTTAAATTCAAAAAATTTCCAAAACATTATATCATGATTATCTTGTACAAAATCCTTATGCAAAATATATGTATACGTAGGTGTGATGCAAATCTCCGACCATTTTGTTGTTACTCTTTTTGACTTCGGGTCAACAAACACCTTCATGTCTAAGAATCTTGCCTTTATGTTGAATCTTGAAATGAGGGACTTAGTGTACGTACTTGATGTAACTACCCCAAGTGGGAAGATGAAAGTCTCCTACTATATTGTCAAAAAAGTCCTTCTATCTTATGTTGGACATAGTTTTGAATCAGATTTCATAATCTTAGACATGGAAGACTTTGACCTTATTTTAGGGATGGATTGGCTCCATAAAATCATGCTCTGATCGATTGTCATGCCAAAAAAATCATTATTTCCAAACCCAACCTCCCTATTCTTGTAATTCCTAGAAGGAAAGACCGAAATCAAAATGTTATTATTTCTTTGATTAAAGCCAAAAACTTGATAGCTAAAGGGTGCAAAGCATACCTAGAAACTGTAACCATAGTTAATCCCGATACGAGTGCCCTAGAAAACATTGATGTTGTGTGGGAGTACCCAAGTGTCTTTCCTGAGGAGCTCCATGGGATACTACCAGATCGTGATGTCGATTTTTCTATTGATTTAGCACCTGGTACCACACCCATTTCTCGGGCACCCTATCAGATGGCTCCTACGGAACTGGATGAGATGAAAAAGTAGTTGCAATAATTGCTTAACAAGGGTTTCGTCCACCCTAGTACCTCTCGTTGAGGAGCCCCCATTCTATTTGTCAAGAAAAAGGATGGTTCCCTTTGCATGTGTATTGATTATCGTCTGATCAATCAAGCTACTATGAAAAACAAGTATATGCTGCCCAGAATTGATGACCTTTTCGATCAACTCTGTTCTGCCCATGTCTTTTCAAAAATTGATCTTCATTCTGGTTACCACCAACTCAAAGTTAAGGACGAAGACATTCCTAAAACATCCTTTCGAACCCGATACATGCATTATGAATTCCTTGTCATGCCTTTTGGGTTTACTAATGCCCCTGGTGTGTTTATGAACTTGATGAATAGTGTCTTACAAAGTTTCCTCGACGAGTTTGTAGTGGTCTTCATTGATGACATATTGATATATTCGAATAATGTTGAATCACACCGCATTCACCTTCACAATGTTCTTGACATCCTCCAATCTCAGAAATTCTATGCAAAGTTGTCAAAATGTGAATTTTGGATTTCTGAAGTCATGTTCTTAGGCCATATAATTTCTAGTGGGAAAATTTCTATTGACCCCGCCAAAGTATCAGTTGTTCTTGAGTGGAAATCCCCAAAGGATGTTTCTGAGATTCGTAGTTTTCTGGGTCTTGTTGGCTATTATTGACATTTTATTCAGAACTTCAGCAGGACTACCTTACCTCTCACTAAGCTCACCAGGAAAGGAGAACAGTTTATCTGGTCAAAGGAGTGTGAGTCTAGTTTTCAAGAGCTAAAGACAAAGCTGACAACTGCACCTGTCTTGACTCTTCCCTCAGGAAATGATGGGTTCGTCATCTTCACTGACGCATTAAGATTTGGTCTGGGGTGTGTTCTCATGCAAGAGAGAAAGGTAGTTTCTTATGCCTCTCGACAATTGAAGACAAACGAGGTCAACTACCCAACCCATGACCTTGAGCTTGCCGCCATCATATATGCTTTGAAAATATGGCAACACTACTTGTATGGTGCAACTTTCGACATCATCACTGACCACAAGAGTCTAAAATATATCCTGACATAGAAGGATCTCAATCTCAGACAGAGGTGTTGGCTCGAGTACCTTAAAGACTATGACTTCACCATTGCCTACCACCCCGGTAAGGCAAATGTGGTGGCCGATGCACTCACCAGGAAGCAGGCTAAATGTGTTGTTGTCTTTACTACTGAATGGAGGAACATGGAAGTCATGTCACCTTGGGCCCCGAGGTGTATGGCGAACGTTCTTAGATTGTCCAGTGTCCATGTAAAACTAGGCCTCCAGTCTGAGATCCTGTCATCCCAAAAGAATAGCAAGAGCCTTGATGAAATGACTAAGCTATTAGAGAAGCCCCAAACTCATCTGACAGACAGTATGGATGGTGGAATCTGATACAAACAACGCATATGGGTCCCAGAAGATTCAGTCATGATAGAAATGGTGTTACGAGAAGCTCACAGGTCAAAATATATTGTGCATCCTGGATTGACGAAAATGTACAAGGATCTGTAAAGGCACTTCTGGTGGAGGAATATGAAGACTGACATTGCTACTTTCATCTCCAAGTGTCTGACTTGCCAACAGATCAAGGCTGAACACCAACATACAGGAGATCATCTACAACCCCTACCTATCCCCGAGGGGAAATGGGAAAACATCACCATGGATTTCGTGGTGGGACTACCCAGGACTAGGAAAGGGAGTGATGCCATTTGGGTTGTAGTTGATCGTCTAACTAAATCATCCCATTTTATTCCAATCAAGACAACAACCAAGGTTCATGAGTTTGCAGAACTTTATGTTTGGGAGACAGTCAGGCTGCATGGAATTCCTGTATCTATAGTATCAGATCGTGATGACAAAGTTCACTTCTCACTTGTGGTGACAAGTACAGGAAGAACTGGGAACTCAACTGAATTTCAGCACTGCTTACCACCCACAAACTGACGGACATTCTGAGAGGACAATCGAAGTTCTAGAAGACTTGTTGAGATCATGAATGACCATCATAAAGGTAAAAATATAAATTAAATAATAGAGAAGAGGGAAAACTCACATTGTCACCGTTTTGGACTAAAATTACAAATTTCCTTTTGTAGAACAAATGGCTCTCAACAATAGTCACTTTTTTTTGTGATCGGTCATTGAGAAGGACAAGTTAAATGGGAACAATTTCCACGATTGGTTTAGGATGTTGAGAATTGTGCTCACTCAAGAGAGAAAGCTCTATGTCTTAGATACACTAGAGCTAGAAGAACCCGCCCCCAATGCACCAAAGGCTAAAAGGGATGCTTACAAGAAGCATACTAAGGATGCCATTGATGTGAGTGATTGATGTTGTACTCAATGAACTATGGGTTGGAGAGACAAGATGAGAACATGGACGTCAACATCTCAAGAACATGTATCAAGACCATGCACAACAAGAGAGATATGATGTCTCCAAGGCATTATTCCAGTGTGTCATGACAGAAGGAGATCCAGTAGGCCCTCACACACTCAAGATGATTGGGTATGTGGAGAACCTAACTCAATTGGGATTCCCTCTGAGCCAAATGTTGGATAATGATGTGATACTACAATCGTTGCCAGAATCTTACAGTTAGTTTGTGATGAATTACAACATGAACAACTTTGACAGGCCAGTGACAGAGTTGTTGGGCATGTTGAGGACAACCGAGGCACAATTGAAAAAAGACAAACCCAAATCTGTGATGATGCTCAGTAGAAAGAAGGGAAAGTCTAAGGGTAAGGGAAAGGGCAAGGGCAAAGCAAAGAAAGATTTTGATGCAAGCCAGTAGCCCAAGTCATCTTCAACTCTCAAAGCCAAGGGAGGGGTGAACAAGGGAGGAAAATGTCACCATCGTCATGAGCCAGGACATGGGAAGAGAAATTGCCCTCTCTACATAGATGAACTAAAGAATAAGAAGGAGGGGATGGGAGTCTCCACCTCAGGTATCATGAAATAAACTCAAAATGCTTCTTTATCTTAGGTATATAATATCAAGATATATATTTGACATATATGTTGTGTAGTATCTAAAAAGAAGTGATGGCCTTTATGAAAGGAACAAAAGGAACATTGATCAACATTGGAACAAGTGTTGCTGCCATAGATAGTAGTACCTTTTAGTTTATTTCATCCCAAAGGGCATGTAATAGAGTTATGAACTGCTGTTTCATTTTGCCAATAAATAGAAACACTTTATTTCTGCATCTTGTAATGACAAGGATGTCTATCAATAAAGATTCATGTTTCAATTTCAATGATATGATTTTTTATGGAAATGCCTTATTTATCTTGTGGTACTTAATATGCATGAGACAAAATAATAATACCTAAAAGTTATTGATGACTCGAACAATAAATTAGCATTATCATCTAAACAAATGAATGAGAAATTCATCTCTAGGTTCCATGTTTATGGATTAAATAGACTCTCTTAGTTAATGCACCATTAAGAGATATGAATGTCTTATTTATTGGGTATGATGACATGTCAATCTTCACTAGATGTAGTGGGAGAATGACTATTCTATTAGGTATAATACATATTGATGTATATACATACCTATTGGAATAAATGCTAATACTTTCGATATGGTATTTAATGAAATACCAATATGAATATCTTGAAATGTTCAAGAATATCATAAATGAAGAACAAACTTAGTAAAAGTATTAATTCTTTGTTATGACCAATGAACGAGATACTTAAACCAAATGTTTGAGGACCTTGTGAGAAACTATGATAGTGTATCATAGAGAACTCATGATTCAGGCATAATGGTGTCTAAATCAAAGAAGGAATTATACTCTAAATAGTAAGAGCATGATTATCAAACAAATAACTATTCTTCTAGAATTCTTCTAAAGAACATTATTTACACTAAATAAACTTACAAAAGCAGATTAAGAATCACAAGTGTTGTGGAATCTCAAATTCCTTATGTAACTGATACACCTCATACATCTAGTAGAAAACACCTTGAGCTTGATGGATAATGATGTCCTACAACTCAAAGGTGATTAACTGGTCATATGATGATGAGCCAATAGTCCATCGAGATGATATTGAGGAACCATATTTTGAGTTATGGCTTGAAGACATAAGATCCAAAATGACTTCCATGTGAACCGAATAAGGTATGACCTTAATGGTAGCACTTATAAGGATAAAACCTATAACTGCAATTGGGAGTTAAGAGTTAAGACTGACATGGGTGACAAGTGAAGAGGTGATTGGTTGAGATAAATTCAAGTGAGTTCAAGATGTTGAACCTGATGATTTTATTTAACCAATTGTAGTGGCTATAGGCCATAAAGGATCATGCTTGATATTGGAACATAAAGACTATGAAATTTGACATATGGATATTAAAACTGCATTCCTAGTAGGAATAACATGAGGTTGTGTATGTGAAATAACCTGAAGGGTTTTATAATTCCATTAATGCAAATGCAGTCTATAAGTTACAAGAGTTTAATCAATATGATTGATAAAAGACAAGAACCTCATAGCTGGAGTCTTTACTTTGATCATATAGTCAAAATTTTTGACTTATATATCAAAATAAAGAAGGGATCTGTGATTATAAAGATTTAGTGGAAGCATATTCATATTCCACATGATGATGAGGAATAAAACAAAATTGGTGTGGAAATACCTTCTTTAAGGGAATAAAGATAAATGTCCTATGTGATAGGAATAGATACCTATAGAGATAGTTCTCAAAAGTCTCTTGACCTGATAAAGAGAGAGAATACATTGGTAGTCTATGTTGAAGGGTTCATTATGCAAAGATTTAGTGGGAGAAAACTTGTCCATATTACATGGAGTTAGTCTCTCAGATGCCTAGTGTCCCAAATTCTTATGGGGAATAGGAACACATAGATATATGCCTTATGCATTCACAATTGGATCTATCATGTATGTAATCATCCCATTATCTTGAATGTATTGGACATGACAAGAATATATATATATATATATATATATATATATATATATATATATATATATATATATATATATATGCATTCATCATCTCATATGTATAGGACATGATAATATGATATGCTCATCCAGTTATCTCGTATGTAATGAACATGATGAGTGGATGCATGTCTACTTCCAGTGAGAGTCATTGGAATACAATAAAGAACATATTTAAGTACTTATGAAGTATTAAAGGATTAGTTCTATGGTAATAAAAGGAAGAGTTGAGTGTAATTTAGTTACACTAATGCAAGCTTCCGAAACGACAAAAATTGATCGCATGATGCAAAATATAAAAGTTATATTCAATTGTAAAGTGGACAAGAGTTGTTAAATGGAAATATTCTGAGTAAAATTGAAAAGCCATTTAACTCTAAAAGGGAATTCTGAGTATCCTTGTGCTATGAACAACATAGGATACTATATAGATCTAGAAGTTCATACGGATGAACTTAAAGATATTCCCGTTGGTGTGTATGCCCTGAGAGCCAATCATGGGATGATTGGTGGGATACATTAAGATTGATTTGATAAACATCAAAGGCAAGCTTCCAATTCTTTCTGGTTCAGTCATATGGGATAGTGATAGAACAGATTGAATGTCTAGAGAATGACAGTACTCAATGACGTATGCTTTCAGGTTGAGGACCTGAACGATGAGATCATACATATGCTAAGAGTTTGTGCATTCTTGTTATGTCCCTAGTCGGATGACATTGTGGAAGGTAGATAGACAACAATGACACACAAGACTAGATTGTGGTGTTGGCTGAAGACAGAATCTCATTAGTCATGATATAGAGATATCAACCAAACACATAGGTACTTGTTAGAGAACAAGTGTACCAGACAGACCCACTGTGAGTTTGACACATGGAACCATGACATGGTAGTCACAGTCAGTACTCACAGTGATGGGGGTGAGTGTGATTCTTTGACCTGAAATCACTACACTCAACACATGTCGTTGGGCACACTTTGACATCATCAAACGCAGTCCTGAAACATGGGTTGTTATAAAGGTGATGATTGGTGGCTTTGACACATGGGGCTTTTGAGGGGTGAGTGATAGATATGGGTTTTGTCCCTCTTGAGGGAGTTTGATATCCAAGGCCACTTGATGAGTAGGATTGAAATAGGCATGCGCACGCATGTGTGAATTAGTATGTGATATTGATGTCATACATATCTCTTCCAATCTACTCTGAGATCAGGAAAGTGAATGAACGTTGACAGGATGACTGTTCCATGCTTCGAGTTCATTCGGGATATCAACGACAAAGGAATTATACATTCACTGTAACACCATTCACGGATTGTAGGATTGAAAGTTGTTCTCCAACTTTCTACTTTCACTTGGGTAGCACTGATGTGTGACTAGGCACCGCTCTTTACTTGTGAAGTCATAAGTGTTATGGACTTTCACTACCAACGTGAAATGGACCTACAGGGTCACACACATAGGATTTAACTTGGAAGAGGAGTTTTGTCCACAAGCAATGTTTAGATTCATTACTAAAGGAGTTTAGTAGTTCATTTAAACACTCAATCAATTGATGGCTCAATCTCATAATGTTCAAGGTGTTGGACACATTGATTGGAGTATCAGATTGATTGAAATCACAATTGACTGATTCTGCACAACCTACACTCCCAACCGATCTGTTCATGTGATGAACCAGTCGACTGAGCTTGGTGAACCGGTCGGCTCAAGTGTTGAGCCGATCGGCTCAAGGTCAGGGTGAACCGGTCGGCTCAAGTGTTGAGCCGATCGGCTCAAGGTCAGGGTGAACCGATTGCTTCAAGTGTTGAAACGATCGATTCAACTGGTGCAACCGAGCAACTTGGGAAAATAGGATTGGTGAGAATTTTCCTTTCATTTCAATTGCCCAATTTGATTGGGAAATAGGATTGGTATTCGATACCAATTGGAAACAAAAGAAGGAAAGTCAATCGGGAACTAACCAGGACCACCATTCAACTGGTTGACTTGTGAACCGACCGGTTCAGGGGTCCTAACCGATCAGTTGAGGTGTCAAATGACCGGTTCAGGTCCCCAACCGACCGTTTCAGTTGTGAAATGATTGGTTCAGGTTGTGAGTTGGTTGCTTTTGTGGAAAATGTCTAACCCTTCTACTTCTGCTTTTAGTCTCGCATTGCCCGGGATGGAGAACCCTGTCCCATGACCCTCCTATATATATATGGGTATTTGGGGCTTCTCAAAGTAAAACTCAGTGCAAACCAGTTGCTCTGCAAAGTTGTCGTTCTCTCTGGTTTTGGTAACTGAGAGAGCCCGAGCAAGTTCTACCCGAAGGGAGGCACAGTAAGGGAAAGACAACTGCAGTTGCGACTAGTGGCAGGAGAGTGTGTTGGTGACTAGTACGCTGACAGGAGGGTGCGACTCCTTCCAACTCCTTGTGGGACAAGGATTGTGGAGTTCTAGGTGGTCTGTGTGGACTACTTCAGAGGTGAGAGGTTTCTGCCACTTAGGAGGACAACTGTCAACCCGACAGTCCGGTGAGACCAGGAGTCGTCAGTCCCGGTGTGACCAGGAGCTGCACAGACACCGTCGAAGACCAGAGTTGAAGACCACGCTAAGCACGAGGTATTGTCGTCGAGCAAGCCTTGGGACAAGGTATGATTCCACAAACCATCCTTTCCTATTATATAGACGTTGACGTGTTTCCTTGTTTCGGGTTTGGGGGAGAAATTTTTAGTTTTCGCTGCCTTCTCTACCTCTCCTAAAAACCCAATAGTGGTATTAGAGCCACGTCAACTGCTCTATATTTTAGGAATATCGATATGATCGATTTTGGTTTGTCGCCTTTATTTATTGCATACGATGCAAATAAAATTGGCTGTATGCATGTCCAATCCTAAATCCACAAATCCCAATTACATATATGATATGTATTATTAATGCACTCGATACGCGTTGCCCTTAAACGAGTTTTGTGGTGGATGTTTAGCGTGGTTATGGCAAATAAACCCTATCTGTGTAAGGTTGTTTGCGGTTGCTTGCATCTCGGTCTGCGCACCGATCTTCCTTCTCATATTCTTGATGTAACTCGAAATAATTTGAGATTCTTTCCTACCTTTGCTCCCCCCGAATGTAACTCGAGGTTTCTCCTTTTATACAATGTAAAATAGGATAGAATTTTATTTCCTATTATGTCGAAGACCAGCAGACATCCTGACGACAACTGAGACGATCAGTTCAAGGCGTGAACCGATCGGTTGACGTCCAGACAATCGGTTCAAGGAGTGAACCGATCGGTTCATGACCGGTTCGAGGAGCGAGACGAGCGGGTGGCGGACATGATGAGCTGCACGACGACTAGGTGAACCGATCGGTTGGAGGAGCCACCTGATCGGCTGGTGGAACCCAGACGACCGGGCCAGATGAGTAAGTCATTCATGTGATGAGTTGATCTACTCCGAAGGCAAAGCACAGAGTTCATCTTGTACAAGTTGCATGTGATGTAGACCTAGATGACCGTGATTCCTCTTGGCTCGAGGAATCACATTAGGATGGCCATAATCATCGCTTTTATCATTTTGCATGTTTTCTGTGGGATATAGCATGTATATGATATGTACTATGTATTGTGGTGATTAGATATGTATATGCATATAAAAACTAAATCCCTCATTAAATATTAAGTTTTAGATGCCTTCCAAATGCGACACATGTGAAAAACTTGATCGACCAAGTGTGGGAACGCCCAAGCGTGGTGCACCGTCTATCTCATGGAAGCGTGAAGGATGAATGTGTGGGTTTGCCCAAGCAGGGTGCATATCCATCGTGTTGGCTTTGGGTCGGACTTGACAAGGTGACCTAGATAGGATCTAGCACCTTGAGGCATGGAGATGCTCATGGAAAGGAGTTGCATATGACATCTTATCAAGAGTTGCATATGATGCAATTGGCAAGTGTTGCCTACCTGAGAGATCTAAGTTGTGGGTGACAGCCCAAGCTGGTCCATGAATTAGAGGATTTTAGGATCTTGCCCACAAGAAGGTTGTACGCTGCAATCTTCTGAATTGATGGTGAGGGCCATCAATTTGAAGTAAAATAGTGGGAGAGATAATTAATTAAAGGCCTAATTTTATCGTCAACTTTTCAAATCAATCAAACAAGTCAAAAGAGTTTTGGACTAAAATTGCATATTTTCCTTTTGTAGTACAAATGGAAACAAACAACAATCACTTTTCTTTACGATCGGTCCTTGAAAAGGACAAGCTAAATGGGACAAACTTTCACGACTGGTATCAGACATTGAGAATTGTTCTCACTCAAGAGTGTAAGCTCTCTATCCTGGATACTCCAATTCCAGAGGAACCCGCTCCTAATGCACCAAAGATAGAAAGGGATGCTTACAAGAAGCATTCTGATGATGCAATTGATGCAAAGTGCTTGATGTTGTGTTCTATGAACCATGAGTTGCAGAGACAACATGAGAACATGGGTGTCATTGAGATGATTCAGCATCTCAGGAACATGTATGAAGATCAGGCACGGCAAGAGAGATACAATGTCTCAAGGGTGTTGTTCAAGTGCATCATGATAGAAGGAGATCTAGTTGGTCCTCACACACTCAAGATGATTGGGTATGTGGAGAACCTGCAAAGACTGGGATTTCCACTGAGCCAAGAGTTGGCTACTGACGTGATAATGCAATCGTTGCCAGAATCCTACAGTCAGTTTGTGATGAACTACAACATGAACAACTTTGATAGGCCACTGTCAGAGTTGTTGGGCATGTTGAGGATCGCCGAGATACAGATGAAGAAGGACAACCCTGAGTCTGTGATGGTGATCATGAACAAGAAAGGCAAGTCCAAGCGCAAGGGCAAGGGTAAAGCTAAGAAAGGTTCTGATGCTAGCCAGGAGCCCAATACATCTTCAGCTCTCAAGGCCAAGGGAGGCGTGACCAAGAAAGGAAATTTCCACCATTGTCAAAAGCCATGACATTGGAAAAGGAATTGTCCTCTCTATTTAGAAGAACAAAACAAGAAGGAGGTGACTGACGTCTCTACTTAAAGGTGTCATGAAAGTAAACTTGTAACACTTTTTGAGGTATATGATACCAAGATGTAAGGTGTAAATCACTCATAATTGGGGCAAGTGTTGCCGCCATAGATAGGAGTACTTTAGTTTATTTTCAGCCTATAAGGCATGTAATACAGTTATGAACTGCTATTTCATATTTGCTAATAGATAGAAACACTTTATTTTTGGCATATTGTGCGACAATGATGGCAATTAATAAAGTTGAGTTTTCAATATTAAAGATATGATATTTGTGGCAATACGTTATTTATCTTGTGGTATTTAATATGCATAAGATAAAATGATACCTAAAGTTATAGATAACTCAAACAATCAAATTAGCATCAATCATAAGAAATTCATTTCTAGTTTCCATGTGATGGATAAATCTAGACTCTTTTGGTTAGAGAACCAGTAAGAGACATGAATATCTTGGACATGATTAATCAATCTTCACTAAAAGTAGTGGGAGAATGATTATGCTATTAGGTATAATACATGTGATGTATTTACATACCTATTGGAACAAATGCTATTACTTCAATTGGTGTTTAGAGAAATACCAATATGAATATCTTGAAGTGTTCAAGATTATCATAGATGAAGTGCAAATTTGGTAAAGTGCTAATTCTTGATGAGATCAATGAATGAAATACTTAGACCAAATGTTTGAGATCCTTATGAGTGATTATGATAGTGTATCATAGTGAACTCATGATTAAGGCATGGTGATGTCTAAATAAAGAAGGAATCATACTCTAAGGAGTTATAGAATGATTATCGAATAACTGAATTCTTCTTAATAAAAGAATACCCCACACTTATAAAGGACATTAAAAATCACAAGGAGTTGTGAGTTCTTATATCCTTAACAGATACACCTCAATTATCTATATGATGAGTTGTTCATGTGATGAGTCAACTATCTAGATGAATATGAGGAACCGAATTTTGAGTTATGGTTTATGACCATTACATCCTAAATGACTTCCATGTGAACCATAAGGTATGACCTTGATGGTAGCACCCATTGGATGGAAATCCATAACTGCAAATAAGTCTTAAGTGTTAAGACACATGGATAACATTTTGAGAAGGATGATGCTTGTTGATTGCAACATAATGACTAAGACATTTAGCATATGGATACTAAAACGGCATTCCTATGAGGAATAAAACAAGGATGTGTACATGACACAACCTATAAGGTTTATGAATCCACTAATGCAAATGAAGTCTATAAGTTACAATGGACAGGAGTATGAATTTCATGGTTAAAGATTTTTGGGAGGAGGAGAATGGGTGGGATTGGCAGGCGTTGAGTATGGTTGTTGATGAGGAGGGCATGGAGGCAATCAAGAGAGCTAGCCTATTTATTTTAGAAGAAGATGATAGAATCATCTGGACGTTGACGGAGAATGGCCAGTTTGATATAAAATCGGTGAAGATGCTACTACAACATCCTACCAACATGGGTGTTGTTACAAACCTATCCAAGTTGTGGAAGATAGATGGTCCATGTGGTAGTACCGTGATCTGGAAGATGATGCATAGAGCCATACCAACAGATGATAACATTGCCCGATGCCACATCCAGCTCGCGTCACAATGTTCATGTTGTGAGAACCCTGAGTCGGAGAGCTTAAACCATTTGGTTTTTGAGAGCCAGATAGCAACGACCTTATGGAAACGATATGAGAATTTGATTCAAGAACCTGCCCCAAATGATATTGGGTCCTTAATCTCCTGTTGTGGACACTTTTCAACATCCTCAGTTAGAAGATGGATGGGGAGTAGGCTATCTGCGATTATTGTGGAAAGCATATGGAGACTAAGATGTTTGGCCAGGTTCGAAAATATCAAGAGGAACTTAGACATTGAATGGGAATATCTGATCAATAGGATAAATGGCCTGATGCAGAAGCGGAGTTTCACTCCAAACAAACAATCAGAGTTTTACAAAGAGCTAGAAAATTTTGGAGTGAAGGAGCCAAGATGGCGCCTTAGAAAGATCAACATCATTCGCTGGAATCCACCAGACATAAATAACCTGAAGTTGAACATCACAATAGGGAGAGTGGTAGACCCGGAGGGGCAATCCCGTCGATGGGCTACAGGCCTGGTTAGAAACAGAAGGGGGCAGGTCTTGGTGGCGTTCAGATCATGGCTGCAAGCTGATGCATATACACTAGCTTATATCCAGGCTTGTATTGTCGGGCTCAAGATAGCAGAAGACAAATTCCTAAAGATTACATACATGTAGATTGACGATCATCATACTTATGACATTTTATGGGGAGAGGTTGATGAACCATGGAGGGTTGCTCCTATCATTAGGGAGTTAAGAAGGAAGTTGATAGAAGATGACATCAATGGTGGGTTGGTACACAAAGTGATTAACTCCATCCCGAGGGAGTTGGGAAATTGGGGAAAAGATTTGGAGGATGTGTTTATCTGCTCGATTCCTGAACAATTACCTCATAAGGTTAAGGGTATGCTGATGATGGAGAGACGCAATATACCTTACATACAGGTTGATAAGGGGAGTAGATAATTCGGGTTTCTTCTTATTTTGCGTTCGGTGTGTTGATTGATAGGGGGTGGTTCGTTTGTTCCAAGTGTTTTTGGGGTGTTTTTGTATGGGAAGACACCTGCGTATATATGAGCAGGAGATGTACATGTTTGGAGATTTAGCCTACACGGGGAGGGTAGGATGAATAAAAGTACCTCCCGACTTTAAAAAAAAAGTTACAATGGACTAATCAATGTGATTGATTGAGTATAAGCAACTCAGAATTGGATCCTTACTTTGATGATATGGTCAAAGGGTTTGACTGATATGTCAAAGATAAAGAAGGGATTTGTGATTTAGTGGGAGCATGTTCACATTCCACATGCTGATGTGAAATGGAAATGTTCTAGAATGGAAATCCAAAAGTGGAAATTATCTTTAAGGAAGATATAGATGTTTCCTATGTGATAGGAATAGAGATCTATAGAGATAGTTCTCGAAAACCTCTTGACCTATAAGGAGAAAGCATACATTGGCAATCTGTACTGCAGGGTTCAGTATGCATAGATTCAGTGGGAGAAAACTTGTCCATGTTACATGGAGTTAGTATCCCAAGGCCAAGTGTTCAATTCTTATGAAGAATGGAAACACTAAGAATAGATATGGATCTATCATGTATGTAATCATCCCATTATCTTGCATGTATCGACATGGAAAGAACACAAAACATTCATCATCTTGTATGTAGGACATGGCAATATGATGTGCTCATCCTGATAGCTCGTATGTGAGACATGACGAGTGGATGTCTGTCTACTTCCAGTAAGGGTTATTGGAATACCATGAGAACTTGATAAGTACTTGAGAAGTGCTAGTTCTTTGGAGATAAGGAAGAGTTCAATATAAAGAGTTACATTGATGCAAACTTCCTAAATGATAGAAAATTAATCGCAAAATATATATAGGATATATTAAAGTGAATGTTTGTTGATAATTGGAAGTGTTCCAATAAAGTCATATAAAAGGAAATGCTGAGTATCTATGTGTTGGAGAACAGCAGTGGATACTATATGGATCTGGAAGTTCATGAGATGAACTTATAGATATTCCGCTCATTGATGACAAGTATGGAATCCTTGATCATACAATGTGGCTAAAGGTTAGCAAAGGAATACAAGATCAGATATTACGGCAACTCCATCTCATATGTATGACGTACAACGAAGAGATGAGAGACATGCAATTTATACTGACTTTGGTAAGGTGTTACCATAACTCACTATGTTCGCACTAGAGCAAAGTAACATGTGGGACATGTTTGAAGATCACTATGAATATGATTCAAGGGTGATTGGCTCGCAGTGCAAGTGGGAGTCTGTTGGTGTGCATGCCCTGAGAGCCAATCATGGGATGATTGGTGGGATACATTAAGATTGATTTGATAAACATCAAAGGCAAGCTTCCAATTCTTTCTGGTTCAGTCATATGAGATAGTGATATAACAGATTGAATGTCTAGAGAATGACAATACTCAATGACGTATGCTTTCATGTTGAGGACCTGAACGATGAGATCATATGGATGCTAAGAGTTTGTACATTCTTGTTATGTCCCTAGTCAGATGTCATTGTGGAAGGTAGATAGACAGCAATGACACACAAGACTAGACTGTGGTGTTGGATGCTGACAGAATCTCATTAGTCATGATATAGAGATATCAAACCAAACACATAGGTACTTGTTAGAGAACAAGTGTACCAGACAGACCCACCGTGAGTTTGACACATGGAACCATGACATGGTAGTCACAGTCAGTACTCATAGTGATGGTGGTGAGTGTGATTCTTTGACTTGAAATCACTACACTCAAAACATGTCGTTGGGCACACTTTGACATCATCAAACGTAGTCCTGAAACATGGGTTGTTATAAAGGTGATGATTGGGTGGCTTTGACACATGGGGCTTTTGAGGGGTGAGTGATAGATACGGGATTTGTCCATCCTGAGGGAGTTTGATATCCAAGGCCACTTGATGAGTAGGATTGAAATAGGCATGCGCACGCATGTGTGAATCAGTATGTGATATTGATGTCATACATATCTCTTCCAATCTACTCTGAGTTCAAGAAAGTGAATGAACGTTGATAGGATGACTGTTCCATTCCTTGAGTTCATTTGGGATATCAATGACAAAGGAATTATACATTCACTGTAACACCATTCACGGATTGTAGGATTGAAAGTTGTTCTCCAACTTTCTACTTTCACTTGGGTAGCACTGATGTGTGACAAGGCACCGCTATTTGCTTGTGAAGTCATAAGTGTTATGGACTTTCACTGCCAATGTGAAATGGACCTGCAGGGTCACACACATAGGATTTAACCTAGAAGAGGAGTTTTGCCCACAAGCAATGTTTATATTGATTACTAAAGGAGTTTATTAGTTCAATTAAACACTCAATCAATTGATGGCTCAATCTCATAATGTTCAAGGTGTTGGACACATTGATTGGAGTATCACATTGATTGAAATCGTAATTGACTGATTCTGCACCACCTGCACTCCCAACCGATCGGTTCATGTGATGAACCAGTCGACTGAGCTTGGTAAACCGGTCGGCTCAAGTGTTGAGCCGATCGGCTCAAGGTCAGGGTGAATCGATTGCTTCAAGTGTTGAAACGATCGATTCAACTGGTGCAACCAAGCAACTTGGGAAAATAGGATTGGTGAGAATTTTCCTTTCATTTCAATTGCCCAATTTGATTGGAAAATAGGATTGGTATTCGATACCAATTGGAAACAAAAGAAGGAAAGTCAATCGGGAACCGACCAGGACCACCAACCGACCGGTTGACTTGTGAACCTACCAGTTCAGGGGTCCCAACCGATCGGTTGAGGTTTAAACCGACTGGTTCAGGTCCCCAACTGACCGTTTCATTTGTGAAATGATCGGTTTAGGTTGCGAGTGGGTTGCTTTTGTGGAAAATCTTGAACCCTTCTACTCCTGCTATTAGTCCCGCATTGCCTGGGATGGAGAACCCTGTCCCATGACCCTCCTATATATATAGGGGTATTGGGGGCTTCTCAAAGTACAACTCAGTGCAAACCAGTTGCTCTGCAAAGTTGTCGTTCTCTCTGGTTTTGGTAACCAAGAGAGCCCGACCAAGTACTACCCGAAAAGGGAGGCACATTAAGGGAAAGACAACTGCAGTTGCGACTGGTGGTAGGAGAGTGTGTTGGCAACTAGTACACCGACAGGAGGGTGTGACTCCTTCCAACTCCTTGTGGGAAAAGGATTGTGGAGTTCCAGGTGGTCCGTGTGGACTACTTCAGAGGCGGGAGGTTTCTGCCGCTCAGGAGGACAACTGTCAACCCAACAGTCCGGTGAGACCAGGAGTCGTCAGTCCTTGTGTGACCAGGAGCTGCACAGACACCGTCAAAGACCGGAGTTGAAGACTACACTAAGCGCGAGGTATTGTCGCCGAGCAAGCCTCCAGACAAGGTATGATTCCACAAACCATCCTTTCCTATTATATAGACGTTGACGTGTTTCCTTGTTCTGGGTTTGGGGGAGAAAATTTTTATTTCCGCTGCCTTCTCTGCCTCCCCTAAAAACCCAATAATTCCAACCATTGATGATAAAGTAGAAATACTAAGTCAAACTATGGAGCTCATTGTTAGGCAAGGAATATCTGATAGCCTATTGTGACAACTCCATCTCATATGAAATGCCGCACACAAGGAGATGTGAAATATACCAACTAAAGAAAAATGTTGCTAACTCACTGGATTAATACTAGTGTAGCAAAAACATGTGGGACATGTTTAGAGATCACTAAGAATACAATTCGAAGGTGATTGGCTCTATGGGCAAGTGGGAGTCTGTTGGTATGTATGCCCTGAGAGCCAATCATATGATGATTGGATTGGCATACGTCATCATTGATTTGATATATATCAAAGGTGAGCTTCCAATTTATTCTAGCTCAATCGCATATCAGATAAATGATTGACCAGAATGAATGTCTAAAGAATAAAAATATTCAATGGTGTATGTCTTCAGGTTGAGGACATGAATAATGAGATCATACGGATGCTAAGAGTATGTACATTCTTGTTATGTCCCTAGTCAGATGTCATTGTGGAAGGTTGATAGAGAACAATGACACATCAAGACTAGAGTGTGTGTTGGTTGATGACAGTGTCTCATTAGTCATGATATATGATATCAAACCAAGCACACAAATGCATGTTGGAGAACAATTTATCAGACAAACCCATCATGAGAGTGGCACATGGAACCATGACATGGTAGTCAGAATCATCTCTCATAGAGATGGTGGTGATTATGATTCTTGGACCTGAAATCACTACACTCGTTGAATGTGATTGGGTACACTTTGACATCATCAAACACAATCCTCAAACATGAGTTGTTATAACGATGATGATTGGGTGGATTTGACGCATGAGATAGACTGAGTGATAGATATGATATTTTTCCCTCCTAAGGGATTATGATGTCCAGGCCACTTGATAAGCGAAATTGAGAAAGGTATGTGCATGCACATGTGAATCAATATGTGATATTGATGTCACACATATCTCAAATAGTCTGCTCTAGTTCAAGAAACATGAATGAATGTTGAAAGGATGACGAATCCATGCCTTGAGTTCATTCAAGATATCGAAGACAAAGGAATTATACATTCACTGGAACACCAATCACAGACAGTAGGATTGAAAGTTGTTTTCCAATATTCCTTTTAACTTGGGTAACATCGATGTGTGACTAGGTATCACTCTTTTCTTGTGATGTGTAATGCCTGGGCCCACTACCCTAGGCTCTAGTAGAGTTTTAGGAATGACAACTGACCCCACAGATCACCACTAGCTTTAACTGCACACTTTGTCACCACTCACATGCAATTTGGGGTCTACTTCCCGACTGGTCACCCATCCTAGTACTACTCCAAGTTGAGCATGCTTAACTATGGAGTTCTTTAGTAATGGGCTCCCGAAAAAGGAGGTGCAACTTGGTGATATGGGTAGTCCAATCATTCCTTTTAAGATCATTTTATCTGAGGCCTCAAACCCTAGGACGTTACAATCTCTGCCACTTGGACTCTTGACATCCTCGTCAAGGCTCAATTTTATGGCCTCATAATATTGCCCCATTTCAGTGCAAACCCAGAATGGCCCATGGACACCCAGCTCCTGATCACAGAATACCAGTGCAAGGGTGGCTACATCACCATGGACAGCCATTTCCAACATTCCTAGACCACACGGCTCAAGACTGTCCTGCCACATGCCCATGTGGGCTCTACCTACTCGAGGGGTTTCGGCTCTGATTCAGTTTGTAATGTCTGGGCCCACTACCCTAGGCTCTAGTAGAGTTTTAGGAATGATGGCTGGCCCCACAGATCACTACTAGCTTTAACCGCGCACTTTGTCCTCACCCACACCCATCCTAGTACTACTCCAAGCTGAGCACGCTTAACTATAGAGTTCTTCAGTAATGGGCTCCCAGAAAAGAAGGTTCACCTTAGTGATATGGGTGGTCCAATCATTCTTTTTAAGATCATTTTATCTGAGGCCTCAAATCCTAGGATGTTACATGATGTCATAAGCTAGTTATGGACATTCACTACCAACGTGAAATGGGACCTATAGGGTCACACACAAAGGATTAACCTAGAAGAGGAGTTTATCCATGAATGATGTTTGGATTGATTACTAAACTGTTTAGGTACTCAATCAAACATTCAATCATTAGACTTGACTCAAAATCATCAAGTTCAAGTGTTGAACCAACTGATTAGAGTGACAGATTGTTTGAGAACAGAATTGATTGTGTTCTGTACAATCTGGACCACCAACCAACCGGTTCACTGGGTGAATCGATAGGGTCATGGTCAGTGAGATGACTGGTTCACTCTGGTGAATTAATCGGTTCAACTGGACCAAATGAGTAGTGTTGAGTTTGCCCAATTTGTGAAAAAAGTTTTTCATTTCACTTGTTCAATTCGATTGGGACAAGAATTAACATTTGCATTAATTAGAAACGAATAAGGAAAGTCAATTGCAGCAAGATATAGAAAGTGAAATGACTGGCTCACTGGGTGAACCGATCATCTCACACTTCCAACCAACCGGTTCACTAGTGAACCGATCAACTCACCTTGCCAAACTACCATTTCAGTTAAGAAATGACCGGTTCGCCTGCCATAGTGCAAATTGTTCATGGAAATTTTAGAGCCTTCTGCTCCCAAACAGATTGGGAACCCTGACCTTGCCCTCTACTATAAATAGAGGGGTACAACGAGATTCTCCAGAGACACAACTCAGAACCTCAGTTGCTCTGCAAAGTTGTTGTCCTCTCTGGTTGTGGTAACTGAGAGAGCCTAAGTAAGTTCTACCCATCCAGGGAGGAACAACGAGGGAAAGACAACTGTAGGAAAACAACTGGTGGTGGGGGAGTGTGTCGGTGACTAGTACGCCGACATAAGGGGATAACTCCTTCTAGTTCGTCCTTTAGGATGACTAGAGTTCCCGATAGTCTGTGTGGACTATCTATAGAGGTGGGAGACTTCTACCACTCAGGATGATGACAGTCAACCATAGTCTTGGTCAAAACCAAGAGTTGCACAGACGTCGTCGAAGATAGGTAGATGAAGACCGCACTTACTGTGAGGTATATTCGCTGAGAAAGCCTCAGGACCAGGTATATCTCGCTAAAATCATCATTCCCATTATATAAATATTGATGTGATCTACTGGTTATGGATTTATGGTCAAGTAAATTTTTTGTTTCCGCTGTCTCCTCCAACCACGAAAAACCCAACAAGTTGAATGTTTTTTGAGGTGGAAATTGGCTTGGTATTAATTCAAGGAGGGGACTTGGATTTTTTCTTGCTAACCTCCCACTCGGGCGAGGGAATCAGAGTGATTAAAGGAGATGTAGCTTTCCCCTTCATAGTAGCCAGAATGTCCGAAGAAATAGATTCTCCCACACATGAAAACTTTTCTTATATAGACATTTTCTCAAACACCACATCACCAACAACTTCCTCCACTATATCATAGAAGATTTTCATCTCCTCATTAATCTTCTCAATAGATCCTTTCAGTACCCATTTAGTCAACTTCTTTGCCTTAGAAATAGCTGGCGCCACAGTTTTCTGCCGATAGAGATCGGGTTCATGAACGAAATTACCATTAGATATGCATCTATCCAGCTCCCAAAAGTATATTCAAATGAGATATTATCAGTGTGACCATCATCACTTTGGATTTCAAGATTCTTAGGGAACAAGAAATCCGTAGGAATGAGCATATGTATCTGTTAAGTAACATCTGTATTTAGTCCTCTTTATAATTAGTCATGTTTAGTCACGAGTTTTATATTGAAACTGTAGTTTGTGTACATGCCCTTTCTCTTCCTGTAATATCCAGACTATAAATATAAGCTCACTGACTCACAGACAAGTGAGCGAAGCACCTCCCAAATTCTCACGCCCCTTTCTTCTTAAAATGGTATCAGAGCCGGTGGAGCAGTATCGCTCCAGATCCTAGGATCGAGAAACTTCTGCTTCACTCCACTCTCGCTTCTCCATCTATCTTCATCTTCCTCTCATTGTTTCCTTCTACTGTTTCTCTTCTCGGAATTATCGATAGCACCAACACTGCTCCCTTCTTCTCCAATGAGTGCGGAGATCGCTGCTCTTCTATCGTTGCTCTTCGTCGCTGCTTAGAAGATCCAAGTGCTGACATACCTGCTCGCCATCGTTGCTGCGAAGATCGCTGCTCTTCGTCGCTGCTATTCGTAGCTTCTTAGAAGATCCGAAGTACCGACATAGTAGCTCGTCATCGTTGCCTAGAAGATCTGATCTCCTTGTTTTTGATCATCCACGGCAAGCACGAGATTCGCTTCCTGCAGAATCATCCTTGTCTACAGTAGAGATCTGCATTCCCTGTCTTCTACAATAATGCCAACCGAATCTGCCTCTGATTCATCTAGTGTTGGTCCAAAAGCATCATCAACAAATGACTCAAATAGTTCTGCTTATCCGTTTCCTGTCGGTCTAAATGTTTCTAACTTCATCTCCATTAAGTTGAATATGAACAATTTTCTGTTGTGGGAATCACAAATGCTGACTCTAGCCGAAAGCTGTTGTCTGGAAGGATTCTTAAATGGAGAAGAAAAGGCACCAAATAAAATCATAATTAATGAAGCAGAAGTATCTGACATTAATGATAAATATAGATTGTGGCTCAAAACTGATAGATTAGTTAAAGGCTGGATTTGTGGATCTATTTCGGAAGAGGTAATGTGTGAGATTGTTGGATGTACCACTGCAGATGATGTATGGAACACCTTGTCCAAGAAGTTTGCTGAATCTAGCCAATCGAGAGAATTCGAGCTTCTTTCTCAGCTTAGAACTTTTCAGAAAGGATCTGCTAGTCTGTCCAATTATCTTAGAAATTTGAAATTTCTATGTGATCAGCTCAGTGCTATAGGACGCAGTATCTCAGATCAGGAAAAGGTTTTTACCTTATTAAATGGATTAGATAATCCAAAGTATGAAAGTATTGTTGTATCAATGTTAAAACCTCCAATTCCTGTGTACTATGATGTTATCTCTCTTCTTCATGATTTTGAGAGACGGAAGGCAAGAAAGCCGACTCTAAATTCTGGTCTAGTCTTCTATGCAAACAAATCTGGAGGTGAATCTAAAAATCATTTTTCCAATCAACAATTTACTGGAACAAGAGGCAGATCTGGAGGTAGAGGGAGAGGAAGGTATCAAGGTCCAAGTCAGTACTACTCTAACAACTCAAGAATTCTAGGACAAGCTCCTACACAGAGTCATCAGTTCACCTCTCAAGGATGGGGGTTCTCTCCTGCTACTAGACAAGGCAACTCCACTCTAGCAGACATATCTCGTCCTATTCTATTTTGTCAGATCTGTGGGAAAAGAGGTCAGGATGCCTTGAAGTGTTGGCATAGATTCAACACCAATTATCAACATACTGAGACTCCCAAAATGCTTCATGAGACAAGTGCTGCTCTAGCTACACTAAAAGTTGGAGAGAACGATTTTACTGAATGGCACGTAGATTCAGGTGCAACTGATCACATAGTTCAGAACTCAGGTAACCTTCACTCCATCTCTTCTTATCAAGGAAATCAGTATGTAATGGTTGGAAATGGAAATTATATCTCAATCACTAAGGTGGGACAAGGCAAGCTGTGTGAATATTCTAGCATACCTCTCACTAATGTTCTAGTGGTACCTGAGATCAAATGAAATATTCTATCTGTGTCTCGATTAACTGCTTCCTTTCCATGTTATTTTATCTTTGCACATAACTTGTTCCTTATCAAGGACTTGAGGGACCACAAGATTTTGGCAAGAGGAACGTGTGGAGAAGGACTTTATCTTCTTAAAGCCACCAGTTTAAAGAATACACAGAATATTGTTGCTGCTACAGATAACAATAGGACAAGTACATTCTTTTCTAATAGATGAATTAAAGCTAATGCATCTATATGGCACAGAAGATTAGGTCATCCAAACAATAAAGTGTTGATGAAGCTTGTGCAACGCAAGTTTATTACTACTGAAGAGAATAAAGGGGTATGCAATAGTTGTGAGCTGAGTAAAAGTAGAAAGCTTCCTGTTGTAACTAAACACTCTTGAGAGTCAAAACCATTCAGCATTCTGTATTGTGATGTGTGGGGTAAAGCTCCAGTCGTTTCTAAGCATGGCTTTAACTATTTTGTTTTGTTTGTTGATGACTATTCTCGTTTCTGTTGGCTTGTTCCAATGAAATCCAAGGATGAATTCTATAATATATTTGTTACCTTTCATTGCATTATTAAAAACCAATTCGAGTGTGACATCAAAACCTTGCAAACTGATGGGGGAGGAGAATTTGTTAATCATAAACTCTCTTCTTTTCTTAGTCAAAAAGGGATTATACACAACATATCATGTCCTCATGATCACGCTCAAAATGGAGCTGTTGAGCGGAAACGCAGGCATGTTGTTGAGTTGGGTCTAGCTATGATGTTTGAGGCTCATATGCCTAAAAAGTTATGGACTGATGCTTTTGCTACAGCTGCTTTTCTTATAAATTGGTTACCCGCAACTGAATCAAGTTTGCAAAGCCCTTTTGAATTACTATATAATAAACTGCCCAACTACTCAGGTTTAAGAATCTTTGGAACTCTGTGTTATCTGTATCTCAGGAATTATGCTAAAGATAAGCTTGAGCCACGATCCTTGCCCTGTCTGTTTCTTTGTTACAGTACTCAACACAAGGGCTACAAATGCTATCATATATCTACTGGTAGAACTTACATATCCAAGCATGTCGTCTTTGATGAAACTCAATTTCCTTTCAAAGATACGATCACATTGTCCTCCTGTACTAACTCACCTATGACTTATCATGAATTTATTGAGGATTTGAGTTCTTTTGTTGATCTACCTGATATTTCTTCGAAGAATCAACCTGTACAACCTTATTTTTCTGATATTACAAATGTGGAAACAACAGCTGATGTTACATATACCAATCTACATGTTCCTCTCCAAGCTGACCACTCTACTTCTGTTGTAGATAATGCAACATCTGCCCACGAAAATTCTGATCTTCAATCTGCCAGTGCTGATACTGGTATTTCTTCTCTCCATAATTTGCATGTTGATAACTCTAGCTCCAGTCCATCTTCATCTGATCACACTCCCACTACCAGTGATGGTCCTCTCTCTCTTGTACCTATCCCAAAGCATCATATGATCTCCAGGGGTCGACTAGGCATTATTAAACCAAATCCAAAGTATGCCTTGACCACAAACAACTCCATTCCCTTTCTCCCTCGCACAGTCAAACAAGCAGTATCACATCAAGGCTGGAATGCTTCTATGAGAGAGAAACTTGATGCCTTAAGACGGAATGATACCTGGACTTTAGTAGCTCGACCCTTAAATCAAAATGTAGTAGGATGCAAGTGGGTTTTTAAAACTAAACTTCAGCCAAATGGCTCTCTGGACAGACTCAAGGCTAGACTTGTAGCCAAGGGATTCACTCAAGAGGAAGGAGTAGACTACATTGAGACTTTCATTCTTGTTGTTAAGTCCCCTACCATAAAGATTGTTCTGACTATTGCCATCAGTCGAGGTTGGGAAATTAAACAATTAGATGTTTGTAATGCCTTTCTGAATGGCAATCTTGACACTAATGTTTATATGGAACAACCACCAGGTTTTAGTGATCCAATTCTTTCATCTCATGTTTGTAAATTGAACAAAGCCTTGTATGGGCTCAAGCACGCTCCACGAGCTTGGTATAACAAAATTAGTCTTCATCTTCTGGATATGAATTTTTGTTGCAGTTCTGCTGATCCCTCTCTCTTTGTCTACCGCGACAATGGTCATCTTGTCTATCTTCTTCTGTATGTTGATGACATAGTCATCACAGGAAGCAATACTGATCTGACACAATCCATTATAATAAAGCTTGAGAGTGCCTTTTCTATGCGAAATATGGGAACTCTTCATTATTTTCTTGGCATACAGGTCGAGTTTAATTCCTCTGGACTTTTGCTACATCAAACGAAGTATGCTCTTGAGATCTTACATCGTGAACAGATGTTGGATTGTAAACCTGCTTCTACACCTATTTCTTCCTCATTCTATAGGAACTACAATAAGCAAGTCGACACTCCATTATCACATCCCCATGAATACAGACGAGTTGTTGGGTCGCTTCAGTACCTCACTTTAACTCGACCTGACATTGTGTATGCTGTCAACACTGCATGTCAGTTTATGCACTCACCCACTACTGTACATCTATCTCTGGTAAAACGGATTTTGCGATATATTAAAGGTACATCACAACTTGGTCTGCAGTTATTTCAAACATCTCAGTTTCATCTTTCGGCCTTTTCGGATGTTGATTGGGCAGGCTGCCCGTTGACAAGAAGATCTACCAGTGGAGTTTGTACTTTTCTTGGTCCCACTTGTATTTCTTGTTTCGCCAGAAAACAACCTACTGTAGCTAAGTCCAGTACGGAGGCTGAATACAGATCCTTATCATTAGCAGCCTCTGAATTAACCTGGATCTCTAACATTCTTCGTGATCTTGATATTTCCCATTCTTCTCCTGCTTCTCTATTCTGTGATAATATGAGTGCTTTAAATCTATCTATCAATCCTGTGTTCCATGTCAGAACCAAGCATATTGAATTGGACTATCATTATGTTCGGGAGAAAGTTGCTTTAAAGCTTCTTACTACTAAGTTTGTTCCTACACATGCACAGTTAGCAGATTTGTTTACCAAAGCCCTGGACAAACAGCAGTTTCGAAGACTCATTCACAAGCTGGGCATTCGTTTCTCTTCTGCTCAGCTTGGTGGGGGGGGGTGATGTTAAGTAACATCTGTGTTTAGTCCTCTTCATAATTAGTCACGTTTAGTCATGAGTTTTATATTGAAACTGTAGTTTGTGTACAAGCCCTTTCTCTTCCTGTAATATCCAGACTATAAATATAAGCTCACTGACTCACAGACAAGTGAGCGAAGCACCTCCCAAATTCTCACGCCCCTTTCTTCTTAAAAGTATCCTCACATACTCCAGTCTGGTAAATTCTAAAATGAGCTTATCCACCTATAGCGGTTTGCCCAGGACAAAGCCTATCCTGCTAAACATCTCATAGTCTCATAACTCCAGTGGCAAATCGTGAATCTTCAGCCATATTGGAATTTCCGACAATCTAAGCTTCTCAAAAGGGTGCCCTCTTTCCCATTTTTTGATTATTAACGGTTTGCCTGCCACAAACCAAGGTCTCTTTTCAACCGCATTATTCAGATCATCCTCATTGGAAAATATGACAACGAAGAAACCCTTTCATCTTGACCTGACTTCAATTGACCACTTAACCTTCCATATCTGAGGGGAATGGCCAACTAACACCGTCCAGTGTAGATCTAAATCAACTACATATCCCGCCGTCGTCAGTTTCCATCTCTTCAGATTTCTCTCCGCATTGTGCTTAGGATAGACAAGCTTCCCATCCATCAGGTCTACCTCCATCTTGGAAAGCTTCCCCGGTACATTGTAGTCCTTCACAGCAACCAGATCTGCCTATGATTTGGTTGACGGCGCAACCTGGATCGAGGAGAACCCAGATGAGGAATGTTTTATATCCCCTCTCAACACTAATCCATTGCCAGCGCTCGTCTTCTCACTGCTACTAGCGGCGTTCGAAAGTGGAGAGATGTCATCGTTTGCCACCATAGTCTCCGAGATCGCACCTTCCGTCGCTTGACTCTCTCCACAGTTTTGTCTTTTTAGTAACATGTAATCTATACGGTGGTCAGATCAGTGAAAAGAAACAGGATTCCTACACTTTATCACCCAGGATACAAACATGGTGGGAACCAGTACCCATCTTTGGTACGGTACCTACGCTAATGTAGTTAACACAAAAAAGCTCAAGGTGGACTAGTTTCACTCCGAAGAAGGAAATACCTTTTGAGAAATAATAAGGAAATATGCTGGTTACACACGAAACATCATTATCTGTGATACTTTATAAAAGCACATGCCTCTTTAATTCGCCGAACAAAAGAACACACATTATTTCAGCTCAGTTGGGCTCAAAAGAATCTCAACGACTTGAGGCACATCAATCGCCTTCATCTTCGGTATCTTTCCTATCCAAATCCTTATCACCTCACCCCATTAACATCATTTCGGATGCCAGAAGGCTTTCCAGTGTGATCGTCCTAATAGACGCCACGTTGCTTTTGCTGGTTGTCATGTCAGTGACGATGCACGTCTTTAATCATCCTAGTTTTATGTTCTTAATATTTATTAATGTCGTTCATGCAACAGCGACCCATACAAAGTAATTAACAATTTCAGACGAATCCAAAATAAAAAAAGAAGATCAAATAAAACAGGAGAACAAAAATAATAGGAGTTAGATTCGCAAACCAGATTGTTCGTTGAGAAATGAACGTGATACTTAAAGTAATCAGTGTACGACAATCCTCGCGGATAGGCACCGTTCTCCCAGTCTCGATCCGACACGAACTTAGAACTTGCACGTCTTGCTCGCGCTCGGCGTAGTCACGTTGCACTGCTATCAGTACAACACTGCAACCGCAGGAACCACCGCCTGACAGTTGTGTCTCGGTGACGGGAAGGAGAATGCCGCACTTCGCACACGAGAACAACTCCACGAAGTGACTTAGAACGAAGCCACTCGCTCTGAATTAGGGCTCTCAAAACACACGTGAAACAACGGAAGAAAGATGTTTGTTGTGTGTTGAACCCTAATGACCGGAGGCGTATATATAGCCATGCACGTCCCTAATCTTATTCCCAGTAAGACGCAAACACTCGGTTGCTCTTATACACAATACGGAATAATCCACAAAAGAGAAACACTTTCCAATAAGGATTAAGAAATCTGAAATAGGAAAGAAAACAATTAATTACACGAGTAATTAATTAATTAGTCATATCCTAGTGCAAAAGAAGCTGGAAGACGGAAGACATTCTCCACAATCCACAAGCCACAAGCCCAAGCCCGAGCCCGGCCCGGCCAGACCAGGCATGGTGTGGCGCGCGCACGCTCACGTGCGTGCGTTGTGATGTGGTAACCCCACCCACCAAGGAGGTGAGCAAACCTCCCTCCTAGAACCCCATGGACACTAGTGCCCCATGTGATCCTACATATGAGGACCACAAAAGTTCTAGGAATGAGCAATATGGGATAAAACTTCTTTGTCATTTGCACTAGAGACAAAACTACTTTTCTCACATGTACTTGTTGCACTACATTGGGCTTAACCCATGCTAAATAGATGGCTGCTACAGCCATATACCTAACAATCCCCCATAAAGTCCAATGTGTAGTGTGCTCTATCATTCAACCCTCCATATTGTGCTTTCAGCAGATACCTTTCGGTTTGAATCTACCTGAGTTATCCAACTGTGACCCCCGTAGGAACTAGGTGAACAAAAGTCTTGAACTTGAACCTTGGGTACAAGAGTATAGGTTGATAACAACACAATAAATACATGGTAGTAAAGAAAACAATGTATTAAGGCCATGCATACAAAATTTTATATCATGATTGATAACAGAGAACAACACAATTCTCCTGTTGCATCCTACACAACATCAATCACTTAGCTGGAGTCTCTAAGGATGTACTGCTAACATCATGTCCTAAGACTTGACACCATTAAGAGACTACTCTCTTACTAACTTGCAGTCACGAAACTAACATGTTTCCTAGGAAATAGACACACAGATGCAGGAAGCATCAAACAAGAATACATAGTGTCATCCATTTTACCCGACAGCTTGTTATTACCACATTGAACCCAATTTGTGGGATCTCCACTCTTTTGGGTTGGGTTGCTACTGCCTACAAATCTATAGGGGTTTCAGTCCCATCCCCAACCTAGATTTTTTCACTAAAGCTAAGGTAAGACCTTTAGTGAAAGGATCAGTTGTATTATCTTTGGTACCGACATAGTCCACAGCCACGACCCCATTAGATACTAACTCCCTTACATATTTCAATCTGACTTGGATGTGTCTACGTGGTTTTTGATTGTACTTGGAACTCTTTATCGTAGCAATAGTTGTAGTGTAGTCACAGTGAACTAAAATTGCAAGAAGCGGCTTCATTACCATAGGTAAACTAGACATAAGTCCATGTAGCCATTCAACTTGCAATCCAGTTTCATCTAAAGAACACAACTCTGCCTCAAAAGTGGACCGAGACAATATGGTCTGTTTCTTAGACCTCCAGGAAATAGATCCTCCTCCCAACATGAATACATATTCTTAGACACCATTACTCCCAGAATTCATGCCAATCCAGATTGCATCACTATATCCTTCGACTACGGAAGGATGTTTACCATAATGTAGCCCAAGGGAACGTGTTCCCTTGATATACCTCAGAACTCTATCAAGAACTTCCCAATGGGTCTTGTCGGGACAACTGGTGTATCTAGTTAACTTGTTCACGGCAAACACAATGTTTGGATGTGTACAGTTCATAAGATACATCAAACTTCTGATAATCTGAGAGTATCGTAATTGAGACACTGGAACCCCAGTCTCATTCTTGAATAAGGGCTTGGATGAATCATATGGAGTCTTAATAGGTTTACGTGATGTGTACTCAAACCTCTCCAGTATCTTCTCAACATAGTGAGACTGAGAGAGAGTTACACCATCAGTAGACCTTATGATTTTAAGCCCTAGAATCACATCAGTGACTCCCATATCCTTCATCTCAAACTTGCTACACAAGAATGACTTTGTCTCATTTACTACTTTCATATCGAAACCAAAAAGCAGCATATCATCAACGTATAAGCATAACAAAATGAATCCATTATTGACAATCTTGTAGTAGAGACACTTATCAAATTCATTAAAAATAAAGCTAAACGATGATATCACAGAATCAAACTTCTCATGCCATTTCTTAGAGGCTTATTTTAAGACATATAATGACTCAACAAGTTTACACACTTTGGACTCATTCCCACGACCCACAAATCCCTGAGGTTGTTCCATATATATCTCTTCTTGAAGATCACCGTGTAAGAACGCAGTCTTCACATCCATCTCATCGATATAAAGATTATAAATGGAAGCCAATGTTATAAGCACTCGGATTGTGGACATACGGGAAACATGTGAATAGGTATAAAAATAATCTATTCCTTCCATTTGTGTGTAACCCTTAGCAACTAATATAGCCTTATACTTATTGATTGTCCCGTCTGCATTAAGTTTCTTCTTAAAAATCCATTTGCAACCAACTGTAGAACAACCAGGAGGCAAATCCACCAATTCCCAAGTTCCATTCGAGAGAATTGATTGGATTTCATCATTAACGACTTCTTTCCAAAACATAGCTTCTGGAGATTCCATAGCTTGTTTAAAAGTAACAGGATCATCCTCAACATTGTAAGTGAGAAACTCACTTCCAAAGTCCTTAGATGTCCTAGGTCATTTACTTCTCCTTGGTTCAACTATTTCTTCAGAATCATCTGATTCAGAAATAGCTTATTTTGAGTCGCCCCCCTCATTTATCATCCTTTCCACGTGTTTGGGAATGGAACCTGTGGTAAATGAATCTTCTTGAGATACTTCATTGGGCACACCAGTTTTCATAGGAAATACATCCTCAAAGAATGTTGCATCACGTAATTCCACAATTGTATCGACCTCAATGCCAGAGATATCTGATTTTACAATCAGGAATCTGTAAGCATAGCTTGTCTCTACATAACCCAAAAATATGGCATCAACCATTTTCAGTCCCAATTTCTTCCTTTTGTGTTCAGGGACAAGTACCGTTGCAAGGAACCCCGACACTCGAAGATATTTAAGACTCGGTTTCCTTCATCTCCATAACTCAAATAGACTACTCTCTAAATGTTTATCGGGAACTCTATTCAGAATATAGCCAGCTGTATTCAAAGCTTCCCCCACATAAAGTTGGGTGATCCAGATGTTTGGAGTAAGGTATTTACCATATCTATTAAGGTTCGGTTTTTACGTTCAGCTATCCCATTTGATTGTGGTGAATAAGGAGAAGTGACCTCATGAACTATATCATGTAATTGGCAAAATTCCAAAAACAAGTTCGAGTTATACTCTCCTCCCCTATTAGACCTTAATCGCTTAAGTACTTTACCGGTTTGTGTTTCAGCTTCTTTCTTATTAATTTGAAATTTATCCAATGCCTCATCTTTACTTCTAAGTAAAAAGACATAACAGTATCTACTCGCATCGTCAATAAAAGTTATAAAATAACGTTTTTGATCCCTCGTAGCAACACCATTAAATTCACAGATATTTGAATGCACTAAATCCAAAATTTCCGAATTCCTATTCACAAAATGAAAAGGCTTCCTAGGCAATTTAGCTTGTACACAGATTTTACATTTATTGTTACTAATTTCAGATTTAGGGATCGAATTTAGATTCATCATACGCTTCATTGAGGCAACATTAACATGTCCCAAATGTGAATGCCATACATCGGATGAAACAAGATTCATGCAAACAGAACTATAATCATTTAAATTTAAAATGGAATTTGAAACAGGTTCAACATGAATCTTAAACAAGTTCTCCACATCGCATAAGTACCCCTTGCCAAAAAACAAAGAGTCACGAAGGCGTGTAAGAATAGCCTTATTACATTTACAGTCTACTCTATAACCTTCCCTAACTAATATGACGCCACTAAAGATATTGCGTCGAATGGTTGGAACATGTCTGACCCTATTAAGACTCAGAACCTTCCGCGAAGGGAACTTCAAGTCCACCTGTCCTTCGCCTTTGACTTCTGTAGAGCTGGAATCGCCCAAAGTCACAAACCGACCTCGAGAGGCTTGATAAGACACAAACATGGATTTATCAGCACACACGTGTACATTAGCCCCAGTGTCAATTATCCAATAAAGTGGTTCAAAAATAGAAAGGATTTTAGGTTTAATAGACACGTACCATCATTGAGATTCAAGGATGTAGTCATCATGTTGACCACAACCTCCTCAGTTGCAGATGTGGTAGCTTTCTTTTCCGTCTTAGTAGGACAATCCTTGTTCCAGTGGCCAACCTGTCCACAAGTCCAACAAGTTTTGTTCTTCCGTTTCTTTTGGATCTTTGCCTTAGGTTTATGTGCATTCTTAGATTTCTTATCTTTGGTGTTTTTCACAGAAGTAAAATTAACAGTTGGATTTGCATCAGTAGGCACCTTGACCCCTTTCTCTTTTAAGTGTTCTTCTTGTATATTAATATCCATCATTAGTTCATCCATGGTGTGTGTCCCTTTGCGATGCTTCAGAGACATACCAAACAATTCTCAAGACCTAGGGAACTTTTCTATGATAGACATAACAATGAACTTCTCAGGAAATACCATATGCGCATCTGAGAGTTCATGAACTAGGAGTTGTAGATCATGTGTTTGATCAGAAATTGATTTACCCTCAACCATCTGAAACATAAGAAATTTAGACACGCAATATTTTTCAACACCTTGATTTTCAGTGCTAAAATTCTTAATCAACAATTCCCATAAAACCTTAGATGTAGTGACTGGCGGCTTTGAGTAAGAATCATATAATTTGTTATTTACACCAAACAGAATCAAACCGCGGCACGTTTTATCATCCTTCTTCCAATTAGCAATTATATTTGCATTATCAGGAATTATTTCATCAGATTTAGGTTCAGTTTCAACTAAGTACTGATCATAACCCGCAATATTCAGCCAAATTTCCATCTGACTCTGCCAAGGGGCAAAGTTGGTACTAGTAAAATTTTCAGGCATATTGCTGGTATCAATTTTACATCCCGAACCACCCTAACCGGCCATTGTTAATTAACAACAAAAAATGATTTCTTTAAGACTGTTGTTAATATTTATTAACGTTGTTCATGCAACAGCGACAAGGGCAAAGTAATTAACAATTTCAGGCATATCTAAAATAAGAAACAAAGATCAAACAAAATAGGAGAACAAAAATATCAGGAGTTAGATTCACAAACCAGATCGTTCGTTGCGAAACGAACATGATACTTAAAGAAAGCAGTGTTCGACAATCCTCGCGGATATGCACCGTTCTCCTAGTCTCGATCCGGCACGAACCTGGAACGTGCATGTCTTGCTCGCGCTCGATGTAGTCACGTTGCACTGCTACCAGTGCAGCACAACAACCGCAGGAACCACCGCCTGACAGTTGCATCTCGGTGACGGGAAGAAGAATGTCGCACTTTGCACAGGAGAACAACTCCACGAAGTGGCTTGGAACGAAGGCACTCATTTTGGATTAGGGCTCTCAAAACACACGTGAAACGACGGCAGAAAGATGTTTATTGTGTGTTTAACCCTAATGACCGGAGGCGTATATATAGCCACGTGCGTCCCTAATCCTATTCTCAGTAAGACACAAACACTCGGTTGCTCTTGTACACAATACAGAATAATCCGCAAAAGAGAAATACTTTCCAATAAGGATTAAGAAATCTGAAATAGAAAGAAACAATTAATTACAAGTCCTGCCCGGCCAGGCGTGGCGTGGTGCGCGCGTGCGTGCGTTGTGATGTGATAACCCCACCCACCAAGAAGGTGAGCAAACCTCCCTCCTAGGATCCCTTGGACACTAGTGCCCCATGTGATCCTACATATGAGGACCACAAAAGTTCTAGGGGTGAGCAATATGGGATAAAACTTATTTGTCATTTGCACTAGAGACAAAACTATTTTTCTCACATGTACTTGCTATACTACATTGGGCTTAACCCATGCTAAATAGATGTCTGCTACAGCCATATATCTAACATTCGATACTTGGTGATTCACCACAATCTTGTGGAGGATGGCTATGACCCTGAAAGGAGGATTCGTATTGCCTTCGTTATTAATACCTCCCAGTGTCTAGTTCCCTTGCGTTTAGTACTTTTATGCAGTTAATTGATTTAGGTATATGGAAAGAAAACCAACAAGTTACAACGCAATCACACGAGCATAAGAAGGAAGTTAAAGATGGGATTGGTGCTAGAATATTGGTACAACATACCGGAGTGCGAATGAAATCGAGGATCACAGCATGAAACACTCTGTTAGAATATTTTATGCTAGTCCACTAACAACATGATGGAGACAGCACTTGCTAGAGCGTTGTCGTAGAATATATATTTCAATTTGCAATGGGAACCTTCTGTGAAGTATTAATCTACCTACATATTAGGACCGAGGAGTAAATCCCATGGCCCCACTAGGTGCCCTGCACAATAAAGATTTTTTTTTGAGTGACAAATTGATTAGCTCTTATTTATTCACCTTGTGTTTCTTCTACGGGCTCCACACAAACGACATTACATGTCCTACCATTACATAATAACATGAGTTGAGAGTTACTCCTACCACTGCTGACTTGTGTAGCCCTAACTTTGTTCCTCTAGTACAAATTCCGGAGAGACATGGGACAGGTTGCAATGTTCCTTCTATCAATAGGTTGTTTAAGCAAATGTTTGGCGAACATGTCCACCAAGATGATGTTGCTCCTATATTTGAACTGTAACTCACATTTCTCCCATTTATTCGGCGTCTCTCTCATCTTGTGACACATAGTGTTACGACCTCACCTTTCAGTAACCTCCAATTAAGGAAGACCAAGAGGTTGAAGCCGCACCCATTAATCTCGGATCAAAGGTTCGACATATAACCATAAACAATTATTAAATTCTAACCGACTATACTGAAAATGGTAATAAAAATTTTCTTTGCATATCCTTGAAAAGTTTGGAACAAACTAAACTTCTAACCTCAGCTGAACTATTCCAACTAGTTCCTCCTTGTTCTTTAATTCTTGAATTCACAAGGTGTCACTTTACTGTTTGTTCTTTTCATTGTACCTAAAACGCCGACAAACAAAACGTTGGTCAGCCGAAGATGGTATGTGGATGAAACATATAATGTTCAACTATGTTAACAATATAATCATTCAATTAATCATTTAACAATCAAGATTATATTTTAAACCATACAACTCAATCCATACATATTCTCGAACTCTGGGCTGTTCCTGCAGTGGACATGAATATCACCTCTCTTTTAGGTAATAGAGTCGCATGGCACTATCCGAAGATAGCCCAATATCTAACTCATTATGACTTGATGGTCCTACCTCCATGGTAGCCATGTACTAAGTCAACCATAGACCTGATGGACCTACCCAATAGGTAGCCATGTACTAGGTCATCCATAGACCTGATGGACCTACCCAATAGGTAGCCACGTACTTGGCCTTTCTCTAACCTGATGCACCTACCCATAGACAGCCATGTACTAGGTTAGCTATTATGCCACAGAGAGAACCAGGATCTGAGTTTATAGTCATATACATTAAGTGATAGTCATAGTCACTTTATATTTGCAATATGAACATCCAAGCAGTTTAGTTGCATTCAATGTGATTAAACGTCTGAGAAACCATCGGGAAACATAAGCGGTTAATCATAAGTAACCACATACCTGATCTGATGATTTGAATAGGAATATCCATGCAAATAGGAATCCAAGCAAACAAGCATTTTCAACAAGATCCTGAAATAATCACATAATTCCCTTTTTATTATTCATGTCATCATGATTATGTAATTCTAAGGGTTTCCTAGGTTACTTGCCCTTTTTAGGGTTTTGACCATAATTAGGGTTTTATTTCCTTTTTATTGCTTTTACTTCATTTTTATCAAATTATACATCAAACCCTAATTTTCTTGTTCGATTTTCTATTAAGGTCCTAAAGATCAAGTTTGGACCATATAAACCCTAATTTTCATATTGCTATATATATTCCTTTCTTTTTCTCTAATTTAGGGTTTCTAAACATTTTAATCAACATATGGAGTTGCAAACCCTAAACTTGTAATTCTATCATCAAAACAGGTTAAAAGCCATCTTAATAATTAATCAAGTTAACCATGCTCGAATTATTCTATTTGCAATACTAAATATATCCTTGATTAATTATTAAGATTTCTATCCACAAATTAATACATTTTTCACCCCAACAATAAACTTTTACAAAAGTATACTAATTTAGGTTTCCAAACCATTTTTAACTTAATCCTCGCATTTTTTTGATCGATTTTTATGTATACATTTTTCTCATCTGAGTTTTCTAGCACAAGATACGATTTTAGCAAGAAAAGTCCTTTTTCCTCCATAATTTGTTAATTCTAGAAAATCCATAGCCACCTGATCCATGGTCCCCTGGACCACGATGGATCTAGCGGCCTGGGATCCATGCGCCCACTTTAATTTTAACTTTGGGAAGTTGAATTTGCCCTTACCTTTATTTACTGACGCCAGGGATAAGGAGGTATTTTCCTCCTATCTCCTTCAACCTTGCGTCGAGCCTCTGTGCGCAGAGCATCGTCCACCCCGGTCAACTCTAGTGTTGACCCTGGGTTCTAGACCATCGCCGACCGAACCAAGGTAGCCACCGCTCCACCGGGACCTGCCGAAGTTGATGGGGCTCTTGGATGCCTCGACGGTGCACCAGTTTTCCAGATCGAGGAAGCTCTTCCTCAGCAGGGCGTGCGGTCTGGCCAAGCCCCTTGGCGCAGGTTTGTCTACAAATTAGCTCCTCTCGTCGACCTTCTACATAGCCGCGGACTCACAGGGGTGCTCTGGGGCTATGCACATGATATGTACCCCCCCCTTATATAGAGGTCCCCCTATGGCCGTCGGGAAGCCCTGAATTGGGCAAATCGGCTAGAGGCAGCGAAATACATGGAAACCAGGGATGCTTCCCTTCGGTTTCTTTCCTTGAGTCCAACGGAATCATCAGCCATCTTGTACATTCAGTGAATTGTGAGGAATCCAAAAGGTAAATTCCTTCTATAAAATGTGAAATCACAGTCCCAGTGGGACTTAGATGAAAGCCGTCCAACGTTGGATCAAGATCCAACAGACCTGGTTGCTTGCGTTCTAAGCAAAAGGAAACAATTCATTATTATTTCAGAATTAAATCCCAAATTGGAGAAATCTTGGAAAATTTATATATCCCAAACCATAACTCCTATCTTACTCAAATTTTAAGGAAACTTTCATCTTGTCATTATCTAACTTTGTACGAAATTTGGGAAACAGATTGCAAGGGATGAGAAGGCTTCCTTCTCTCCTAAGTTATTCATTATACAAAATTAATTGTTATTTCTTTTCCCTTTGCTATTATCTTGTTATTTTGGGTCCCTTGGACCTCAAGAAATCCCAAAGGCATGGATTCCCATATTTGGGAAAATCTATTTGCCTTTATCTTCTTTCAAAAGTCAATTCTCATATTTTCCTTTTATTAATCAATTTCTTTTCCTTTTTAATTTTCTTTTTAAGGATTTCTCTTTATCTCTCCTCTATATTCCTATTGGAAGTCCTTTTAGTATTAGGAATCCTTGGGATACAAAAATCCACTAAGGATAACTCAAATATACTTCTTTTCATTTATTTTCCCATTTTATCATTATTTCTAATTTCTTTCTTAATAAAGAAATACTTAATAGATCTCTTCTTTTCTTATTGCTCTATTTAAGCAACTTTGGACTCCTTGGTACCCAAGGAACCCAATAGGCACGAAATCCCTCCTTGGATTTGCCTTCTATAGGTTTCTACCTTTTCTCTTTTTTTCCACAACTCAATTATTCATTAATTAATTGAATTTCCTTGTTATTGGGCCCAATAGCCAATAAAGCCCACAAATCAAACAACAAGGCTATTTTCAACATAACTCATTTATTCAACACAAAATATATCATCATTTGTCCCAATATCTTTAAAATGAGAAATTACATTTCTCTCCTTTTGAACCCAAAATTGGGGTTGTGACATCCTTCCCCCCTTATAAGAATTTTGTCCTCAAAATTCCATTAAGCCAGCAAACAAACAGGATAAGCCTTTTCCATGTCCACCATTGGCCCCTATGTGGCTTTTCCGTACACATGGCGTTTCCAAAGAACCTTTATCATCACATATTCTTTTCTCTGAGTTCTTTCATCCTGGCGTCTATAAACTGCACAGGTGACTCAGGCCATTTCATCCTCCCTTGGGGCTCACTAGGTTCATTGCTCAGCACATGGTCGGGGTACCTCACATAGTGCTCTAAATATGACACATGGAACTCATCACACATTACTTTATCCTGAGGGATATGGTCTTCTCCACCAAACAATGTCAAATGAACCCATGCATCAGGGACTCATCTCTCTTAGCTATAACTTAGAGGGGTCGGATTTTCATGTCACATATTCTCCCATAGTAACTTGCATGTCAGTCTACTTTGCATCTGCTCACGACTCTTATCGTCTCTAGGCTCCTTTCAGCCCTTGCATGATCAAAGTGACTTCATCTACACGCACTGTGGTCCCTTTTCTAACCACCATGTGGCCCTTTTCTAGCCATCATGTGGTCCTTCTCACCAACATCACCCTACTGAAGTGGTGACCGACACAACCTTCCTTACAGAGCTTCTTATAAAACCCGATACTGGCTATGATGGTCATTGTCACATCTTTCATAGGACAAGAACTGTCTCTAGATATCACCCTGAACGAGCACACATGCCCTCATCAGACCCTTTAGTCTGGATCATACTAACCATGGTTAGGGGTGTTAAACTATACTAACATCGAGTTCTTCATGTACCTACTTTCACTTTATGGAAGGAAACCTTTAGGTCAAACTCAAGTGCCTTTGAACTCGCTTCTTGGTGTAGTTGAACCATTTCTCTCATGGGTAGTTCAACTAGATCTTTGCCTTAACAGAACTCTTTCTTTCTCATGTTATCTAGGTAAGGCGACCTACCATAACCCATATTGTATCTCAACCTTACTTGGCCCAGGGAGAACCTATCACAACATCCATAGTGTTGAGCTCCCAGTCCCTCTCAGGGACTCTTTCATTCTATATATCGATACACTGGGTTACTGGGGTTCGTCCTTTACCTCTTGGCTTGCATGGCCATAAACCACATGCAACCTTATCTTAAGCATCCAAAGTGCTATTGCCATTTTCCATGGTGTATGGTGATCTTCAATCATGATTTCCTATATGTCATGATTTTCTTCAAGATCGATTCCTCCAAAACCCTAAACCACTCTAGTCAGGGTTTCATCACCTTCTTTTCCAAAGAAGTGCACTTGAGGTTCTACCACCATCCTTTCATTGTATCAAGAACTAGGCTGGCTAACCAAACAACCCTTAACTTTTCAACGCATCTTGTTACATCTGGTTGTTATCCAAACACCTCTCCTTTTCAAACTTAGGGTTAGCCAAACAACCTCTTCTAGATTCTAGTCAAACAAGTCAGATGTATCTCAACTAGAGCATCCATTACCACCTCACATCCTTAGGTATTAGGTAACATTGAATACATACACTTCCATGTATTTCACTTATCTTATTACCTCAAACTCCATGTCTATCTCCATTTCATCATCATGGTGACCAAACTCAACCTGGTATAACTTGTAAGCTCCACTTAGCTCATGCTAGAAACATCCTCATAAGGGGACTACCTCATTCCTCTTAGTGTTTACAAACCATCCATGTATCATTCACTTTACCAGGGTAGGTTATCTTCTCTATCCCCATTTCTCGTGGCAACGTTTCAACCTACATCATCTCTTATCCTTGGTGTATGGCATGCGTAATGTCCTATCTCTCACCTCCATAACAAGAGGAAATAAGCATTTGGCTGCAGTCCAAATACAGAGTTCTTCCTGTTCCAAGAGTAGAGATGGTACATCCCACCTTGCCAATACACTTTTACATCTAAGTTGAAACGTGCCACACATGTCTCTACATATTAGACATCATGTTATCAAGGTTACCTCCATGGAAAACTAGTTTCGAATCTATTTGGATCACCTCACAATCCTTCGTCATCTCTTCTAGGTCTATAGGGTGCCGATACTTTTGGGGTCATCCCTCTTCCCTCATGCATCAAGAGAGTGCCCTACTCATTTTCCCTTTGGGTCCCATGAGTTCATGAAGGTGATCAATCTCCTAACCCATGGCCCTCATTCAATGATAGCTGTTACCTCCCGACCCTATGGTCATGTGCAACTGGGGAATTAGGCAACTCCTTCTTCCATCGGTCTTATTCCTACCCGACCCTAGGATAGACTTAGGATTATATCATAGTACATGTTCAACTTAGAACCTTACCCAATCCTTCATCATCTCTCTCTACACTCTTGAGAGACTTTCATCCCTTCATAGGGGTCATGGCAACCAGCCTACTTTGGTCAGGTCCCATACCGGTTACCTCCATGGTAACACATCCACATGCACCTAGAGATGGTTATCTACGGGTTTACTGGTTCGTTCTTGTACCATGTACTTTTCACATAGCTTCTCAAGATCCCATGAAACCTCTTTAGGTTACCTCAAAACCAACAAAACTGGTATACACCCTACCAAAGGGTCCCTCTCCCAAGATGGGAGGAAACTACAACTCATGACGAAAAGGTCACAACTGCCCTTAGGGTTTACCCTCGCATGAGCATGTCTAACCCAACAGCTACTAAAGCACAAGCTGGTTTCCTATTAAGCCATGCTAGATCGTACTTGTTCTCTTCCTCAGCATTAGACCAACTTAGTGGTGAGGGGTTCATCAAACATACCCTTACCTCGAGGGGTTTCCTTTACCTCTACACATTAAGAGTAACATGCTTAAAACTATAGAGATTCAAATCTCACCATGAGCATTGGATACATTGCTCCCCCTCTTAGGCCTAGGAACCCTAGGTTCACCTTTGGGTATTCAACTACATGCTCAACCGATTAACCACGAATAAAGCATGTCCAAGGTATGTCATGAACTTCCATGACCTTTCTACTTGAGCAACGCTTCGGAGTTGAATCCTCTTCCAGGACAACCCACTAGGGATAAAGCCTCACAACTGGTTACTTAAACCTCCTCAGGGTCTAAAACACTCTTTATCTCATCCAGCAGGTAACCACTTATACCATGGGTACTAGAAGCATCGTCCTCTCTCTAAGGTTTGGTTCCTCTAAAGGCAACCAAGATATCATCAACCTCCAGGGGTCACGCATAAGGCAACCACTATCATCCGCATAGGTCACATTGTCCTCAACTCCCCACTGTTCCTCAAGTTTCGGGGTTTTGGGCTTCCAACCTCCTTGCCCGAGGTCTGCTCTCTCTCTATAGCTAATCCTACAACCAACCTCTCTATAAGAGGTCCTTTCTTCATGAAGGATCAAGCTCATAAGCATGCCCCTACTTGAGTGAAGCATATGCTCGAACTTATGTCTACCCAAGGTTATCCATAACCCCCTATGCTTATCTCATAAGTCATCCATTATGTTTCTTGTCCAGGGTTTCATCCTACAACCGTACCACTGACGTACTCTGGGGGCATGATATCCCTTACTTGCAAAAGCCATAGGGTTTCTATAGGTCCTTCACTAACTTCATTCATGAAAGAGATACTCTTTGCTATAGCATGCACGACCCTCTCCAGGGTTGGGTCACCAAAGGTACTAGGTCATCTACCCTCTTATGGCATCCCAAAGTCATGTCCAACCAAACACTTGGTCAACCAGGACATCTAACTCATCATGTCATCTCTCTCTCCAACTTTCACTTAGGGTTAGGGTTGTCGTCATCCTCAAAGGATGTGCTAGGTTTCTACCTTGAGTGGAGGTCTCTACCTCCAAGACTAACTCTCTCTACTCATCCTCCTACCAAGGAGGTCCATCCTCAGGTCTCTCCTGAGGGAAATGACAACTCGTGTCATACGACCTAAGCATGTATCTATTCCTTTTACGCTTACTATATTAAGCTTATGTCCATGACATCTTATTTACATGCTTTTTATTAATTTGGTGGAGGATTCCTTAATCCTTATCAACCTTACCCATACCTCAAGAGGGTGAGGGAAAGATAGAAACCCTAATCCTTAAGATCCTTAATAGAATTTGAGTTGAGAAGGGATGAACAAGATGAGAGAGCCCTAAAGGTATCTTATTTTGATTCATACCCTAAGACTTTGGCCAGGCAGTCACATGGATCCGGGAGTCCTCGTATTCTGACTAGCGGTGCGGAGGAAAATATTGCCAGCCCCCGGTCGTGATCCTTTTCTAGACACCTCTATCTTTCGGATAATCCTCTAATAACTCCCTTGGGTTCTACAAAATTTGTAAAATTTAATAATTATTAATGGTTAAATGAGGAACCTACGCTCTGATACCAAATGTTACGACCTCACCTTTCAGTAACCCCCAATTAAGGAAGACCAAGAGGTTGAAGCCGCACCCATTAATCCCGGATCAAAGGTTTGACATATAACCATAAACAATTATTAAATTCTAACAGACTATACTGAAAATGGTAATAAAATTTTTCTTTGCATATCCTTGAAAAGTTTGGAACAAACTAAACTTTGAACCTCAGCTGGACTATTCTAACTAGTTCCTCCTTGTTCTTTAATTCTTGAATTCACAAGGTTTCGCTTTATTGTTTGTTCTTTTCATTGTACCTAAAATGCCGACAAACAAAACGTCGGTCAGCCGAAGCTGGTATGTGGAGGAAACAGATAATGTTCAACTATGTTAACAATATAATCATTCAATTAATCATTTAACAATCAAGATTACATTTTAAACCATACAACTCAATCCATACATATTCTCGAACTCTGGGTTGTCCCTATAGTGGACATGGATATCACCTCTCTTTTAGGTAATAGAGTCGCATGGCACTATCTGAAGATAGCCCAATATCTAACTCATTATGACTTGATGGTCCTACCTCCATGGTAGCCATGTACTAAGTCAACCATAGACCTGATGGACCTACCCAATAGGTAGCCATGTACTAGGTCATCCATAGACCTGATGGACCTACCCAATAGGTAGCCATGTACTAGGCCTTTCTCTAACCTGATGGACCTACCCATAGGCAGCCATGTACTAGGTTAGCTATTATGCCACAGAGAGAACCAGGTTTTGAGTTTGTAGGCATATACATTAAGTGATAGTCATAGTCAGTTTATATTTGCAATATGAACATCCAAGCAGTTTAGTTGCATTCCATGCGATTAAACGTCTGAGAAACCATCTGGAAACATAAGCGGTTAATCATAAGTAACCACATACCTGATCTGATGATTTGAATAGGAATATCCATGCAAATAGGAATCCAAGCAAACAAGCATTTTCAACAAGATCCTGAAATAATCACATAATTCCCTTTTTATTATTCATGTCATCATGATTCAGTAATTCTAAGGGTTTCCTAGGTTATTTGCCCTTTTTAGGGTTTAGACCATAATTAGGGTTTTATTTCCTTTTTATTGCTTTTACTTCGTTTTTATCAAATTATACATCAAACCCTAATTTTCTTGTCCTATTTTCCATTAAGGTCCTAAATATTAGGTTTGGACCATATAAACCCTAATTTTCATATTGCTATATATATATTCCTTTCTTTTTCTCTAATTTAGGGTTTCTAAACATTTTAATCAACATATGAAGTTGCAAACCCTAAACTTGTAATTCTATCATCAAAACAGGTTAAAAGCCATCTTAATAATTAATCAAGTTAACCATGCTCGAATTAATCTATTTGCAATACTAAATATATCCTTGATTAATTATTAAGATTTCTATCCACAAATTAATACATTTTTCACCCCAAAAATATACTTTTACAAAAGTATACTGATTTAGGTTTCCAAACCATTTTTATCATAATCCTCACATTTTTATGATCGATTTTCATGTATACATTTTTCTCATCCGAGTTTTCTAGCTCAAGATACGATTTTAGCAAGAAAAGTCCTTTTTCCTCCATCATTCGTTAATTCTAGAAAATCCATAGCCACCCGATCCATGGTCCCATGGACCACGATGGATCTAGCGGCCTGGGATCCGTGCGCCCACTTTAATTTTAACTTTGGGAAGTCGAATTTGCCCTTACCTTTATTTTCTGGCGCCAGGGATAAGAAGGTATTTTCCTCCTATCTCCTTCAACCTTGCATCGAGCCTCTGTGCGCAGAGCATCGTCCACCCCAGTCAACTCCAGTGTTGACCTTGGGTTCTAGACCATCGCTGACCGAACCAAGGTAGCCACCGCTCCGCCGGGACCTGCCGAAGTTGATGGGGCTCTTGGATGCCTCGACGGCGCACCAGTTTGCCAGATCGAGGAAGCTCTTCCTCAGCAGGGCGCACGGTCTTGCCAAGCCCCTTGGCGCAGGTTTGTCTTTAAATTAGCTACTCTTGTCGACCTTCTACATAGCCGCGGACTCACAGGGGCGCTCTGGGGCTATGCACATGATGTGTAGCGCCCCCCCTTATATAGAGGTCCCCCTATGGCCATCGGGAAGCCCTGAATTGGGAAAATCGACTAGAGGCAGCAAAATACATGGAAACCAGGGATGTTTCCCTTCGGTTTCTTTCCTCGAGTCCAACGGAATCATCAGCCATCTTGTACATCCGGTGAATCATGAGGAATCCAAAAGGGAAATTCCTTCTGTAAAACATGAAATCACAGTCCCAGTGGGACTTAGATGAAAGCCGTCCAACATTGGATCAAGATCCAACAGACCTGGTTGCTTGCGTTCTAAGCAAAAGGAAACAATTCATTATTATTTCAGAATTAAATCCCAAATTGGAGAAATCTTAGAAAATTAATATCTCCCAAAACATAACTCCTATCTTTCTCAAATTTTAAGGAAAGTTTCATCTTGTCATTATCTAACTTTGTACAAAATTTGGGAAACAGATTGCAAGGGATGAGAAGGCTTCCTTCTCTCCTAAGTTATTCATTATACAAAATTAATTGTTATTTCTTTTCCCTTTGCTATTATCTTGTTATTTTGGGTCCCTTGGACCTCAAGAAATCCCAAAGGCATGGATTCCCATATTTAGGAAAATCTATTTGCCTTTATCATTTTTCAAAAGTCAATTCTCATATTTCCCTTTTATTAATGAATTTCTTTTCCTTTTTAATTTTCTTTTTAAGGATTTCTCTTTATCTCTCCTCTATATTCCTATTGGAAGTCCTTTTAGTATTAGGAATCCTTGGGATACGAAAATCCACTAAGGATAACTCAAATATACTTCTTTTCATTTATTTTCCCATTTTATCATTATTTCTAATTTCTTTCTAAATAAAGAAATACTTAATAAATCTCTTCTTTTCTTATTGCTCTATTTAAGAAACTTTGGACTCCTTGGTATCCAAGGAACCCAAGAGGCACAAAATCCCTCCTTGGATTTTCCTTCTAGAGGTTTCTACCTTTTCTCTCTTTTCTCCACAACTCAATTATTCATTAATTAATTGAATTTCCTTGTTATTGGGCCCAATAGCCAATAAAGCCCACAAATCAAACAACAAGGCTATTTTCAACATAACTCATTTATTCAACACAAAATATATCATCATTTGTCCCAATATCTTTAAAATGATAAATTACATTTCTCTCCTTTTGAACCCAAAATTGGGGTTGTAACACATAGGTCCATAACGCCCATGACCAGTACTCTCCCCTTTGATGAAGTTGCTCACTGTCTGTGAGTTTGTGAGAACGATGACATCCGGTATCCCCTATTGCTGAGCTAGAGTTACTCCTTCCAGAACAGCTTGGAGTTCAGTATTCAGGGTATCCTTTCCTAGCATTGTGATGTACGATGCACTGAGCCAGTTACCCTCCATGTCCCTTGCTATAATGCATGTTGTGTGACTCATATAACTCTCTTCTTGTGCTACATCTGCATTAATTGCAACCCGTCCTTTGCTCAGTGGTTCCCATTTTAGTGTTTTAACTGTTAGGAATTGTGGTGGACAAGTGACGATGCTCTGAAAAATTCTCCCAAAGACTAGGAGAGAAAAACCTCGGGACAATACTGGCCAACAAGCACTATGTAACCAAATTACAACTCACACTATTCAGATTTAATCACTCCTTAATGTGGAAAGCTCTCCCCACTCAAGAACAAAGATAAAGAAGAACAAAATTACACCCAATGTGTACAAACCCTCCATTTTAATTTTTTCTTCAAATGACACCACTGTCGTTGCTGAGGACTGCTTGTTGCTGATGCGATCACTGATCGGGTCACCTTTTCTCCAGACAAGGTCGCCTACCTCATTTCCGAATGCGGTACTCATTCTAGTTGGTGCCTCCAACTAGAACTCTGACTACTTGCCAGAATTCTCTCCCCCTAAGAGAGTCGATACACATCCTCTGTTGATTGGACAGACCATTTTTGTTGTCGCGTCATCAATAGTGTGCCACCAACCAATGTGCGTCTTATACTACTCTGATCTGTCATCATGGTTGATGCACCACCTATGCGTCGTCGACTGATGCAAGACCTCTTGTGAGGGGAGAGACTGTCTCTATTTCCTTAGTCTTCCATTGATGAGCATCTTCCTTTGCTTGAATCCACTACCGTAGTCGATGTTGACATCACAACACCAAAAAAAGTATCAGCAACTGTTGTGCATCCTCTGTTGCTCAGATTTGCCTCTGTTGTCAAAGCACTACCGTTGTCTTACTGATTACCAACCGCTACTCTACTTCAAGACAAAGTCGTTGGCCCTCTCTTATCCAAAAGAGAGTTGCTTTGTTGGTGCATCCAATGTATCACCAAGTGTCAGCCACAACTTCACTTCAAGGCAAAGTCGATGACCCTCTCTTACCATAAAAGAGCACCACCAGTTGTTATTGTTCTCTGCCTCTTCTACTATAGAAGACACTAACAACCAGCAACTGGTGGGATCACACACCAACAGGTAGGGTGTCTCAATGGTCTCCTCCATGGCCTCTATTTATAGGCCTCCATACATGTGGTTGCAACTAAGAATTTGAGTACAATTCCTAGTTCAAATTCTAGTCGAATTCCATGTTACTCATAGGGAACCATCTTCATTCATTATTAGATTCAACTCCTAGTAGGATTCACAACATAAAATACCAACTCCTATTGAGTCTAAACCCCAATAGGACATGGACCGGACCATCTGTATCCCAACATTAACCTTCTCCTACCTTGCATGGTTGTCATTGTAAAATGTGTTGGTGTAGTCCTTCAGTGATTAGTTAACAGAGTTCAAGACATGTTGCAGTGTGTGTCTAAACCCCCTGAATTAAGTTTGTTTCATACTTTCCACACATGCCAGTAGGTCCACATCAATTCCTGTGCCCAACCAATCAAAGTCTTGGTGGTATTAGCCATTACTACAAACTAACTTTTGAAGTCTAATGGTTGAAAGATGCATGTGTCAAACTATTGTTGATTCATATTACATACCCTTTGTGCTTTGACTTAATTAGATAGTAAGTGGGTCATCAACTTGGATCCTTTCATATAGATATTTCATGAATGATTCATGTACACATGCAAGTTTACTAGGACTGAAATTCTTAGGTTTTACCTTAACTACTGTATGATAATCCCAACTGCAAATAGATAGATCTTATCACAGTATAATTTAGGATTAAATTCAATAATTGATTTAACCGAACAAGGAATAGTATTTAGCACAAAAGGTGGTCAATTGTTGATTACAATAAGTACAACAATAAAGATACTGAACTTAATCTAAGAACACTGATGGATGAAAACCTTAGGGTGAGTGTGTTCACACACCACTTTCTACACTCGTTCTCTCACTACACCATAAACAAGCATGAATATTTACATTGAGGTCAGGTAAATCTCCCTTTTGGCATTAACATTAAACTCGAACAACTATCACTCTAATATAGTCATTCCTTATCTAGAGATTATTTACATGTCATTTTGGAAAACACATATCTAAAGTTCTCATCAATGGTTCAACAAGAAATAGTTGACATATGAGATCCTAGGTTCCAAAACTTTTTATGCCCAAGATCATGATAAACATGTCAACATGCTAATTAGAAAATCATACTATCATGAAATAATTGATTTAAAATGCATTAAGATTGATAGGAATCTAGATGCAGTAAAAGAATAAAAGTGGTAGCGGGGCTACTCCCCACACCCTCGTGTAAGGAACTACTTAATTCTTATAGTGAGACTGAACAAATAATAAAAATGAAGGAGATAGTCATGTCTTTATGGGTAGAAGAGATGCAACCTTGGTGTTTACAATAATGACCTTCATGCCCAAAGATGGATCTGATACAACCTATAAGTAGTATACCTCCAAGACTATCATTGGATGATCCTTCTTCTTTGTTGTCCTTCTTTCTTAGATTGGATCTGCATGTGAGGAAGAAGTTGGAGTAAGGATGGTGGCAGATTCATCATCCACCTTCCTCATTTGAGTCCTATAAGTCGAGCCTAAGAGGAACAACAATTTTTGGTTGATATGGTCATCATTTTAAGGAAACTACTAATGGTGATTTTCTCCTTGAGTCGGAGTGTGGATTTTAGCATCCTACCGACTGGCATAGAGATGCCTCAAATGGTAGGTTGAAGGCTTCTATATATAGGCATTTTTCTTATGATTTGGAACCCACACAACATCATAGAGTAATTGCCTCACCATGAATGCTAAATGGAGACCCAATGCATGTGTGTTTCATCAGTGTACAACACTAGAAACCCATCAATGGACAATTTCAAAATCTTCATTGGTAGGCTGCTTCTGTGCTTTTGTCGGTAGGTGGTGCACAACAAGTTTCTATTAGTAGATATAGTGCCATATTTTCATCAATGGTGAGTGGGTTAAACTTTATTGGTAGTTAGCTTTAGAAGTGTCATTGAATGAGAAATACCAAGGTTTTAATCGGTAGTCGATGTGTAAGGATTCACATTGATATTGAGTTTTCATCGGTACGCGGGTATATACCCACATGACTTTCATCGGTCGGTAGGGATGTATACCAAGGAAAGAGTAGATTAAGGTACACCACCAAAGTAGGATCATTGTCTCCTACACTGGTATGTACATAGTGAAGCTCAAACCTATCATGAAAACTAATGAATTGAATCAAAATCCTACAAATAAACATGAAATAAAGGAAACTTAAATGAAAGCTAATTCTAAAGTAAACATGAGGTACACGAGTGCAAAATTAAGATAAAAATACAAAAAAAATAGGATGAATATGCATTCATAAACATTGAATATTTAAATGACTACAACTCCCATCATGTATCCTCTGTTGTTTCTCATAACAGTCTCATGCACACAAATCCTGCAAATGCCTTAAGATCTTTTGATATTTTTAGTTTCCTATAGGAATCTCCATATGTCTTTATGTTTCTTCCTCTTTCCTTTGGTTAGTTCTCTATAAGCCTCTCTAGATGTAATTTTATCTCTACTTCCACGTTTCAAGATCTAATAGTCCTTCCTGATATTTGAGTTATGTATTGGCATGTTGATGATGGCATGTAATGTATTATTGTGAACTCACTCTTCCAGAAATCCATTGCCATATTGCTATTGTCCATCCTCATCTTTGACACAATCATGTATTTAATATCCTCTGAGATAGATCTTATAGTTGGGATTATTTGTTCAACTATTTACTTTATCCACAATATGTCCCACACTAGGGTGCTTTCTCTATTCATGATACAACCAGAGAAATTTTGTGTAATAATATCCCTCTTTCTAATATTGGTGCACTAGATCATCAACACTTTGCCTCCTACTACTTGGATTTTGGAGTACTTTTGGATGACAGTATGTCTGCAAGGAGCCATTCTATCTTATATGAAATCCCAGGCGGTCTTCATTAGTAAGATATTTTTATAACATATTGTTTATTTTATATTCAAATAACCCTCATGTTTCTACATGATAACCTTCTCCTTGGTGACTTTATTCATTTCTTGTCCATCAATATTGCCATTCCAAATGAATCTCCTCACAATTTGATCAATATCTTAATAAATAGACATTGGTATCATGGTCATATGTTGTATGCTTGTATTTCTATCAAAGAAGCTTTTGCCAATGTAAAATGCCCATTCAGGCTAAGAGTTTTGCATGTCCATGTCGACAACCACTCCTTCATTTGATTCGTTATGGGTTCTATATCTCCTTTTTTAACATATCATGGACGATGAAAACACCTATTATCTCTCTAGATTTGAAGTGACTAGCATCTGCACTGCACTGCCAATTCTTTGTTAGATATGGGTTAGTGTATTGTTAGCAAAATAGAGTACCAAACATTGAATAGTTTTTAGCACCTAACATTGGTTCTTTCTTGCTTTTTCAACACTTCACCAAAGAATACATATGTTACGACCCCACCTCCCGATAACCCCCAATTAAGGGAGACCAAGAGGTTGAAGCCGCACCCATTAATCCCGGATCAAAGGTTCGACATATAACCATAAACAATTATTAAATTCTAACAGACTATACTAAAAATGATAATAAAATTTTTCTTTGCATACTTTTGAAAAGTTTGGAACAAACTAAACTTCTAACCTCAGTTGAACTATTCTAACTAGTTCCTCCTTGTTCTTTAATTCTTGCATTCACATGGTGTAGCTCAACTGTTTGTTCTTTTCATTGTACCTAAAACGCCGACAAACAAAACATCAGTCAGCCGAAGCTGGTATGTGGGGAAAACAGATAATCATACAACTATGATAACCATGTAATTATTCAATTAATCATTTAACAACCAAGATTACGTTTTAAGACAAACTACTCAATCCATACCTATCCACAACTTTGTGTTGTCCCTGTAAGGACTTATATGGTACCTCTATAAAGGTGACTTAATGGACCTACCCTCTAGGCAGCCAAAGTCTTTCATGACCTGATGGACCTACCCTCTAGGTAGCCATGTACTAGGTCAGCCATTATGACACAGAGGGGATTAATGATTGAGCTAGAAGGCATATACATTATATGATAGTCATAGTCACTTTATGATTGCAAGAAATAAATAAACATTCAACAGTTTAGTTGCATTCAATGCGATTAAACATCCGGGAATCCATCGGGAAACCTAAAGCAGTTATTCATAATCGTAACCACATACCTGATCCTTAGTAACTTGATGTCCATGCATTAACATTCAACACAATTAACAAGCAATCAACAATATCCTGAAAATAATGCATAACATCCAAGTGTCATTGTTTTATTCAAACATACACAAGATCGACTCGGATTCCACCTTATAATTTCTAGGCCAACCTTATGGTTTTATTAGGTTTTTAACCTTCATTATGCATATATCACTTTTAATGCTCTTTTAGTTCACAAACCCTAATTTCTACATCATAGGCACAATTGAATGTCAAATAAGTCTAATATGTTTCTTTTACACTAAAACTATTATCTTTATCCTTTTAGGTCATATCCAAAACATTAAGGCTAATTATCATCTTTGGTTTCTTTCAAATTGACAAATCATATTTCATTATAGTTCAACTCACATATATGAACCTTATTTATTACTATTTCCACCTTTATACACTAGGAAACACTAATTATCCAAATAATTCACATTAAAGATCTTTGGTACTCAATTAATCTTCGAATCATCATATTTTCATTTTATTCGTCCATTTGTACAATTAGAACCATTCGAATTCATATCAACATAAATTAGGGTTTCTAATCCCATCAAGGCATATTCACGTACACAGAACCCTAAATTAAACCAACTATATAAAAAGATCATCTTTTTAAATCCTATTTTCACTTTTATTAACAACAGGTTAATATCAGCTTGAGTTATCCATCTATCATCAAATCTAAGGGTTTTTCCTTTATTAAATCATTAAAGATGATAACTTTATGTACTTTGTCCAATTTCATGCATATTTAAGGACATAAACCCTAAATTAGACTAATCACGTACAAAGTTCTTCCTTTTTGAAAATTATGTACCTTTTTACATTTAACAGGTTAACATCAACCCTAATGATCCATTAAACCATATTAAACACATTAATCATATAAAATAGGGTTTCTTAATCTTTAATTCATTAAAGATGATGATTTACACTACTTTTCGAATTATGATCAGATTCAGGCTATAAAACTATTTTTAATGAATTCCTTGCATTTTTCTGATCAAAATATATATATAACTTGTCCTAAACGGAGTTACCATTAAAAAGTTACGATTTTAACAAAATTACTTACTTTCGGCCAATTGGGAAACGCCACGTCATCACTCATGCAATCGTAGGCGCAGCTGGTTTAAGACATAACCAATTATCATTTCTGCCCCTGGTAAAACACGCGCTCCTTCTACCCGCGAAGGGGCATTTTTGTCCACGCGCCTCCTCTCTTCTCCTTCCTCACGCTACCCTAGCGCTGCTTCCTTGTTAGCGCTGGGTGCGTCTTCTCCACGTCGACCTCGACCCCGCCGGCTGCCCAGGAGTTGCCCCCTGCCTTCGCTGCGCTCCCGCGCATGCAAGGGAGCTTCCATCCCGCCGCCAGTCGTCCAGGGTTAGCGCAAGCAGCCCCTTCCGCCATGGCCGCCCTGTAGTGATCTGCAGGTGTTGCGCAGGTGTAGGGTGCCGACACGAAGGTCTTCCGGCCCTCTTCTGACGACGCAAGAGCATCACGACCTTCTCGTATGCTCCCCATTGCTCGCAGGTTCACATTACCCCCTTCGGTTAAGGTTTTGAAAAGAAACAAGAAAGAGAAAGAGAGAGGGGTGCCAAGGATCTCCTTGAACTCAGGCTAAGGAGTATACCCTTATATAGAGGAGTGTAGCAATGCCCCAGTTCGCCTATCCATGAGGAAACCAAGTTTCTCGTTAAACATGGCAACCACATACTTTCCTTGTTTTAGATGTAACTCCTCTTTTCTTTATGATAAGATATCCTTTATCCTTGATTTATTATAATTCGAATTTCTTCTTACTTATTTTCTCTTTCCTTGCTTTTTAATCCCTTGACACGAAATTCTATTTCTTTTAATCAAATTTACTTTCTTTTTAACAACACCTGATAATTCATTAATAATGCAACACATTATCCTCTTATTTTGCCTTTTTAGTATTTTCTTTTTCTTTCCTCTTTATTGGGACTCCTTGGTTCCCAAGAAACTTTATGATTTCGAAATTCTTTTCCAAGGATATTTATTATCCTTCTAGATGCATCTAAATGCATTATTTTGCATTATCATGTTTATTTCTCATGAAAATATTCCTTTTTGAGGATTTCTTTTTATTTCTCTTTTATTTTCCTCATGGGTATCCCTTTTATCATTAGAAACCTCATGGATACTAATTATCACCAAGAAAACTCATTTATGCCTCTTTCCATTCATTTTCCACATTTTATCATCATTTTCAATTTCTTTCTTAATAAAGAAATACTTAATTAACCTTTTCTTTTCTAATTACTTTCTTTTCACAACCTTGGTCTCCTTGGTACCCAAGGAACCCAAGAGGCACGAAATCCTCCTTGGATTTTCCTTCTAGATGTTTCTACATTTTTCTTTTCTTGAAAATTCAATTATCCAATTACTATTTGAATTTCCTTGTTATTGGGCCCAATAGCCAATACAGCCCAAAAAGCAACCAATCAAGGCTATTGTGAAAGGAATCCATTTATTCAAAACAAATCATATCATTATTTGTTCAATTATCTTTAATATGACAAAATACATTTCTCACTAATTGTACCCAAAATTGGGGTTATAACATCCTTCCCCTCTTATAGGAATTTTGTCCTCAAAATTTAAACAAGCAAACAAACAATTCAGGATAAGACTTTTCCATGTCCATCATTGGCCCCTATGTGGCTTTGCCGTACCCATGGCATTTTCAAAGAATGTTTATCATCACATATTCTTTTCTCTGAGTTCTTTCATCATGGCGTCTATAAACTACACAGGTGACTCAGGCCATATCAGCCTCCCTTGGGCTCACTAGGTTCATTGCTCAGCACATGGTCAGGTACCTCACATAGTGCTCTAAATTAGACACATGGAAAAACATCTCCCATTACTCTATCCTGAGGGGTAGGGTCAAACCTAACCTCCTCCACCCATCCATCTCTAATGGACCCATGTATCAGGGACTCAGCTCTCTTAGTTATAACCTAGAGGGGTCGGATTTTCATGTCACATTTTCTCCCACAGTAACTTGTATGTCAGTGTACTTTGCATCTGCTCACGACTCTCATCGTCTCTAGGCTCCTTTCAGCCTTTGCACAATCAAAGTGACTTCATTTACACGCACGGTGGCCCTTTTTCTAACCATCATATGGCCCTTTTCTAACCATCATGTGGTCCTTTTCACCAACATCACCTTACTGAAGTGGTGACCGACACAACCTCCCTTACAGAGCTTCTTATAAAACCCGATACTGGCCAAGGTGGTTATCTTCACATCTTTCATAGGACAAGAACTGTCCCTAGATATCACCTTGAATGAGCACACATGTTCTCATCAGACCCTTTAGTCTGGATCTTACTAACCATAGTTAGGGGTGATAAACTATACTAACATTGAGTTTTTCATGTACCTACTTCCACTTTATGGAAGAGAACCTTTAGGTCAAACTCAAGAATCCTTTGAACTTGATTCATTGAACCATCTTTCTCATGGGTAGTTCAACTAGATCTGTCCCTTAACAGAATTCTTTCTTTCTCATGTCATTTAGGTAAGGAGACTTACCATAACCCATATTGCATCTCGACCTTCCTCGATCCAGGGAAGACTTATCACAACATCCATAGTGTTGAGCTCTCATTCCCTCTTAGGGATTCTTTTGTCCTCTATATCGATACATTGGGTTACTGGGGTTCGTCCTTTACCTCCTGGCTTGCATGGTCTTAAACCACTTGCAACTTCATCTTAAGCATCTGAAGTGCTATTGCCATTTTCCATGGTGTATCATGATTTCAAGATCCATTCCTTCAAAACCCTAAACCACTCTTATCATGGTTTCATCACCTTCTTTTCCAAAGAAGTGCACTTGAGGTTCTACCACCATCCTTTCATTGTATCAAGAACTAGGTAGGCTAACCAAACAACCCTTAACTTTTCAATGTATCTTGTTACAACTGAGTGTTATCCAAACACCTCTCCTTTTCGAACTTAAGGTTAGCCAATCACCCCTTTCTAGCTTCTGGTCAAACAAGTCAGATGTATCTCAACCAGAGCATCCATTACCACTTCACATCTTTAGGTATTAGGTAACATTGAAGACACACACTTCCATGTATTTCACTTATTATATTACCTCAAACTCCATGTCTATCTCTATTAAGAACACTCTCTGATTTCATTATCATGGTGACCAAACTCAACCTGGTATAACTTGGAAGTTCTACCTAGCTCATCATAGAAACTTCCTCATAAGGGGACTACCTCATTCCTCTTAGTGTTTGCAAGCCATCCGTCATTCATTCACTTTACCATGGTAAGATATCTTGTCTATCCCCATTTCTCGTGGCAACGCTCCAACCTACATCATCTCTTATCATTGATGTATGACATGCATAATGTCCTATCTCTCATCCCCATAACAAGAGGAAATAAGCATTTGGCTACAGTCCAAATACAGAGTTCTTCCTATTCCAAGAGTAGAGCTGGTACATACCACCTTGCCAGTACACCTTTAAATCTAAGTTGTAACGTGCCACATATGTCTCTTCATCACAAACATCATGATATCAAACTAATCTTGAACCTACTTTGGTTTATATCCTTGGTCATCTCCTCTAGGTCTATAGCGTACCGACTCTTTTGGGGTCTTCCCTCATGCATCAAGAGAGTGCCCTACTCATCTTCCCTTTGGGTCCCATGAGTTCATGAAGGTGATCAATCTCCTAACCCATGACCCTCAGACAAAGATAGTTGTTACCTCCCGACCCTATGGTCATGTGCAACTGGGGAATTAGGCAACTCCTACTTTTATCGGTCTTATCCCTACCTGACCATAGGATAGACTTAGGATTCTCCATTATAGTACATGTTCACTTAGAATCTTACCCAAGTCTTCATCATCTCTCTTTCTGCATTCATGGGCTGACTCTCATCCGTTCATAGGCATTATGGCAACCTGCCTACCTTGGTCAAGCCCCATACTGGTTACCTCCATGGTAACACATTCACATGCAATAGAGATGGATATCTATGGGTCTGTAGATTCAATCTCATACTATGTGCCTTTCACTTAGCTTCTTAAGATCCTATGAGACCTCTTTAGGTTACCTTGAACCAACAAAACTGATATACACCCTTCCAAAGGGGTCCCTCTCCCAAGATGGGAGGAAAACTATCTCTAAGGTCACCAAAGCTCTTAGGTCCAGGGTTTACATCCATCCGAGCCTACTTAACCCTAGCAAGCCATTAAGGCACGAGCAGATCACTTACTGTACCATGCTAGTTCATACTTGTCCTCTTTCCTCAATGTTGGATCAAGATCATATCTCTCTTTATCATCAACTTAGCTGTGAGGGGTTCATTAAACACACCTTTAACTTCAGGGGCTCCTCTTTTCCTATATTCATGAGGATTACTATGCTCGCTTCTATAGGAACTCAACTTCTCATTATGAGCCTTAGGTACACCACTTCCCCTCTTAGGCCTAGGAACCCTAGGTTCACTGCATGCTTTGTCTCTTAACTACAAACCAATCATGGAAAAAAAAGCATGATACACACTCCTTGTCATCCTTCAACTCAAGCAACACTTAGTGTTGGGTCCTCCTCAAGGACAACCAACAAGGTACAAGGCCTCATAACCCGCTACTAAACCTTTCTAGGTCTAAGGAACTCTTTTTCCTACCTCAGAAGGTAAACACCTATACTGTAGGCACATAGGCACCATATGCTTCATCTTCACTGTCTAGGGTTTGGTCCCTCTAAAGGAAACCAAGATATCATCAACTTATGAGGCAACCACTGTCATCCATTGTTCAGGGTTTTAGGCTTCCAACCTTCTTGCTGGGTTTCCTGCTCTCCCTAGAGCTAACCCTACAACCAGCCTCTCTATAAGAGGTCCTTTCTTCAAGAAGGATCATCCTCCAAAGCATTCTCTACATGGGTGAAGCCTAGGTTCGTACTTATGGTTGCTCAAGATCATCCAAAACCCTTTATGCTCCATCATCATTCCTTATCCAGGGTTTCATCCTATCGTCAGCACTATGACGTGTCCTAGGTGCCAGCTATGCCCTACTTGTACAAGCCCATAGGGTTTCTATGGTCCTTCACTAACATCATCATATAAGGAACTATCTTTTACCCTAACATGCACGACCCTTCCCAGGGTTGGGTTGCCAAAGGTGCTAGGTCACCCATGGATCCTATGGCATCCCAAAGGCATGTCCTTTCAAACACCTGGTCTAACTCATCTCTCTCTAACCTTCACTTAGGGTTAGGGTTAACATCATCCTCAGAGGATGTGCCAGATTTCTACTTGCAATGGAGATATCTATCTCCAAGACTAACTTATCCTCCTGACAAGAGGGTCTAGCCTCAGGTCTCTTCTGAGGACATGACATCTTATGCCATACGTCCTAAGCATGTATCTATTATTTATTTTGCGCTTAATCTATTAAGCTTATATCCATGACATATTATTTGCATGCCTTTCTTTAATTTAGTGGAGGATTCCTTAAACCTTTTTAACCTTACCCATATCTCAAGAGGGTGAGGAGAAGAAAGAAAACCCTAATCCTTTAGATCCTTATCAGAATTTTGTGATGAGAAGGGATGAATAAGATGAGAAGTCCTAAAGGTATCTTATTTCGATTCATACCCTACGACTTTGGCCAGACGATCACATGGGTCCGAGAGTCCTCGTATTCCGACTAGCGGTGCGGAGGAAAATCTTGCCAGCCCCCGGTCGTGATCCCTTTCTAGACACCTCCGTCTTTCGGATACTCCTCTAATAACTCCCTTGGGTTCTATGGAATTTGTAAAATTTAATAATTATTAATGGTTAACTGAGGAACCTATGCTCTAATACCAAATGTTACGACCCCACCTCCCGATAACCCCCAATTAAGGGAGACCAAGAGGTTGAAGCTGCACCCATTAATCCCGGATCAAAGGTTCGACATATAACCATAAACAATTATTAAATTCTAACAGACTATACTGAAAATGATAATAAAATTTTTCCTTGCATACTTTTTAAAAGATTGGAACAAACTAAACTTCTAACCTCAGCTGAACTATTCTAACTAGTTCCTCCTTGTTCTTTAATTCTTGCATTCACATGGTGTAGCTTTACTGTTTGTTCTTTTCATTGTACCTAAAACACCGACAAACAAAACGTCAGTCAGCCGAAGCTGGTATGTGGGGAAAACAGATAATCATACAACTATGATAACCATGTAATCATTCAATTAATCATTTAACAACCAAGATTACATTTTAAGCCAAACTACTCAATCCATACATATCCACAACTCTGTGTTGTCCCTGTAAGGACTTATATGGTACCTCTATAAAGGGACTTGATGGACCTACCCTCTAGGCAGCCAAAGTCTTTCATGACCTGATGGACCTACCCTCTAGTTAGCCATGTACTAGGTCAGCCATTACAACACAGAGGGGATTAATGATTGAGCTAGAAGGCATATACATTATATGATAGTCATAGTCACTTTATAATTGCAAGAAATAAATAAACATTCAATAGTTTAGTTGCATTCAATGTGATTAAACATCCGGGAATCCATCGGGAAACCTAAAGCGATTATTCATAATCGTAACCACATACTTGATCCACAGTAACTTGATGTCCATGCATTAACATTCAACACAATTAACAAGCAATCAACAATATCCTGAAAATAATGCATAACATCCAAGTGTCATTGTTTTATTCAAACATCCACAAGATCAACTCGGATTCCACCTTATAATTTCTAGGCCAACCTTATGGTTTTATTAGGTTTTTACCCTTCATTATGCATTTATCACTTTTAATGCTCTTTTAGTTCACAAACCCTAATTTCTGCATCATAGGCACAATTGAATGTCAAATAAGTCTAATATGTTTCTTTTACACTAAAACTATTATCTTTATCCTTTTAGGTCATATCCAAAACATTAAGGCTAATTATCATCTTCGGTTTCTTTCAAATTGACAAATCATATTTCATTATAGTTCAACTCACATATATGAACCTTATTTATTACTATTTCCACCTTTATACACTAGGAAACACTAATTATCCAAATAATTCACATTAAAGATCATTGGTACTCAATTAATTTTCGAATCATCATATTTTCATTTTATTCGTCGATTTGTACAATTAAAACCATTAGAATTCATATCATCATAAATTAGGGTTTCTAATCCCATCAAGGCATATTCACGTACACAGAACCCTAAATTAAACCAAATATATAAAAAGATCATCTTTTTAAATCCTATTTTCACTTTTATTAACAACAGGTTAATATCAGCTTGAGTTATCCATTTATCATCAAATCTAAGGGTTTTTCCTTTATTAAATCATTAAAGATGATAACTTTATGTACTTTTTCCAATTTCATGCATATTTAAGCACATAAACCCTAAATTAGACTAATCACGTGCAAAGTTCTTCGTTTTTGAACATTATGTACCTTTTTACATTTAACAGGTTAACATCAACCCTAATGATCCATTAAACCCTATTAAACACATTAATCATATCAAAATAGGGTTTCTTAATCTTTAATTCATTAAAGATGATGATTTACACTACTTTTCGAATTATGTTCAGATTCATGCTAACAAACTATTTTTAATGAATTCCTTGCATTTTTCTGATCAAAATACATATATAACTTGTCCTAAACGGAGTTACCATTAAAAAGTTACGATTTTAACAAAATTACTTACTTTCGGCCAATTGGGAAACGCCACGTCATCACTCATGCAATCGTAGGCGCGGTTGGTTTAAGACATAACCAAATGTCGTTTCTACCCCTGGTAAAACACGCGCTCCTTCTGCCCGCGAAGGGGAATTTTTTTCCACACGCCTCCTCTCTTCTCCTTCCTCGCGCTACACTAGCGCTGCTTCCTTGTTAGCGCTGGGAGCGTCTTCTCCACGTCGACCTCGACCCCGCTGGCTGCCCAGGAGTTGCCCCCTGCCTTTGCTGCACTCCCGCTAATGCAAGGGAGCTTCCAGCCTGCCGCCGGTCATCCAAGGTTAGCGCAAGCATCCCCTGCCGCATTGGCCGCCCGGTAGTCATCTGTAGGAGTTTAGCAGGTGTAGGGTGCTGACACGAAGGCCTTCCGGCCCTCTTATGACGACGCAAGAGCATCACGACCTTCTCGTATGCTCCCCATTGCTCCCAGGTTCACATTACCCCCTCCGGTTAAGGTTTTGAAAAGAAACAAGAAAGAGAAAGAGAGAGGGGTGCCAAGGATCTCCTTGAACTCAGGCTAAGGAGTATACCCTTATATAGAGGAGTGTAGCAATGCCCCGGTTCGCCTATCCATGAGGAAACCAAGTTTCTCGTTAAACATGGCAACCACATACTTTCCTTGTTTTAGATGTAACTCCTCTTTTCTTTATGATAAGATATCCTTTATCCTTGATTTATTATAATTCGAATTTCTTCTTACTTATTTTCTCTTTCCTTGATTTTTAATCCCTTGACACGAAATTCTATTTCTTTTAATCAAATTTACATTCTTTTTAATAACACCTCATAATTCATTAATAATGCAACACATTATACTCTTATTTTTCCTTTTTAGTATTTTCTCTTTCTTTCCTCTTTATTGGGACTCCTTGGTTCCCAAGAAACTTTATGATTTCGAAATTCTTTTCCAAGGATATTTATTATCCTTCTAGATGCATATAAATGCATTATTTCACATTATCATGTTTATTTCTCATGAAAAGATTCCTTTTTGAGGATTTCTTTTTATTTCTCTTTTATTTTCCTCATGGGTATCCCTTTTATCATTAGAAACCTCATGGATACGAATTACCACCAAGAAAACTCATTTATGCCTCTTTCCATTCATTTTCCACATTTTATCATCATTTTCAATTTCTTTCTTAATAAAGAAATACTTAATTAACCTTTTCTTTTCTAATTACTTTCTTTTCGCAACCTTGGTCTCCTTGGTACCCAAGGAACCCAAGAGGAACGAAATCCTCCTTGGATTTGCCTTCTACAGGTTTCTACATATTTCTTTTCTCGAAAATTCAATTATCCATTTACTATTTGAATTTCCTTGTTATTGGGCCCAATAGCCAATACAGCCCACAAAGCAACCAATCAAGGCTATTGTGAAAGGAATCCATTTATTCAAAACAAATCATATCATTATTTGTTCAATTATCTTTAATATGAGAAATCACATTTCTCACTAATTGTACCCAAAATTGGGGTTATAACAACATCTCATCAATGAAACATACTTTTAACACCCGCATATTGCTTATTGTCGCCACTATAGGATTTCGAATGCTTGCAGAAACCATTTGTTCTATTTGCTGAAATAATTTGTTTAGCAAAAGGATGAAAATATACAGAGATATGGGGTTGTCTTGTCTCACTATGTTGTTGGTTTTTATAGGGTACATTAAATCAAAATTTCAAATGATCCTCGTAACATCGTTGCAACTCAGTGGTTGGATTATGTTGATAAGTGTAATTGATATATCATTATGCCTAGGAATTTCTTGCAAAAGAAATACTTTTCTTAATACAAACTCTATGAATAGCTAATGTTTTCCACCCTTCAATAGTGTTTTGGGTAACATGTCTATGAGTAAGAAAATTTAGGAAACAATAGTTGAACTTTAACATTTAACTAAATGGACAAAGGGATTAATTAATCATTAGCATTTTTTGTTTGTCAAACTATTAAATGACTGTAGAAATTAAAGATAGAATGTAGCAACAACTCTATCCCAATTAACCCTAAACACATACTAGAAAGCGTCCATTGAATTTCACAAATTATCAAAAGAATCTCGAATTCCCCTCACATGTTTTGGGAAACATGTTCATCTTTAATTAAAATGCATACGCTTTGGAGTTTTAACTCTTTATGATGGCATCCAATGGCCATTGAACTGCAATGATAAGTTCCTAACATTGTAATCTCTCCAGAATCCACCTAAGCTACCTTAGGAAAACATGTAGAGTAATGGCCATAAATTGGTGTATCTTCACAACTGCTAACAAAGATGGAGGTCATCTAGAGATACTTCCACCCATTTATCTGACACAAGTAATTCACACTAAAGCTAGTCCTTTCCACACCACCACTACTTAGAATTTGGCAACACAAAATATGTATTATGATCTTTTCCTACAAACATGGTGAAGTTGGTGTTTTCTTCTAAGTATTATTCAATGTTGTTTGTAGTTTTTCACTTAACGGTTGAGATAAGGATCCAAGGTGAAATCCCCGAAGTCTTCTTCTTCATGTATATATTTCATTCTTAATATTTCTATTTACATGATTTTTTTAGAATGAATATAGATGGTATTGGATTAAATAATTCATATGACATCTACATATTAAAATTGGATCCATACCCAATTGGGAACAATGAAAACAATCAAATATAAATGTCAATTATTGGATTCCTAGTCAACTTTTTGACGGAATCCATCCTAATCATGTGGATCATTTGTTTGTTTGAAGCCCAACCTACCGTTTCATAAATCAGAGTTTCAACCACCACAAACACCACCCATGGACATACTCTATAAATGAATTGGAATTGATAAACACAACAATTAGCATAGAGGGAAGCCTCCACATTGGTCAAAAAATTGGGGGAAACCTAAATTCCACCCTATGTACAAGAAGGAAGGTAATTATGAAAACCTGAAATTTCTCTCTCCTATCTTATTCTCTTTCTCTCTAATCAAGAGGCATCTTACTCAAGCTAAGGTCAATTCTATAGTATGAACATGGTGATGCTCTAATTTGGTGACATCAATGATCAAATGAACAATGTTTGACATTTATTTTCACTTTTGAACTAAGTATCTTTCCTTAACATGTCACCATATTGCAACATAGATTGAACCTTATTACTATCATCTTTTAGATTTCTAGTATATAACACATTGTAGAGCTCTCAATTATGATTCCAACGGTGCAAAGTCACCTCAATTGGGCCATGCTGACGCAAGATATGAGCATTTGAACTTTGATACTTTAATCCTTGTTTTAACCCGATTGAACATATTTTTTAAACCCTTAATGGGCCCAATTAGATGTGGCACATCTGCCTGGTTGGTTGGTTCCTTACCCCTTCTAATTCAGGAAAGAAATCTTTGGCTAGAGGGTCCTCTCTATGATGCCCCAATGAGGCACAAATGGAGTTACTCAAAATCAAATGATGAATTAAAAATAAACATGTGGATCACAAGAAAACACAAGAAATTAAAACTAATTTAACAGAAGAACCATAAGACAAAACCTTAACACATATAGCTCCACAAGCATGCCACTAGCATTACACGTCATATTACATGATGCTTACAGCACTGTCCATCATCATTAATGTGATCAACCTGTTAGTTGAGATACATATTCCACATATATACATATACACATGTCACATCTATACAACCATGGTTCACAGACCAAAAACATCATATCGATAAATTATCTTCAAAACACAATGAGAACACTCCCAAAGACCTGAGTGTATAGGGATGACATCAAGTACTCTATCACCAAAAGACTAGTGGCACATCCAACCTTATCAGCTACTACTCTTGCTGCTGCTCTTCCTCAGTTGCATGATCTCTACCACTTCCTGCATGACCACCTAAAATATGTGGAAACCCATAGGGTGAGACCACACATCCCAGTGAGAGATACAACTCTCTATCAACATCTATTAAAGAACAAATAACTAAGCTAGTAGAGAAAGTGCTAAGCAGGTTGATCAGATTCAACTAAATGCTATGTATCTAACAAATAAAGTAGATTAAGAAAGCTAGGCAATTATCACTGCGTAGTAGAACAATTAATATTCTGAAAAGGAATATGAAGAACATGTACAACAATTTACATATCTTATCATCTTAGAATTCAAGAAATTAGTAAAAAGATAAGGCAAGGGATCAACCAATGTTATTCGTATTTGACCCTAAGCAAGATACACTACACGGTTGTGTTATGCCTTTTCTTATTACCCTAAGGATTTGAGTCGTACCACCCAAATCCAACTGACCACTTCTAGGTTGAAATTGGTGCCATACAAGGTCAATGTAAGAGCCAGAATCCACAACCTCCCCACACCTCTTGGTCAACACAAGAGAAAACACCACAAAAACATATTAGTCAACTGCATCAATGACATATAGTCAAGCTCAGGGAATGACTCACGCATGGCCATCCAAATTTATAATCACACCTAGCCCACCTTGGTATAGGTACGGTGCTAGAAGAATGGGCTCACACATGGTCATTCTAAATAGAAGGATTGGCTCATGCATGGTCATCCGTATCACAAGGAGAGTAGCTCACACATGGTTGTCTCACACAACCTATAATTGAGGATGCAAGAAGATACTCGACTTCCACCCCCACATATTAAAAAATAAGTGGTCCAAGTTATACTCGTTTCACCAATCGAACAATTAAAACTAACACTGAAAAGGATCTATGGCACAAGGCATCTACATGATTAGAGTTCTACTTTATTAATTAAGCCAATGGGGTTTCTCTTAACATCATTCAAGTTACAACGTACAAAGCCAAAACAACCTCTTACAAAAATAAGGGATGAGTGCAAATCCAGCTGATATAAAACATATAAGGTGTGAGCTAGTCACATCATCACCACATGATACTTGTAACACTTCCATTCACGAGGCCATCACCAATGTTTCACCACTATAGGATATCAATCCCTCAATCACATTACTAGAGGATACCACCTCACAATAGGGATCAATCCATCACCAGGTCACTAGAGGATACCACTTCACAATAGGCATCAAGCCATCACTAGGTCGTAGGACCCATCACATAAGTATGATCTCATCATTTCATATGATCACCATCATAGCATACACAAACTATGATATTTAGGTTCATATCACCTTCAAGGTTAGGGGCTTATAAATACGAGAGAGAAACACCACAAAATGATAACCATTTCAAGAGAGCAAAACAAACACATCACATGCACCAATATTAGGGTTTGGGCTCCATACATTGCCTATTAGGATTTTATAGTTGTATTCAATCACCAAACCCTAGGTACACAACCTCCCAATTTCTTGGAACCTATTAGGGTTACGGAACATCATTAATTGACCTTGCTTACAACATTTTATCACCAACACTAGGTATCACTATCATATACATGTGTATGTGTATCACAGTATGTTCTCATACATATGTCATGACCACACCATCTAAGCGTCACGAATCAAGCCAATAAAGGGTCGCGACCACCATCCCACCTAGTGTCGCGACCACGACAGGGCATGGTGTTGCAACCATGTCAAACCAAGGCATCATCCAACATGATACATGTGTCACGACCAAGCTGAAGCAGCATCTCGATCATTAGCAAAATGTGATGTTCCGACCACCAAGAAAGCAACGTATCGACCCTAGTCAAAGGAAACACTATGACCATAACCAAGGGAACCATATTGACTGAAACACCCACTAGGACATGACCCAAGGACGCCAGGTGATATGTCTCAACCAAGACCAACCAAACAACAACGTCTAACACATAGACAAGGTGACTCAACTACAATACAACAAGGTGTCACGACCCAAGGCCAAAACAAGGGTGTATGTCTCGACCCAACACACCAAGAGAGCACATGTCTCGACCCAAAACATCAATGGCACATATGTATCAATTGTAACAAAGGTCAAATAGCAGGAAACCAAAACTCACTAAGATCAAAACCCATGGATTCAAGATCATCAAACCCAAGAACAAGCTCTATGAAGATCATCAAGCAAACCCACATAGGAGAGATAAAGCCTAACCATAAAACATGGGTGAAAAAATCCAAAGCTCCAAGGAAAACATGATGGCCGAACCTGAAACATGGTGACAAAACCAAATCTCAAGATGGATGCAGGATCATCCTTTCAAAATCACCAAGCAATTGTGTACATAGAAACTAGAGTTTCGGATTCCAAGCAAACCATGCATAATAACCACTAACATTCAAGTTCTACCCGGGATGGGTTCTCTCGGTCATCAAAAAAAAACATTCAAGTTCTAGAGCATGATATCATATACTAGCATATTAAGGGTACGTTTTAGAGAGAGAAACAACAACATGCATGTAAAGTAAAGTGTAATAATAGAGAGGTTAGAGGGTTATATCACCCGCCTTAAGGAAGATCACTCCAAGGATCACAAGTTCCAAGCACACAATCACCAATGATGACGAAGCTCCACCAAAGGCTCCACTCTCATCCATAAGATCACCTCAAAAAGGTGAAGGTACCAAGGTCAAATGTTTCTCAAGAAAATAGGGTAAAAGATTCCTAGGCCAAACCAAAGGAATAAGGGGGAAAGAGAGTAGAAACTCCCTCTCACTTGGGTACCACCTTGTCAAAAAACTAGCCTATGTCCTTTGTGATGAGGAGCTTACTCTCAAGAACGACAACTATGGATGATCCATGTTCTAAGGCCAAGAAAAGGGAAGAAGATGGGGTAGGAGATCCAAGGAAGCAACACAAAAGAAAGACATACACTTACCAAGGTTGAATATTAGCAAAGGTCACCACATGCAAGAGATATCGACCACCAAGAGCTCCAAAGATCAATCCTCCTAGCTCCTCAAGAATCCAAGGACGAGTAAGAGAGAGTGAGGAATAAAGAGGGACAAAAAGATCATTTGAATGGATAGAAGAGGGGTTTATATTGCAAAGGAGGAGGGAGGTAGGTTGAGGGGTGAGGTGTCAGCACCTAAAGGCACCAAAGGGACACTTGTCCACCCAGGAAACCAACATGCAACCACTTAAACCTTGAATGCACAAGATAATGACACAAAGTATGTTGTGTCTCGAGCACCTTGGTCTCCAACACACAGTTTCAGTCGAGACACTCCAAAGGAGGTCGAAACAAGAGCAAATCATCACCCTTGTCGAGACAAAAGGGTAACCAAGCACACTAGGTTGAGACACTCCAAAAAAGGACGAATTGTCTCAACCCAAACCACCATGATCGAGATAAGACACACTCAAGGAAGGTGTCTCATTTGAAACACACCCAGATAATCCACATAGGTCAAGATAGGGGTCAAGACAATCCAATAGGGAACACATGGGTCGAAACCAAGCATTCCCTAGAAACCTTGATCACCTCAAGTGATGTCACCACTCATCCAAGGCCCAACCAAGGAACCCCAAAGCATCACACTCTATCTTTCATGAAGACAAGAGAGATAAGGTACACTCTAGAGGTGGAAAATTGCAAGATAACCCTCTCAAATGGGTAAATTGCAATTTGACCAAAAACAAGCACACAAGGCACACACATCATCCAAAAAAACTCAAACTAGAGACTTAAGCTCTCCACAAGATCTAAGAACATCTCAAAGGTTTAGAGAAAGGCTCTAAGAACTTAAACAAGAAAAACTATAGGATTAGCCCAAAACACTAGTCAATGGTATTACAAGCCATATACCCCTAACAAGGATTTCACCCCTAAAATCCTAAGCAAAAAGAGATGGGTACTATCTAAGAATCTCTTACTCAAGCTCCCACAACGCTTCCTCAATGCCACAGAACCTTCACCAGCACTATGTACTTCTTCTTTAGCTTCTTCACTCTTCTATCAAGGATTGGCATGATTTCTTCCACATAGGACATATCCTCATCAAGCTCAATGTTATGACCCACTCCATGACTAACTAGTAAGCACATTGCTTAGTACACCATTAAGTTGATTAAGTTAAGTTAAGTACTCACAGATGCAATTAGTTCTTTGATCTAGTGTTATAGTCTAATTAACATGTTTTCATGCCTTGAGAAGGTATAGAATTTCATTCTTGAAGATTTACAAAAGAAATTGTACGAATTGGACCTACGAGGCAAAAGTTATGCCATTTATATGTTCTTTGGACCTATAGTGCAAATTACCCATTTAATTGGCTTTTATTTCTTTCTTTCTTATCCCTTTCTTCCCAAATAAACCAGGGCAACATTTAGTTTATGTGGCACATACCTGTGCTCGATTGAGCAATTGGGGAAGAGGAGAGGCGGGGCGATTTTGAGCCCTAGCTTCATTTCCAACATCACCTTGCTCAACCTTCTTTTTCCTCCATCTTTCCATCCCCATCCTCGCCCTAATCTATAACCCGACCTAGCTACGGCACCAACGACCAGCACCAATAGTTGTAGCTATTGCGGCGGTAACTGGGAGCCACTTGGGCGCGTAAACCTCTAGGGAAGGGTGCCACCGACTTTGGCCTTGAGGTCTAGGCTCAAATCTGCAGCCTCCAAGTTGCGAGCAGCACACAATCGAGCTAGTCTCTAACCAACAGGGCGGCGCCCCATCTGGTCCGAGCAGCACCAGCTGCATCTGTGGCTTTGTGCCACTTTGGGTGTGAGGCAGTACTCCAAAACGGCGCCAATAGCTTTGTCCTTGAGGTCTGTGCACAAATCTGCAGCCGCGAGCAACACCTAGTTGCGTTTTTAGCTTGTTTCCTCCACTTGTGCGTGAGAAAGTTACTGTTTGATTTCAACAGGTTGAAATACAGACTAACTAAGGTTGAACATGACCCCATGAATGCCTAGAAGCAGACTCTAGATGCATTTCCAGACGATTTCAGTCATCTTAGACCACTATGAGTAGAATCTCACTTCCCAAAGCATGATTTAACTCCATGAAATAGACAATTTTGGTTCGATCTGTGTTAGTTGTGTGTAACAACGCTTACCCAGGTGTTAGGTAGTGATAACATCGCTTGACTCTTATTACACTATTCAATTCATCACGTTTTTCATGATTTGGTTTATTAATTGATGTGTATGGTTTGGTTAGTGGAATTATATGGTTGATTAAAACCTAAGTTTCTCAGTTAAAGGTTGAAAATAGTAGTACATGACCAGTAACTTGACATTTTGGGTATAAACCTAGGCTGCACTATTTTAGTGATTCAATTGATGCAAGATTACAAAGAAATGACGATGACATGAAAATGTTCAAGAAAACCTAGTTGCACGCTCCCTACTATACTTAATACAAGTAGTTTAATAACTATACAAATTGACACATTTTCCAAAGAAATTGTTTGAATTTCTCAATTGATATTAATAACTCATGCCATAATAAGTAATTTAACTCTTAATTGAGTTATGTGATGCACAACTCTGATTTTGGGTTGATGTGCATGATTTTTGAGGAATTACAGATAATTTACAAGTGCTACTGATGATTACTCATATATCGAGTAATTAACTCTTGTTAGTGTGTTACGATGTTCAATTGTATGATTTCAGCGTATATGTGCCAAGTTGACCTGAATTCTATTTATTTAAGAATTTTAGTCTGCCTGCATGCATAATAATGTTGATTTCTCAGTAAACTATAGGTGGACATGTATTTAGTTTATTTAAGAACTTGAAATTTGCCTACATGCTTAAAATGTCGAATCTCTCAACATTTGCAATGCTTGAATAAACTGCTTTGTCAAATTTAGAATGATATTCATGTTGTGTTATAAAGTTCAAGTAAATAGACATGGTACCATAGAGATACCAAAGTCGAGTATAAGTAAGAGAAATGTACAATATAGTAAGAGTCTTCCAAGATTAGTGAAAGAATAGATTTAAGAGCCCTGACACTGTAGAATCCCTATGTGAGGTATGTGCCTTAGGGATGAAATGACCTACCCTGATGGTGTGTCCAGTAAACGGGGGTTGGAACGCACCCATAGAGCATGCGGAGAGACGAAGCCCTTGAGGAAGTCTCCTATGAAAAAATAGGTTACCCAACATGAACCATAAGTCTCGATGGTAAGCTAGAGGTACCCACAGATTGTACCAAGATGAGGCCCATAGAGCGTCTTAGACCCTCTGCCTGTGTACTCAGCCTAGAGGAGGAGTCTAGTTTATGGCACCATAGGAGTTCCGAGGCCAGAGAGCCAATTTTCCTGTTGTAGATCAGGACTGCAGTGAGACTTAGCTATCCCGCGGTGTCGGCTAAGTCTTGTACAGTGGGATCGTAGTTCGCTATGAGTCTTCATATGTAGAGTACACTGCATATGATCAGGGCATAAGTTAAAATATGTTCATATAAGTAGACAGAGTTTCTTATAAGTTAAAGAGTTAAGAAAGGTTTGAGTTAGTTTCACAACAGTTGTCCTTTAAATGAAATGTTAGTATTTTCTGTTAATTAATTGTATCTATAGCTTTACAACAATTGTTATCATAATGAAATGTGGACATCTTTTGATATTTAAATTACATTGCTTAGATCTGCTCATTATAGTATCAATTTGTATTTTATTCCAAATAATAATCATAAAATGATTTATCTGCGATGGTTGGGTGAAATTCTATTCACTGAGCCAGTAGCTCAGCAACCTATTGAAACATTTTTCAGGTCAGTGTCAGAATGAGGAAGCTGGAGGATTGTTTCATCCAAGTACATAGAAGGTAGTTCGTAGTTAGTTAGAGGTCTCTTATTCCTTTCCCCTCAGTCCTTAGGCATGTGGTGTGGTAGAGAGTGAATTTAATATAACATGTAGTTTAGTTTAAGTTATCTGTTGTGCTTTATTTTCTGCATGGAAAAATGTAATTTGTCATGTAACTATGTTTTATCTTCCTAGTAAGGTAAATGGTAAGTTGCTTTCGCAGTTAATACAATTTGATGTTATTCAAGTTATAAGACTTTCCTTTAAGTAAATTTTAAGTGATTAAGAAACGAAAAAGTTAAGGGTGATTTTGTATTATGTTGAATCCTCATGTCATGCCCTAATCTCATGATTAGTGGAAATTGTGGGATCGGGGCGTGACACTCAACCTTCTTTGGATGCAAAACACACTCGGTATTAGGGTGGCACTTTCTCAACATGGACACATGGAACACTCGATGCAACCTGTTCAACTTAGATGGAAACTCCAACTTATAAGACACCTTCCCAACTTGTGCCACCACAGGGTAAGTTCCCATATACCTAGGAGCCAACTTACCCTTCTTCCCAAAACTCAAAACTCCCTTCCATAGAGAGACCTAGAGATACACCTTGCCCCCAACTTGGAACTCCAACGGTCTATGGCGGTTATCAACATAAGACTTCTGTCTGTCCTAGTTTGCTTTCAACTACCATTGATTCACTTTGATCTTCTCTGTTGTCTACTACACAACCTCAGGACCAAGAAGTTGATACTCACCTGTCTCATAGAAACACAATAGAGATTTGCAATGTCTCCCATACAACACAATATGGTTTCATTTTGATGCTCCTTTGTTAACTATTACTGTAAGCAAACTCTATCAAGCTAAGGTGGATGTCCCAACTGCCAAAAAACTACAAGACATAGGCTCTCAATAATTCCTCCAAGGTATGTATGGTCCTCTTAGAATGACCATCTATTTGTGGATGGAAGGCAGTACTAAACCTTAATTGTGTACCTAAAGCAGTTTGCAAATGCTCCCAAAAGTGACTTGTAAACTGAGGACCTTTATCTAACATGATAGTAGCTAGAACACTATACAAACACACTATCTCGTCAACATATATCTGAGCAAGCTTCTTTTTTGTATATGTTGTCTTTATAGGAAGGAAATGTGCATACTTGGTCAACCTATCAACGATCACCCAAATGGAATCATGACCTTTGGTTGTCCTAGGGAGACCAACGACAAAGTCCATCACCACATGATCCCATTTCCATTATGGTATAGATAATAGTTGCAACATCCATGCAAGCTTCTTATGATCCACTTTAACTTGCTGACACTGCGCACTTGGTCACAAACTTAGAAACATTAGACTTCAATCCAGGTCACCAATATGGATCTTATAAGGTTATGGTACATCTTGGTGCTACCTGCGTGCATAGCATACATTGAAGAGTGAGCCTCTTCCAGAACCATCTTCCTCAGATTATGAACATTAAGAACCACAACTCAGTTGTGGTAACACACTATCCCATCCTCTGCCACATGAAAACCATCATGCTTTTTCTCTTCCAAACTCAGCTCATATCTATTGTATCACAATATCGACCTATTGTGCCTCTCTAATATGCTGCCTCAATGGAAGCTTCACATGCAGCTCTGCCAACAAACCAACTAACAAAGAAACCTCTAGCTTCACATCCATATGACGTAAGGAGATCAACATGTCTCTCTTGTGGCACACCAAGGAACACGATTGTGCTTTCTCCATAAATGACGATGAAGGATACTTTCTTCTCAAAGAATCTTCTACCATGTTCGCCTGCCCTAGATGGTGATCAATGGTGCAATCATAATCCTTGATTAACTCCATCCATCATTGTTGTCTAATATTCAACTCCTTCTATTAAAATATATACTTCATGTTCTTGTGATTTGTGAAGATCTGACACTTCTTACCATAAAGGTAGTGTCTCTAAGTCTTCAAATCATGAACCACTATAGCCAACTCCAGATCATGGGTTGGGTAGTTCTCCTTATGCTTCTTCAACTGTCATGATGCAAAATTGATCACATTCTTGTCATGCATCAACACACAACCCAATCCATTCCTCAACACATCATAGAAAACTATGTATCCTTTCCCTTGCTCAGGTTAGACTAGAACTGGTGTGCTTGTCAACTTCTCTTTCAACAACTAAAAGGCACAATGACATTTGTCATCCCAGAAAAAAGGCACATCCTTCCACATCAGCTTCGTTAGGGGTAACACCACTGATCTGAAGTTCTTAGTGAACCTCTTATTGTAGCCTACCAAACCTAGTAACTACACACTTCCATAGGCTCCCTTGGTTGTTCCCACTCTAGCACAGACTCAACCTTCTAGGGTCCACATGAACTCCCTCAACATATATCACATGTCCTAGAAAGGACACCTCCTTCATCCAAAACTCACATTTGTTGAACTTGGCATACAACTGATGTTCTTTCAACATGGTCAATGCCTAAAAAAGATGTTGTTCATGTTGATCACTATCTCTAGAGTATATTAGGATATCATGTATGAAGACCACCATGAACTAATCAATATACTACCAAAAAACCATGTTCATCATGTCCATGAACACCATTGGTTCATTAGTTAGCCCAAACGACATAACCACAAACTCATAATGACCATACTGAGTCCTAAAAGTTGACGTAGGTATGTCATCTGCCTTGATCCACAATTGGCGATATCCCAATCTTAGGTCTATGATGAGCCTTAAATGTAGGTCCAAGAAAGGAATCATGTCTAGGTTATCAAACTTTACAAATTTATAATACCCGAATGTTTAAGACACCTGCAACTAGCAAAGGGTCGAAGTAGTTCGGGGTCGAACATAGGGATAGGAAGAACGATGCTTCAGAACTTGAGTTTCACTTGTCTAAGAACATCAAATAGGTAAAAGGATAGGTTTGGTTGTAACAAGAAAGCACCGTAAAGAAATTGAACTAAAAGGCTATCTCCAACTAGAGTTACTAGAAAGTCTATGATTTTATTGTTTCGAAATTTTTATAGAGGTTTTAAGTAATAGAATCTGAGGAGATAAAACTGTCATTGAGGTAAAGCATGAAGGAAGAAAACTTAGGCATAACAAGTAGTGAGGGAAAACATCCTGCATCCTCTTCTCTCAAAGAGGGTACCTCTAACTATGCACCATTTCCCTCTCTCAAGGGAAGTGGTTGTAGATTAGAGTGGTAAGGTAAACTGAATCAGCCCTGATCCTAGGTACTCTCGTACACCCAGATCAGACCAAACTCTAGAGTTGCGAAAGTTCCCTATCAAGGGTGTCAAAATGGGAAACACGATTCGATAGCTAGTCAAAAGCGTGATCCAAAAGAAGAAACTAGAGTTCAAATGCTATAAAGAAAGCATCCAACAAAAAGGAACCATACACAGAACAACAAGAGATAAACTCCATAGATCCCAATAGGCTTAAAGAGAGTAAAATGGTTTAGTTACAATGCATAGGGAAATGAAAGTAAAATGCAGTAAAAAGGGAAAGATAAGCATTAGTCTCCTTCATTTAGGAGGTTGATATACAACAGCGGACCCCTACAGGACCACTAACCCGGTACCAGGAAGGAGCTCTGCCCGATACACCTGTGTTGGGTAGCCAACCCTCTCGGGCGACAAGCGTGACAACCAGGGCATATCAGGTAGAACTCCCTACCTGACACGGATGTGTCGGGCAGCCGGCCCTCTTGGGCGACATACCGCGACGGTTAGTCTGTATTGGGTTCAGTATCGTGTCGGGTTAGGAATCGCTTAGGTTCTCAGGTTCCTTGTATAGGGTGTGGACGGGTGAGCCATCTTAGGTTGGGGCCCATATAGGGACCCTACATGGGACTCCTTCTTGGTCGTATCATGCTATTGTGGCTATTGGGACGAGTTCTAAGTGAACTCCTCCCGCCCCTCTCACGTTGGGGGTGTGCTCACCGAGTATCGCCCGACACGCCTTGGAACACGACACACTAGATCCTGATGTCTTTTCTGAGTTAGCTCTCGTGGGATTCCGACCCGTACAATCGGAGTCCTGTAGCTACTATTTATAGGCAGTAGCTGGTAGAGGTTGTAGTTCTCATGGGGCCACATGTCCTTTATCGGCTCCGTTTATTTGGCTACAGGGGAGGAACGACACGTCTGTCGCCCGACACAGTTGCAGTGTGTGTTAGGTTGTAGGCAAATCGCTTGACCGTGTCAGGTAATACTCCTGGCGGGCAATTGCTCCGATGAGTGGCTTCATCACGCGATAGACTCTATCGGGGTGAGTCGTGGATGGAAAAGCTCTTTGTTGGGTAGATGGTGTATCGCTCGTCAGGGCCCTCGTACGACATGCCCGTGTCGCTTTGTTGCCATGACGAGAAGCGATCGTGATAGGTAAGTGGGTGTGTCACACAACCAGTAAGGGCCGGTTCAGGTGCTCATTGTAAGTGGACCGGGATAGGCCTTTTTGCTGACTTTGGGTGGAAAAGGGAGAGAAAATTCGGCAAAAGATGGGAAAAGAGTTAGGAGCATAGTGTGAGCTATTCTTATGAAAGAACATGATAAAACGAAAAGGAAAGTAGTTTAGAAGGCAGGTTTGACAATGAAATATGAGCCATAAATATCCATAAAATGGGTGCTATCAACTCCCCCAAACTTAGCATTTTGATTGTCCTCAATCAATCTTAACTTATTTTAAAACTTTGTTTTGCGATACTTCTTCGTAACCCGACATAGTCTTCAGACAAGGGGTTTGAGTGAGTTTTTGAGACGTTCTTGTGGAGAAATATGTCTGGCTACGTACAACAGACTTTATTTTTTTTCTGCCTTATTTAAGAAAAAAAAAATTTCTCTTCAGCTTCGGCGAGACTTTGGTGCATGAGTTCAAAGTTAGCTTTCACACCAAACAACTTTGGGGGTAAGAAGTTGGGTTTTTGGGTAGGCTTAAGGCTTTTTGGGTTTTTCTTGTTTCCCATCAGTCCATCCAGGTACAGGTCTATTAATGGGCAAGTGGTCCCTGCAGTCCAAGCTAGTTGGCTTTAGAGCAGTGATTTCACATCCTACGTACCACTGCCCCAGATCTACCATGCCTAAAGATGGGTACTTTTGGAAGGACAAGTGTGTGTGTGTGTGTTTTTGGCACAACTCTCATGCTTTTATTCACTCTCATAAGGCTTTTCTCTCTTTTTGGGATTTTTGATGGGTAGGGAAACAAAAGAAAGTTCATTGTTTGGGCAGCTTTTTCCTTCACATACACATCTCTTAGCTATTGTGAGATTATTTTCCGAAATTGACGTAAAAAAGTTATAGTCTTTGTCGTTTGAGACTGCATTTTTGGAAAGAACATAACAAAAACTTGCACTGCCTTAGACACAGGGAAGACAAGATGGGAGAAGTTGTATCAGGTTTTTACTATAAAATGTCTTTGTACAATTGTAGAGAGGCAAGGGGTTGTATATGCACTATATTGTATTAGACATGTATATATATGTACACAAGAAAAGAAGAAAGAAAAAATGGGAGAATTTTTAGTACCTCCTTCACTGATATATAGTCCCCCCAAACTTACCCCACACTCTATCCCAGAGTTGTGAGATAGATAAGGTAGGATAGTGATAAGTCAATGAGGGTTTAGCTGGTGAGCGCACCTCTGTCAGATAGAAGCTCTAACACATATTCACTGTGTTTGTTGTGGTAGTCGATGTGGTGGAGCTTGCCAGGTGTTTGTTGTAGCGCCACCAAGCTAGAGATCCATTCCAGCATGTAGATGTCGTAGTCATTTGATTGTGGAGTTTGTTGTGGACTGCTATGGCATAATTGAAGCTCGTGCCATTTGTTCGCTGTGTTCTCCAGGAATAGTTGGATCAGCGTTGCCACCTCGATGTAGTATTTGTTGGTATGTATGCCCTGAGAGCCAATCATGTGATGATTGGTGGGATACATTAAGATTGATTTGATAAACATAAAAAAGGCGAGCTTCCAATTCTTTCTGGTTCAGTCATATGAGATAGTGATAGAACAGATTGAATGTCTAGAGAATGACAGTACTCAATGACGTATGCTTTCAGGTTGAGGACCTGAACGATGATATCATACATATGTTAAGAGTTTGTACATTCTTGTTATGTCCCTAGTCGGATGTCATTGTGGAAGGTAGATAGACAATAATGACACATAAGACTAGATTGTGGTGTTGGTTGATGACAAAATCTCATTAGTCATGATATAGAGATATCAAACCAAACACATAGGTACTTGTTAGAGAACAAGGTACCGGATAGACCCACTGTGAGTTTGACACATGGAACCATGAGATGGTAGTCAAAGTCAGTACTCACAGTGATGGTGGTGAGTGTGATTCTTAGACCTAAAATCACTGCACTCAATACATGTCGTTGGGCACACTTTGACATCATCAAACGCAGTCCTGAAACATGGGTTGTTATAAAGGTGATGATTGGGTGGCTTTGACACATGGGGCTTTTGAGGGGTGAGTGATAGATATGGGATTTGTCCCTCCTGAGGGAGTTTGATATCCATGGCCACTTGATGAGTAGGATTGAGAAAGGCGTGCACGCATGTGTGAATCAGTATATGATACTGATGTCATACATATCTCTTCCAGTCTACTCTGAGATCAAGGAAGTGAATGAACGTTGACAGGATGACTGTTCCATGCCTCGAGTTCATTCGGGATATCAGTGACAAAGGAATTATACATTCACTGTAACACCATTCACGGATTGTAGGATGAAAGTTGTTCTCCAACTTTCTGCTTTCACTTGGGTAGCACTGATGTGTGACTAGGCACCGTTCTTTGCTTGTGAAGTCATAAGTGTTATGGACTTTCATTGCCAACGTGAAATGGACCTGTAGGGTCACACACATAGGATTTAACCTGGAAGAGGAGTTTTGTCCACAAAGCAATGTTTAGAATGATTACTAAAAGAGTTTGGTAGTTCAATTAAACACTCAATCAGTCGATGGCTCAATATTGTATGGTTCAAGGTGTTGAACGCATTGATTGGAGTATCGGATTGATTGAAATCGCAATTGACTGATTTTGCCCAACCTGTGCTCCCAACCGATCGGCTCATGTGATGAACCGGTCGGCTGAGGTTGCTGAACCGGTCGGCTGGAGTGTCCAAGCCGATCGGCTCATGCCCAGGTTGAGACGACTGGTTCAAGGGTTGAACCGATCGGCTCAACTGGTGCAACCGACCAGTTGGGAAAGTCATGTCGGCAAGAATTTTCCTTTGGTTTCAAATTGCCCAATTCGATTGGGAATAATATCGGTATTCGATACCAATTGGGAAAGAAACAAGGAAAGTCTTTTTGAGCCGGATTAGGACCATGAACCGATCGGTTCAGGGCACCAACCGATCGGTTGGAGTGCCCCAAATGATCGGCTCATGTCCAACCGATCGGCTCAATGGCCGAACCGATCGGTTCAGTAGTGAACCGATCATTTCAAGTTGCGAACCGGTTGCTTTTTGTGAAAAAATCTCGAACCCTTCTACTCCTGCTTTAGTCCCGCATTGCCCGGGATGGAGAACCCTGTCCCATGACTCTCCTATATATAGGGGTATTGGGGGCTTCTCAAAGTACAGCTCAGTGCAACCAGTTGCTCTGCAAGTTGTCGTTCTCTCTGGTTTTGGTAACCGTGAGAGAGCCCGAGCAAGTGCTTCCCGCAAAAGGGAGGTGCAGCAAGGGAAGGACAACTACAGTTGTAACAGGAGGTAGGAGAGCGTGTTGGCGACTAGTACGTCAACAGGAGGGTGCGACTCCTTCCACTTCCTTGTGGGACAAGGAGAGTGGAGTTCTAGGTGGTCCGTGTGGACTACTACAGAGGCGGGAGGACACTGCCGCTTAGGAGGACAACTGTCATCCGACAGTCCGGTTCGAGTAGGAGTCGTTAGTCCCGGTGCGACCAGGAGCTGCACAGACACCGTCGAAGTCCGGAGTTGAAGACCGCGCATTGCGCGAGGTATTGTCGCCGAGCAAGCCTCGGGACAAGGTATGATTCCGCAAACCATCCTTTCCTATTATATAGACGTTGACGCGTTTCCTCGGTATGGGTTGGGGGAGAAATTTTTGCTTCCGCTGCCTTCTCCGTCTCCCCTAATAACTCGACAGTGGTATCAGATCCAGGTCAACTGCTCTATGTTTTAGGAATATCGATATGATCGATTTTGGTTTTTCCCCTTTATTTATTGCATACGATGCGAATAATATCGGCTTTATGCATGTCCAATCCTAAATCCACAAATCCCTAATTACATATATGATATGTATTATTAATGCACTCGATACGTGTCGCCCTTAAACGAGTTTTGTGGTGGATGTGTGTAGCGTGATTATGGCCTATAAACCCCTATCTGTGTGTGGTTGTTTGTGGTTGCTTGCATCTCGGTCTACGCACCGATCTTCCCTCTCTTATTCATGATGTAACTCAAAATAATTCGAGATTCTTTCCTACCTTTGCTCTCCCCAAATGTAACTCGGGGTTTCTCCTTTTTAAAAGCAATGTAATAAATAGGATAGCTTTTATTTCCTGTTATGTCAAAGACCGGCGGACATCAATACGACTGCTCAGACGATCGGTTCAAGGAGTAAAACTGATCGGTTGACCTTCCAGACGGTCGGTTCAAGGAGTGAACCGATCGGTTGATGACTGGTTCGAGGTGCGAGACGAGCGGGTGGCGGACATGACGAGATGCACGACGACCAGGCGAACCGATCGGTTGGAGGAGCCAACCGATCGGCTGGTGGCACCCAGACGACCGGCTGGAGAGTACAGATCGTTCATGTGATGAGTTGATCTACTCGGAAGGCAAAGGCACAGATTTCATCTTGTACAGGTTGCATGTGATGTAGACCTAGATGACCGTGATTCCTCTTGGCTCGAGGAATCACATTAGGATGGCCATAATCATCGCTCTTTATCGTTTGTGCATGTTTTCTGTGGGATATAGCATGTATATGATACGTACTATGTATTGTGGTGATTGGATATGTATATGTATATAAAACCAAATCCCTCATTAAATATTAAGTTTTAGATGCTTTCCAAATGCGACACACGTGAAAAACTTGATCGACCAAGTGTGGGCACGCCCAAGCGTGGTGCACCGTCTATCTCGTGGAAGCGTGAAGGATGAATGTGTGGGTCTGCCCAAGCAGGGTGCATATTCATCGTGTTTGCTTTGGGTTGGACTTAACAAGGTGACCTAGATAGGATCTAGCGCCTTGAAGCATGGTGATGATCATTGCAAGGAGTTGTAGATGACATCTTATCAAGAGTTGCATATGATGCAATTGGCAAAAGTTGCCTACCTGAGAGATCTATGTTGTTGGTGACAGCCCAAGCTGGTCCATGACTTAGAGGATTTCAGGATCTTGCCCACTAGAAGGTTGTACGCTGCAATCTTCCGAATTGATGGTGAGGGCTATCGATTTGAAGTAAAATAGTGGGAGCGATAATTAATTAAAGGCCTAATTTTATCGTCAACCTTTCAAATCAATCAAACAAGTCAAAAAGAGTTTTGGACTAAAATTGCATATTTTGCTTTTGTAGTTCAAATGGCAACAAACAACAACAACTTTTCTTTGCGATCGGTCCTTGACAAGGACAAGCTAAATGGGACAAACTTCCACGACTGGTATCGGACATTGAGAATTGTTCTCACTCAAGAGCGCAAGCTCTATGTCCTAGATACTCCAATTCCAGAGGAACCCGCTCCTAATGCACCAAGGACAGAAAGGGATGCTTATAAGAAGCATTCTGATGATGCCATTGATGCAAAGTGCTTGATGCTATGTTCAATGAACCATGAGTTGAAGAGGCAACATGAGAACATGGGTGTCATAGAGATGATTCTGCATCTCAGGAACATGTATGAAGATCAGGCACGGCAAGAGAGGTACAATGTTTCTAGGGCGTTGTTCAAGTGCGTCATGACAGAAGGAGATCCAGTTGGTCCTCACACACTCAAGATGATTGGGTATGTGGAGAACCTGCAGAGACTGGGATTTCCACTGAGCCAAGAGTTGGCTACTGACGTGATACTGCAATCGTTGCCAGAATCTTATAGTCAGTTTGTGATGAACTACAATATGAACAACTTTGATAGGCCACTGTCAGAGTTGTTGGGCATGTTGAGGACAGCCGAGTTACAGATGAAGAAGGACAAGCCTAAGTCCGTGATGGTGATCACGAGCAAGAAAGGCAAGTCCAAGCGCAAGGGCAAGGGCAAAGCTAAGAAAGGTTCTGAAGCTAGCCAGGAGTCCAAGCCATCTTCAGCTCTCAAGGCCAAGGGAGGTGTGACAAAGAAAGGAAATTGCCACCATTGTCAAAAGCCAGGACATTGGAAAAGGAATTGTCCTCTCTACCTGGAAGAATAAAAGAAGAAGGAGGCGACTGAAGCTTCTACTTGAAGGTGTCATGTAAATAAACTTGTAACACTTTTTGAGATATATGATATCAAGATGTAAAGTGTAAAGCATTCTTACTTGGGGCAAGTGTTGCCTTTATAGATAGGAATACTTTAGTTTATTTTCAGCCAATAAGGCATGTAATACAGTTATGACCTGCTATTTCATACTTGCCAATAGATAGAAACACTTTATTTTTGCATATTGTATGACAATGATGGCAATTAATAAAGAGATGTTTCAATTTATAAAGATGTGATCTTTATGGCAATGCCTTATTTATCTTGTGATATTTGATATGCATAAGATAAGACGATACCTAAAAGTTATAGATAACTCAAACAGTTTAATTAGCATTAATCATGAGAAATTCATTTCTAGTTTCCATGTGATGGATAAATCTAGACTCTTTTGGTTATAGAACCAGTAAGAGACATGAATATCTTGGACATGATTAATCAATCTTCACTAATGTAGTGGGAGAGTGATTATCCTATTAGGTATAATACATGTGATGTATTTACATACCTATTGGAAAAGATGCTAATACTTCAAATGGTGTTTAGAGAAATACCAATATGAATGTCTTGAAGTGTTCAAGAATATCATAAATGAAGTACAAATTTGGTAAAGCATTAATTCTTGATGAGATCAATGAATGAAATACTTGGACCAAATGTTTGAGATCCTTATGAATGATTATGATAGTGTATCATAGTGAACTTATGATTAAGGCATGGTGATGTCTGAATCAAGAAGGAATCATACTCTAAGGAGTTAGAGAATGATTATTAAATAACTGAATTCTTCTTAATAAAAGAATACCCCACACTAATAAAAGAAATTAAGAATCACAAGGGTTGTGAGTTCTTATATGTTTAACAGATACACCTCAATTATCTATGTGATGAGTTGTTCATGTGATGAGTCAACTATCAAGATGAATACGAGGAACCGAATCTTGAGTTATGGCTTAAAACCATTACATCCTAAATGACTTCCATGTGAACCATAAGGTATGACCTTTATGGTAGCACTCATTGGATCATATCCATAAGTGCAAATGAGTCTTAAGTGTTAAGACACATGGATAACATTTTGAGAAGGATGATGCTTGAAGGTTGCAACTTAATGACTAAGACATTTGGCATATGGATACTAAAACCGCATTCCTATGAGGAATAAAACCAGGATGTGTACGTGACACAGCCTATAAGGTTTATGAATCCACTAATGCAAATGAAGTTTATAAGTTACAATGGACTAATCAATGTGATTGATTGAGTACAAGCAACTCAAAATTGGATCTTTACTTTGATGATATAGTCAAAGGGTTTGACTGATATGTCAAAGATAAAGAAGGGATCTGTGATTTAGTGGGAGCGTGTTCACATTCCACATATTGATGTGAAATGGAAATGTTCTAGACTGGAAATCCTAATGTGGAAATTTTCTTTAAGGAAGATAGAGATATTTCCTATGTGATAGGAATAGAGATCTATAGAGATAGTTCTCAAAAATCTCTTGACCTGGAAAGAGAGAGCATACATTGGCAATCTGTACTGAAGTGTTCAGTATGCACAGATTCAGTGGGAGAAAACTTGTCCATGTTACATGGAATTAGTATCCCAAGGCCAAGTGTCCAATTCTTATGAAGAATGGGAACACTAAGAATAGATATGGATCTATCATGTATGTAATCATCCCATTATCTTGCATGTATGACATGGCAAGAATAAGATGCATTCATTATCTTGCATGTATGACATGTCAAGAATAAAATGCATTTATCATCTTGTATGTAGGACATGGCAATATGATGTGCTCATCCTGATAACTCGTATGTGTGACATGACGAGTGGATGTCTGTCTATTTCCAGTAAGGGTTACTGGAATACCATGAGAACTTGATAAGTGCTTGTGAAGTACTAGTTCTATGGAAATAAGGAAGAGTTCGATGTAAAGAGTTACATTGATGCAAACTTCCGAAAGGTAGAAAATTAATCGCAAAATATACATAAGATGTATAAAAGTGAATGTTTGTTGATAATTGGAAGTGTTCCAATAAAGCCATTTGAAAAAGGAAATGCCGAGTATCTATGTATTAGTAAACAGCACTGGATACTATATGGATCTAAAAGTTCATAGGATGAGCTTATATTCCACTCATTGATGATAAGTCTGGAATCCTTGATCATGCAATGTGGCTAAAGGTTAGCAATGGAATACTAGATCGCATATTACGGCAACTCCATCTCATACGTGTGACGTACAGTGAAGAGATGAGAGACATGCAATTCGTACAGACTTTGGCAAGGTGTTGTCATTACTCACTATGTTGGCACTAGAGCACAGTATCATGTGGGACATGTTTGAAGATCACTATGAATATGATTCATGGGTGATTGGCTCGCAGTGCAAGTGGGAGTCTGTTGGTATGTATGCCCTGAGAGCCAATCATGTGATGATTGGTGGGATACATTAAGATTGATTTGATAAACATAAAAAAGGCGAGCTTCCAATTCTTTCTGGTTCAGTCATATGAGATAGTGATAGAACATATTGAATGTCTAGAGAATGACAGTACTCAAAGACGTATGCTTTCAGGTTGAGGACCTGAACGATGAGATCATACGGATGTTAAGAGTTTGTACATTCTTGTTATGTCCCTAGTCGGATGTCATTGTGGAAGGTAGATAGACAATAATGACACATAAGACTAAATTGTGGTGTTGGATGATGACATAATCTCATTAGTCATGATGTAGAGATATCAAACCAAACACATAGGTACTTGTTATAGAACAAGGTACCGGACAGACCCACCGTGAGTTTGACACATGGAACCATGAGAGTGTAGTCACAGTCAGTACTCACAGTGATGGTGGTGAGTGTGATTCTTAGACCTGAAATCATTGCACTCAACACATGTCGTTGGGCACACTTTGACATCATCAAACGCAGTCCTGAAACATGGGTTGTTATAAAGGTGATGATTGGGTGGCTTTGACACATGGGGCTTTTGAGGGGTGAGTGATAGATATGGGATTTGTCCCTCCTGAGGGAGTTTGATATCCATGGCCACTTGATGAGTAGGATTGAGAAAGGCGTGCACGCATGTGTGAATCAGTATATGATACTGATGTCATACATATCTCTTCCAGTCTACTCTGAAATCAAGGAAGTGAATGAACGTTGACATGATGATTGTTCCATGCCTCGAGTTCATTCGGGATATCAGTGACAAAGGAATTATACATTCGCTGTAACACCATTCACGGATTGTAGGATGAAAGTTGTTCTCCAACTTTCTGCTTTCACTTGGGTAGCACTGATGTGTGACTAGGCACTGCTCTTTGCTTATGAAGTCATAAGTGTTATGGACTTTCACTGCCAACGTGAAATGGACCTGCAGGGTCACACACATAGGATTTAACCTGGAAGAGGAGTTTTGTCCACAAAGCAATGTTTAGATTGATTACTAAAAGAGTTTGGTAGTTCAATTAAACACTCAATCAGTCGATGGCTCAATATCGTATGGTTCAAGGTGTTGAACGCATTGATTGGAGTATCGGATTGATTGAAATCGCAATTGACTGATTTTGCCCAACCTGTGCTCCCAACCGATCGGCTCATGTGATGAACCGGTCCGCTGAGGTTGCTGAACCGGTCGGTTGGAGTGTCCAGGCCGATCGGCTCATGCCCAGGTTGAGACGACCGGTTCAAGGGTTGAACCGATCGGCTCAACTGGTGCAACCGACCAGTTGGGAAAGTCATGTCGGCAAGAATTTTCCTTTGGTTTCAAATTGCCCAATTCGATTGGGAATAATATTGGTATTCTATACCAATTGGGAAAGAAACAAGGAAAGTCTTTTTGAGCCGGATTAGGACCATGAACCGATCGGTTCAGGGCACCAACCGATCGGTTGGAGTTCCCCAAACGATCGGCTCAGGTCCAACCGATCGGCTCAATGGCCGAACCGATCGGTTCAGTAGTGAACCGATCATTTCAAGTTGCGAACCGGTTGCTTTTTGTGAAAAATTCTCGAACCCTTCTACTCCTGCTTTAGTCCCGCATTTCCCGGGATGGAGAACCCTATCCCATGACTCTCCTATATATAGGGGTATTGGGGGCTTCTCAAAGTACAGCTCAGTGCAACCAGTTGCTCTGCAAGTTGTCGTTCTCTCTAGTTTTGGTAACCGTGAGAGAGCCCGAGCAAGTGCTTCCCGCAAAAGGGAGGTGCAACAAGGGAAGGACAACTGCAGTTGCAACAGGAGGCAGGAGAGCGTGTTGGCGACTAGTACGTCAACAGGAGGGTGCGACTCCTTCCACTTCCTTGTGGGACAAGGAGAGTGGAGTTCCAGGTGGTCCGTGTGGACTACTACAGAGGCGGGAGGACACTGCCGCTTAGGAGGACAACTGTCATCCGACAGTCCGGTTTGAGTAGGAGTCGTCAGTCCCGGTGCAACCAGGAGCTGCACAGACACCGTCGAAGTCCGGAGTTGAAGACCACGCATTGCGCGAGGTATTGTCATCGAGCAAGCCTCGGGACAAGGTATGATTCCGCAAACCATCCTTTCCTATTATATAGACGTTGACGCATTTCCTCGGTATGGGTTGGGGGAGAAATTTTTGTTTCCGCTGCCTTCTCTGTCTCCCCTAATAACCCGACAGTATTTCCTTGCTAAGCGCTCGAGTGGTGTCAACATTGTTGATGTACACTACACCGGATGATCTTTGTTGTTGTCAGAGTTGTTGTAAAAATTGCTACTCGTGGGTGAGTGTACATCGTCAGGAGCGTCCAATGATTGTAGTGTAATATTGGAAGGAAAATGATACACAACATCCTGCTTTGTATTTCTTCCAGAAATTGTTGTTTTTCTCCTGACTCATCAGCTAGGCAAATGTCATTGAACACCATCGGGTGGGTGATACATGCATGTTCAAACTTTTTCTATAGGATCTGGATGTAGGTTGCTACTACCGATATAGCCATACATCCTCCTACCTTCACTAAGTCCCAAAGACCATCAACTGGGATTATGATGCTGCCTATCTCATAGATGACGTATGCAGGGGTAGTATCAACTAACTTGAGGAGAATTATGGTGACATGTTCCTGAGTTAGTGTAGCACATGTGGAATGGTCAAAATTGCTGATAATTATTTCTGAAATATCAGGTGAAGCGGGGTCTTCATTGGTGAGTATTTCTCACAGAACATCCATCCGCTTGCCTACCCCATAGACGTTCGTGGCTATCTCAGCCTCTTCTCCTAGAAGGTTGTTGGTCGGAGAAGATTCATCTTCTTGATCACTGTACAACAACTTCTCTGGGATGCCTACGTCTCAGAAATAGCACTTGTCCTTGATCAGCAACAACGCATTGGTGCTTCTGAGCTGATAGAAGTTCTGGCCGTGGAGTTGCCTTATGTATCTGAAGATGTGGAGAATTTCCATGGAGCGAAGGACTATGAAGGCATTGTTTCTGCTTCCCACTTCTTCTTGTATGGGGAAGTCTCCAAGGGTGAAGAAATTCCAAATGTCATTGTGGCATTGGATCCCATACTTGATCACACAGAGAAGATGCAGCAGGAGAATCCTGAGATGCTTGTCTTTTGGGTGTATGAATATGTTTCCTTAGTGTGGGACCTTCTCGTTGCAGCAGCTGAGGAGCTGGACGTCGTGATTCTGAAGATCCTCTATGCAAAGGAACCAGTTTCTGCGGTGCTTGTAGGGTGCCAACACAATGTTCGGGTTGTGTTGTTCGATGTGTTGCATCATGTTGGCCACCAAGTTTGAGTCGTATGCCCCTCTCATCAGTCTTTTTGCCAAGGCCGGGGTGGAAGTGTAGATTGGATGCCGGCCTATCCTGGTGCCTAGGTTCTCTATCATCGCACTCTCTAGGACCCAAAAGAGGATCTTCCCGATGACGGATGGGGAGCAGAACATGCTCTTTAATGCTTCCCGTCGTACGGTGAAGTAGTGGTCACTTCAGGCGACGTCCTCTCCATCTTCTTGTGATCTCAGGACCTTGTTCAATAGCTTCTAGTCTCTAATCATCAGGGATCTGATGTATCCTCAGTCTAAGTCTGTCATCTCAAAAGAAGGGATCTCCGATGGTGTAGAAAATGTGTCTACTGTCGAGCTCCTTCCTCTAGAGGGGTGTATGTCATTGGCTGAGTATATGTCCCCCCCTTATCCCTTTGATTCTTCAGAATAACCCTCCTCTAGGTTGATGGATATGTCCATGTCTTAATCCATTTCTAGGGAGGGTGAGGGTGCAGCTATATCAGCGCCGTTGGTGCTCTCCTGTCTTGCTGGAGTCCCGTCGGCGGTTTTGTTCGTCAATTCTTCCTCGGGCATTGTGGAGGGAGGGCCTGCTGGAGGAGGAAGAAGATGACGTTCCCGAGGAGGACGCCGACGATGATGGTTGGGGGTCGGGGCTTGGAGGCGATGGAGACCTCCTTGGCTACCTTAAGCAGGGGTGGTCATCCCTCCCCTCTCTTCGATGGCGTTGAGGCGTTGAAGCGCCAACTGTATCGTGTTATTCAATGCCTCTAGTTGGCCAAGAAGGCCGACAAGAGTTAGCAGCTGACACTCCTGCTCGCTCAGCCTCCTCTGGAAAACACTAAACTTGTAGGTTAGGGAAGCAAAATTAACAGAGTGATTGCTTGTTACCTCCCGCAAGTGGTCAAACTCTTGAATGAGGACCTACCATAGTGTTGGAGGGCCTGCAGCTGATCGACCTCTAGTCCTCGTTACGCTCCTCATGCTGGATGTTTGGTCTGAAAAGTACACGTCTTCAAGCGGGGACAAATCCATCTATATCGTGTGTGAGGGTGTTGCTTCAGGACGGGGTGTCAGCTGCTTTGTGGCCACCTCTGCCTCATCAGCTTGTGGTGGTGGAGAAGGATGCAGAGTAGGTAGATGCTGATCTTCCATCTGACTCTTAGTGTCCTCCTCCATAATGACTATCAGCATGTTGGTGACGGTGTCAGCGTTGGCTACACCGCCCTGAGATCTGCCTCGAGGAGCTCAACAAATGTGTCATCGCTAGCGTTCGGCGACACCACCGCTTCAGGACCTATGGTTGTTTCATTCGTGGCAACGTCCTCAAAGGTTGTCATCATAGCATCCGCCCAGGTGGTGTCGACGACATCAACAATTGTCGTTGTTTCCTCAGTGTCCGCGACACTTGTTGTTGTGGTGGCCGCGGCCGAATCGAGAATAGCAACAACGGCTTCGGGGGTGGCTGTCGCGGGTTGCATGGTGGCGGTGGATGGCTCGGCAGGGGAAACAATAGTTTCCACTTTGTCTTGTCGAGCGTCTAGGGGGAATTTCCTTCCTATCACTGCCGCCCTCTCTTGTATTCTCATGGTGGCAGCGTAAGCAGCTTCAACCAGCATAGCTTCAATTTCCGCTGTGGTGAAGACCAGCTTCTCTGCGTCGTAGTTCGTGCAGCGTGGGAGCGACATGAGGGTGTTCGTCCATGCAAACATATAAAAGTAGCAGTGGCCCTCCTTCTTGATGATGCTAGCTCTCATTAGTAATTTGAGATCGATCTTGTCATCACCTCTCGTCCTCAACAGGCTACGCAGTTCCTTGGGGTATCCTAACCCTACTGTGATGAGGTTCACTATACCTCCCATGTTGTAGTCCTTGGTGGCGTCCTTCACTGGATGAAGTTAGTTGAGTAGGAACTGCCCCAGGTTGATCGTGTGTCCCTCCATCATGTGCCACATGAGGTGGAGCTCTTCAGTGTACAAGTTGCTCGATTCATATTTGCTGAAGAGCAGGCACACCACGAGCTTGTAAACTATCCTCCAGAAGTAGGAGTGCACCACCACCACTTTGCTCCCCGGCTTGAATGTTGACTTACCGGTGAGCCTCCCCTAGAGTGCAACTGGGTTTAACTCGTCGCCTTTGGTGATTCTGACACCGTTGTTGAGTAGGTCTTTCTAATCTTCACTGAAGGAGAAGATCTCGTTGAGCATCTTTTTAGATATTATGTGCTCAACGTTGTATAGCCGCCCTTGGAGTCTGTCCGCCCCGCCGTTTCTTTCAAATTACTCTGTTGTGTTCTTCACTTGGCAGAGGGATGACATGAACTCCTTTGTGAGTTCTGTGTAAGAGGTAGAGTGGCTGAAGCATATCTTCCTCAGCCCGACAGCCTTTAAGACATTTTCCAACCTGTCAAAAATGCCTATCTGGTAGAAGGGCGACTGGTGGCAGAAATGGGTTGGCATGTAGACTTTGGCTGCCAACTCTGCGTGCCTCCGGCTGTGGTCCTTGTCTCTGGGCACGAACAAACCTGGTGAGTGATCCAGAGGCACTAGTTTAGCCATCGTAGTTGAGGTTGCTGCGTGGTGCTTTTGCTATACTGGGCCGCTTCTCGGCCTCAGACGGCCCTGCTATGTCGGGGTTTGGGCACTTCTGCCCAGTTGTGGTTGCTTCAGTTGTAGTCTCAGGATTGATCCTCTGGCCGGGTTCATCAACTTGGATGACTGTCTGCTTGGTGTGGGCCATGTATGCAATGTTTACACAATAATAGGTAAGTAAGGAGTTTACTAAATGGGTCGCCTAGCTCGATATCGGGCGGTAGACAAAGAGGGGAATGTCGCCCAATACATTTTACTCGGTACAAACAAGTCGGTATCTGGTGTATAGGTGAATAGGCTTGTCACTGCATACCAAGTTTGGCCGACACGGTAGGCCGATATCTGTTGTCTCAACAGAACAAACTCTGTCTGATATAGATGCCCGATACATGTATTGGCCGGTAAGGGTTGGAAATCGATACGATCTCAAAGCGGCGGAGAGGTCGTTAGTCTATTGCCTGATAAGATGAAACACGTCATAAACAGTGATCTTGCCTGAAACGGGCTCATGAGAGAGGTGTCGGCTGATACAATAAAGTGTCAAGTGATATGAGTCTTGCCCGATACTAGGTATTGTTTGGGCGATAGGTGCATCACGCGATAGATGTATCGCGTGATACGGTCCAAAGAACATTAACAAAAAATGATAGGCGAAACTCGTCATAGTGCAGAGGGTGTTTCCCGACACGGCCATCGTGCAAAATGTGTCATGTGACACACATCTTGCATGATACTCTCTGGGTGATACACAAAGTTAAAGCCTCAGGCCTGACACGGGAATTGCTAAAGGAAAATTCCACGCGATACGACATGCCCGACACGAGCTACGTGACACGATAGAGCGTATCGGGTTATACATGTATCGTCTAAGGGTTGTCGCGGGTGACATGGGAAGTCGGGAAGGCTGGCCGACGAGGGAGCAAAGTGAGAATAAAATGGACAATACGGGAGTAGGTGAAAAGTAAATGCAAGTTCCCGAAACAGTTAAATTGAAGTTAATATATACAGCAAACGCGAGTGGGGGTAAATCAGGTAAAATTGGAAACATATCGTGTGATAAAGCACACCTATTTCCGTAACACTATAAACTCAGTCAATCCGTCACATTGGGAAGCGATTTGTCTTCCTAAGCACGCATCGTTCTGTGCGGAACGCATGTTACGCGATTCAGGCGTGCCGAGCGATACACTTCTTTGTTACAACCTTTGCCCGGCACGGGGAAACACGCTTCAAGCCACCCGACATGCTAGCCCGATATGATTGACTGACACATGTGCCCGACACACAACTCAAGGAGTTTGAGGGTGTCGCCCGATACGATCAAGGAAAAGTGGGTGGCCAATTTGGCCATAAAAAAGGGATATCGGGCAGAGCAACAACTAAAGGGGCGATCTACTATGCATGCCTGATACACTGAACAAAAGAGGAAAGGAATGGGTAGAAAAACTAAAGCTAAAGAAAGGAAGAAACATTGATGGGTAAAACATCATTGGCTAAAAAGGGAAGATTTATAGCCTCAGATAGTGTTACCCATCAAGGTTATAAAACTAAGTCGGTCGCCCATAAAACAAGAGAGTCTATGCATGTGATGTATGCACTGACTCAGGCCTTATTACAATAATAATGTTCGTAATGTTTTTTTGCATGAAAGGAAATAATGTCCTATGCTAGGAAAAGTAAAAATCCGGTCTGCTTCCCGAAGAGCTCTGTAGTTTCCGTCGTCAGCTCGACAGGCTTCAGATACTTCTACTTCGATCCTTTGGTTGTTGACTCAGCGTCCTGCAGGGTTATCTCCGACATTCTCATGAATGCTTCATCTTCATAAAACCTCTTGACTCTATGCCCGTTCATTGGAAAGACCTTTTCCAGATCATCTTTGTCATACAGTTCCATCATCCGTGATGGATAAATCTTTGCCATGATGAGGGTCCAAACCATCTACTCTGCAACTTCCCTAGAAAAAGACGGATAGATGATTTAAATAATAGAACTTTATCACCTTCATTGACGTCCTTTTTCTTTAGATGGGCGTCATGCCAGATCTTGGTTCTTTGCTTGTAAATCTTGACATTTTCATGTGCATGGAGTCTCAATTCTTTGAGCTCCTGGAGCTGAAGAAATATTTTCTTTCCAGCCAGCGTCTGGTCCATATTGAGCTGCTTGATTGCCCAGAATGCTTTACGCTCTAATTCAAAAGGAAGATGGTAGGATTTTTGATATATCAAGAGAAAAGGTGTCGTACCCAGTGTCATTTTAAAAGTGGTTCGATATGCCCACAAAGCATCATCTAGCTTAGCTGACCAGTCCTTGTTGGACTTGCCAACTATCTTTTCTAAAATCTGCTTTACCTACCGATTGGAGACCTCCACCTATCTCGATGTCTGTGGATGATATGGAGTTGCAACCTTGTAGCAGACACCGTACTTACACAAAAGTGATTCAAGCTATCTTTCTGCGAAGTGAGAGCCGCCATCACTATTGATGGTCCTTGGGACTCTAAACCTTGGAAAGATAATCTTGGTAAAGAGCTTGATTACTGCCCTTACATCACATGTTGTAGTGGGTATAGCTTCTACCCACTTCAAGACATAGTCGACTGTGACGAGAATGTACTTGAAACCATAGGATGAGGGGAATGGTCCCATATAGTCAATACCCCACACATCGAAAATTTCAACTTCAATCCAATGTGATAGTGGCATCTCATTGCGACAGGAGATGTTCCTAGTTCGCTGGCATTCTTTGCAAGACTTTACAAAAGCGTGAGCATCCTTGAACAAGGTCGGTTAGTAGAAACTTGATTGTAGCACCTTGGAAGCTTTCCTCTCACCTCCCAGATGTCCTCCATAAGGAGAGGAGTAACATTTGAACAAAATTTTCGAAACATCCTCTGTCTTTGATCTCATGGTCAAACTCTTGTAACAACAGTGCCCAACGTAGCAGTCTGGGCTATGCATCCTTCTTCTGCATTAGATATTTAATAGCCCCGTGGACAGTGTGAACAACCACCATTGAACCCACGAGGTAAGACCTGAACTTGTCAAAGGCATACACGATAGCTAGCATTTCTTTCTCTATGGTCGTGTAATTCTACTGAGCCTCATCTAGGGTCTTGCTCACATAGAAGATAAAATGATGCTTCTTGTCTCTCTTTTGGCCGAGTATGGCTCGTATAGAAAAATCACTGGCGTCACACATAACTTCGAACGGAAGACTCCAATTAGGGGACTGAAGAAACAGTGCAGATATTAATGTGCCCTTCAGAGTTGAGAATGCCTTCATGCACTCCTCCATGAAGTCAAACTTCACATATTTTACCACAAGGTTAGAGAGAGGCTTGGCTATCTTTGAAAAATCCTTTATAAACCGTCGGTAGTAAACGGCATGACCCAAAAAACTGCGAACACTGTAACTGAAGTAGGCGGTGGGAGCTTAGATATTACCTCAACCTTAGATGGATCGACTTAAATACCTTTACTTGACACCTTGTGGCCAAGAATAATCCCCTCTTGTACCATAAAATGACATTTTTCCCAGTTGAGGGTGAGGCTATGCTCTTCACATCTTCCCATTACGAGGGACAGATTGTTCAAACAATCATCAAACGAGCTTCCATAGATGCTTAAATCATCCATGAACACTTCCATCTTGTCTTCGAGAAAATCTGTAAAAATGGTGATCATATACCTATGGAAGGTAGCGGGTGCATTACATAGCCCAAAGGGCATTCTCCTAAAGGCAAAAGTTTTGTAGATGCAAGTGAAAGTCATCTTCTCCTGGTCATCAGGGTGGATGGGGATCTGGTAGAAACCTGAGTGTCCATCTAGCCAGCAAAAGTAGGAATGATGGGCCAGACGTTCCAACATCTGATCGATGAAAGGAAGAGGGAAATGGTCCATGCAGGTGGCGGTGTTAAGTTTATGATAATATATACACATCCACCACCCAGTGACCATCTTGGTGGCCACCTCAACGCCGTCATCCCCCTGGACCAAGGTCATCCCTCCCTTCTTGGGAACTACTTGGATTGGACTCACCCATGTGCTATCACTGATAGCATAGAGAGTTCCAGCATCTCGGAGCTTAACTACTTCTTTGCTAACAACTTCGCGAAGAATTTCATTCATCTTTCTTTGTGGCTAGGCATATGGCCTGGAGTCCTCATCCAGATGGATTTGGTGCATGCGCACTGAAGGGCTTATCTCTCTCAAGTCCCTGATTGAGTAGCCCAGCGGTTTCCTCCACAACCTTTAATCTTTGAGCAGTTGGTCTTTCTGGCAATCTGTCAACTCTGAGTTGATGATTACTGAGTGCAACTTCTCTTGATCTAGAAAATGATACTCAAGGCCTTTCGGCAAGACTTTTAGCTCTGGTGCGAGTTTCTCTTGATGTGGTCTATGATCCATGCCATACTCTGATCTTGTTATTAGAGAAATGATTACTTAACCAACTTAATTGTTAAGATTTCACCCTATCAAAGCTTGCAAGGTGATTTCAAGTCATTACTTACTAGAATTATCATACTTCAAATCATTTTTTATATGATCAACATCATACTAGGATTTCATCACATAAGAAGGGCATACTAAACATGCTTGAAAATTAGGGTTTCACCCCTTATGAGAGTTTCCATCAAACTATAATATATGTTTAAAAAATTGGGGTTATTAACTTTATTTGTGATCAAGTAATCTATGATTAAAAGGCATCTTTGCTTCAAGATCATGATTTCAAACTTATATCTTTTATGTATGATATGAAGGTAAAGGGAAATATTAAGTCAACGTTATCATGATTTCAAACTTGGATATTACTTGTATGGTATAGGAAGAGAATATAGAATAGGTTAAGCTTCAATGAGTGACTCCTCATATATAAATAATCTATATATCTCAAGTGAGGTTTTTAGCACCATATATTAAGAAAGAGGAGTGAAGGGAATAACATTTTACTCTCAGAACTAGAGTTCAAATATCACCTCACTTGCAACAAATGAAGAGCTTCACAAACTTTAGTCTCTCAAGCTAGGACCTAACTCAATCAAAAGGATTGACTTTATCCTCATGAGTCACCTACCCATCATTTTTTTACCCAACTCTCACATATAGGATTGAATCATGCAAAAGGACTCAACTTATCTACTCAGGAGTGACCCTGCTTAGGACACATCATTTTACATATATATCATATTTTCATATATTTTAGGGTAGGTCTTATGACCCTCTCCTTGTGGGTCTCACTCTCTCTAGAGTTCACCACGTATCTTGTCCTGACACTGGAGGTCCTCCTTTGTAAAAAAAAGCTTGAGTCTCATGCATATTCAACCTTATCTTAACTTAACTCATATTAAGAAAAAGGGATGTACTTTCATCATCAAGACTTATCTTAGAATCTCTAAAATTGGATTTAGCTCATATACAACTTAAATCATTATAAAGCAACTTATATTACTAGAGATATAACTTAGATAAGATCATCTATGCTTATACCAACTATCATTCTATCATCTACTTTATTTATCACATATTTTGATAAGGCTCTAGACATCTAATCTAGATGTACACTCTCTTCTAGACTGATGTCACTACCTTCCACTTAGGTTGCATGAACACTAACTACTCTACAGTGTGAGGGACACATTTTTATATTTACATATATTTAAGAAAATATTATATAGTTTTTCTCCAAGAAAGAAGACGTCAGAGAAAACTGTCCAGGCTCGAGCCAATTGGAAAACAAAACCAAATTAGCAAAATCAAGTGTACCACACACAGTAGATAGTCTAGTGCCCTATAACCTAGTAAAATGGTGAGAACATGGTGTATATCAGTGCAGAAACCTTATACATATGAGCTCTATATGGATATGGTTTCACACACTTGTCTAAACCTAGTTCTCGAACATCTAGGTTCTAACCTAGAGGCTAAGTCAAACCTAGTCCTTATACAACATCTTACTAAGTTTCTAGGGTTTAAAGTGAAAGATGAAATTTAGTTTTATGTTTCATGTTGAGCAATTGTCAGGTGTAGTTATTGTTCATGCTCTGATACCAACTGTAACGTCCCCAAATTTTGGCTTCTCCAAATCCCATAGGGATGAGAGGTCAAAATCTGAAAACATTATCCAATCATATCATAGTGTGTTGCAAAAGCAATATGCGCATACATGAACATACAAAATAATGCATACACCATAATAATTTCTCAACATTCAACATATTTTAATTACGACATGAATTACAATTGCATATTGAAAGAAAATTTTACACATAGTCTGAACATGTATGCTAACATGATCTTAACACAATAGGTACAACCTGGACAACTACTCTCTTCCTGTCTTTTATCCCATGCTAGCTCTGAACCTAAAACATATGTGAAACAACGAATCAACACACAAGGTGTTGTGTAGATGGGTAGAAAGATACATACTAATATGCTTGCATAATTGAAATAACTTGAGAAAGAAAGAGTAAAAGAAAACATTGTTTAAAGCGATAATCAGGTAAACACATATTTTTAGATGTCTTTTGATGCGTTTGTACTACTAAGTGGTGTCGCACTTCATTTTTCCCCGCCCTTTGGGCTATGGGGACCGAGTGTCGACCTTATATTTAGAGGGGAGAGAGAGATGTCATACTTCATTTTTCCCCGCCCCTTTGCTATGGGGACCGAGTGCTGATCTTATATTCAAAGGAAAAGAGAAAGAGTATATATCCACTCTATAGCTACAAACCATCTATATTCTTTTTTTTTATGTTCTTTAATGTTTTGCGGAGCATATACTACTAATACAATTACAAGAATTTATATGCAAACACAAGCATCCAAAGTACATCATATCATTATGCAGTCATGAAAACTAGTCTTATACTTAATAAAACTCACATACCTGAGTTCAAAGATACCTAATAATATTGGATCATCTAGAACTTTGTCCAAGACCTGATTAAATATAATTGAGCATCATTAATACATGATCATCCTTATTCTTAGCATATTTTGGTCCAAATTAGGGTTCAACCAAATTTGGGTTCAAACTGGTCTTAACTAATTTATGATATTTTTGTATTGATTTAGAGGTCATTATTTAGGTCTGGTTTAGTTTTCAAAATTTTCTGATGATTTGTGTATTTTATGGAATTAAAATGAGGTTATAAGCACCTAAATAGTCATTAATACAAAATAACCTACTATTTAGAATATTATTTAGATCAAAGTTCAAAGATGGATTTAAATCATCAATAGGGTTTTAGGAGAAATTTCTGAGAATTAATATCATCTGGATATTGTTTATTTTATTTCATGAACCCTAGATAGGAGTATCATCTAGTAATTTAAAAACCATAAAGATTACTACTTCAACAGTCTAATTTAGGTGTTTAATAAGAAAGTAGGGATTTTTTTGAGTCTACTGATATTTTTTGGGAATTATTTGACCATGGGAGCTATTTTTACTCATATTTATAAGTTTGGGTTATTTTCTAAAAATGTATAATGATTTACCTTCAAAATGAGGTGAATCTAAACAGTGATCCGCTACATCTAGGATCCGTTGACCCATCACTCCAAAATCTCTTTTCTACTTCGTTCATGTGTCTGCCTTGTGTGGTTTCCAGCATCACTATGGCCTGGGTTCACCGCGAGCAACCTCGCCTCTGCTAGCATCAGACTCGAAGATGGACGAGCACTTCGGCTTTACCTCGACGCTCCAAGGAACCTGTCAGCGCCTTGTCTACCCATACATAGTCAAGGAACTTGATCTTCTAGGTGGATGGATCCCCCACCTATGTGGTGCCCTGTTTGCACTACAAAACAAAGCTTTTCTCACCTGTTGTGCAGCAAGTAAGTGGCGAGCAACCAATAGGTATCCATGCCCCCTATCTGTCCAAGGATCACACCACCAACCTCCTAGAAGCTTTATGGTCAGGATACTAGATCAGTGGTGCCTCTAGGCGATGTGTAGTCAAGCTTCAAGGGACTTGATCTCGTGGGTGTCTGGGATGGTGGTAGCGGCGGTGAATCATGGTGGTACTGGAGGAAGTGGGTCTAAGATTTTCCTCGCCACACCCTTAGCTACTTTCCCAAGGTCTCGAGCACCTTCAAGGGACCTTCGTGGAATTGATGCAGGCGTTGAAGGTTGCATAATCATTTTTTTAGGATTATCTACAACTACATCTTCCTCCTCTGGTATGGTGGGATCGCAGGTCATGTGACTAAAGATACCACAACCTACTGGTCATGTGAATACATCCAATGTCTACTCTAGTGGTGGGCTTGTCTCTGCTGTAAAAAGCAATGGAGAAGGGAGGGTGTAGAACACAGCTAAACTCCCTCATCTATCATCCACATCCTATGATAGAGGGGTTGTTGGAAGGATCCGAGCCTGGTAGGGCTAGTGGTTTTCTCTAGGTCTAGTTCTCTTTCCCCTTACTTCAGATGCATGCATAGGGGACCAAGTCTCTCGAGTACCAGCTCATCCGTAAGAAACAGAGGTAGGTGACAACTATTGCATCTCAGATCTGGGTGTAACCTATCCCATTCGCTAACATGTGCCCCAAAATCCTTACTAACAGACCTATTGTTCCTTGCACATCAGATAAAAACCCCAAGAAAATCGTTGATTGCTTATAATATATGTAAAAGATATCCCCTATGTATCCAAATTTACCAAGGATAATAATTCTCACATAATAAGTCAAGATGGCATGAAAACCTAGCATAACATTAGAAACACTTAATCTAACTCATGACCACAAGGAATTCCATATACATACACACACACACACAAATATATATATATATATATATATATATATATATATATATATATATATATATATATATATATATATATATATATATATATATATATATATATATATATATATATATATATATGTATATATATATATATATATTGGCACCTAAATGAACTACTCGACGAGGTCACTTTCATGATTACACAAATCAACCTTAAATGCCCACTGATTTTCAATGAATCATCATAAACCTAATATGATCGTGATTTCAGGCATCGGTCATTACTCAGACATCAGAATACATATATTTGACCAAGGGATGTCTTACCATATTGTCTCAATTATATCGACAAATGATATTTATGATAATTGAGCTTTAACTAGGTGTCATATCCTCATGTGTAGCTTTATACACTTGTTTTAGGTAAATTTAACCTGTAATTGGATAACCAGTTCCTCAATTTGGGTTTAGTCATCTACACAACATCCATGGTCCTCAATTAATGTATTGGGAAGAAAATTCCTAAAATTTAGGGTCATCACAATAGGGCAGCTCAGATCTTCTATGGTGTCGTTCAAAATAATATCGCAAGGGATAAAGAAGCGTCCCACTTGGATGGGCACATCCTTAACGACACCAATTGGTCGGGTGAAGGTATGGTCAGCCAATTGTATCTTCATGTTGGTGCTTACCATATTGGTGAGCCCCACTCTCTTGGTAAGGGACAGAGGCATAAGACTAATGCTGGCCCCTAGGTCTGCTAGACCTTTCTGAATTACATTATCTCCAACTTGAAAGGGGATTATGAAGGCCCCTGGATCCTTCTTCTTCAAAGGCGTATTAGTTTTGATGAAAGAACTAGACATATTGGCAAGCTTCATAGTCTCTACGTCTTCTCCTTTCCTTTTTCTTGTTATCAAGTCCTTTAGGAACTTGGCATAAGTGGGAATTTCATCAATGGCATCTAGGAACAGGACGTCCACATGCAACTTCTTTATAGTGGCCAAAAACATTTCATACCTCTTCTTGAGCTGGGCTTTTACCAGCTTCTATGGGAATGGTATGTAGGGTGCGTACTTATCTAGACGCTCTTCAGAAGAGATGTGGTTAACCTTGTCTTTGACTTCTGTTGAACTTCTTCCTCAACAACCTCTGTGTTAACTCCTTCGGAAGGTGTTGTTGTTGACGTTATTGTCTTCTCAATGGCTGGTGATACAATTGTTTCTGACCTTATAATGGCCATTTTTTCCATCTCATGTCCTCGTGGGTTGGTTTTAGTATTGGAGGGGAAATGCCCCACCTGATGGTTGAGGGATTGGGTGAGGCTTGCCAGCTACTGATCAATCTGTTTGTTATGTTGATGGAGCTCCTCTATCTGGGTAGAAAAACCACCCATTTGTTGATGCATTAGTTTGAGTAGAGTCGTGCAATCCACTGAGGTCTTGTGCATCTTTTCATTGATGTCGTTCTGTCTCTTGGTGAAGGACATAAATTTCATCGTTAGAGATGGTCGTGGCTGCTGGTTTTGTTGGATGGTCCTCTACTACTAGAATCCTCTCTGTCATTGCTAATTTGATGGTCCTCCCGAAGGTTTCCCACTCACTAAATGGTGAGAGTTCTCAGCAGAATTGGTGTTCCCATAAGAGAAACCAGGGTGGTCGAGTCTTCGGTATTGAATAAAACTAACATTCTTTGTAAATTTCCCTTCGAGATCGTCTTGGGGTGTTGTGTGTGGACAGAAATCTGACATATGGTCGGGCTCTCCACAGGTGACACAACTCTTCACAACCTCTTGTTGAACCTTCCCTTTGTAACATTGCTACTTGAGGGACTGGACATCTGTCATCATCTTGTCAAGCTTGACTGCGAGGGCCTCCATAGTGTTAGATTCACCTGGAGTAGTGTGAGTTAGCGACTCTCAGTCATATTATCCATCTTGTTGGTTTGTAGACATATTTTCAATAATATCCCTGGCTCTTTGGGCACTAAGTCCCAAGAAATCACTGCCAGAGGCAACATTCAAGGACTTCCTCTCAGCAGGGCACACCACGTTTTAAAACGTGGTGATGAGCTTTCATTTTGAAAAACCATGATGAAGGCATTCACGCTGGTAGCTCTGGAATCTTTCCCAAGTCTCGTGAAGATTCTCTGAGGGCTTCTAGGAATACCTCGTGATCTTGTTTTGACATTTGATGGTCCTATCGATGGGGAAGAACTTGGCAATAAAAGCATTGGCAAGGGTCTCCCTATCAGGGAGGCTCCCATCCTACAAGCTGGTGTACCATTCTAGTGCCTTATCCCTCAGTGAGAATGGGAAGAACTGGATGTAGATATGCGTCAATGGGTCTCTGTTGATCTTAAAGGTGTTGTACATCCTCTTAAATGTCATTAGATAATTATACGGGTTCTCCTCGGAGGTGTTTCCACCGAATCTATTATGCTGTAGGAGCTGGAAAAAGGAGGGATTCAGTTCAAAATTGGTGACGTTTAGAAGCTGTGTTACAACTGGGTTTCTCTCTTCATTAGCTCAAAATTGAATGAATGAGCGAAGAGAGTAAGCTTCAGGGGCTTGGTCAGCCATGAATTGTCAAGAGCTTGGATGACCTAGAAAGGAAGAAAGGAGTACCTGGAAAGAAACAAAGGTGTAAGAGCGTTGTATAAATTATGAATAGTAAATATAATGTGCAATAATATATGCATATGTAAAAGGTTTTGGCAAAGTGCAAGAGAAACTAAAGTTTTTAAAATAGTTTTCTTTGCCTATCCCCGGAAATGGCGCCAAAACGTTGACGAGCCTTAAACGTGGGTCCAAGAAAGGAATCATGTCTAGGTTATCAGACTTTAGAAATTTATAATACCCGAATGTTTAAGACACCTACAACTAGCACAGGGTCGAAGTAGTTTGTGGTCAAACTCAAGGATAGGAAGAATGACGCTTCAGAACTTGAGTTTCACTTGTCTAAGCACATCAAATAGGTAAAAGGATAGGTTTGGTTGTAACAAGAAAGCACCATAAAGAAATTGAACTAAAAGGCTATCTCCAACTGGAGTTACTAGAAAGATTATGATTTTAGGGTTTAGCAATTTTTATAGAGGTTTTAAGTAACATAATCCGAGGAGATAAAACTATCGTTGAGGTAAAGCACAAAGGAAGAAAACTTAGGCATAACAAGCAGTGACGGAAAACATCTTGCAACCTCTTCTATCAAAGAGGGTACCTCTAACTATGCACCATTTCCCTCTCTCAAGGGCAGTGGTCATAGATTAGAGTGGTAAGGTAAACTGAAGCAGCCTTGATCCTAGGTACTCTCATACACCCAGATCAGACAAAACTCTAGAGTTGCGATAGCCCCCTCTCAAGGGTGTCGAAACGAGAAACACGATTTTATAGCTAGTCAAAAGTGCGATCCAAAAGAAGAAACTAGATTTCAGATGCTATAAAGAAATCATCCAACAAAAAGGAACCATACAAAGAACAACAAGAGATAAGCTCCATAGATCCCAATAATCTTAAAGAGAGTAAAAAGGTTTAGTTACAATGCATAGGGAAATGAAAGTAAAATGTGTAAAAAGGGAAAGATAAGCATCAATCTCCTTGATTTAGGAGGTTGATATACAGCAACGGACCCCTAAGGGACCGCTAACTCGGTACCGGGTAGGATCTCTGCCCGATACACCTGCGTCAGGTAGTCAATCCTCTCAGGCGATAGGCATGATGGCCAGGGCGTATCGGGTAGAACTCCCTACCCGACACGGCCGTGTCGGGGAGCCAGCCCTCTCGGGTGACATACCGTGACGGTTAGTCCATATCGGGTTCGGTATCGTGTCAGGTTAGGAATCACTTAGGTTCCCAGGTTCCTTGTATCGGGTGTGGAGGGGCGAGCCGTCTCGGGTTGAGGCCCATCTAGGGACCCGACAGGGGAGGCCTTCTTGGTCGTATCGTGTTTCTATGGCTACCGAGATGGGTTCCAAGTGAACTCCTCCCGCCCCTGTCGGGTTGGGGGTGTGCTCACCTAGTATCGCCCGACACGCCTTGGAACATGACACACTAGCTCCTAATGTCTTTCTGGAGTTAGCTATCATGGGATTTTGACCCGTCCCATCAGAATCATGTAGCTACTATTTATAGGTAGCAGTTGGTAGAGGTTGCGGTTCTCGTAGGGCCACGTGTCCTTTATCGGCTCTGTTTACATGGCTACAGGGGAGGATCCATGCGTCTGTCACCAGACATGGCTATAACGTGTGTCGGGTTGTAGGCAAATCACTTGACCATGTCGGGTAATATTCCTAGTGGGCAGCTACTCTGATGAGTGGCTTCATCGTGCGATAGACTCTATCAGGGTGAGTCGTGGCGGACAAATATCTCTGTCGGGTAGATGGCATATCGCTCGTCAGGGCCCTCGCACGACATGTCTATGTTAGGTTGCTACCGTGATGGGCAACAACTGTGACAGGTAAGTGGGCATGTCGCACAGCCAGTAAAGGGTCGGTTCAGGTGCTCACTGTAAGTGGGCCAAGACGAAACTTTTTGCTGACTTTGGGTGGAAAAGTGAGGGAAAATTCTACAAAAGATGGGAAAAGAGTTAGGATCATAGTGTCAGTTATTATTATGCAAGAAAATGATAAAATGGAAAGGAAAACAGTTTAGAAGGCAGGTTTGACAACAAAATATGAGCCATAAATAGCCATAAAATGGGTGTTATCAGTCTATTTTTGAGAACACTATGGCACCACACAACTAGTCAAATAGATAATCTATCATCACCAAGGGATACTTGTTCTTTATCGTCACCTTCTTCAACTATCTGTAGTCTATACACAACCTCATAGATCCATCCTTCTTATTCACAAACAACTTGGGAGAACCCCACGGAGACATGCTCGGTCTGATGAAACCTTTGTCAAGTATCTCTTGTAACTATTTCTTTAACTCTGCCATCTCAGCTGGAGCCATCATGTACCATGTCTGAGCTATCAGCTGTGTACCTAGAACTAGATTGATCTCAAAATCAATCTCTCGGGGTGAAGGAATACTTGGGAAATCATCTGGGTACATGTCTTCAAACTCACAAACCACTAAAACCTCCTAGATACTAGAAATCCTCACCTTAGTATCCACCACATGTGCCAAGATGCTTTGTAGCCTTGCGTCATCATCTTCTCATCCACCATCACAGACATTAGACATGTCAGAAGAATCTTCCTATCTCCTTGGAAGATCCACTTCACATCATCATCTATGAATGTGTCCACCTTGGAACTACAGTCCTAGACCACCTGATACTTCTCCAAGGTGTCCATTCTAAGGATGACATCAAATCCATGCATATCAACTCGTATTAGAATCACTTGAATGTTGTGCCCCAAGAAAGAAAGGGCACAGGAAGGACACACCTCATGCAACTCAACAGAACCAAGTAATTGGGTTTCTAAACAAAGACTATCCTGCCTATGACTAACAGGCAAAGAAAAACTATTAGTCACTTCTCGAGTGATAAAAGAGTGTGTCGCACCTGGGTCAACAAAAATAGATATAAATGAAAGAACTCCATCTGACCTATCACTACTCGCGGGTTGACCACTCTTTATGGCTGGCTCATGGCATAGAATCTAGTTGTTGCCTATTGTCATCCCCGTCCTCTGATGGCCTGTCCATAAGAACTAGGATGTGATGCTTGTCCACATCCTCGACCTCCACTGCTACTAAATTGTTATCTCTATGAGCCTTGGTGACTCTGCCTTGGTTGTTGAGTTATCTTGTCATCTTTCATAGGGCAATACAATTTTGTATCACCAACCTGACCACACTTGTAGCATGTCCTACTCTCATACCACGGCCCTATCACTAACATTGAAGATGTATTGTGGGATCCTACTGGTGGAAAATTGTAGCCTCTGCCTCTACTTGGTGACCACTGTGTTTGTGCACTGGACATCTACTATGCTGGTTGCACAGAAAACCTAGGCTTCTTAAAGCCTCTTGACAAGTGCCCTTGATACTGTGCATACCTCTTCTTGGCACTCTTCTCAACCACTAATCTTTCTATCCCCCAAACTGACTCCACAAATGTGGAAAACCACTCATGATTCTATAAAGTTGACACTGGGGTATTAGCTCAGCATTTATCCGCTTCTCAAAGCATTGGATCCTCTCCTGATCTGTAGCAGTCATGTGAGGACTAAACGACAACAACTCAATAAACTTCACTTCATACTCATTGATCGAAATGGATCCCTATCAGATCCTCTAAAACTGAGATATCTTCTAGTCTAGATAGGTAACCGGAAAGTACATGTTGACAAACTCTCAGCTGAACTCCTCTCAACTAATATCAACACTGGAACCCTTCTCCTCCATAATGGTCCATCAGTGGCCAACAATCCCATTCAAAAGATACACAACATGCTTAGTTTGTCTGCCTCAGGGATTTTGAGGATATTGAAGGCCTTCTCTAACTCTATCAACCAAAGATCAACATCTACTGGATCCTCCGTAAAAACATATTCCATAACACCAACACATTTAAGCCTCTCAAAGGTCTTCCCAGGTTCTAGAGATTCTGCACTAGGAATAGCTGCCCTAGGCTATGGTGTCGGCATTCTGGCTGCCATGTGCATCATCATTGCCATGAACTGTCCAAACAAAGAGAGAAAGGTAGGGTTTTCCATCGTGGGCAGGTCGAACTAGGGTACTTTAGGTACCCAATGTTCTCTCTCTTGATCCCTTGCACCACCTTCAGGTGCATCAATATTGCTCTCTATAGTATGTTCTTCATGTTCTCCAGACATCTTTTCTACTCTTCTTCTTCTTCTTTTGCATATGTAGATGTCACAATAAGACATATTAGAGGACACTAGAATAGACACAAACTCTAGTCCTAGGTCCCTATAGACTCAAAAAACCTAAAGCTCTGATACCAACCTTAACTGTGATGCCCCGTTGTGCCACAAATGAGATTACTCAAAACCAAACGTGGAATAGAAACTAAATATGTGGATTACCAAAAAAACACATGAAATTAAAACCAATTTAGCAGAAGCACCATAAACCAAAAAGTTATCACATATAGATCCACAAGCCTGTCACAGGAATTACACGTCATATTACATGGTGCTTACATCACTATCCATCATCATTCCTGTCATCAACCTATTACTTGAGATACATGCTCCACACATATACATATACACATGCCATATCTATACAACCATATCTCATAGGAAAAAAATCTTGTATCAATAACACATCTACAAAACACAACAAGAACACCCCCAAAGACCTAAGTGTACATGGTCGACATCTAGGAATCTATCACCAAAAGACTAGCAACACATCCAACCTTATTAGATACTTCTATTACTGCTTCTCTTCCTCAACTGCAAGATCTCTACCTCTTTGCACAACCACCTAAAAGATGTGGAAACCCATGGGGTGAGACCAAACATCCCAGAAATAGATATAACTCTCCACCAACATCTATTAAAAAACAAATAAATAAGCAGGTACATAAACTACTAAGCAGGTTGAGAAGATTCAACAAAATGATATGTATCTAACATATAAAGCAGATTAAGAAAACTAGGCAGTTATCACTAAGCAGTAGAATAATTAATATTCTAAGAAGGAATATGAATATGTACAACAATTGACTTCTCTTACCGTCTTATAATCAAGAAATCAGGAAAAAGATAAGTCAAATTCTCACCCAATGCTATTCCTATTTGACCATAAGCAAGACACACCACATGACTGTGTAACATCTTTTATTATTGCCCTGAGGATTTGAGTCGTACCACCCAAATCCAACCGACCACTGCTAAGTCAAAATCAATGTCATACAAGGTCAATGGAAGAGTCAGAATCCACGACCTCCCCAAACCTCTTGGTCAACACAAGAGAAAACACCGTAGAGACATATCAGTCAATTGTATCAATGACATATAGTCAAGCTTAGGGATTGGTTCACGCATGGCCATCCACATATATAATCACACCTATCCCACCTTGGTACATGTACGACCCTATAAGAATAAGATCACACATGGTCATTCTAAAAATAAGGATTGGCTCATGCATGGCCATCCATATCACAAGGAGAGAAGCACACAGATGACTGTCTCACACAACCGATAATTGTTGATGCAAGGAGATACTCGACTTGTGCCCCCGTATATTAAAAAATATGCACTCCAAGTTATATTCGTTTCACCAATCCAGCAATTAAAGATGACACTAGAAATGATCTATGGCATAGGGAATCTACATGATTAGAGTTTCACTTTATTAATTAAGCCAATTGGGTGGCTGTTAGCATCAATCAAGTTACTACATAAAAACCAAAAATAAGCTATTACTAAAATAAGGGATTAGTACAACTCCAGAAGATATAAAACGTATAAGTTCTGAGCTAGTCACATCATCACCACATGATACTTGTAACACTGCCATTCAAAAGGCCATCACCAATGTTTCATTACTATGGAATATCAATCCCTCAATCACATAACAAGAGGATACCACCTCACAATAGGCATCAAGACATCATCAGGTTGTAGAACCCATCACATCAGTATGATCTCAACATGTTTTGACCATGATTATAGAATTGTATCAACAACACTAGGTATCACTATCATATACATATGTATGTGTATCATATTATGGTTTCATACATATGTCACAACCACACACCATCAAAGCATCATGACCTCAAGCCAACAAAGGGTCGCGACCACCATCCCACCTAGTGCCTTGACCACAACAGGGAATGGTGTTGTGACCATGTCAAACCAAGGTGTCATCTATCATGATACAAGCATCACGATCAAGCTCAAGCAATGTCTCAATCATCAGTGAAACATGGTGTCACGACCACCAGGAAAGCAATGTCTTGACCATAGCCAAAGGAAACATCATGACTGCAACCAAGGGCACCATCTCTACCGTGAAACCAACTAGAATGTGACCCAAGGATGCCATGTGACATGTCTCGACTGAGAACAAGCAAACAACAACATCTAACACATGGACAAGGTGACTCAACCACAACAAAACAAGTCGCAACGACCCAAGACCAAAACAAGGGTGTATGTTACAACTCGTTCCTAGCTTTGTTGGTAATCCTAGAGCTTTGAGATAATCTTAATGCTTGGCATACTTTTGTTAGTAATATTATATGTTGTGGTTTTTCTTAACTTTTGTAACCTTAAATACTTGTTTGGGAAACTCATAATCATAACTTAAGCATACTATAAAGATCCGAGTTGGGGTTAAGATAACATTAACTGATACATGTGTGGAAGAAGAGAGTTAATGACATTGGAGGAAATAATTAATAAATGATTTTTCATTTAATAATATTATCAAAATAATCTTGTCTAATTTTATAGAATTTTATTAAAAATCCAACAAAAAAAGAATGAACCAAATCGGATTTAAAATGAGAGAGTTATGCCTTTTTTAGTAAACATATGTAGACACCGCGACCTGTGGTCTACACCGCGACCGACGCTGCGTCGACACCACGACCCGCGATGCTAGGACCACGACCGATGCTGCATCAACACCACGACCATTACAATGCATCAACACCATGACCCATGATGCTAGGACCACGGCCGACACTATGTCGACATCGTCACCGCGACTGACACCGCCCTAGACAGGAAATCGTAAAGCCATCATATCTCAAGAAATACTTATCCATTTTCAACAAAACGAAGTGCGTTGGAACTGTGATTCAATCCTCTATCATCCCAGACATATTTCTCAATGAGAGGGTGACCTGGATGGTGATGTCTAGTGTGATTTTGGGGGAAGAATGTGAAGAACGACAGAAATCCAAAAGGGTTGTTATAGATTCAACTTGGTAAGTGGTTTTAACAGTGGATTCCTCCTTCTCTTCACTTCCTCTTGATCAAAACCCTTGATCTAGTGATCTTGAGGTGTGGATTAACCTCTGACCTTCATCTTCTACCTTTAGCAGAACTCGTTTAGGGATAAAAGACAGAAGAAACTGCGGATTTTGGTAGAGTCTTGCTATGGATTTGAGATCTTCAAAGATGGGCTACATTTTTGGGGTGTTTTCACCCCTTAGGGTGAGTGGGTACTTCCTTTAAATAGTAGATTGCATAAAAATCAGTTAAATCATTAATGATCTAGCTTTTCCAAGTTGATTTGATATGGATTATTCCTCTTTTGTGATGAATTTCAGATTATGAAATCAGATTAGAAATGACTGCAATCCATCTAAATGAGAAATTTTATAGTGTTTGTAGAGGTTACATGAATATACTAAAATCTAAGCTTTTCGGCTGTGAATGAAATTATTTTATAATTGAATAAAGAAGTTGACTAGTTGAATCTCTTTTTTTATGAATGATTGTTTTATTGTGTGTGTATTACATATATGTCAGATAAGATCTTGGTCTTCATTTGGCATGGAAACCCTAGTTCAGTTTATTATAGAGTTTCATATATGTATTCAATTATATGTGAACTGCAGAGAGCAATTCTTATTGAACGATGTTATGATGTATTCAATCCTTATGCGAGTTATGTGATAAGTGAATGAGGTAAATGGAACCCTAATGATAGGGTGTTCAGTGAAACAAGTATTGTGATATCAATGTTTCTCAGTTTGAGATGTGGTGATGCTTAATAGTTCAGTTGTGGTAAATGTTATCAGATGGTTTATGAAATGAATGATTTACAAAGATAAACAAAGATATGTTGATGTGATGATTTAATAGTGAATTTAAAGAGTGAATTAGACATGTAGATGCCCTGAACACTGTAGAATCCTCACAGGATGAGACCTGCGTTGTGAGGAAGAAATGACTTCCCGACTAGAGGTAGTCCAGATCGAGGTAAGATGGAGCGCACCAGTAGGGTGTGGGGGTCTTAATGATAGGGTAGACTCCTTACAGTTGTGTGGTACCCAACACCAACCGGGGATGATAGTGGTACCTATGTAACATGTTGAGTGATCAGTGGTCAGTAGGACCATTGATGCATAATAAACCTGAGGGCTTTGACTCACGACTTGAGTACCCTGGTTGAGAGGTGGAGTCTGATATATCTGGCTACTCCCATTAGCCCCCGAGAGGAAAACGTGCCAAGGCCCACTGCAGACGAGGTCTTACTCAAGACATAGGCTTAGGAACATGTGCATGCTTCTAAGCCTTGTACAGTGAGATCATAGCTTGTTGTGATTCTTTCATATGTTGTGGTACACCTCATGTGGGTTCAGGGCATAAAAAGATGAATGAGAGGTTAAACAAGTGTGTGTAGTTATTCAATTATTATTTGTATGTTTATGATTTATTAATTCTCTTTATAACCAATCAAGCATGTTCATATATTGATTCACTCTTGTATATGTCTTAATTATTGTGCCATATTTATGTTTTTGAAAAATTAGTCTCTTTAAAGATTACTGCTATTATAATTGATATCAATCAATCAAAAGTATATTTGTAAATATATCAATGCTTTAGACTGTTTCTTTGAAGTACTCATTCACTGAGCGAGTACGGTCACCCCTCTACTCACAATTTTTTAGGGAAATCACATGGACTTGAAGAAGGTCAATGCATTAGAAGTAGATCTCCAACGGGAGTTATGTATGAGATTAGTTAAGTTCAGTCAGTCTCTATCACTCTAGGTCCTTGTATAGATGTGAGAGAGTTGTAAATGATATTTTGTATCTTTGATTCCTTGATCGGGAAGGTGCCACGTGTGATGGGCACCTTAGATGGGTCGAAGGTAGGATGGGAATAAAGCCCCAATGCCTTGCTAAGGTGGCTCCTCCATTATCGGAGGAGGGTGAAGAAGAGAGAAGGGGTGCACACAAAGTGTATGAAATCACAAGAAAAGTAAGGGTAAATGAAGAATAAGAAGATAGAAGGTCGAAGGCAGTATGAATTTGACTCAAAATTGTGTGGAGTGGGAAGACTGGCCAATGAAAAAATATCTCTAAGGTTGTTGTCCTTACCCTGACATAAGGTAGGAAACAACACGAGTGTCGTTAGATTAGGAACCATTATGGATGATAAGTTTGTCCAAGGGGTAGGAGAGTAGATCTATGCTACCAAAATACAACCTTCACATTTATCAAGAGGGGCTCCAACAAGTTGCTAACTTATTTAAGTCAGTTCAAAAGTGTGTTTTTATAGAAATATTGTAAAATTTATATGCCCAACTTATAATATGATTTTATTGAAATTTTTGCAAATGGTTGAAGAATTTCTTCTACTTCTTATATGGAAATTCTTTTTCACAAATGGTTTAAGGCACCCTAAACCCTAAATTGTAAACTTAATTATAGTCAATATAAGCAGAAATTGACATTTAAGCAAGTCTCTTTCATAATTGAGTATAATGTGACTCAAAGTCATATAATTAGGGTGAGGGAGGTTACTAACTAAAATAGAGCATTTAATGAGTCAACACGTACATTAATTTAATGAGTGGAAAAAACTAGGTTATCATAGGTCTTATAAGGATTTCCCCCTAAAATTAATTCAATCCATCAATTGTAGTGGGACACATATTCCATACCATAATTATCTAGGTATTTTTTCAACACTGACATTATTTCATAATCGAGTTATCGAGCATCTAGGTCAAAGCATAGTCACATTGATCATCAAATTGGGGAAACCATCACATGAGTCACAAATTTTGAGAGATAATCCTACAGATCACAATGTTGGAGATATCACATTTTATGCCAACTGAAGAACTCTTTGGAATCAAGAGTAAATCATGACATCCATTGTACAATATTTAAGATTCTATCTTCTACATTGGCCTATTTGGGGTTATGCATCCATGATTGAGATTTTGTATTTCAATTACTAGAGACAAGCATCATAATTCCAACGTTGGGATTCCTTACTCAAAATCAATGAAATTGTAGTCCTTATTAGAGCTCACCCCTAAGTCATAAATTGAGAGAATCAATATAATCATCATTTTAAAATTTTCAAGAGTTCAAAACATGAAAGTTATTAATCATATATCAAGGGTGTTCTTAAAGATCCAAATAGGATGATCAAAGGATTTGAATCAATATCAAGATCAATAATCATGAGCCTAAATTGCATAGATCAATATTGAGAGTAAAATTTTAGACATACAAGCTATATGTCTAAATATTTGAACATTAGGTTTAATTTCCTCTTCATACCTTAGGTGTGATCATTCATCCATACAAAATAATTGAGAAACAATCTAGAAACATTTTGTGATATCAATATCAATTTTATTGTCATGGTATTCAAGGTTGATGAATGATCTAAACCTAGGTCTTTCTAGGAAGTTAACCACAAGCTATAGTCAGCATTATCATAGGTCAAGATCATCATGAAATCGAGATTTCAAGATTCTACATCTCCATTATCATGGATTTGACTTATTAGACAATTAGGTCAAGAAACTAGAATTGAATGAAAGGGGATACTATTCCAAACTCTAAACAATGAAAATTTAGAGACAATCATAATTGGGATGTGACCTAGCACCCTAATCTAGCACATGAGTCCTCATGGTCATGAGCCATCAAGCATATACAAAATAAGGGGATTATGAATTATCAAATTGTACTTCAATGAGTCATGATATCAAAGATGAAGATCATAATAGGGAAACCATATTTAAGGATTTTGCAAGATCATGGTCATAATTGTGTTCCCTTCCTTTCATGATCAATGTAAGGATAAGAATTTTTGAAATCAAAAATTTGAATTGGGCACTCTAAGAGTTAGATCATAATAGCGCAAGAGTAAGATTCATGTTCATCACCTTATTCAAAATTGAGCTTACAATGGGGTATAGAAGTTAACATGGGAAATGCCTATTGTATTAGAGTCTTTCATCATGATTTTGAGAGTTCAAAAGCATAGTTATTTAATGGTATGATAATGGCACATGAAAAAATAGGGTAATAATTTCTTAGTCACGGTTGAGGTTTAATAAACAATAGGACAACTTAGTCTTAATCAAATAAGGGTCACATCAAACATGATGTATAAGGTATAAATACTCCTTATTTCCCCATATCAATATTAGTATCATTTTACCATAAACTTAAAAATTTAGTCTAGATTTGGTAAGGTTGAGTTTACATGAAGTGAGAGGTGGTAGATGAGTAATTAGTCTCAAGTGTGATTTCATTAGCCATAAACAAGTTTACAATTTAAGGTTTGATTATGGAATCATCATCATTTTACTTGAATTTTTACCATTCATACAAAATTTAATTTTCCACATGCATTAACTACCAATAATTGATAGATCATGTGATTAATTATCATGAGATAGATCACATGAGGAGAGGAGAAACTAACTAATAATCATCTAATGGTTGGATTAAGGTAGTCCTTTAAGAAGAGAAGAGATGTCATAAGACTTTCTGTGACGTCCCCATATTTTCTAAAACTTAATCCAATGTGTGACGTCCAAATTGAAACCCTCACTTCAGTGAGAATCCCAATTTAAACACCCCACACTAGGCTAAGAAGAAAAAAATCAAGGGAGTCAGAAGGAAACAATCAGTAGCACATGTACATGAACAATAATAAAACCATACACACATGTCCACCATTCAACATATAATAACAACATGAATTGTTACAACATTTGATATTACATATTGAACAAAACACTTTTACATATACATGTACTACCACTAAACTACAGGATCTTAAGACAACAGGTCCACTTGTACATCAGCTCACTACACAACTCTCAACTATCTTGGATCTTCAAGAACACATGTTCACAACCTAAACAAAAGATTACATGTGGTACATGTTAGTAAAATATTCAATAATATGGTACTGAGTACGCCTATGTGTCTTTTATATACCTCTCATCATATCTTGGCAATAAGATAAAACTAATACTTGGCAGCATTTAACAAATACAAGAAAAAGTGTATACTTGCACAAGGATGTTCATTAACAAAAGAGAACACATATATTTTATGCTCATTTCCATCATATATCTCATACATTTACCCCTAAGGGATTTGATGTTTTTAGGCCTTATCATCTACTACCAAAGAGTTTGAGATCATTTTACGTGTGATCTACTACCAAAGAGTTTGAGATCTAACACATGTGATCTACTACCAAAGAGTTTGAGATCACTTCAATGCACTGTACTACCAAAGAGTTTAGTGATATCACATGATGGATCAGATATCTTATGTTTCATGTGTTCACAACCATAAGTATGGAAAATCAAGTAAGATATCATACAAGAACAATCATTTCATCCAATACCATATGCTAAGTATTTTACTACACATATAACACAACCATATTGTATAATAAGTCAAGTAAGAGGTAATGGTGTACCTTCGAAAGAGACAGATCATTCTAAACCATATTCCTAATGTCATATATATCATGGTCAACCCCTGATTAAGACACGACCACATACTATCGTCAGATTCCCATCATTGTAACCCTAGTTATTTTTTTTAGGGTTTACCTTATCTCATTATGATATTCTCATAATTATTTACATTCTTGTCTTATAATTATCTTACTGATGTCATATTCTAGATATATTCATTGTCACATTATTATCTAAACATATTTAACATTATGTCACATTCATTAACCATATTAGGGTTACATCACATGTGTTAAGGGTGCTCTTCATATAACATGAAATTCGTGCATAATACTGATATCAAAGTTTCAGATTAGCTTCTAGTTACTGATGTAAGTGTGTTCTGTGAATTTCATCATTTATTGAGCATGTATGCATTAATTGCATTATCTTTAGTGTTATTAGCCCTAACTAGCCATATTAATCAAATTATATGCTTTTGTGCATCAACATGACCATATCTGACATCATATGCATTATAAACATGGTTATGGACTTGACATTTTTCCATAATTTTATATCATCATTTAATATTTATTACTCATGAACCAAGCATTACACATCTTACATGATATCACCAATATTAAAGCATCACAAGCCTGATATTATCATTCTACTGTGTTCTACTCATTTTTCTGAGAATTTTGGTACCTTATTTCTATTTTTCTGATAAGCGTGCTAATTTCTATGAATTATACAAGATCAAGGTATTTACTGGGTGATTTACCTTTTTCAACCAACCATGATGTGCCAAGTGTCCACAAGGGTTGTGCAACTCTATCTCTTCTTCCCACTGGGACCCGGTCCAAATCATGGGGTTGGATCCACAGATCCGCAGATCCGTTAACCCAGGTTCCCCTTTCTCACCTTGTTTCCTTGCGTAACGCAGTCTCACGTTATGTCTAGCAGGCCGCCGCCATAGGGGAACATCTCTGGTGAGAGGTCCTTGAAGACCAAACCTTCCTCAAGGAAAGCGTGTCCATCCATGAGCTTTAGCGCCACTGTGTGGCCTCCCGCAGATGCTTGGGGTTTTGTCTGCGCCTTTGAGTCACCGTGTCTCCAAGCCCACCGCCGTCGGCGCTACTGCGGCAGAGCAGCAGGGGCATAAAGCCTTAGCTCCACATTTCTTTAATCCAAGGCCTCTCATAGCCGTGCACCAACTCCAAAAACTCAACATAGTCTGCTATACACCGTGATGCACTCCTCGCACCTCCCCGATCTCTATCTTCCTCTAAAAGCAAGGTGCTCCTCGTCCAACATCAAAACTGCGATGAAGGTTTATGGGGGCGGCTGGGTTGGACTCCCCTAACCTAGGTCTTCCTTTTCTAATCCTTCTATTCCTTCAATCTTCCATCTACCTCCATTATCTATCCCAGCCATGACATGCTCCCTGTGGTGGAGAGTCGTTGGCAACGGAGGGCTCATTCTCTCTGTTTACTTGCTTTCTTGAACTAAATCAAGGGTTAAACGATTCGTCGCAAACGGGCGACCTCAACTACTCGGTCACTTCTCACCCATGCTCCACGATTAATGAGAACTACAACATCTTGGTCCGAGTCTACGGTCAAGGAGGTAACCGCAAGGTTAGGGACAACATGAGGACCCTTGATCTTCAATCCAGTGGTCTGAGTGAGTCCCTCACTTGAGCACATCCACGACTCATTCAAACTAACAGGCCCAGCCGCCAGATTAGATATGGATGACCAAGATTCGGCCACATAGGCCCAACTTAGACCAAGGGGCATGACATAGCCTAACTTAGGCAATATCTTTTAAACTTTGGTGTATTAATCCTAAAAAATGCACATTATTTCACAAATTTCAAACCTTAATAACTCCCTCTAGGATACTCTGATTGCCACCACATTTTAATCACAACTTTACTACCTCTCGAGTTACATTCTACACAAAATTGGTGACGAAACTAAGATATTAGACCATTTAATTAAATTCCTCAAGAAGGCATTAAAAAAAGATATCTTGATCATGATGTCAACCTCACATCAACACACCTACTTTGTCAAAATCTTAGAACTCTTAATATAACTCAACCATATGATTTCACTTATGTCATTGGACATTTAGGATTCCAAAAGTCTACTTCATCACATACTACACACCTTAAAAGAAATTCCATCCTCAGAATTAAGGCAGAAACCACTTTGTCAAACTTTCTCAGCTTGTAGGAAAATTCCTTAATCCAGTATTGGATTTAGATTGCCCAAGTAGGTAGACAATAGAGACGTCAACCACCACAACTACACATATAGGAAGTGTATTGGATCCTTTGTACTTAATTACCTAGACACCGTAGTTTTTTCATTATGGACTTAGGTTCCCCTTGGAGTCATATGAGAGAGTGGGTTAGTAAACATTCATAGAGGATATGTGATTGCTCTGATATTATTTTTCAGTGGACCATTTATTACCCTATGTCCACACCCTAAATATCTACATAACCAAATGTGAATTGACTAGGGTGTTCGTTCCTAAAAAGGAACACATAACATATGCATGGATGAAAACACAACGAACAAGATAGACAACTAACATCTTAACAACATGGCATAACAAAAATATTGCTAGAATAGTACATGATAGAAAATCTTAGTCCCATATATCAACCCATATGAATTTGAATGTCATTAGATATCATTAGATTAAGAGCAACAAATTATCATAATATAGTAGAAGAAACATTCATTATATCTGTGTCATGTATAACTGGTACCTAAATTCATAAAATGGGTACACATCAACACAACTGTGCTATGTATGCTTTAAAAGATATAAAATTGCAAGTTTTAAAGAATATATATGCTTGTGAAAACTTAATATAATATGAAGAAAGAAAACAACAACATTAAAGACATTCTTATTAACAAGAAAGTATGTTTTAGGTACATTTCCATTATACTAAACAACATTTTATGTCCATCGACCAGCTTCCTAAAGGAACCGTCCATGATGAGCATTTGAGGATCAAAGCCCAAATACCACCTTGTTTTTACATGAGGAATCTCAAGACCAATGTCAATGAGCTAACCATGTTTCAACATGCCTTGTGACCTTACCTTGGGAATTCAGGAAGGTGCAAAAGGTTTGTATAATGGGAAGATTCAATTATGTTGAAGGTTTGTTCAATGTATTTTAGTCAATATCAAACATTGTAATCATAGGGAACATGTTGCTCAATTAAGCAAGATAAGACAAGACGTTTGACCATACATACATACAAGCAAGTTTGATACCACTAGTCTATTCAATAGGACGGTAAAGTTTACCTTAATTAGAGCACAAGATCAAGATACTTGATTAGAGGTTCATGACTATATCGTCATACAAGTAACCCTAAGATTATGAATAAGTAAAAAATAAATTAACATAAGAAATGTCAGGTCCTCTTAATAATATCATCGTGTTTGGACGTGTCACCTAGGTCTAGGTATCAAGAGATAAATTTTTATTCTAATGTCTCAATCAGTTAATGCAAGTTCATTATCATGTTACACCATACAACATAGACTCATTTATATGTTAGGGTGACACATAACAACCACATCAGATATCTAACATTAGGATTTATAGATCTAAAATAGAAAAATAATGAGATTCAAGTAAAATAAGCAACCTCTACATCAACATAGTCAAACTAGTCTTTAAGAGTCATTTCCATGCTAGATAATCATCATTAGAGTATAGATGGCGTATACTTGAATTATGTTTCATAAAAGTCACCATGCTAATTATTCGAGATTTTTGTAAAACATTGTAATCGCAACATTTGCATGAGATTAGAGACTTAGTTATCAATATACATACCAGATCACATTTCAAGTCATGATTAGGTCATTAAGTCACATTAGGGAACAAGAATGATTCATGAAGCATGTGGTTGCACAATTCATGATAAATTACTAATATTATGGTCACATAATATATTTTTAGTATTACATCAAAATTTGTGCAATGTTGGACATTGAGCATTAGGGTATCTATATTAATCTCTTTTCATAATTCAAAGCACAACATCCATTCAAAATAGGTAGCATAAAAAAAGTTTGAATCTTAGTTCAATCATACACCAAAAACTAACTATTTGGATCTAGCATAAGGATATGGGGCACATTTAATCAAGGTTAGGCATCAAAGAAGTAACTTTTACCATAAAAGGCCATTTTCGGTTGTTAAGCAACATTAGATCACATAAGAGTGAAAGGATTGATAAATCTCAAATTTTGATGTATCTAGATGTTCAAGTGGTTGATATCATGATAACATCTAGGTCTTCATATAGGATCAAGCTTGACTGTTAATGGGCATAAAACACATAAAAGGATATCAAAAGCTATCATCTTTAGCTTATCATTGGAAGTATAAGCATATTTAGGTCATGGAACTAGTCACATTAGATAGATCACATTATTCATATAAAATTCATATATAGCATCTATAGAAAGTACCAAGGGACAAATAACTATAGTTTTTGCAATAAAATTACTTTTAATTAAGTGATTTGGACCCTTGGATCAAGATCCATGGGTCAAAGAGGTCGTACATGGTGGATTCTCTTCTCCCCTAGGCGTCCAACTACATAGGCTAGGCTGATGATATGGGACCTCTTAACCAAGTATTAATGGTTGTCACCACCAGCTGACTACTCCAGCTGATAAGAGATACTAGTTCCATAAGAGGCTATAGGTGTGTGGCAAGCACGAACAACAGTCGCCCACCATTGCCTCGAGCAGTGTTGATGCAAGGATTTTGAGTCGCTTTTATAGGCTAGTTTCATATGTGCTTTGTGCGATTATTGGTCATTTTCGTGGTTAATATTGCATGATTCAGTTCCATCATCCTATAATCTCATTATGCATCAAATTTACCTTGTTTTATCTCATTTGGTATGAATGATCATATTTATCAAAGTTGATTCACATTTATCTTTGATTTTCAGGCAAAATGGATATCTACAGCTGTTGATACCATTGACAGTTGTCGATAGTATCAACAGGGCCATAGGGAGGTAGCCGCAAAAGAGCAGGAGTCGATACCATCGACCCAGAAGTTGATGGTAGTGAGATAGCTTCAGCGAGTCCAATTTCTATAAGTCGATACAATCGACCAAATAGTCAATACTATCAACTCCATCTCAGTAGAATCAGCTTCAGTGTTGGATTCCACAAAAAAGTGACGCTTAAGGTGTCAATACCATCAACCCAGAAGTCGATGGTATCGAGATCATGTCAGACCAAACCCAGAAAAGTGAAGGATCGCCGGTATCCGGGCGGGTCGATACCATCGACCCGCGTCGATGGTATCAATGTCATTAGATCAGGTTAATCTACAGCTCGAGTCTAATTGTACGGTGGTGATGTTGTGGAAGCCAAAAGTGGTGCTTATATCTAACAACGGCATACCTAAGTGATCTATCACGTCATTAGTCATTGCACAAGTCTCAAGGAGAAGATAGGAGAAGAGAGGAGAGAGAACAGAGCCAGAGCTACACATCGATCATTCCGGAGGATGTAGGAGGAGTTTTCCACCATCGGAAGGTTGTAGAACACTCATCGCATGCTGAGGAATGCTTGGATCTTCTCTATTCAGGGGTTACTTTACACCTATTCATGTTTTCTCCATGTTTCCTCTTTCCTTCACCATGTTTCCTACCGAGATGAACATGTGGGGCTAATCCCCTTTGTCTTTAGGACTGGGAGTAGCCCGAGTGATCGTTGTATGATAGTTTTAACATAGTTTATTATAATTTGTCTCTTAAATTCATGGTATGCTATCATTTTCTCTATTATATCATTGTGTTTGATCACCATAGTGATAATCCAATACCTTTAATTTCTTTTGACGAATAATTAACGGTTGAAAAGAAACGATAATCACATTAATAAATAAATTCCTAGGAAAAGGTGATGTACGATTAATGGTGGGAACCTTTAGACCTAAATTTTATGCACCTTATCTAAGGCATAGGTTACTAGTGACGTGAAACCAACTTAGGTTAAGGTAGTAAATTGTATCATGGAAGTGAGCAATTCTAATTCCAGGCCACTACCAGAATTAGGATACATTTCACGGTAATTGTGTAAAACTTAGTACAATGAGAACCCATGGTGAAACCGCAATCCTAAAGATTCCTTTGAAATTGATTAAACCAACCATTTAATCGATCATTCTATTTTCTTTTGTTTTATTTTTCTTTTTCAAAACAATTCTCAACTTTTAAAACCAGTCTAGCTGATCGTGAGTAGTTAGTAGTAGTTTACAGATAATTGTGTTTCCCTGAGTTCGACTCGGACCTCACAATGCCTATATTACATTGACGCGTACACTTGCGTTACATGCACGATAAAATTGTGTCATGTTTTTGGCATCGTTGCCGGGGAAATTACAATTATCGGCACTACGAGTGCTACAAGCGGCCACTCTAGGCTACCCTTTCTTTTCATTTGCAATTTTAATTTTTGAAATTAATCATCTACCTTTCACATTCTGCTTTCCTCTAGAACTACGTTAAATTTAATCTATCTTTTTGCAGGTACTAGTGCATGGTGAGCATGCGTAGCATAGACTACGCACAGTCATCATCATGAGTCCCATCTTCAAGATCAGACGACGAGGAAAAAAAATCTGAAATCAGTATGAGGACATGGATTCAGATTCTGAACTAGAAGCAATGGCTGAAGAAAAAACAATATGGGAAAAGATCAAGGCTTCTTCCTCATCTGCATCAAAGGGGCCTATTAAAAGGCAAACGATAAACATTCCTACATATAAAATTGATCTAGTAATGATTAATTTGGTCAAATCTCAAGCGGTTCATGGGCTGAAGAATGAAGATCCAATGGCCCACATAAGCACTTTCATAGAAAACTGTGATATGATAAAAATTGACCAGTTTCCATAAGAAGTACTTTACTTGAAGTTGTTTCCCAGCTCTCTGGTGGGAAATGCATGAGAATGGATGCATAACCTTGATGATGAGATCATGGAGACTTGGGATCAAATGATAGAGGTGTTCTTCGAGCAATTTTTTCCACCTGAGAAGACCAATGATTTCGTGAGTAAAATTCAGAATTTCAGCCAAAGGGTGGGAGAAACCTATTCAGAGATGTGGGAACGCTTCCAGATAATGTTGAGGAGGTGCCCACATCATGGGATGGACAAGGAAAAACAAGTAAAAAATTTCTATTTTGCTCTCAATGAGCATGACAAAAGCAACCTCGATTCAGCATGCTCTAGTTTTTTCTTGAACATTATAGATACAAGGTGTTGGGAGATTCTGAAGAATAAGGCTAAGAAACAATCATGGGGTGATAGAGATGCACCGGAACAGGTTCGAGCTACTGGAGATTCAAAAGCCATTAAGGAGCTTAACATGAAAATGGACCTATTAGCCAAGAAATTGCTAGCAAAAGAAGGTGATGGATCTGATGATGAGGCACAAGTAAAGTTCATGCGCTTGCAGCAAGGGTACAGAAACAATGACTATTCTTGGAGGAAGGACAAAAAGTTTTCATGGAAGGATCCAAATAATTTCCTACAGGATCTTGATGCTAAACCACAACCTACAGTAGAGGAAAAGAGCAATGAGTTGCTCAATCATGTGATAAAACAAAATCAAGAATTGATGAGCACGTTTGGGAAACAAATCAAGCAACAAGGAGAATTTATGAACCAGTTTGGGCAAACTCTACCAAGTCATGGAGTCCAGATGAGGACTCTTGAGACATCCATAGCACAGATGGTAGCTGAAATAACAAGTCTAAAGAAGCCCACAGTGCTAGGTTTTCCAAGAAACACAAATGTTCCAGGAGGGAACCACCAGGCCAAAGCCATTCTACTAAGAAGTGGAAAGAAACTTTTAAACCCTAGGGTCGATGAACCGAGCACTCAACAACCAAAAAATATAGGTGAGACCGTAGAGGGTACTGAAGTGGTAGAGACAGTTGAAGATGAAGGAGACAAGACCACTGATGAGCCAATTACAGAGAAAGATAAATATAATATGACGCCATATGTGCCACCACATTAGAGGGCACAGGTCGTTCTCATCCCTTACCCCAATAGTCTCAAAGCCAAGAAAGTGGATGCACAGTTTAAAAATTTTTTGGGCAGTTTTAGAAAACTTTCTGTTAATATTCCTTTATTGGAGGCGATTGAGCAAATACCCTCATATGGTAAGTTTTTGAAAGATATAATTACCAAAAAGTGGAAGATACCTGATACCGAGGTGGTAGTTATTAAGGAGCAGGTCAATTCTTTCATTCTGGGAAAATTACCACCAAAGCGATAAGATCTGGGCTATTTCAATATATCCTGCTATATTGGTAAAGCAAATTTGGTGAGGAACTATGTGATTCTGGGGCAAGTATTAACCTGATGCCCCTCTCCACATTCAAAAAGCTTGGGCTAAAATAATATCGACAGAGAAATATGAAAATTCAATTGGCAGACAATTATGTGGTGAGGCTGTATAGTATTTGTGAGGATGTCCTAGTGAAGGTTGATAGGTTTGTGTTTCCAGCTGATTTTGTTGTTATGGAGATGCAAGATGAACGAGGGAATGAGCTACTGTTGGGAATACCCTTTCAAGCCACTTCCAACATGATACTGGAGATGGGTAGAGGTCGGTTAATAATGGGTATAGCTGATGACAGATTTGAAATACTCATGCCATCAAATCCAAAGCAATAACAAGTAAATGAACATTGTCATAAAATAAAGTACTTTGAGCATAATATCTCTCTTTGTCTAGGGAAGCCACTTCTTGATATGGCCCACATCATGACAAAAGTAGATAAAGGCACAATTGATGTGGACATCATGGAGAAGACAAAGGTAATTTCTCTTGTGAAAGTAGTGGGGTATCCCGATGATGAAGAAGAGGACATTTCACCATCTATAGAGGATGAGGCTATAACGGTCTCTATGTTTGATTCATACTCGTCACTGCTCCTTGAGGCATGTCTGTTCAATTTAACTAAATATTGGATGAGAAGTGCCTCATTACAAGAATGTATAAAGATGCTTCAAGTGTTTCCTAGCTCCTACGCCAAGCTCTATGAAGATCTGGGAACGTTGCCACCACCGCTTCAATCCTCCTTAGTCAACCCACCTAAGTTGGAACTCAAACCGCTTCCCCTTCACCTCAAGTATGTTTTCTTGGAAGATAATGAGAAGCTTCCGGTGATCATATCGGCATATATGAGTGCCGATGAGGAAGCACAACTGATGATGGTGTTGAAGAACCACCGTGGTGCATTTGGGTGGTCCGTTTTTGACATCAAGGGGATCTCCCCTATTCTTTTCCAGTAGAAAATTCGGCTTGTAGACGGAGCCAAGCTAGTGATTCAGACACAATGTCGATTAAGCGCTAGCATGATGGAGTTCGTCAAGAAGGAGGTGATCAAGCTCCTTTCGGAGGGCATCATCTATGCCATTTCAGACTCGACATGGGTTAGCCCCACACAATTAGTCCATAAAAAGGGGGAATCATTGTTACCCAAAATTTGTTGAATGAACCTGTCACCACCCGATTGGTTACCGGGTGGCATGTTTGCATCGACTAACACCACTTGAATTCTGCTTTCCTAAAATACCACTTTCCTCTTCCATTTATTGATCAGATTTTAGAGCGACTGGCTGGCCGCTCTCATTTTTTTTTTTGGATGGCTACTCCAGTTACAATCAGATTTCCATTGATCCTAAGGATCAAGAGAAGTCCACCTTCACTTGTCCTTACAGAACCTTTGCTTATCACTGAATGTCATTTGCTTTGTGCAACGCACCAGCCATTTTTCAGCACTGCATGCTTGCTATTTTCTCGGATATAGTGGAGCGATGTTTAGAGGTTTTTATGGATGATTTTTATGTCTATGGTGCGTCATTTGAAGAATGTTTGTAGAATCTTGATAGGGTGTTACATAGATGTGAGGACACACATTTAGTCCTCAATTGGGAAAAGTGCCAAATGATGGTAAATGAAGGCATAGTGCTAGGACACAAGGTGTCCAGCAAAGGACTGGAGGTGGATCCAGTAAAGATTGAGGTTATTTCCAAACTACCTCCACCAAATACGGTGGAAGGGGTGCAGAGTTTCCTTGGTCATGCAGGATTTTATCACCGGTTTATCAAGGACTTTTACAAAATAGCTAAGATGCTTTCGGAATTGCTTGAGAAATATGTTGTTTTTTATTTCAACGATAAATGCCTGCATGCTTTTGAGGTGCTTAAGGACAAACTGATTTAAGTGCCGGTTGTTCAAACACCGGATTGGACTAAGCCATTCGATCTTATGTGTGACATGTCGGATTTTGCTGTAGGGGCTATTCTTGGGAAGCATCTTGAGAACAAACCTACAGTAATTTTTTATGTGTCTAAAACTTTAAATGATGCACAACTCAATTACACCACTACTGAGAAAGAACTTCTTGCCATGGTTTTCGCTTTTGAAAAATTCAGGCAATATCTTGTGGGTTTTAAGGTTGTGGTGTGGATTGATCATGCCGCCATAAAATACCTAATGGAGAAAAAGGATTCAAAACATAGATTGATTAGGTGAATTTTATTGTTACAATAATTCGACATTGAAATTAAAGACAAGGTAGGTATTGAGAATGTGGTTGCATACCACATATCTCAGTTAGAGCGAGTTGATGAAAAACACACCCACATACCCATTACCGATACGTTTCCAAATGAGCACATTCTTGCAATTCAATCGACGGATCCGTGGTTTTAGCATATTGTCAATTACCTTGCCTATAAAGAAATCTTGGATGATTGGACCTATCAAGAAAAAAAGGTTTTTCCACTCTTTAAAATATTATTTTTGGGATGACCCGATTTTTTTTAGACAATGCAGGAATGTAATCTTGCATAGGTGTGTTTCGGAGTATGAATATGAGAGTGTACTTAGTCATTATCATACACTATGTATCGGCGGTCATCATGCAAGTGCAAGGACAGCAACTAAGGTGCTAGGGAGTGGCCTTTACTATCCTACACTTTTTAGGGACGTTTATGACTATGTGAAACGCTGTGATTCTTGTCAAAGGGCAGGTAATATATCAAAACCACAAGAGATGCCCCTCACAGTATTTCAAGAAGTTGAGGTGTTTGATCTGTGGGGTATTGATTTCATGGGACCATTTGTGTCCTCCAACTCCAATTTGTATATCTTACTTGTTGTTGATTATGTATCGAATTGAGTAGAGGACATACCCACAAGGACTAATGATTTTGCGGTAGTGTGCAGGTTTGTAAAAGATCATATTTTCTATAGGTTTGGTATGCCACGAATGATCATCAGTGATGGTGGCACCCACTTCACGAATCTAAAATTCACTACATTACTGAGTAAATACGAGGTGAAGTACAATGTAGGCACCCCATATCACCCTCAAACACAAGGTAGGTGGAAGTGTCAAATAGAGAAATTAAGAAGATCTTAGAGAGCATTGTGGTTTTGTCAAGAAAGAATTGGAGTGTGTTGCTACCGGATGTGTTATGGGCATACAGGACTGCATTCAAAACACCTATAGGCACTACACCTTTTAGGTTGGTGTATGGTCGGGCATGCCATTTGCTGGTAGAATTGGAGAATAAAGTGCATTGGGCGCTACATAAATTGAATTTGAGCATGGACGAGGCTGGGAGAAAGAGAATGCTAGAACTTAATGAGCTAGATGAGCTGAGAATGAATGCCTATGAGAACTCAAAGATTTATAAAGAGCGTACAAAGCAAATCCACGATCGCCATGTCTAGCTGCGGATGTTCAAGAAGGGTGAGATGGTACTTTTGTTCAATTCAAAGTTAAAGTTGCACCCTGGCAAGTTACGATCACGCTGGAGTGGACCGTTTATAGTAGAGGAGGTGTGACCCCGTGGTGCTATCATGGTTAAGGATGGTGACAGAACATTCTTAGTAACCGGCCAAATATTGAAGCACTATTATGGGGAGGATTATAAAAGAAAGGTGCATGAGGTTAAACTCATGTCACTTAAGGAAGAATGATGAGATTTAATGCATCTAGCCTAAGACGTTAAAGTAGGGTGCTTGTTGGGAGGCAACACAACCATTGGTAGATTTCATTTCCACTTATTTAAGTAGTCTTCATTAAATTTGTTTTTAGTATAAAAATGATGCCCTGATGTGTGTGTTAAGTGTGCAGGACTGTTTGGGTGTCGATGGTAGCGACCAGGGTGCAGAGGGATAGCTACAGAAATCTTGCTCCGTCGATACTATCGATGGCCTCGTCGATAGTATCGACCAACCATAAGGCTGATCAACAAAAGTTTCTAGACCAAGTCGATAGTATCGACCCCATGGTCGATGCTCACAAGATCTCTGGAGATTTTCAGCTGAAATCTTCTCACTCATGTTGATGCCATCGACACCATGGTAGATGGTATCGACTTTACATCAGGAAAAACCAAAGCCAAAGCCTCACGAGGATAACGGCTACATTCATAAGTCGATGCCATTGACATTCCGTCGATGGTATTGACGGGACACGTCAGCGATCTGCGAGACGTTATCAACAAAGCACATGAATTCTGCATGGCAATCCATGGGATGCATTGATACTATCAACACGTCATCGATTCGGGCCAACACATCCATCAATCGACAACTATCGATACTTGTGGAAGACAGATCGTGCTACATGTGTCGATACCATTGACATTCCGTCGATTGTATCGATGGGTCAACAGAGGTGTCGATCTCAGCTATCAAAGGAGGGGTTGAGTTCATTTCTTCATCACACCTTCAGATCTTCTCCGCTCCTATTGAGTTTGAGCACTTGTGAGCAATCAAAGGCGTACTCTGAGCAAGCGAGTGATCTTCTCTGAGTTCTACATCGACTGCGGAGATCATCTTCTCCGACCTTCACCTAGCTCTTCTTCTATACCTTTTCTACATCCATCATGGTGAGGAACATGGCTTCATCTTCCTCGTGTGCTTCTCCTATGGAGAATGACACATTTGTGCCACCACCGCTGGGCTCCATTCCCCATCCAAGGATTTCCTACCCCTCGGCAGACGGGAAGAAAATCTTCAACGAGTTGATGAAGCAGCCAATAGAGCCAACTCATTACGTTGATCGAGCAATGATCTGGGACCTTAGCTTTGAGGAAAACCTCACCTATTTCCTTCGTGGCCAAGTTGGGAGGAGGGAAACAGCATGGGAGGAAGTAATTCCCTACCACATCGAGGGTCATCCTTTCTTTCGCGAGTGGCCAACTTATAAGGAGATCGTGGTGGAGTTCATGGCCTCCCTTGACATCTGGGTTGTGCCCAATGACCTTATCGCCACCGACCATGAGTGGATCAAAGGATGTGTTTCTTTCCATTTGTTCAACCACAACTATACTATTATGCTCACCCAATTCAACTCGATCTACAACTAGTGGCACTCACCCTAGTGGTACAGACGGCTCGATAATCGGGTTGATTATGATGTGATGTTTGTGGAGTTGGTTACCACTCTGGCGGGGAAATTGATCAGCTATCACAATGCGGCAGTGGCCAACTTCGAGCACCCGTTCATGTGGGTTTTACACCGTATGCTTTGCATCACCTTCTTTGCTCGAGGCGATCTTTCTTTGAGCAAATTCCAACAGACATATTTATTTTTCCTCCACAAGTTGCCGAAGAGGGAAAAGTTAAACTGGGGTGCGTTTTTCTTGACGTGCATGATGACCATGAATAGGAGTACTAGAAGAGCCCCTATTCATTTTGGTGGACTTATCATGCCACCAGCCCTCTACCTTGGGCTAGACTCATCATCACTTCTTCCACTGGTCAACAAAAATCCGGTGAATCTTGCCCATTTCCCCTGCTCCAACCTTCTGATAGTTCGTGATGGCATTGTCTATGCGCACTACCACATCAACAAAGAGTATCAGGAGTGTGCACTCCATGATCCTGTCTTCAACATTCAGGGGCCCCAGCATTTCATGTGGCCTATTATTGCCATTGACGATTCTGACAGTGAAGAAGACGAGGAGGACAATGACAATGATGACGGCTACCAGCATGAGGAGGAACAGGAGACTATTACTCCTCTTCAAACATGAGTGGCATCGAGGAAGTGGCCACACTTCTATCTGGGTGTATCATCATCCTCAAATCCTCCACCACCACAACCCTCTCAGGAAGGAGAGGATGCCTTTCTAATGCAGGGAATGTATACCATGCTGCAAGGCATTCAGGAGACGTACCAACGGCATACCGCATCTTTTGTAGATATTCAGGACACGACCAACATGTTGTATGTGAATCAACAGGTGATTTTTGAGAATGAACGTCAGTTGTTCGCCAACCAACAGTAGGTTTACGACCGGTTGGGGAGGATCGAGCAACAACAACAGCCATTCTATGATCATTATTGGAGCCGCGAATACTTCAGAGGGTATCCACAGTCACCGTCCATGTCTTCATATGATATGATCTTTTAGGGGTAATATTCTGAATGGGACCCCCATACCTAGTAGTACCCGCCATTTCCACTGCCACAACAATAAAAGGGTATCACTATTCCACCTTCTATGGTTGTTTTTTACTATGAGGCCATAGTTAAATTCAAGCTAGATGGAACAGTTTCTATCTTAGTTTTTATTTTTTTATCGTATTTTACTTTTAGTATTTTCTAGTTTTTAGTGTTTACAGCTTTCTAGGATCCACATCTATCTAGTGTAATCCGTGGATGTCTAATTTTAAATGTGTGTCATCTCTTGTTTTTATATGGGAAAGTTGAAATTTGAGCTTTAATTTGAAAACAATTGTAAGCTTGGTTTGTTTGAAATTGAACACTTAACTTATGAAAACAATTGGGTAGGTCAACTTTAAAACATATGATCATAATTATACATCTGGATGATTCAAGAAATGTGGATGATTTGTTGATGTTGAGCCTAAACTGATCAAATGGTAACGAGACCTTAATCATAAGTGAGAGAGAGAAATCCCTTGATTTAGTGGTACACAAGTCAGTAAGGAGGGGCATATAATATCTTTTGATGGTTCTTTCAATTAGTCTTGTGATCTACCCACAGTAATGTAATTCACATTCCACCATAAGAACTGGGAGCACATTACTATCTTTCACTCATTGAATGCATTCCATGTAGATAGGTCTTGCATTACAGTTATTCTTGCATGTCTTGTATGAAAAATGAAAAATGAAAAAAAATATGAAGAGTAGAGAATAGTTTTACACACACATTATCTTTATGTGCATGTCATAGTAGTTGCATAATTGACATTATGTAGTTGCATTTGTATCATTTGAGCATATAGTACATCATGTGTCTTATGTTTTTCTAAAAACATTAAAGGTGTGAATTTGTTCCATACCCTCCAAAAAGAATGTAAACGAAAGAATGCCCAGCAAATAACTCATTGTCATTTATGAAAATGAGGGTATATATATTGAAAAAAAGAGGGAGAAAGGAACATGTTGTTACTTGAGAATTAAGAAGAATAAGCACATGGTGTAGTTTACTTAGATATTCCATCTCACCTTGAGATGGAATGATAGTACATGCATCATTCCACATAAAATGTAGCATTAGGACATTTTCATTTGCATTTTGCATCATGATAGGTCATTAATTTTATATTGCATGATTGATTGATTTTTTCTTTCTGTTTTTCCATATCTGCCCATTCCATCCACATGTTGCTCAAAATGGTAGGCCACCCATGATTATCTCCTCATCCTTGTATATCAGGAGATCTGCTTACATGTAGATGGTAGTTAGGAGATGAGCAATGTAGATAGGAGATCACAAGATGCACCGAGCCTGAACTGGAAGAATTTATTATATCAACTGCCTCATTTGATAGTGTTCATTGGTCTTGAGGTGGGCATCTCTCATGAACGATTGTTGTCACCTTTAGGGAAGTTACCGTTCCGTGGTCAGTAATGGCTGGCATGTCCATGTCAGGTGGGAATCGTATAGTGATGTCGTTTATGCTAGTATGTTCTTTAGTTGACCCTCACAATTCTATTCTACAGTTTTGTGCTCGAGGACGAGCAAAGATCTAGCTTAGGGGAGTTTGATGCGAGGATTTTGAGTTTCTTTTATAGGCTAGTTTAATATGTGCTTTGTGTGATTATTGGTCTTTTTCATGGTTAATATTGCATGATTCAGTTCCTTCAGCCTATAATCTCATTATGCATCATATTTACCTTATTTTATCTCATTTGGTATGAATGATCATATTTATCAAAGTTGATTCGACTTTATCTTTGATTTTCAGGAAAAATGGATATCTATAGCTGTCGATACCATTGACGGCTGTCAATAGTATCGACAGGGCCACAGGGAGGTAGCTACAAAAGAATAGAAGGAGTCTATACCATCGACCCAGAAGTCAATGGTAGTGAGATAGCTTCAGCGAGTCTGATTTCTATAAGTCGATACTATCGACCAAATAGTCGATACTATCGACTCCGTCTCATTAGAATCATCTTCAGTATCAGATTCCACAGAAAACTGACGCCTAAGGTGTCAATACCATCGACACAGAAGTCGATGGTATCGAGATCATGTCAGAGAAAACCCAGAAAAGTGAACAATCGTCTGTATCCGGGTGGGTCGATGCCATCGACCCGTGTCGATGGTATCGACACCGTCAGATCAGATTAATCTATAGCTCGAGTCTAATCGTACGGTGGTGTTGTTTTGGCGGCCAAAAGTGGTGCTTATACCTAAAAACGGTGGCCCTAAGCGATCTATCATGTCATTATCCCCTGCACAAGTCTCGAGGAGAAGATAGGAGAAGAGAGGAGAGAGAACGGAGCCAGATCTATGCATCGATCGTTTCGGAGGCCTTAGGAGGAGTTTTCCACCACCGGAAGGTTGTAGAGCACTCATCTCATGCCGAGGAACGGCTGGATCTTCTCCGTTCAGGGGTTACTTTACATCTATTCATGTTTTCTCCATGTTTCCTATTTACTTCACCATGCTTCCTACTAAGATGAACATGTGGGGCTAATCCCCTTTGTCTTTAGGACTGAGAGTAGCCCAGGTGATCGTTGTATGATAGTTTTAACATAGTTTATCATAATTTGTCTCTTAAATTTGTGGTATGCTATCGTTTTCTCTATTATATCATTGTGTTTGATCACCATAGTGATAATCCAATAACTTTAATTGCTTTTGATGAAGAATTAACAATTGAAAAGAAACAATAATCACATTAATCAATAAATTCCTTGGAAAAAGTGATGTACGATTAATGGTGGGAACCTTTAGACCTAAATTTCATGCACCTTATCTAAGGCATAGGTTACTACTGATGTGGAACCAACTTAGGTTAAGGTAGTGAATTGTATCGTGCAAGTGAGCAATTCTAATTCCAGGCCACTACTTGAATTAGGAGACATTTCATGGTAATTGTTTAAAACTTAGTGCAATGAGAATCCATGGTGAAATCGTAATCCTAAAGATTCCATTGAAATTGATTAAACCAACCATTTAATCAATCGTTCTACTTTATTTTGTTTTATTTTTATTTTTCAAAACAATCCTCAACTTTTAAAACCAGTCTAGCTGATCGTGAGTAGTTAGTAGTAATTTACCGATAATTCCATTTCCCTGAGTTCGACTCAGGCCTCACAAGGCCTATATTACATTGACGCGTACACTTGAGTTATACGCACGATAAAATTGTGTCAAGTGTTAACGTAGCTGCGATGAAGCAACTGTAGCTGCTCTAGCTCATCGTAGTAGGATCTTGTATCAAATCTCCCATTGACTAGGTGCTTGAAAAGGGTGCTCTTCTATCATGGGGAATGTCCCATGGACGTTATGGTGGCCTTATATGGGTTAGAGGCGGGTTGGGTAAGAAACATTCACTGCCTTGCCATGTTGGTGCCCCCACAGTTAGAGGAGGGAAAAGAAGAGAGAAGGGGGTGGATAAAAAACATGAAATCATGAGAAAAGTAAGGGCATATGAATATAATGAAGAAAGAAGATCGGAGGAAGTATTAATTTTCTCAAATTGGTGTAGAGAGGCGGGATTCACTAAGGCAAAAGAAGCTCCAAAGCTATTGTACTTGCCCTTACATGAGGAAGGAGACAACATGATGATTGTTAGATTAGAGTCCATCATGGACAACAAGTCAATCCAAGTGGTGGGAGAGTTGATTCATGTTTCCAAAATGGGGCCTTATCATTGATTGAGAGGGCCTTCCACAAATTGTTGACTTGTTTAAGTCAGCTCATAATTGTGTTTCCAATTTATACCTGCCATATCACAAATCCGATTTGCATGAATTTTTCATTATTGGTTTAAAAATTTCTTCAAGCATTTTATAGCCCAGAAGATAATGTTTAGGATACTCAATTTTTTAAAATTCATTTATAAAATTGTGGTTATGCACTTTATTATAGTCATTATAAGTGCAAAGTGACAATTTATTAAGTTTACTTCATTAGTTGAGTATAATGTGACTCAAACTCATACATCTAGGATGAGGGAGGCTTCTGAGTAGGTCATATAATGAACCAAGTTGTACATTAATCTTATGAAAGGAAAAAACCAGGCTACCACAATGTCTCAGTATTTATTAAATTTGGCTTCACCTTCCCTAGTTATATTTTTTATGATTTAATAATGATTTGTTTTGAATTAATGTCAAAACTTTAAAAAATCATGCTTCTTCATAACTTAGATATGCAATATGCATTTTGCATATATGCTATGGTTGGAAATTATTTGAACAAATTTTTTAAAGTTTCATACATAAAAATGTATATTTGATGGTAGAGTAGTGGATTGAATTGATCGATGCAGTGGGATCGATCTTTGCACATAGATAACGTTCAAGTCAGGCTATTTTGAACACATTGTGAGGGTCATAGAATGCTAGATCGGGTGCTTTGATAGTTGTATGTTATTGATGCATTGTCCTCCCAATTAAAGAAAAACCAGCCAAGCTTTACCAAACATTGGTCAACATATCCACTTGGGGATCTATTCTTATGGGAAGTTGATTGCTGTCAGCTTTGTTGGGATCAATGGGATGGGTGTTGGGAACTTCAACATTGTTTTGAGGTCAAAGCAATTTTTTGATGGTCAAAGTGGGTCGAATCAAGCCTAAACATGATATTTCAAGTTCACCTTTTTTTCCTAAGATGTTATTTTACAAAGAAGGCCATTATAACTTCTTTTGTTTTTGTAAAAATGATTTTTTTCTAAAAAAATCTAACTATTTTCTTTTAGATGAAACCATCGAGCCATTATATTATAAAGTAATCGATACAACAAGCTCTCTAACATACTCTGCGAAATTACAAGTGATAATCATTTCCCGATCCTCTCCCAAGACCTTCTTTGCTAAGTTGTGTGCCATAACATTGCCTTCTTGTAGAGTGTGTGTGACTACAACAGAGGATAAAATATTAGACTGTCCCCTAATATTCTCAAAGATCTGCTTAGTAGGGCTTAAGCCCCTGCACGGTGATAGTAGCTTCCGCCACATGTTCTTAGCATCCATATTTATTTCCACCAGGTTGAGGTTGAGAGCTTTAGATACCTTGATTCCGAACCTGACCCCCTGAGCTTCTGCAAAGAAAGGGCTCCATCTGCACTTGCACGTCTTCGTTGCCATGGAAATCATATCCTTTTTTTGGTTTCTACAAATAGAAGCTAGGCGAACTCTGTCATTTGTTTCAAAAGCAACATCCACATTGATCTTTATGTTGTCATTCCTCAGTGGCTTCCAATGGCATTCCTTCTGGTCAGTAGCCGAGCTGCCCCTTTCATTATTTCCCCTTCTATAATCCACGAAGTTCTCTACCCAATTAACCAAGTTGTGTGCAGTGATTAGCAGGTTAACCATTCTGGAGCTGAACATAGTTTCAAATCTGCACATCCACGGTGCTAAACAGCGAGTAGTAAAAGCCATCAATGTTTGGTTGTCCCCCTTATTGATAACCCAACTAACCAAGTCCCCAAAGTTATTAGTAGGCACACCACTAATTATGCTTCTACTATCTGATTCCACTCAGATTTCCACACTATGTGAACATCGAGTCAAAACATGTATGGTTGACTCATCTGCATTAGAGCACACCTCACACACTGCTTTCTCAGTGATGTGTCTTTCCTACAGGTTGCTTTTGGTAGGCAGGTTTCTGGACAGGAAGCGCCAAAGAAAATGTTTCATTTTTTGGTGCATCGAGCTCCTCCAGACTTTGTTCCACATATCTTCAGACTGGTTTGCTTCACCATTAGCAGCAGCTCGTTGGTTTGAAGTGCCTTACTAGTAGGCAGATTTGATAGTAAAGAATCCATCATGGGTTGGATACCAATATTGAACAACCTCTTTTCCCTTGCAAAGAGGGGTTCTCAAGATATCATCTCTTTGCTCATTTACAAAAAATGTATCCACCAAAGCCATATTCCATTCAGCTGTGTCTATGATGATGTCTTTAATCACAAGAGGCAAACGCTACCCGAATAATTAGATTGAATGCCCAAACCACGCCTAGCAAGTAACCAATTATCCTCCCATATTTTGATGTTAGATTCCATTGTGACACTCCATCTTAGGCCCTCAATTAGGAGAGATTTAGCCCCCCCACATGTTGCGCCAATAGTAGCTGGGATCGTGGCCTCTAGCAGCCTCCAAGATGGGTTTACTGATATGATATCTAGCCTTATAAATTGTTGTTGTTCTTGAACTCAGGTTGATGTAGAGGCGCCAGATCTGCTTTGCCAAAAAAGCCATATTAAAGACTTTAAGATCGCGAAAACCCAACCCCCCTTCCTTCTTTGCTTGATAGAGCTTGCACCAAGTCTCCCAATGCATCTTTCTTCTCCCATTCTCAGATCTCCACCAAAAATTTGCTAGCATTCTATTTATGTCATCTAATATGTTGTCAGGTATACGGAAGACACTCATCATATATGTGGGAATAGCTTGTGCTATGGATTTTATCAGAATTTCTTTGCCCGCTTGGCTTAACATCCTTTCTTTCCACCCATTGATCTTCTTCCATATCATGTTCTTCAGCTCACTAAAAACCACCTTTTTTTATCTGCAAATAATGGTAGGGAGCCCCAAGTATTTTTCATGCACTTCAACTTGCTTGACATGCAGAAGCTCTTGGATATTCTTCTTCATTTCCTCAGGAACATTCTTACTAAAGGAGATCTCCATCTTGTTGTAGTTGACTTTCTGTCCAGAAGCCCTCTCATAGTAGCTCATAATAGAAGCTATCTTATTGGCTTCTTGGAGATTAGCTTTAGCAAACAAGATGCTATCATCCGTGAAGAAGAGGTGTGTTGTTCTTGGGCCATTTCTGCAAATGCGTGTGCCAGTAATAGCACCTTTGTCCGCCTCTCTTATAATGAGGTTTGAGAAAGCATCTACACAAAAGAGAAAGAGGTAAGGTGAAATGGGGTCACCTTGGTGGAGCCCTCTTTTAGGAGTTATCAATCCCCTTTTACAACCATTGATAATAAAGGAGAAGGAGACTGACCTCATGCATTCATAGACTTTTTGGCACCAAAGGGGGCCAAACCCAAGAGTTTCCATAATTTTGATTATAAACCTCCATTCCACTCTGTCATACACCTTGCTCATATCGAGCTTGAGTGCCTTCTGGCCCTTCTTGCCCTTTGTCTTGCGCTTCATAGAATGAAAAGTCTCAAAAGCAATCAACGCATTATCCGTGATTAGCCTTCCAGGAAAGAAGGCACTTTGGTTGGGAGTGATACTATCATTCAGAAGCGGTTTAATCCTATTATCAAGGACTTTTGAAATGATTTTATAAATAGTATTGTAGAGGCTGATAGGGTGAAAATCATTCATGGTACTAGGATCGTTGCATTTCAGAATAAGGACAATATTAGTAGAGTTATTGTCCCTTAGATTCTTTTTATTCTTCCACCATCCTTCGATATAATTAGCAACATCTTCCCCAACAGTACTCCAGGAATTTTGGAAGAAGCTAGCATGAAAGACATCGAGCCCGGGGGCCTTGTTTGGGTGCATAGCAAAGATGGCATTTTTTATGTATGGACTCCCTTTGACATTTGAACTTCTGTTACTCTATTTTTGAAATGTTGTAGTTTTTCTACATATGTACTAAGGAAACTTTGGAGGAGAAGTTCTTGTGAGGTGGTTATTAGAAAGGTTTTACAAGATCCAAGCTACAAATAAACTTTTTAACCAATAGAGGTCAAGTTAATGTAAGTTTCATATCTTCTTCTTTTATTTTATTTTTTTGATCTCCACTCTAAACTTCTTGGAGGGAATGTTCCATGTTCTATGGTATAAATTATACTTCTAACCCAATTTTAGTTTTTTTCTCCTTCTTTGGCCTAAATGGAGCTATTGCATACAAGGTTAGACATTTGGCCCTGGTCATGGAATTTTAGAGCTAGTGATGATGCCTCTTCTTGTTGGAAGCTTGCTCCCAGCTTGGTGGATTAAACCCTCTTTGATTTTTATGCATGCTAACATTTTAACTAACTCCAAACAAAGATTTAATCATATTTATTGCTGAAACCCAATGTTTTGGTCTCAAACAAATGAATCACTTAGAATTGTGAAATTTGTTGTCCAACATGCATATTTTATATTCCTATTTGAATTTTGAAATTATAAACTCCTTAAAAATATTTTTATGAATTTCTTTCATGTTTCCTTATATATGGATAATGGTGCCCTAAATACATTTGATATTTCTTAATATAGGTTGTTTGTGAATGAATGGTCATTTATCCTCTATTTTGTAGATATGACACGTTAACTCATGCTTGAGAATATCGACATGGTTATACATTCTTTTAAAACAAATTTCTTTGTGTAAGGTGAAAAAAAACAAAGTTAGATAATTATAAATAACCATTGATATCAAGAATGGATTAAGGGTAATATATCATATTAGAATGATAATCCTAACAAAGGTAGAATGAGAAAGGGTTATTCACAAGTTGTTAATTTATATGGGGTGGTTTCTTAAAAGAAGTTATTACTATTTTAAAATAAGTCATAATTAGGGATGTTCCTTTCTTAAAAGAAAAATATGTGCTACTACTATCTTCTTATCACCTTGCAATATGTAAGGTGAAGTTGGAATAATGACAAGATTTTAATGACAGTGGGATTTTTTTCTTAAGGATTAAATCTGAATAAATATAGGTTATTTTTGTATAGTCTATGGCACATCTCTGATGTCATGTGGTTGATGCCATGTGATCAATGTTTTAAGGTTTCCTTCATGGGTTGATGGCAAGGTTCTTTAGTGAGTTTACTTGAATATTTTGTATATATGAAACTATCCAATGAGTTCTTGGGGATTATTAATGGAAATTCCATTTTATACTTTTGGCATTGTAAATATCAAAAAATGATGCTACTACTATCTTCTTATCACCTTGCAATATGTAAGGTGAAGTTGGAATAATGTGAATATTTTAATGCCAGGGGGATTTTTTTTATTAAGGATTATTATTTGAATAAATATAGGTTGGTTTTGTATAGTCTATGACACATCTTTAATGCCATGTGGTTGATGCCATGTGATAAATGTTATAAGGTTGCCTTCATGGGATGATGGCGACGTTCTTTGATGAGTTTACTTGAATATTTGGTATATATGAAACTATCTAACGAGTTCTTGGGGATTGTTAATGGAAATGCCATTTCATAATTTTTGTATTCTAAATACTAAAAAATGATGCAATACATGTTGTAACACTTGGGCCCACTACCCAAGGCTCTAGTAGAGTTTCAGGAATGACAACTGGCCGCACAGACCACCACTAGCCTTAACAAGGCACTTTTTCCTCACTCACGAACAAGTCAGGATCAACTTCCCGACTGGTCACCCATCCTAGTACTACTCCAAGATGATCACGCTTAACTATGGAGGTTTTTAGTGATGAGCTCCCTGAAAAGGAGTTGTACCTTGGTGATATGGGTAATCCAATCATTCCTTATAAGATCATTTTATCTTAGGCCTCAAATCCTGGAACGTTACAATATCCCCCACTTGGACTTCTGATGTCCTCTTCAAGACTCAACTATATGCCTCATAATATCACCCCATTTCAGTGTAGACCCAGAATGACTCATGGATACCCAGTTGTCGATCGTGGAATACCAGCACAAGGGTGGCTACGTCAACCATGGATAGTGTAACATCCCTGACCTGGGTTATGCTTTAACCCTAGATGTTTTTATTAATAAATTTAATTACATGCTTGCTCTTATCTTTTAAAAAGTAATTAAGGCTCAGGAGGAACTTATGTTTCAATTTTAGTCCTTTTTGAATAATGTGAAACAATGTTTTTCCTATTTTGGACTAAAGTGCAAATTACCCAAGTTGAGGGGTTAACTTGCAAATGTTACATGATAAATGATCCTCAGGTGTTGAAGCATAATAAGAATGATAATAATGCATAGGTATGGCTTGTGGTAGCCTGAGCACCAAGAAAGAGCTTGTTCATCATTGTTTGTGCATTAAAACATAGTTTTGGTGTAATGTGTAATTTACCCAAAACCTAGGGTTCAATATGCAAAATACCACCTTTAGAGAGTCACTAATATTTCTTGGTATCAATTAGAGATAAGAAAATCAGAGGGGGATCTCATTTGAATCTCTTTGGAGGAGAGAGAATCTTGATATTAAATAATCAAGATTTAAGCATAATTGAAACCCTAATGCAATTTAATGCAAAAATAAATATATTAATGGAAGTGCCCTTCAACCAAAAATGAAATTGTTGGATTTGTATAAATGTGGACTTCCTTGTAACTTGAAAGGACCACGAAATATCTAAAGTCAGTGGAGAGCCCACTCACATTAGTTAAAGAAAAAGTAATATCCACTCAATTTTGGATATTATTATTATAATGGTTAAGGTGTTTAATTTGCTTTCTTTTAATTCATGGATAATGAAGAGGAATTACAAGGTGGGAGAGATGGATTCATATGCAAGGGATGGAGGGGAGTATGTGGCACCAATTTTGGGAGTTAAAAGGATTTTTATATCACTTTCTCTCTCATTGAAATTCCCTTATAAACACTTCATTTTCCGCCCACTTGAAGACTCTTTTTCGGATTTTCTTTCTCTCCTTGCTTTGGTTGAACACAAGGGAGCTTAGGAGCAATAGGAGGACGTGCCCCAACCTGTAGGTAAGCTCCTTAATCATCTTCAACCTTGATTTCATGGTGGAAATCGAAAATCAATGCTTGATTTCTTCTTTTCTCCATTCAATCTTCAATCCTAGCTATTTCTTTTCACCCAAAGGCTTGAGGACGGACCATGGGAGGTTGAGAAAGCTTCATTCACCATTTAAGGCGTGAATCTTGAAGCTTGGATTCAGCTTTGAAGGTGGGTTATATAACTTGAACCCTTAAATGCCATTATTGCTTGCAATTTATTCATCATGTGTTGAAACTTTCTTCTTCCTCGATTACCTTTTGATTAGTTGTTGAAATCACCCTAAGAATCACAACTGATTTCGAAGGTTTGAATCTTGAAGATGATGATGTCATCTTAAGCACACACCTCAATAAAGGAATGGGCAAATGGTTTGCAAAATCGATTGAGCTAATTCGGTTTCAAATCCAAATGGGTGATTGAGTTCAAGACCAAATGGGTAAATGAACTCAAGACCGAATGGGTTATTGAACCCAAGACCGAATGGGTAACTTACTTCAAAACCGAATGGGTAGTTTTTCTCAAAACCGAATGGGTAATTTATCTCAAAACCGAATGGGTAATTGACCTCAAGATCAAATGGATAATTGAGTTCAAAATCAAATGGGTAAAGGATCTCAAGATCGATTGGGTAAATTGAACTCCAAAACCGTTTGGGGTTAATTGCTGATGTGAATGATGGAGATCCAATGGCTCAAATTGATTTAACATTAATGGATTCAAGGATGGGTTATCCACTGATTACCAACCCTAATTGGATTGAATGGTTGAAACCCTAAATCGATTGAGTCAATTTCAATGTTGAATGGCTCAAACGGTCTCAAGGCCGCTTGAGGGCAAACGGTCTCAAGACCATTTGAGGTCAAGAGGAGTCATGAAGCATGAAGATCCAAGGGTTTCAAGTTGATCTACCTTCAATGGTCTTAGTATTGAATGGTTCAAAGAATGGAAACCCTAAATCGATTGATTAAGAAACCCTGATTTAAGGATAAATGGTTTCAAGGTGAATGAGACCAAACAATCTTAGACCATTTGAGGACCATTCGGTCTCAGACCATTTGAAGGCCATTCGGTTTCAAACTGTTTGGAGTTAATTGATATTTAATTCAAACGGTCTCCAAACTGTTTGAGGTTTAAGAAGGTCAAGACCGTTCGAAGGTCAAAGTACATCAAGACTGTTTGAGGGTCTAATACCTCAACACCGTTTGAAGGTCTAATTGATTTAAACTATGCAATTACAATTAACCCCCTGATTATTAATGATGTTTATTAAAGATAATTACAATGGTTGTACCTCTCAAGTACTTAGGTTATTAGTATCTTTTGAGTGTTAACCTTTGATGCTTATGGAAGCAATATCTCAATACACTATGCTAACCTTAAATATGTATACTTGAATGAAAGGTTCACCTAATCTAATTGATCTTGAAGTAATCAACGTCCTAGAAAGGATGAGAGAGAGAGGAATCCATACATGTACAATGATCATGTAGTAATTAATTCTCAAAACTTTCAATATGAATAAAATATATAATTAGGGTTTGATCCATGAGGATGAGATCATGAAATCCTAATTAAGAAGGTTGATGAGCTCTAACCCTAATTTAGGGAAATGTTAGGTGAAACCCTAATCTAGGGTAATGGTGTAACCCTAATCTAGGGTGATGATATGAGAAATCCCAATCCAGGGTAATATAATGAAAAACCCTAATTTAAGAGGGTGCTTTGTGAAACCCTAATCAAGGGTGATGTCATGTGAAACCCTAATCAAGGGTGATGTCATGTGAAATCCTAATCTAGGGTGATGCCATGTGAAACCCTAATGAAGTGATGTGATGTGAGATTTCATTCCAGGGTAATGCTATGTAATGCTATAGGAAACCCTAATATGAAACCCTAATCCTAATATAGGGTGAAGGTATGTGGAACCCTAATATAGGATGATGTTATGTGAAATCCTAATATAGGGTGATGTTATGTAAAACCCTAATTGATAAAGAGGAGAACCCTATTCCTAATAGTGGAGTAGTGAATAATGTATTGGTAGGTGAAACACCTAAAGTGGTTGATGATGGATAACCTATTATCAATAATGCCTTAACCTGAGATAAGTCCATATTATTGATAATGGTTGAATAATTCAAATGAGTGACTTATGACCAATACATTACATGATAATGTGATGATCAAGTGCATAAAGTATTAGGATGGTAAATATCCTAATACAAGATAAGCTAATGAATTTAAGTAAGTAAAAAGTGATGAGGGAAGTGATATATCAAGACATGATAGATATCAAATCCAGTACCTCAAAGTTGATACACCCTGATGTACCCTAAATCTGGTATACTTGGATGAATAACACATGAAATGTGCCATGTCAATTGTTACATTGAGATGTAATGAGCCTAATACACTTTAATAAGTGTAGGCTAACATACCTTAAGAAAGGGTTAAGCCATGTTAATAAAGTATGATGTATTTATACTCTGGTAAGAATGAGAGAGAAACTCATACCTTATGTTGATAATCATTTAATGATAATTAATGAGAATAGTTGTTGCCTAGTGAGAGGTGACAAGATGTTTAATGTCCTTGTGAGCCATGAGAGTAGTTTTTGCCTAGTGAGAGGTGAAAAGATGTGTAATGGCCTTGTGAGCCATGAGAGTAGTTGTTGCCTAGTGAGAGGTGACAAGATGTGTAATGGGCCTTGTGAGCCATGAGAGTAGTTGTTGCCTAGTGAGATGTGACAAGATGTGCAATGGCCTTGTGAGCCATGAGAGTAGTTGTTGCCTAGTGAGAGGTGATAAGATGTGTAATGGGCCTTGTCAACCATGAGAGTAGTTGTTGCCTAGTGAGAAGTGACAAGATGTTTAATGGCCTTTTTAACCATGAGAGTAGTTGTTGCCTAGTGAAAGCTAACAAGATGTTATAAGGTCTCATGAAATAAATGATCATAAACAATGGAAACTTAGTAACATAATAATAATAATAACTAATGGATACAATAATAATAATGAAATATTGATCATACATGCTTCAGGTTTATAGCCAAATAAGGGCTATAGTGTTTTGAATAAGCTTAAGGGAGATATGAGGAATAATTGAATTACAAAAAAGATGTGAATGAGTATGATGGCTTAACCAAGGTTTAATACCTAGTAAAAGTGATGTGGTATTCAGTGATGTTTGCAGAGGATTGGTATAGTCCAATGCCTGGAATGGTTGCACAGGATTGGTGTAGTCTAATGCCTGGAATAGATGTACAGGAGTGACATAGTTCAATACCTGGAATAATGTCACAGGATTGGTAATAACCCAATACCTGGAATAATTGCATAGGATTGGTCATAACCCAATACCTGGAATAATGTCACAGGATTAGTAATAACCCAATACCTGGAATAATTGCACAGGATTGGTCATAACCCAATACCTGGAATAATATCACTGGATTGGTCATAACCCAAACCCTGGAATAATATCACAGGATTGGTCATAACCCAATACCTGGAATAATATCAAAGGATTGGTCATAACCCAATACCTGGGATAATTGCACAAGATTTTTCATAACCCAATACCTGGAATAATATTACAGGATTGGTCATAACCCATTACCTGGAATAATATCACAGGATTGGTCATAACCCAATACCTGGAATAATATCATAGGATTGGTCATAACCCAATACCTGGAATAATAGCATAGGATTGGTCATAACCCAATACCTGGAATAATGGCACAGGATTGGCATAGTCCAATGCCTGGAATGTTTGCATAGGATTGGCATAGTCCAATACCTGGAATAATGGCACAGGATTGGCACAGTCCAATGCCTGGAATGGTTGCACAGAATTAGTATAGTCCAATGCCTGGAATGTTTGCACAGGATTGGCATAGTCCAATGCATGAATAGAATATGATGATGTATACTCACGTGTTTGATACAATTCAATATCTGGTTAGTAGATTGGCTGAGGCCAATAGATAGAAATGAGAATGATTCATGAATGACATACCATGATAATGAGTATCACAGGATAAGCTTGAGATGTTGATATAGTATGATGGATAAATGATATACCTATTCTTCCTATTCCTTATAAAGAGAATAGATGATTTACTGCTCTATCATACATAGTTGCAATGCTTTAAAATATGAGAATGTTCTAAACTGCTTATCCTTTGCTCAGTTTCATAATGTTTATCTACAATAATAATGTTTCTGGCAGAGAGTTATATCTCTCGCTGCGACAATTTTCAATTGTCTCACCCCTGTGGGATCCAACATTTTTAGGTGAACGTGGACGAAGAGGTAGAAATCGTTCAACAGGAAAAAGGATAGCAACATTAGGGACAACAGTAACATCTCAGGTGGAGATACTGATTGTCGGGTCTTGTAGATATGAGTCCTATGTGTCGTCTCTGTACTCTCAGGTCCTAGGAGTCAATACTTAGTGTTTTTTATAATCAATCTGAGATTTTAGCTTGAATGCCTCAACATTTTGTGTTGCTCATGTGTAGACTTAACAGAGCAATTGATGTATGTAATCCTCGAGAAGATATGGTACATGGCATGTACTTGTGAACCAAAATGTACATATAATACTTTGGTTCTTGTTCTTAAGAGTTTCTTGGAATTGGATCTCTTTGCAAAATGTTTTAATTTTTAGTTTTTTTTGTTAATCCTCTACTAACGAATGTTTCTGCATAAGTAAATCATGTTTTTGTGATTTGTATGCCACAATTTAGTGGTATCAGAGCTCTAGGTTCGCTGAGTCTATAGCGACATAGGACTAAGGTGTTGAATATGTTCTAGTGTCCTCCAATATATCTTATAGTGACTTCTGCTTATGTAGAATATGGAGATAGCTTAAAGATGTCTGGAGAACACGAGGATCACGTTGTTGAAAGCAATGTTTCTGCACCAGTAGGAGGTGCAAGGGATCAGGCAAGAGAGGAACCAGTGCCTGAGAATCCCCATTTTGATGAAGTTATGATAGAAAACCCAACCTTTCATTCTCTATTTAGGGAATTCATGACCACAATGAGGCATATGGCAGATCGAATGCCATCACCAGTACCTAGGGCACCAACTCCCAATGAGGGACATGGGTCTAGTAAGACTTTTGAATGACTATGTCATGTAGGAGCTATAGAATATGCTAGGACAACTGACCCAGCAGATGTTTTTTTTTTGGATAATGTGGGAACCACCCCCGAGGAAGCACCACAATCATGACCCCCCTGGTAGTGTAAACCCCCGGTCACCCTCGACTACCCGCACACTGGGGGGAACATTTAAATCTCACAGTGGGTCGGTCTGCATGACGGGATAATTTGTTTCCGAGGAGCACAACCTGGGTTTCGAACCCAGGTCCCTTCATTGGGGAGTCGGGCTCTAAACCACCTGAGCTACTACCTCGCCGGCAGATCTATGGCTCACTGAGTTAGAAAAGGCTTTTAAGATCCTTAGTATTCCAGATGTTGACAAATTCAAACATGCTGTATATCTTTTCAAGGGTAGTTTTGGCCATTGGTGGGCCATAGAAGATGTTAAAAATTAATAATGATGAAGAGGTTGGTTGGGAGGAATTTTGTCAAGAATTCGTCAATAAGTATTTTCCAAGAACATATTTAGATGAAAAGATCTCACAATTTGAGAAGGTTCGACAGGGAACCATGTCAATAAATGAATATGAGGCTAGGTTTATGGAACTTTTACAGTTTTGTCCTCAAATGGCTGCTATTGAGTAGGAGAAGATTTGACGTTTTGAGAAAGGACTGGATGATGAGGTGTCTATCTCGGCAGCTGCATTAGAAAGTAGAGAGAAGTTTGCCACATTTGTAGAATCAATTTGGAGGATAGAAAGGTCTGTGACAAAGAAACATGAGGCAAACCTCAAAAGGAGGTCCAAACAGTCACATGAATAGTGGATTGGTGGTACTAAACAACCAAAGTTTTCAGTAACACCAGTTCAACCACAATATAGTACATAAATGCAGTGGTCATCAAGTGAGGGTCAAACTTGCCATAAGTGTGGACAAATAGGACATTTTAGGCAGAAGTGTCCAAGAAGAAATAATGTGGTGACCCAACAATCAAGGCATAATCTGCAAAATCCGCAAGGACCCCAGGTTAGTGAAGCAGAAGGATGAGGACGAAGACAAGTGTCACAGTTTGGTCCATCTACCTCTGGTAGTAGAGGACAAATGCAACAACAGATGACAACTGACTCTATGTATTGAGTCAGATAAGACACTAGATAACTCGTAAGAGGTAATATGTCAAGATAGAACTTTTCATTCTGAATCATCTTTCTTTTTCTACTTCCTTCCTACTAATTATAAGAAAGGTAGTTATTGTTGAGCTTCCTTTAATTAATCTTATGAGGACATGAGGAAGAGATAAGAAGGATGAGAACTTATATTCAGTCTAATATTCTCTTATATGTGTTGACATTTCAATCTTCATAGTGAAAGGAAGAGATGTAATAGAAACACCCATAGAGAATTTAAGATACTAAGTAGTAAAACTAAAAGAGATGAAACATAATATAAAAACCAATACATACTACCTAACTTCAGTTCTTGAATACCCTGGCCCGGTATTCATCTATTGAAGATAAGGTAAGTATGCCGCTCTTAGATTGCTATCTTTCTGATTACTCTGATCAAGTAGTCATTTTGAGACAATCTAAAGAGAATAATGAGGTAGAAGATGTGGCAAGGATATTTCTACCACATCCTAATTGATATACAAAGGGATCTGAGTTAATCATAAATCAATTTATAAACAAAAGAAAATGTATAGTATAATGTATACCCTGGTCCTCAGACCTAGAGGTAACAGTTACCTGATGAGAGGTAATAATGTTCAATGATGGAATGAGGGTTTGAATACCCAATGTTAGTAATCGTGATGATGTGATGTGTTTTTGGAACATATAATGGATACCAAGGTAAAGAATCCTAGTATCCAAGAACTTTCAATGATATGAGAAAATGGGAACATGACTCCTCATAAGAAGTAATATTTGGTTACCTAGAAGGGCCAACTTTGAAATTTTTCTAGTTACATATTGTAATATGAATATCATATGTTAGGGGTTTATGCTCCGCATAAACATGACATCAGCAAAGATGTATGAGTCAAAAGAACAATTGTAAAATCATTGTGGGAAAAGCTTATTAAGCTAAAAATAATTCTTTAAGATAGGTAACCTTCCCTTATGAAAAGAAACAATAGAGTATGTGTCATGTTTGACAAGTTCAATGATAACCATGTACGAAAGGACTTTGTGTTGATCAAATTTCTATGGTATCTCTATGACATTAAGATGTTATGTGGAGACTTGATGATATGATGAATGAAAAATATATGTCTTCCTTTTCCTGGGATTTCAAGGACGAAATCCTTATTCGGGGTTTATAACTTGTAACATCCCTGACCTAGGTTATGATTTAACCCTATATGTTTTTATTAATAAAGTTAATTACATGCTTTCTCTTATTTTTTGAAAAGTAATTAAGGCTCAAGACGAACTTATGTTTCAATTTTAGTCCTTTTTGAATAATGTTGAAGCAATGTTTTGTCTGTTTTCAAATAAAGTGAAAATTACCCAAGTTGAGGGGTTAACTTGAAAATGTAACATGATAAATGTTCCTTAGGTGTTGAAGCATCCTAATAATGATAATGATGCAGAGGTATGGCTTGTGGTACCTTGAGCACCAAGAAAGAGCTTGTTGAGCATTGTTTGTGCATCAAAACCTAGTTTTGGTGTAATGTGTAATTTACCCAAAACCTAGTGTTCAATATGCAAAATACCACCTCTAGAGAGTCCCTAATATTTATTGGTATCCATTAGAGACAATAAAATCAGAGGGGCATCTCATTTGAATCTCTTTGTAGGAGAGATAATCTTGATATTAAAATAATCAAGATTTAAGCATAATTGAAACCCTAATGCAATTTAATGCAAAAATAAATATATTAATGGAAGTGCCCTTCAACCTAAAATGAAATGGTTGTATTTTTATAAGTGTGGACGTCATTTTACCTTGCAAAGGCCACGAAATATGTAAAGTGAGTGGAGATCCCACTCACATTAGTTAAAGAAAAAGTAATATCCACTCAATTTTGCATACTATTATTATAATGGTTAAGGTGCTTAATTTGATTTCTTTTAATTCATGGATAATGAATAGGAATTACAAGGTGTGGGGGATGTATTCGTATTCAATGGATGGAGGGGAGTATGTGGCACCAATTTTGGGAGTTAAAGGATTTTTATATCACTTTCTCTCTCATTGAAATTCCCTTATAAACACTTCATTTTCCACCCACTTGAAGACTCGTTTTCAGATTTTCTTTCTCTCCTTGCTTTGGTTGAACACAAGGGAGCTTAGGAGCAATATGGGGACGTGACCCAACCTGTAGGTAAGCTCCTTAATCATCTTCAACCTTGATTTCATGTTGGAAATCGAAAATCAATGCTTGATTTCTTCTTTTTTCCATTCAATCTTCAATCCTAGCTATTTCTTTTCACCCAAAGGCTTGAGGACAGACCTTTGGGAGGTTGAGAAAGCTTCATTCACCATTGAAGGCATGAAGCTTGAAGTTGAAGGTGGGTTATATAACTTGAACCCTTAAATGTCATTATTGCTTGCAATTTATTCATCATGAGTTGAAACTTTCTTCTTCCTCGATTTCCTTTTGATTAGTTGTTGAAATCACCCTACGAATCACAAATGATTTTGAAGGTTTGAAGCTTGAAGATGATGATGTCATCTTAAGCACACACCTCAATAAATGAATGGGCAAATGGTTTCAAAATCGATTGAGCTAATTTGGTTTCAAAACCAAATGGGTGATTGGGTTCAAGACTGAATAGGTAAATGAACTCAAGACCGAATGGGTAATTGAACCCAAGACCGAATGGGTAACTTACTTCAAAACGGAATGGGTAATTTATCTCAAAAACTGAATGGGTAATTTATCTCAAAACTGAATGGGTAATTGACCTCAAGATCTAATGGATAATTGAGTTCCAAATCGAATGGGTAAAGGATCTCAAGATCGATTGGGTAAATTGAACTCCAAAACCATTTGGGGTTAATTGCTGATGTGAATGATGAAGATCCAATGGATCAAATTGATTTAAATTTAATGGATTTAAGGATCGGTGATTCATTGATTACCAACCCTAATTGGATTGAAAGGTTGAAACCCTAAATCGACTGAGTCAATTTCAATGTTGAATGGCTCAAACGGTCCAAGACCGTTTGAGGGCAAATGGTCTCAAGACCGTTTGAGGGAAAATGGTCTCAAGACCATTTGAGGTCAACAGGAGTCATGAAGGGATGAAGATACAAGGGTTTCAAGTTGATCTACCTTCATTGGTCTTAGTATTGAATGGTTCAAAGAATGGAAACCCTAAATTAATTGATAAAGAAACCCTGATTTAAGGATAAACGGTTTCAAGATGAATGAGACCAAATGGTCTTAGACCATTTGAGGACCATTCGTTCTCATACCGTTTGAAGGCCATTCGTTTTCAAACCGTTTCGAGTTAATTGATATTTAATTCAAACGGTCTCAAAACTATTTGAGGTTTGAGAAAGTTAAGACTGTTTGAAGGTCAAAGTACATCAAGACCGTTTGAGGGTCTAATACCTCAAGATCGTTTGAAGGTCTAATTGATTTAAACTATGCAATTACAATTAACCCTAATTATTAACAATGTTTATTAAAGATAATTACAATGGTTGTACCTCTCAAGCACTTAGGTCATTAGTATCTTTTGAGTGTTAACCTTTGATGCTTATGGAAGCAATATCTCAATACACTATGCTAACCTTAAATGTGTGTACTTGAATGAAAGGTTGACCTAATCTAATCGAGCTTGAAGTAATCAACATCCTAGAAAGTATGAGAGAGAGAGAGAGGAATTCATACATTTACAATAATCATGTAGTAATTAATTCTCAATACTTTCAAAATGAACAAAATATATAATTAGGGTTTGATCCATGAGGATGAGATCATCAAACCCTAATTAAGAAGGTTGATGATCTCTAACCCTAATTTAGGGCAATGTTAGGTGAAACCCTAATCTAGGGTAATGGTGTAACCCTAATCTAGGGTGATGATATGAGAAATCCCAATGCAGGGTAAAATAATGAAAAATCCTAATTTAAAAGGGTGCTTTGTGAAAACCTAATCCACGATGATATCATGTGAAACCCTATTCAAGGGTGATGTCATGTGAAATCCTAATCTAGGTTGATGCCTTGTGAAACCCTAATGCAGTGATGTAATGTGAGATTTCATTCCAGGGTAATGGTATGTAATGATATAGGAAACCCTAATATGAAACCCTAATCCCAATATAGGGTGAAGGTATGTGGAACCCTGATATAGGATGATGTTATGTGAAATCCTAATATAGGGTGATGTTATGTAAAACCCTAATTGATAAAGAGGGGAACCCTATTCCTAATAGTGGAGTAGTGAATAATGTATTGGTAGGTGAAACACCTAAAGTGGTTGATGATGGATAACCTATTATCAATAATGCCTTAACCTGAGATAAGTCCATATTATTGATGATGGTTGAATAATTCAAATGAGTGACTTATGACCAATACATTACATGATAATGTGATTATCAGGTGAATAAAGTATTGGTATGAGAAATATCCTAATACAAGATATGCTGATGAATTTAAGTAAGTCAAAAGTGATGAGGGAAGTGATATATCAAGACATGATACATATCACATCCAGTACCTCAAAGTTGATACACCTTTATGTACCCTAAATCTGGTATATTTGGATGAATAACACATGAAATGTGCCATGTCAATTGTTACATTGAGATGTAATCATCCTAATACACTTTAATAAGTGTAGGCTAACATACCTTAAGAAAGGTTTAAGCCAAGTTAATAAAGTATGATGTATTTATACTCTGGTAAGGATGAGAGAGAAACTCATACCTTGTGTTGATAATCATTTAATGAGAAATAATGAGAATAGATGTTGCCTAGTTAGAGGTGACAAGATGTTTAATGGCCTTACGAGCCATGAGAGTAGTTGTTGCCCAGTGAGAGGTGGCAAGATGTTTAATGGCCTTGTGAGCCATGAAAATAGTTGTTGCCTAGTGAGAGGTGACAAGATGTGTAATGGCCTTGTGATCCATGAGAGTAGTTGTTTCCTAGTGAGAGGTGACAAGATGTGTAATGGGCCTTGTGAGCCATGATACTAGTTGTTGCATAGTGAGAGGTGACAAGATGTGTAATGGCCTTGTGAGCCATGAGAGTAGTTGTTGCCTAGTGAGAGGTGACAAGATGTGTAATGGGCCTTATGAGCCATGAGAGTAGTTGTTGCCTAGTGAGAGGTGACAAGATGTTTAATGGCCTTGTGAACCATTAGAGTAGTTGTTTCCTAGTGAAAGGAAACAAGATGTTATAACGTCTCATGAAAGAAATGATAATAAACAATGGAAACTTAGTAACATAATAATAATAACTAATGGATACAATAATAATAATGAAATCATGATCATACATGCTTCATGTTTATAGCCAAACAAGGGCTATAGTGTTTTGAATAAGCTTAAGGGAGATATGAGGAATAATTGAATTACAAAAAAGATGTGAATGAGTATGATGGCTTGACCAAGGTTTAATACCTAGTAAAGGTGATGTGGTATTCAGTGATGTTTGCACAGGATTGGTATAGTCCAATGCATGGAATGGTTGCACAAGTTTGGTATAGTCCAATGCCTGGAATAGATGCACAGGATTGACATAGTTTAATACTTGGAATAATGTCACAGGATTGGTAATAACCCAATACCTGGAATAATTGCACAGGATTGGTCATAACCCAATACCTGGAATAATGTCACATGATTGGTAATAACCCAATACCCAGAATAATTGCACAGGATTGGTCATAACCCAATACCTAGAATAATATCACAGGATTGGTCATAACCCAATACCTAGAATAATATCACAGGATTGGTCATAACCCAATACCTGGAATAATTGTACAGGATTAGTCATAACCCAATACCTGGAATAATATCACATGATTGGTCATAACCCAATACCTGGAATAATATCACAGGATTGGTCATAACCCAATACCTGGAATAATATCACAGGATTGGTAATAACCCAATACCTAGAATAATTGGACAGAATTGGTCATAACCCAATACCTGGAATAACGGCTCAGGATTGGCATAGTCCAATGCCTGGAATGTTTGCATAGGATTGGCATAGTCCAATACCTAGAATAATGGCACATGATTGGCATAGTTCAATGCCTAGAATGGTTGCACATGATTGGTATAGTCCAATGCCTGGAATGTTCGCACAAGATTGGCATAGTCCAATGCCTAAATAGTATATGATGATGTATACTCACATGATTGATAAAATTCAATATCTGGTTAGTAGAATGGCTGAGGCCAACAGATAGAAATGAGAATGATTCATAAATGGCATACCATGATAATGAGTATCACAGGATAAGATTGAGATGTTGATATTGTATGATGGATAAATGATATACATGTTCGTCCTATTCCTTATAAAGGGAATAGATGATTTACTGCTCTATCATACATAGTTTCAATGCTTTAAAATATGAGAATGTTCTAAACTGCTTATCCTTTGCTCAGTTTCATAATGTTTATATACAATAATAATATTTCTGGCAGAGAGTTATATCTCTCACTGGGACAATTTTCAATTGTCTCACCTCTATTGGATCCAACATTTTTACGTGAACGCGGACGAAGAGGTAGAAATTGTACAATAGGAAAAAGGACAACAACATCAGGAAAAGCAGTAACATCTCAGGTGGATATATTGATTGTCGGGTCATTTAGATATGAGTCCTATGTGTCGTCTTTGTACTCTCAGGTCCTAGGAGTCAGTACTTAGTGTTTTTATAATCAATCTGAGATTTTGGCTTGAATGCCTCAAGGTTTTGTGTTGCTCATGTGTAGACTTAATAGAGTAATTGATGTATGTAATCCTTGAGAAGATATGGTACATGGCATGTACTTGTGAACCAGAATGTAAATATAATACTTTAGTTCTTGTTGTTAAGAGTTTCTTAGAATTGGATCTCTTTGCAAAAGGTTTTAATTTTTAGTGATTGTTGTTAATCCACTGCTAAAGAACGCTTCCACTTAAGTAAATCATGTTTTTGTGATTTGTATGCCACAGATATTCCTTTCCAACATGCCTGGACCACACAACTCAAGACCGACATGCCACACTCACGCACAAGCCAGGATCAACTTCCCAACCGGTCACCCATCCTAGTACTACTCTCACCCAATCTTGCTTAATTGTAGAGTTCTGATGGGATCTGGTGCATTATTGTTGGTATGATCACACCTTGGTGATATGGGTAGTCCAATCATTCCTTATAAGATCATTTTATATGAGGCCTCAAATCCTGGGACGTTACACATGTGGTCTTCCTAAAAAGAGACCTAGGAAAGAAATGAAAGCTTATTAATCTCTTTATTGCTTAGATAAATATGAAATATTCTCCTTTGCTAACCTCTTACACTTCTAATGAAATGTTTATTCATCTAACATGATATACCCTGGTTAAAGTGACAACAAATGATATTTTCAAATGCATGGGCTTTGATGACATTCATGGAATGTGAATGACGTGAAACTATGAGATAAAGACCTTCCACATGGTGAATCATCTGATCAGGATTGGACTGTCATATAGGTAGCATAATGGATCATGACGTGCTACCAAAAGTACTAGGTAAAACTAAAGTATTCTTGTAACCTCTTGGCATCATGAACAAAACAAAGGCATTGTTTCTTGACCAGAGTGTATATAACTTTTGATTTCCATGATCTTCTTGGACATGTAATAAATGTTGTGTTATGTAATAGATTTTCTAATTTAGAAATCATTTGATTGATGTTTATGTGATTAAGAGTCCCAATATTAGTGGGTGACCTCTTACTAGTGGTGTGAGAATAGGTGCCTTCCATAAGTATCGTTTTAACTTGTCAAAATATCTTGAGAATGATTGTTTCAACTAGTGTTCAGATTTTTGCATAGAAATTTGCAAATAAGTTCACAAGTTAATGTCATCTTTATGATGATTAAGATGATGTATCATAGTATTCTGAGCAGGACTCTAATATCTTTCTCCTTACAAGGAGCAAGTAACTCAAAGATTACTTCAGATTTTCCATGGATTGAACTATATACCATGTTGGATAAGTATATAGCAAATTATGTAGTCAGATGTGATATTGATGGTGTGTTACCATCGATCAAGTTAGAGGATGAAAGTTAGTAGTCTTTTGAGTAACATTTCAAAACATCCTATGTTGTCTTACACTTGATTTGATTTGGCAATCATGTCATCTATGTCAACCTTGATTTCATTATGTACAAGGTCATGGAATAGTGCCACCATGGCTGGAAATAGATTCTTGAGTCTAAATGACATAACTTTGTATCAAAAAACACCCCACTCTATACGGCAGTTTTATCTAGAGTTTATATCTAGTTGTACTATCCATAAGAACATGACTATATTCTAGTAGGAAATCTTTGTTAACATTGTCTTTATTGAGGTGCTTGTAGTGGAAGCACATGCTAACTTGTTTATCTTTTGTTTGTACTAGCACAATGATTCCGACCACATTGCATATGTTATAAGGCATATGAAACTTGCCTCATATTCTTTATAAAATTCCACTCATATATCCAACCCATATATTATTGTGATGCGCCTAGGATTATGCTTTATGGGATGCATCCTTATCGTGGTCGGGAAATGTCAGCATAGAACTCTTGATAATCTTGATCAAACCTAATTTAACTAATGGTTGTACGACATCACCTACTTTCACAAGAGGAGGGAGTAATTATATTATGACGCTTGCTAATATTTTTTTACAATTTTGAATGAATGATGTTCAATAGTCATGTATTTGATAATGACAATGAGATTCCTCAACAAGGACTTTCAAAATATCTTTAGATAGCTCATATTCAACCAATTTCCATGTAATATCTCCACCTTCATTGAGATAGGCCTTTGGACGTATTTACTTCCAAGTGGGTCTATTGTAGGACCTAAGGAGGAGTCTAGAGAGTGAGTTGGGATGGGATATCCTCTTCAATCATTATGTGTTGTTTAAAAATCAATTTTTTGGTGAGCGCTCTATGGCTCAAATTTTCATGAAATAGATGTTGAGGAATTTTTTGTCTTAATTCTGTTGATGACACTTGTGGAGGCTCGGGGCCCATCATCAATTACTATGAATTCTTTGGGATTCTTATTGCTTCAATGGAAATGTCAAGTTTTGACATTGGTAGTCCTCTTTATGGACTTGATGATGGATGTATGTGTAGTTTATGTTGTTATGACATTCAATGGATGTTTTGGTAAAGTCCATTGTCTCTCCTCATCTAGAATTTTAGATACTTTCGGTTGACCTGATGGGGGGTACTATTTCAGGTAGGAGATATCGTGTGAAATATATGTATGTATTTTTGTGCTTATATTTAAGGCTCTAAAGTGTAGAAGTAGGTAATACTTTGTTATTGTGTATCCATAGGCATTGCATTGATCATCATGGAAATGAACTTCTCAATGCAAATCTTTGGGCCCACTTGTATCTACAACTAGACCTCACCCATGACTTCCTTCAATGATTCTTCAAAAGATGTCATTGTGGTGCTTGCTCCTTAAGTCTCACCGGATTATATGTTGATCGTGACAAATGTCTTCAAAGGGAAGAGGTTGAGACCGACACCATTATCAACCAACACGAGGCAAACTTTTTGCAATGTCTTGCTTCATCCTGATGTGTAATGGAAGATTTTATTGAGACCTATTGAGATCGAATCTTTACAAAAGGCAATGAACTTCACCTTGAACATTTGATAGATGACATTAACTAGATTTTGGTTTGGATGTCCTTTAAAATAAAGGCACCCTCCAATATTGTCTTGAAATCTGACTAGAGCATTTAGGATCCCTATATTATGTCTCACATGTACATGTTTATATTTGTCTTCTTCATGTGTCATCCTTCAATGTTCTCATATGTTGATGAAACTTCAAGTATCGATGTGTATGGTATGGTGAGAGACCTTGATTGTTGATGTGGGAGCATAAACATTTGAGTTGCCATGACACTTGATTGAACTTGAATAGCTCTAGCATTTACTGGTTGTATTTGGCACAATTCTTAGGGCTTTTGCTTGGATAATTCATTTGTCAATGTTAAAGTTTTTTCCACATACATGATGACATTTTTCTTCCCCATGTCCACTGTTATCTCAACTTCCAGTGTATCATTTGATGACTCATAAAATATATGTAGAATATTCTAGAAAAACATCTACTTCATCTTACTTTGTAGACTTCTGACAATTTTTCATACATGTCTTCTAGGTATCATACCTTGGATATGAATTCTTGAAGAAGTAAGTGGTTGCAATTAAGGTACCACAAGAATTTGTTGAGGTGTGAATGGTAGTGGTTTTATGGAAGGGATCAGGATGTGAGTCTTTATAACATTATTCTTTGTAGTAATCATGGATGTTGTCAAAATTAAGATGTATGTTGAAGGTAGTATTCTTAGTGGAGGAACTGTAAGGATCTCTATTTCCTCATTTCCTAAAGAGTTTCTTCTTTTATTAAGTATTGGATTGCCCCAAAAAAGGTATGGTTCTTCGAAAGGATGAACTTCTCTGACCAAATGAAAGCTTATGTCCTAGAACCATTTATTACTTGAATCCTCACTCCTAATGGTTATATAGCCAAAGGAGAGATGACCCAGGCGTTAGTCCCTAGAATGACAATTTTTTTACAAAATAAATATATATATATATAAGGAAAAATAATTCCATTTGTCAGAATGAACATGAGGTTTTAAGTATCGTATTTCCATAGGTAGAAAAAAAGGAAAGACACAAGAAAACGTGATAACATAAGTTACATTATAGGAACACAATCATATACCCATTTCTATTACAAAAAGATATTGGTATGTATGCACTGAGAGCCAATCATGGGATGATTGGTGGGATACATTAAGATTGATTTGATAAACATCAAAGGCAAGCTTCCAATTCTTTCCGGTTCAGTCATATGAGATAGTGATAGAACAGATTGAATGTCTAGAGAATGACAATACTCAATGACGTATGCCTTCAGGTTGAGGACCTGAACGATGAGATCATACGGATGCTAAGAGTTTGTACATTCTCATTATGTCCCTAGTCGGATGTCATTGTGGAAGGTAGATAGACAGCAATGACACACAAGACTAGATTGTGGTATTGGTTGATGATAGAATCTCATTAGTCATGATATAGAGATATCAAACCAAACACATAGGTACTTGTTAGAGAACAAGTGTACCGGACAGACCCACCGTGAGTTTGACACATGGAACCATAATATGGTAGTCACAGTCAGTACTCACAGTGATGCTGGTGAGTGTGATTCTTTGTCCTAAAATCACTACACTCAACACATGTCGTTGGGCACACTTTGACATCATCAAACGCAGTCCTGAAACATGGGTTGTTATAAAGGTGATGATTGGGTGGCTTTGACACATGGGGCTTTTGAGGGGTGAGATATAGATATGTGATTTGTCCCTCCTGAGGGAGTCTAATATCCAAGGCCACTTGGTGAGTAGGATTGAGATAGGAATGTGCACGCATGTGTGAATCAGTATGTGATATTGATGTCATACATATCTCGTTCAATCTACTCTGAGATCAAGAAAGTGAATGAACGTTGACATGATGATTGTTCCATGCCTCGAGTTCATTCGGGATATCAAGGACAAAGGAATTATACATTCACTGTAACACCATTCATGGATTGTAGGATTGAAAGTTGTTCTCCAACTTTCTACTTTCACTTGGGTAGCACTGATGTGTGACTAGGCACCGCTCTTTGCTTGTGAAGTCATAAGTGTTATGGACTTTCACTGCCAACGTGAAATGGACCTGTAGGGTCACACACATAGGACTTAACCTAGAAGAGGAGTTCTATCCACAAGAAATGTTTAGATTGATTACTAAAGGAGTTTAGTAGTCCAATTAAACACTCAGTCAATTGATAGCTCAATATCATAATTTTCAAGGAGTTGGACACATTGATTGGAGTATCGGATTGATTTTAATCGCAATTGACTGATTCTGCACAACCTATACTCCCAACCGATCGGTTCATATGATGAACCGGTTGACTGAGCTTGGTGATCCGTTTGGCTCAACTGTTGAACCGATTGGTTCAAGATCAGGGTGAACCGATTGCTTCAGGTGTTGAAACGATCGATTCAACTGGTGCAACTGAGCAACTTGGGAAAATAGGATTGGTGAGAATTTTCCTTTCGTTTCAAATGTCCAATTTGATTGGGAAATAGGATTGGTATTCGATACCAATTGGAAACAAAAGAAGGAAAGTCAATCGGGAACCGACCAGGACCACCAACCGACCGGTTCACTTGTGAACCGACCGGTTGAGGTGTCCCAATCGATCGGTTGAGGTGTCAACCGACCGGTTCAGGTCCCCAACCAACCATTTCAGTTGTGAAATGATCGGTTCAGGTTGCGAGTTAGTTGTTTTTGGTGGAAAATCTCGAACCCTTCTACTCCTTCTTTTAGTCCTGCATTGCCCGGGATGGAGAACTTTATCCCATGACCCTCCTATATATAGGGGTATTGGGGGCTTCTAAAAGTACAACTCAGTGCAAACCAGTTGCTCTGCAAAGTTGTCGTTCTCTCTGGTTTTGGTAACCGAGAGATCCCGAGCAAGTGCTACCCAAAAAGGGAGGCACAGCAAGGGAAAGACAACTGCAGTTGCAACTGGTGGCAGGAGAGTGTGTTGGCGACTAGTACGCCGACAGGAGGGTGTGACTCCTTCCAACTCCTTGTGGGACAAGGATTGTGGAGTTCCTGGTGGTCCGTGTGGACTACTTCATAGGCGGGAGGTTTTTGCCACTCAGGAGGACAACTATCAACCCGACAGTCCGGTGAGACTAGGAGTCGTTAGTCCCGGTGTGACCAGGAGCTGCACAGACACCGTCGAAGACTGGAGTTGAAGACCACGCTAAGCGTGAGGTATTGTCGTTGAGCAAGCCTCGGGACAAGGTATGATTCCACAAACCATCCTTTCCTATTATATATACGTTGACGCGTTTCCTTGTTCCGGGTTTGGGGGAGAAAATTTTTGTTTCCGCTGCCTTCTCTGCCTCCCCTAAAAACCCAACAGTGGTATCAGAGCCACGTAAACTGCTCTATATTTTAGGAATATTGATATGATCGATTTTGGTTTGTCACCTTTATTTATTGCATATGATGCGAATAAAATTGGCTTTATGCATGTCCAATCCTAAATCCACAAATCCCAATTTACATATATGATATGTATTATGAATGCACTCGATACGCGTCGCCATTAAACGAGTTTTGTGGTGGATGTATAGCGTGGTTATGGCCAATAAACCCTATCTGTGTGTGGTTGTTTGTGGTTGCTTGCATCTCGATCTGCGCACTGATCTTCCTTCTCCTAATCCTGATGTAACTCGAAATAATTCGAGATTCTTTCCTACCTTTGCTTCCCCCAAATGTAACTCGGGGTTTCTCCTTTTATACAATGTAAAATAGGATAGAATTTTATTTCCTGTTATGTCAAAGACCAGCGGACATCCAGACGACAGCTGAGACGATCGGTTCAAGACGTGAATTGATCGGTTGACGTTCCAGACGATCGGTTCAAGGAGTGAACCGATCAGTTGATGACCAGTTTGAGGAGCGAGACGAGCAGGTGGCGGCCATGATGAGATGTACGACGACCAGGCGAACCGATCAGTTGGAGGAGCCAACCGATCAGCTGGTGGAACCCAGACGACCGGGCCAGAATGAGCAAGTCATTCATGGGATGAGTTTATCTACTCGGAAGGCAAATCATAGAGTTCATCTTATACAGGTTGCATGTGATGTAGACCTAGATGACCGTGATTCCTCTTGGCTCGAGGAATCACATTAGGATGGCCATAATCATCGCTTTTATCGTTTTGCATTTTTTCTGTGGGATATAGCATGTATATGATATGTACTATGTATTGTGGTGATTGGATATGTATATGTATATAAAAACCAAATCCCTCATTAAATATTAAGTTTTAGATGCCTTCCAAATGCGACACACGTGAAAAGCTTGATCGACCAAGTGTGGGAACGCCCAAGCGTGGTGCACCGTCTATCTCGTGGAAGCGTGAAGGATGAATGTGTGGGTCTGCCCAAGCAAGGTGCATTTTCATCGTGTTGGCTTTGGGTCGGACTTAACAAGGTGACCTAGATAGGATCTAGCACCTTGAGGCATGGAGATGCTCATGGCAAGGAGTTGCATATGACATCTTATCAAGAGTTGCATATGATGCAATTGGCAAGTGTTGCCTACCTGAGAGATCTAAGTTGTGGGTGACATACCAAGCTGGACCATGAATTAGAGGATTTCAAGATCTTGCCCACTAGAAGGTTGTACGCTGCAATCTTCCAAATTGATGGTGAGGACCATCAATTTGAAGTAAAATAGTGGGAGCGATAATTAATTAAAGGCCTAATTTTATCATCAACTTTTCAAATCAATCAAATAAGTCAAAAATGAGTTTTTAGACGAAAATTGCATATTTTCCTTTTGTAGTACAAATGGCAACAAACAACAATCACTTTTCTTTGCGATCGGTCCTTTAAAAGGACAAGCTAAATGGGACAAACTTCCATGACTGGTATCGGACATTGAGAATTGTTCTCACTCAAGAGCATACACTCTATGTCATGGATACTCCAATTCCAGAGGAACCCGCTCCTAATGCACCAAAGACAGAAAAGAATGCTTACAAGAAGCATTCTGATGATGCCATTGATGCAAAGTGCTTGATGTTGTGTTCTATGAACCATGAGTTGTAGAAACAACATGAGAACATAGGTGTCATTGAGATGATTCAGCATCTCAGGAACATGTATGAAGATCAGGCACGGTAAGAGAGATACAATGTCTCAAGGGCGCTATCCAAGTGCGTCATGACAGAAGGAGATCTAGTTGGTCCTCACACACTCAAGATGATTGGGTATGTGGAGAACCTGCAAAGAATGGGATTTCCACTGAGCCAAGAGTTGGCTACTGACGTGATATTGCAATCGTTGCTAGAATCCTAGAGTCAGTTTGTGATGAACTACAACATGAACAACTTTGATAGGCCACTGTCAGAGTTATTGGGCATGTTGAGGACTGCCGAGATACAGATGAAGAAGGACAAGCCTAAGTCTGTGATAGTGATCACGAATAAGAAAGGCAAGTCCTAGCGCAAGGGCAAGGGCAAAGCTAAGAAAGGTTTTGATGCTAGCTAGGAGCCCAAGACATCTTCAGCTCTCAAGGCCAAGGGAGGTGTGACCAAGAAAACAAATTGCAACCATTGTAAAAAGCCAGGACATTGGAAAAGGAATTGTCCTCTCTATCTGGAAGAACAAAAGAAGAAGGCGGTGACTGATGTCTCTACTTAAAGGTGTCATGAAAGTAAACTTGTAACACTTTTTGAGGTATATGATACCAAGATGTAAAGTGTAAAGCACTCATAATTGGGGCAAGTGTTTCCGCCATAGATAGGAGTACTTTAGTTTATTTTCAGCTTATAAGGCATGTAATACAGTTATGAACTACTATTTCATATTTTCCAATAGATAGAAACACTTTATTTTTGCATATTGTGCGACAATGATGGCAATTAATAAAGTTGAGTTTTCAATCTTAAAGATATGATCTTTGTGGCAATGCCTTATTTATCTTGTGGTATTTTATATGCATAAGATAAGATGATACCTAAAAGTTATAGATAACTCAAACAATCAAATTAGCATCAATCATGAGAAATTCATTTCTAGTTTCCATGTGATGGATAAATCTAGACTCTTTTGGTTAGAGAACCAGTAAGAGACATGAATATCTTGGACATGATTAATCAATCTTCACTAAAAGTAGTGGGAGAATGATTATCGTATTAGGTATAATACATGTGATGTATTTACATACCTATTGGAAGAAATGCTAATACTTCAAATGTGTTTAGAGAAATACCGATATGAATATCTTGAAGTGTTCAAGATTATCATAGATGAAGTGCAAATTTGGTAAAGTGCTAATTTTTGATGAGATCAATGAATGAAATACTTAGACCAAATGTTTGAGATCCTTATATGTGATCATGATAGTGTATCATAGTGAACTCATGATTAAGGCATGGTGATGTCTAAATCAAGAAGGAATCATACTCTAAGGAGTTAGAGAATGATTATCGAATAACTGAATTCTTCTTAATAAAAGAATACCCCACACTAATAAAGGACATTAAGAATCACAAGGAGTTGTGATTTTTTATATCCTTAACAGATACACCTCAATTATCTATATGATGAGTTGTTCATGTGATGAGTCAACTATCTAGATGAATATGAGGAACTGAATTTTGAGTTATGGTTTATGACCATTACATCCTAAATGACTTACATGTGAACCATAAGGTATGACCTTGATGGTAGCACCCATTGGATGGAAATCCATAAGTGCAAATAAGTCCTAAGTGTTAAGACACATGGATAACATTTTGAGAAGGATGATGCTTGTTGATTGCAACTTAATGACTAAGACATTTGGCATAAGGATACTAAAACTGCATTCCTATGAGGAATAAAATAAGGATGTGTACGTGAAACAACCTATAAGGTTTATGAATCCACTAATGCAAATGAAGTCTATAAGTTACAATGGACTAATCAATGTGATTGATTGAGTACAAGCAACTTAGAATTGGATCTTTACTTTGATGATATAGTCAAAGGGGTTTGACTGATATGTCAAAGATAAAGAAGGATATGTGATTTAGTGGGAGCGTATTCACATTCCACATGTTGATGTGAAATGGAAATGTTCTAGAATGGAAATCCAAAAGTGGAAATTATATTTAAGGAAGATAGAGATGTTTCCTATGTGATAGGAATAGAGATCTATAGAGATAGTTCTCGAAAACCTCTTGACCTGAAAAAAAAAGAGCACACATTGGCAATATGTACTGAAGTGTTCAGTATGCACAAATTCAGTGGGAGAAAACTTGTCCATGATACATGGAGTTAGTATCCCAAGGCCAAGTGTCTAATTCTTATGAAGAATGGGAACACTAAGAATAGATATGGATCTATCATGTATGTAATCATCCCATTATCTTGCATGCATGGACATGGCAAGAATAAAATGCATTCATCATCTTGTATGTATGACATGGCAATATGATGTGCTCATCCTAAAAACTCGTATGTGGGACATGACGAGTGGATGTCTGTCTACTTCCAATAAGGGTTACTGGAAACCATAAGAACTTGATAAGTACTTGACAAGTACTAGTTCTATGGAGATAAGGAATAGTTTGATGTAAAGAGCTACATTGATGCGAACTTCTGAAAGGACAGAAAATTAATCGCAAAATATATATAGGATATATAAAAGTGAAAGTTTTTTGATAATTGGAAATGTTCCAATAAAACCATTTAAAAGGAAATGTCGAGTATCTATATGTTAGAGAACAGAAGTGGATACTATATGGATCTGGAAGTTCATGAGATGAACTTATAGATATTCCGCTCATTGATGACAAGTCTGGAATCCTTGATCATGCAGTGTGGCTAAAGGTTAGCAAAGGAATACAAGATCGCATATTACAGCAACTCCATCTCATACGTATGATGTACAGTGAAGAGATGAGAGACATGCAATTTATACTGACTTTGACAAAGTGTTGCCATTACTCACTATGTTGGCACTAGAGCACAAAAACATGTGGGACATGTTTGAGGATCACTATGAATATAATTCAAGGGTGATTGGCTCGCAGTGCAAGTGGGAGTTTGTTGGTATGTATGCCCTGAGAGCCAATCATGGGTTGATTGGTGGGATACATTAAGATTGATTTGATAAACATCAAAGGCAAGCTTCCAATTCTTTCTGGTTCAGTCATATGAGATAGTGATAGAATAGATTGAATGTCTAGCGAATGAGAGTACTCAATGATGTATGCCTTCAGGTTGAGGACCTGAACGATGAGATCATACGGATGCTAAGAGTTTGCACATTCTCATTTTGTCCCTAGTCGGATGTCATTGTGGAAGGAAGATAGACAGCAATGACACATAAGCCTAGATTGTGGTGTTGGTTGATGACAGAATCTCATTAGTCATGATATAGAGATATCAAACCAAACATAGGTACTTTTTAGAGAACAAGTGTACCGGACAGACCCACCGTGAGTTTGACACATGGAACCATGACATGGTACTCACAGTCAGTACTCACAGTGATGCTAGTGAGTGTGATTCTTTGACATGAAATCACTACACTCAATACATGTCGTTGGGCACACTTTGGCATCATCAAATGTAGTCCTGAAACATGGGTTGTTATAAAGGTGATGATTGGGTGGCTTTGACACAAGGGGCTTTTGAGGGGTGAGTGATAGATATGGGATTTGTCCCTCCTGAGGGAGTCTGATATCCAAGGCCACTTGGTGAGTAGGATTGAGATAGGCGTGTGCACGCATGTGTGAATCAGTATGTTATATTGATGTCATACATATCTCGTTCAATCTACTCTGAGATCAAGAAAGTGAATGAACATTGACAGGATGATTGTTCCATGCCTCGAGTTCATTTGGGATATCAAGGAAAAAGGAATTATACATTCATTGTAACACCATTCACAGATTGTAGGATTGAAAGTTGTTCTCCAACTTTCTACTTTCACTTGGGTAGCACTGATGTGTGACTAGGCACCGCTCTTTGCTTGTGAAGTCATAAGTGTTATGGAATTTCACTGCCAATGTGAAATGGACCTGCAGGGTTACACACATAGGATTTAACCTGGAAGAGGAGTTTTGTCCATAAGCAATGTTTAGATTGATTACTAAAGGAGTTTAGTAGTTCAATTAAACACTCAGTCAATTGATAGCTCAATATCATAATGTTCAAAGTGTTGGACACATTGATTTGAGTATCAGATTGATTGAAATCGCAATTGACTGATTATGCACAACATGTACTCCCAACCGATCAGTTCATATGATGAACCGGTCGGCTGAGCTTGGTGAACCAGTCAGCTCAAGTGTTGAACTGATCAGCTCAAGATCAGGGTGAACTGATTGCTTCAAGTGTTGAAATGATCGATTCAACTGGTGCAACCGAGTAACTTGGGAAAATAGGATTGGTTAGAATTTTCCTTTCGTTTCAATTGCCCAATTTGATTGGGAAATAGGATTGGTATTCGATACCTATTGGAAACAAAAGAAGGAAAGTCAATCGGGAACCGACCAGGACCACCAACTGAACAGTTCACTTGTGAACCGACCGGTTGAGGTGTCCCAACCGATCTGTTGAGGTGTCAACCGACCGGTTCAGGTTGCGAGTTAGTTGTTTTTGGTGGAAAATCTCAAACCCTTCTACTCTTGATTTTAGTCCCGCATTTCCCAGGATGGAGAACCCTATCCCATGACCCTTTTATATATAGGGGTATTGGGGCTTCTAAAAGTACAACTCAGTGCAAACTAGTTGCTCTACGAAGTTGTCGTTCTCTCTAGTTTTGGTAACCGAGAGAGCCCGAGCAAGTGCTACCTGAAAAGGGAGGCACAGCAAGGGAAAGACAACTACAGTTGCGACTAGTGGCAGGAGAGTGTGTTGGCGACTAGTACGCCGACAGATGGGTGCGACTCCTTCCAACTCCTTATGGGACAAGGATTGTAGAGTTCCAGGTGGTCTGTGTGGACTACTTCAGAGGTGGGAGGTTTCTGCCGCTCAGGAGGACAACTATCAACCCGACAGTCCGGTGAGACCAGGAGTCGTCAGTCCCAGTCTGACCAGGAGATGCACAGACACTGTCGAAGACCAGAGTTGAAGATTGTGCTAAGCGCGTGGTATTGTCACCGAGCAAGCCTCGGGACAAGGTATGATTCCACAAAGCATCCTTTCCTATTATATAGACGTTGACACATTTCCTTGTTCCGATTTTCGGGGAGAAAATTTTTCTTTCCGCTGCCTTCTCTGCCTCCCCTAAAAACCCAACAAAAGCTTCCCCATGAAGGATTACATCTCAAATATTAGTTGTGTCAATGATGTGTGCAAAAAATCTTTATTTGGAAACTAAAAATTTGATAAATAAAATAAATCAATGCTAGATCATTGGGTACTCTATCAAAATACATGTACACATATTTTAATAGTAATATAAAGATGCTTGTATAGAAACATTATAATAACCAAGAAGTAAAGTGAGAAAACTTAAACCACTTTATTTTTTGACAAAGCAAGTTTTAGATTTCATTTTCCATTATATCAACATTATGACTTTGACCAACTTCAAAACTAAGGCTTCATGAGGGGCATTCAAGGTTGAAAACCTAAATGCCACCCTATTTCTATGAGAGGATCCTCAAGACCATATTCAATGAGATAACCCTATTTCAACATGCCTTGTGCCCTTACCCAGAGAATTCATGCACGTGTACAGGGGATACATAACATATATCTATATTATGTCCAAGGTTTATCAAAATAGTTTGATCAATCATAGATAAGTAATTATAGGAACAATTGCTCAAAGAAGTAACCAAATAGCCAAGCATTAATAGGTTCATACATAAAAACAAGCCAATATCATAGTAGGGTCAAGAGATTATGATCCTTGTAAGAGATTCCTAGAGAAGGTACAACCTAAACAAGATCTAAGATATACAAAGATATTATATGGGGTCTTATATTAGTATGATTCAAAAATTATATTATGTATGGCGAGTCATTAATGTCTAATTGAAAATGTATTTCCTTTTAAATATTGAAAAACTATATCTCCCAACATGTAACCCCTATTGAGGTGAAGTTTTCTGTTTTAGTTAAAAAATTTCACTACTACTTATAGTCAATGTTTGGGTCCAAGATGATCATGTTGAGGGTATTCCATTCTAAAAATTCATGTTCAAATGTTTACTTACTCCCTCAACTTCTGTCAAACGAGTCTAATGTGATATTTAATCAAATCCAATTCATCAATTAAACATAATATTACTCAAAGTCATCCGCATGAGGGTGATAGATATTGTTGACTATAATAGAACATCGTATGAGTCTAGATGTGTATTAATGAATGAGATAGAAAACCTACATGGTCACAACTTATGACTTGACTTCCCAACATTTCAAGAGCTCCCTTAATAGGGCCTTTAACTCACTCATGCAATGACCCTAAACCATGTAGAAGAGGTAGAAGATATGTCAGTTGTATCTCTTCAATTGATAAGTTAGTGGACCCTTCTATTCCGGATGTTGTAGTTTTTCCCATATTGATGTGAGAATATCAGTTTGGGCAATTTTGGAGCCTTCTACTTGTTATAGTAATATAGGTTGTTGAGGGACCTTTCATAGGTACTGGGACCTTAATATTAACACAAACCATTGAGTTGGAGGACCTCATTTCTCTAGAGGGAGGTTTTAGATATGATTGCTCTTTCTTCTACTATACACGCATCACCTCTAGCATATGTTCAATGTAGGTGGTGAGATATAGCATGTCACTATTGTTGATTTTTTTTAATATGGGAATAACAAGTTTCAAATCTTGTTCAGATGATATAAGTCAAGTCTAACCTCCGTACATATTCCATGTCTCTTCATGAGATAAGGACTCATCTTCTTATTCCTACTTGACAAATGGACCTTGTATGCAAATTTTCTTTAGAGGACTTGGAGACCATGTGAAAGATTGGATTTCTAGCTTAATTTTGAGGACGAAATTTCTTTTAAGGTGTGTAGGATGTGGAGTAGACTTATGGAATCCTAAATGTCCAATGACATAAGTGAAATCATATGGTAGAGCTATATTAAGAGTTCCAAGCCTTTGACAAAGTAGGTGTGTTGATGTGAGGTTGACATCATGATTAAGATATCTCTTTTTAATGCCTTCTTGAGGAATTTAATAGAATGATCAAATAGTTGAGTTTTGTCACCAAAAATTGAGTAGAATGTAGGTTGAGAGGTAGTGAAGCTATGGTGTAAATCTGGTGGCTATTGGATTATCCTAGAGCAAGTTATTTAGGTTTTAAGTAGGAAAAATGATTGGTATTTTGATGTATTCTGGGCCAATGTTCCTAATTAGAAACTTGGGCTTTGATCAAATACAATGTCGCACCCTCCCCCAGGCTGAAGAGTCATAGATCCACACCGTGGCCTTCTGGGCACCGTTGGATAGTATTCTGTGAACGGCTAGACGATTGTTCCCAACCTCCAACTGAACTGGAATCATGGGCTATAGTGGAGCTGGAAACTTTGATCGCCAATTCGTGGGTGATCGTGGATCCGCATGAGAAAAGGAGTTGGCAGTTCTCATCGTCTTTGTGAGACCTACATACCGACCCCTTATATGGCCTAGTTCAAGAGCAGACGAGATAGAACATTTACTCCCTCTTCACTATTTCTCCACTACGGAGACCAGTTTTGGCGTAGGAGAGAAAAAGAACACAGAGAAGACAATCTAGACAAGGATGAATGGAGGGCAAAATACTCCCAGTTGCTAGACCAACCCATCGAGCCCCCTAGCTTGCCTGCAGCTTCGACCTACATGGGAGACAAAATCAGTCTTCTGGAGTAGGTCATGGAGGCTAGTTGGAGCACAAGGAAGCGAGGTCAGAGGTAATCAAGTCTTGAGTGGAGTTCAGGGAGGCAGTGTGCTTCTTTGGTTGGCTTTGGATTGAAACAATATCAAGCAGAGGCCTTTTGCCTCTTTTCTCCGCCCCTACAGAGACCGACGGTGGCAGTTCTCCGATTCGCATGAAGGAGGCACCAATGGTGATCCTAAAGAGGATGGTGGTGTAGTGTGTGGTCCAAAGAGGCTCCAGATCCTAGAAGGTTGTAACGAGGAGGAGGAACCGGCTGTCTTATGCTCACCGAAACTAAGCACGGTAGCGACTGAACCAGGTCCTGTTGGGGGCTCTGAAACACAAAGCAGGAGAGGAGACTGAACCAGGTCCTGCCCCTTCCCAGATCGGTCGGTTGAGCGTGAGATGGGAAGCTCTGAGTAATGCCCCTACAGCGGTCATGTGGCGAGGGCCGATTGGTCTTTCGAGGTAAATATCTAAAAAATGCTCAGATCTCAGTTAATTCATAGTAATTACTATGTTTACCAGAAAAATACAAACAAGGTACCAAAACATTCAGAAAAATGAGTAGAACACAGTAGAATGATAATATTAAGCTTTTTATGCATTAATAACCATGATATCATGTAAGATGTGTAATGCTAGTATAATGGATAATAAATATCAAATGATGTTCTAAAATTATGATAATATGTCAGTAAATATACATTCATGATTATAATCCATTGGATGTCAGTAATCGTAATGCTAGTGTATGAAATCATGCAATTCACTCTATATGGCTAATTAGGGCTTGTAACCCTCATTAATATGCAATAAATACATACATGCTCAATAAATGATGAAAGTTTATAGACTAGCTGATATCAGTATATGGAACCTCAGTTTTAATTATGAGATCATGATTATGCATAAAATCCATGTTATATGAAGATGACCCTTAATACATGTTATGTAACCCTAATATGGTTAATGAAAGTGACATAATGTTAAGTATGTTCGCATATTAATGTGACACATGAGTATATCTAGTTGATGAACTATAATCTGGAATATGACATCAGTAAGATAAATTTAAGACAAGAATACAAGTAAAAGTGGGAATATCCTACTAAGTTAAGTGAACCCTAAAATGGATATAATTCGGGTTAAGATGATGAGAACCTGATGATAGTATGTAATCTTATCTTAATGAGGTTTAACAAGGACATAGTTCATATCAGGAATGTGATATATGATGATTATGTTTATACTTCTTCAAGGTGCGCCATTACCTCTTACTTGGCTTATTATACAATATGCTTGTGTTATATGTGTAGTAAAATACTTGGCATATGGTATTGGATGAAATGATTGTTCTTCTATGATATGTTGCATGATTTTCCATACTTATGGCAATGAACACATGAAACATAAGATATATGATCCATCATATGAAAGCACTAAACTCTTTGGTAGTACAGTGCATTGAAGTGATCTCAAACTCTTTGGTAGTAGATCACATGTGTTAGATCTCAAACTCTTTGGTAGTAGATCACATGTAAAATGATGTCAAAATCTTTGGTAGTAGATCATAAAGCCTAAAAACATCAAATCCCTTAGGGGCAGATGTATGAGATATATGATGGAAATGTGCTTAAAATATATGTGTTCTCTTTTGTTAATGAACATCTTTGTGCAAGTATCTTCTTTTTATTATATTTCCTTAATGCTGCCAAGTGTTAGTTTTATCTTATTGCCAAGATATTATGAAAGGTATATAAAAGGCACGTAGGCGTACTCAGTACAATATTCTTGAATATTGTGTCGACGTGTACCACATGTAATGTTTTGTTTAGGTTTTGGTTATGCTCTTGAAGATCCAGTATAGTTGAGAGTTGTGTAGCAAGTTGATGTATAGGTGGACCTATTATCTTAAGATCCTGTAGTATAGTGGTAGTACATGTATATGCATAGTTTGCTATTCAATATGTAATATCAAATGTTGAAACAATTCATGTTGTAATTATATGTTGAATGGTGAACATGTGTGTATGGTTTTATTATTGTTCATGTGCATGTACTACTGTTGTTTCCTTCTAACTCCCTTGACTTTCTTCTTCTTATCCTGGTGTGGGGTGTTTAAATTGGGATTCTCGCTGAGGTGAGGTTTCAATTTGGACGTCACACATCAGATTAAGTTTAAGAAAATCATGGGACGTCACAGACCATGTAATTGGTGAGTCTCTTGTTAATTTGGATCATGATTCAGCTCTTATTTTTTGTCATCAACAAGATCCCTCACCACATTCATTAAGGCGCAAGACCCACCTAGAGGTGTCTCGAGGAACAATGATATTCGCAAATGTTTTCTAAGAAAAGTTCTCTACGAGCAATTTTGAAAGAGGCTACATTGGGAATTTGAGCATAGACGGGGTACTAAAAAATAGGGAATAATATGAGAACCAGAGTAAAGTGAAACTTCATGGGACATGTCTAGGTGAGGACATATAAGATATTACCCTTGGGGGATTTCCTAAAGCTTCTTCCAGCACTTGGTTTTCCAGGTTCAGTGTTGAGACCAATTCTATAGTGATTGGATATGTTGGTTGTTCTGATGTTTATTGGAACAAGATGGGATAATTCCATCCTTCTTGGGCCATCATTGATTGTTGTTGTTTTTAAGATAGGGTTTGATGTGGGAAGAGGTCACTATGGAAGTTTTATTTGAGTGCATCTTCTTGTTTCCCATGGACATTCTAGGGGTGGAAATGGCACCGTCCGACACGAATGTGGGTTTTACACCTACTTGACTACTAGTCTACGGGGTGTAGCTAATCGTGAGACTAAAATTCTTAGATCAATTGATGATTGTAGTTTCTATGTTAGTATCATGTTGGATATGATCAACAAATGACTTGTATGGTTCCAAATTCAACATAGACGATAGTGCTAGAGGTGGGATGATTTGATGACCATATATATGCATTCCTTGTCAGTGAGTTTGTTTTCAATATGCATCTGCAACTCTATCCATCTTTGAATGAACTGGGTAAAATATTACTAGGAAGATTTTGTGAGGTCTTTGAGATCATATTAGGTGGGCTTTAGTCAATTTTCCATGCATATTTCTCAATGTAACAATTGTCTAAATTAGGTTGACTTCATTTTACTCCTGCTTCTTTTGATTATACCCAACTAGAAGTCCTTCAAGTGACCTTTTAAAGAGACACATCAATTGTTTATCATCATCCTTTACTTCAATCAAGTGAGAGAAGTAAGTGTAGATGCATAGATTTGGGTCCCCATGTCCAATTTCTCTATGAACTTAGATACCACAAATTTTATGGGCAAGTGTGACTACATGAAGTAGAAGAAGTCACAAAACTATTTTAATCCCACTTTTCTTTCTTGTATCTACTTCAACTACTTCCCTAGAGATTTCATCATGCAGTTCAATGGCATTAGAACTTGCATCAGTGTGGGATACAAGGAGCCTGAGTAGTGTCATAATCAAAACTCTAGCTAAAGATATTTTTGAATCAACAAAGGGTACAAAACCTTTTTTCCCTTGGGTGGAAAGGGGCTAAGATTGGCATTCTTGACTCATTCTCACATTTCTTCTATCTTTTTGGGTAAAAAAAGGACATATAAAATTTTCCCGTTGAATACTCAACAATGGGTAGGGATGAAAAGGCTTCATTACATGGTTTGAAGTTGACCTTGTGAGTGGTTGTAATGATGGATTCAAATAAATTTCCTTGCAAGTTACACACTTGAGCTTTCAACATTTGGTCGCTTATTCTTGTACAAGTATAGCAAGGTGTAGACATCCTCTCATGGATGAAAACCCAAAATATGCAGAAGACTTAATCGTGGTGTGAGGCTCCCTTCTGAGAAATATCATATGATCCACTTACATCCATCCTCATAGACAACATGTGGAAGCATAAATATTTCGTCATTCTATAGGGGTCCCAAATAGTCATGATGATAGGACTATATTTAGATTATCAAAACATTATCAACATGGATTATGAAAAGAGTATATCTATTATAGTTTATATATTTTTTGGCCTGTCAAAAATGCTTGATCTCTTATTCTTTTTTAAAGTTTAAGGCTTATTAATTATTTTGTATTTGCAGTTGAACATAAGTTAAGATTTTGATATTAGTCATGCATTCATGTTTTTGGGATTGTAGTTGGGTACATTCTCCCAAGTGATCTTGGGCATCATTCCGATTTGTCCTGGGGTTTGAACTACTTTTTAGCTTACAAACTTCTGATTGTATTGCATTCACATAGACAAAAGTACGGAATTTTTAGAATTTCACCATGGATTTCTTGGCCATGAAAAGTAGGTTTACCAAGATCAATAATCAAGTGTGCCTAATGTGACTCGGGTTTTCCAAAATGGGTATCACCTATAAATAAAGTTTAGAATCTCAAACCTACTTGGTTTTGAATAAAGATTGTGCAACATCCAAAATTTCACAACTATTTAAAATGTTGAATGTGGTTATACTAATAAGAGATAATTTGGGGGTTTAATGTAAAAAGATCATGAAAACTATATTCCTTCTAGAATAATGAAGTAAGTAAATAACAGAAACCCTAAAAACCTTTTGTTTTATGCAATAATGCATTACAACTAATTCAAAAGATGATAAAAATTAGTTTCCCCTATCCTTTCTCTTTAAGATGTCTTTAAGATATAAGATAAAGACAAATGAAATAGGTTTGAAAAATATAAAATACATAAATTAAAGGAAAAGTATTCTTTTCTTTTTGAATTGATTTTAATATAAATATCATTGATCTCTTAATTTCTCTCTATCCTCCATGATAATTTTCTCCAAAAGGAAAAAAAAGGATGTATAACATAAATTTTGAGTGTGTAATAATTACTCATCTTGGATTGGAGTGAACTAAATAATTAAGGAAAGTTATTTCACTTTCATTTGTTTCTAAAGCATATGAATTAAGAAAGTGACATATAATAAACGTTTGGACATGTTCAACAAAAAAAAATTGTTCAACAAAAAAATAAACTTTTGGACATAATATGTTAGGCACGGGAATCTTATAGGATAGGAATGATAAAGACTACCTAATTATCTTATTGTCCAAGTTTGAAGTCTTTTTGACTTCATTTGACCCTTCAAACCAATTAGATAATTTTAAAATATAGTTTGTAAATGAAATTAATCAAACGTATCATTAATGCATATATAACCTAAGTATACTTTATATTCATTAAAAAGCACTCTCTTTTTTCTTTCCTTTCTCGCACACCCATCTGGCTACAAGGACTTGTTTACCATGATTTGACATCTCATGAGTTGTATTCCTCTCCTGATTATTTTGTTAGTTTGAAACCAATTTTTTGCATGCTTCTTCCTTGATTCTTTGCTCCCTCATCTCACAATCTCTTCATGAGTTTCCTTTGCCAAAAAATTCATAATGCTTTCTTGAATCAAAGCAGCCATATCTCACTTTCTCTTATAACCTAATGATCAGACACCCAGTTAGGGTTCTCTCCTTCTTGCCAACCTGATTCGCATACACTGCTACAACCTCCCCCTTGGATACATAAAATATCCTAAAGAACCACCATACCATAAGCCTTTCTCCTCTACTTCCAATTCCATCTCACTCACTTAAGTCACCACCATTAACCCAATTATAGTTCTAGGGACTATGGATTCACCCCTACCTTTATGGCATCTATTGGGAAATTAACATAGCAGTAAGAATCCTCCACACTCCTTAGTCACTTCTAAGTGCTAGATTGCCCCGTTATTTCCCCAATCGTCGTACGATACATGTCACCATTGTGGTGCTTATTAGTTTGTACCATCATGATTTTTTTAGTAATTCATAAAACCCAAAAAGAGTTTGCTTAGATTCACCTTGCTTCCAAGATCATTTATTGAGTTTCATTGAAAGTAATTCCCTTCTGCTTTCCAATTTTCTAATTTAACTCTCTGCCCCATTTCTCATGTGTATTTGATGAGTGCTAGGGACATAGTTGTTATTTCCTTTGTGCAACTATTTTTTGGCCCCAGTCTAATTTTGCAATATGTTTCAACATTCCTTCTTAAAATCCTTGCAATATTTTGTTAGATTTAGTTATTTGGTTACAATGTTCATGCTCTATATCCATGGGTGTTCCATTAATTTTGGCATTCCAGTTCTCCCTCAAGATTGGGTTTTAGCTCTATGGCTTTGTCTTGGTGCAAGGAAGGTGATGGCAGTTTTGATAGCACTAGACCGGTCATTATCCTGTCCTGGGTTGGAGCCAGAGAAGGTCCTGATGTGATTCTTGAACCATGGTTCGAGAAGGAAGAGGCCATGTCATCAAATGACCTTGCTTCCCATGTTGTATTAATCAAGAAATATACATAAAATGGGAATTTCTAGGATTTTACGTGTATCTTTTTATTTATCAGCCGCAAATTGTGTTTTGTGATTTAGTGACTAGATTCCCCTCATTAGTTCAATTTGTTGTAAATGTGCACTCAAGGTTTTTCAATACTTTCACTTTTTCTTTACTTCAACCAATTTTCTAATTTAGATGAATGTCACACTATGATTTCCTATTTTTTTATTGGTCCATTGTTTGAAATTTGTAGAAATTTCATAAGAGCTCGGAAAAATATGGGAAAATATGTGTTGGAAAGGTTTTCTATTATCTATCAATCCATCATGATTTCAAACCATGATTTACCTACACCAACTCTATAGTAATCCAATAATCAAAATTGGGGTTTAATAATTCAAAACTAATGCATACATGATGTTATTAATCAAAATTTGTAGGTGTTTAAAGACCAATCAAGTCGATGATTGACTTAATACTTTTTGATAAGGTAAAAGGGCCATGCTTCTCAACATATTAATCTTGGTTGATCAGATTGGTTATAATACATTAGGCACATGATTATGTGTTCATGAAAATTTAAATTATTCCAATTGATATTCTATACTATTCATGTCTTGATGGTTGCTATACTTTAGAGTTAATATTATAACTTTCACAAGAGTTATTTTTATTACATGTAAAAGGAAAATTTTATTCTACTCATGTTTAAGAGGAAAAAATTCCCATCATGCGTAGGAGGGAGAAATCCCATTATGTGATAATAGGGTGAAATCTAATCATTATTAAGATTAAAGTTTAAGGTCATTTTAAGTCAATTCTAAGAATCATGTTAAGAGAAATTATTAAGTTTTATATGCCCTTGCAATTATGGATCTCAAGAGGTCATTATGGGCTTCCTAAAAGTAACAGCTTTCCTAGCATTATGTGCTTTTAGGGGGGAAACTATATTGATATGCATAAAATTCTTTGTCAGTTACTTATGTTAAAATATATTTAAAGAATGCTTAATATAAACTTGATGTCAAGATCTTATTATGTCATATATAGTTATTGTATTAAGTTATAACATGCTCGATACCATTTACTAATTTGATGATTTCATGTGCTTGACTGGGGACACGATGTCCCTAGGATTTGGAGCAAGTGAAGAATAGAAGGGCAAGTAAGGAATACGATATATTGAAGCTTATCCTAGCGGGGTGTCATCTACCAAGATGATTCCATCTTTTAGATATCTTTCACATCATACCATTATTATGTAGACAAGATTGTCTTAATAGATTTAGATTTTAAAATGAACAAGTTCTTCTTTTCCTATTCATGAACTATGTATGAATCTATTTAAGTTAATGCATGGGGTTTCATTGACTTTAATGATTATCATCTTTGTGACATTCCCTTGATGATCATGCTTCATCTCGATAATGTATATGTTTTAAAGGGGGGGGGTATAGATTGTTACCAAAAGGTTAAAACTTTGGTAACATCCTTACTCTCTTTAAACCCCCTTTTGGCTAGATATGTGATTGTATCATTATCAGCCCCACTCATAAATGGTAAAGAGTGCAACCAAAATGGGAGAATGTTGATTTTTGGGATACCCTTGAATATGTAGATGGCCAATGATTCTTGGGGGCTATGGATAAAATCCAAATCTATGCATATTCTCTATGCATTTCATCTATGGTTTCGTGTCACTTTAGTCTTAATATGCCCAATAATGCTCATGTTTTATGCTTTCTTTCTCTAATTAGATAATGTAGCCAATTTAGTCAATTTTTGGACTTGCAGGCACCGAACCAGACAAGACATCTATTCTCCAAAGATTTCTCCATGACACATGGTTTTTGTGGTAGCTATGAACCCGCCACGACCGTGGCAATCCACCCTGACCATGTCCATGGCAATCAGGCATGACTGTGGTGCGCATCGTGACCGCGATCTTCAACACCGCGATCGTGATTCCTCACCATGACCGTGGACGTCCACCTTCTCCACGACCGTGGCCAATAACCGTGATCACGGTCTTCACCGCGACCGTGATCCCTCCCCACGACCATGGCAATCTGCCACGACTGTGGCCAATAACTACGACCGTGGAAATAACCGCGACTGTGGTCTTCAACACCATGACTGTGATCCCTCACCACGACTGTGGCCATCCGTCACGACCGTGGACAATAACCACGAATGTGGCAAATAACTGTGACCACGGTTCTTCTTTCTACAACCGTGATTGTGATTCCTCACCATGGTTGTATCCTTTAGCCATGACTGTGGCCGACTCCCTCCACCTCGACCGTGGCCGTCCACCACAACTGTGGCCAATAATCGTGACCTCGGTTCCCAATAATTGCGACCCCGATTTCCATACCATGAACCACGACCGCGGTGTTGGCCATGACCATGGGCATAGGCCACGATCGTGGCCGACCCCATGACCTGCTAACCACAGTCTGCAGTCCGCCTCTATAAATAGGTGTCACCTCACTCATTTGAAGGGGAACTCGACCAAGGACACAGAGAGGTTGCTTCTCCGAGATTTGAAGGTTCCCAGAGCCCCGTGGGAGCATCCCAAGGTCCGAGAGGACCAAGGCGTTCACTCTACGCGGCCCTCTACAGCCAGCTTCGGTCCTATCTCCACCCATCCACCCATTTCCACCCAGATCTGTGGTGAAAACTCAGATCTAGACCAACCACTGTCGTCCTCCACCTCTGTTCACCCACCAAGCTGTTGTTCGGGGTGGATCTAGGGAGAAAGAGGACCAAGGAGTCCAGATTTGAAAAAGCAGGAGGACCAAAAGATGAGATCCAACCTATACGGAGGAAAAGGAGTGAGAGCCACCTCTCCTCCATGGGCTAATCTCTTCTTCTTCCCCTTTCTTCTGCTGTGTTTCTTGGGTTCTTGTACAAATGATGTTCTTCCATCTTTGTTCAGTGTCAACTATGCTTGTCCATGGCTAGTTCAGCTCCTTCTTGGCTATGTTGCCCGTTTTGGGCATATTTATGTACTTTTGTCTTAAGCAAGTAGATTTATTTTAGATCTAGTATGTTTCTTGTTCTATCTTCCCTTTTTGGTTATGATAGCTAGTTTGTTTGATCTCTTTCTTGCTTGAACTGCTATTTCTTCATGTATTGAGAGATCCGTGTAGGAATGGTTAAGAGAAGATAGGTTGGATCCGAACCTGAGAGGAGGACGATCCAAGGTTTTCTGCTCCTAACATTCTGGAATATCCTAAGACACGAGAGGGAACTTAGCATATTCTGAGGTGTTGATATGTCATTCCTCAAGAGAGGGTCGATGACATATCGTTGATGGTTTTAGTCACGCATTGTGAGAGCAAGTGGGATGACCCACAGGAATAGACATGACAGTGCATACTACGTTTGGATATAGATGCTTGCTTAGGTGTTCGAGGGTTGTCTACGCCTGAGAACGGGTGCATAGACTGCCCAGCTTGTGGTTACATAGCCAGTAACTCTCTTTCTCTGATTAGTAGAACCACAAGCTCTGTTTTGTTTTGTTTTGTTTGTTTTGTTTTAATCCATGACAACCTGCTAGACTAGTTCTAGCATATATTTTCATCAACTATCATTTTGTATTATCTGACCTAAGAATGGAATTTGTGGCGTCCTAAACATCCCCACGTCCCTGTGTTCGACCCCGTATATCTAACTTTGACCCCGTAATAAAAGTTGTGGGGGCCTAGAAGGTTTCTGATTATAAATTTAAAAGCTTGCTTCCTTCCTTTGTCCCGCGTTCATATCCGTATGTGAGAAAAAGGTCGATCAACTTTTTGGCACCATTTCTAGGGACGTGGTTTTCCACATTTACACGCCTAAAGGATTTTGTTCTGTCACTATAAGCATGTATATATATGCATAGTTTTTTTGTGTGGAAATGGGTAAATATATTGCCAAAAGGAGGGTAGAGAACTACCACCTTACAATTCAGAGATCATGGGGCATGATCTATGAAGATGGGGGTATACAAAAATCCATCTCACCTAAACTAGTATATATAGGGTTACATAGAAAATCCCCAGTATATTTTAGCATGATTGGACACGCCCTTTAAAATGTCTTTCTTAGCAAATATTAAATTACACAGATCGAAGTTTATCTTTTTGATCAGTTATGTCTCTGTTCGGCTTCCTTTAGAGTGGACTCTTCTATTTCTTTCATTCCATATATTGAAGCAAAAAGTGGTTACACAGATGCCCCCAAAAGCCAATCGATGTTTGTCTTTGAGATTGAACAGTAGCCAGTCCACCATATCATCCAAACTGTTACTTTGGTTTGGGCCCCACTCATTCTTTAGTCATATCGAGGCCCAGATGAGCCTGATGTAGTTGCGTTCAAGGAAGAGGTGACCATGGCTTTCATTAGCTCTCCTACAAAGGGGGCATAACACATCAACCTGTATGCCCCATTTCAGCAACCGGTCCTTAGTTGGGAGTTTCCTCAGGATATCCCTATAAGTAGTAGTGCACCACTTCGGACAGTGGAAAGGCCCCCACAAAATCTTGGCCCAGCCAGTATCAGCAGTCATATCATTGTTGATCCATGGGATATCGTGTTGGTTAACAAGACGCACCATCTCATGCTCATCGACAATGTACATGGAGCTGACCTCCATCCACCTGTTACACATGCTTTTCCACGTCCTGGAAGAGGACATGTCGATGTTGTTGGGTATAATACCATACCTTTTAGTCATCCATATAGACCATATGTTAGTCTTATCCCTTAGGAACCTATCAAACTGCTTGGTTTGTGTAGTATCAACGATCACCTTAGGGTGTAAGACATTGATCCCTCCTTTGCAGAAAGGCCAGGCAAGAACCTCCCAGGTGACAGCATGGTTCTTTCACCCCCAAAGGAAGTAGGCTATGATCTTTTTCATAGAGTCAGCTGCATTTAGTGGTATGTCACAGACCTCAGCCCAGAAATGCACCATGCTTTGAAGAACATATCTAATGAGAACCAACTTGCCAATAAGAGAAAGCTTGATCCCCGTCCAACCTTGTACTTTAGTTCTCAGACTGTCCAGGCACAAAAGGAAATCCAAAGAGGTTCCTTTACCCCATGCAATAGGTGCTCCCAGGTACCTCGTGGGGAGCCTACCCCTGCTAAGGTCAATAGCCAACTTCAGTCTTCCCCTTCTTGAGTCACAGGACTTTGAAAGAAAAATTCTCGACTTGATGGAGCTAATGTATAGCCCACCCAAGTTGCCAAACTTTATCAACACTCTCTTAAACTCTTTGAGCCTTTTAGCATTTCCCACCAAAAACAACATCACATCATCAACAAAAATGAGGTGCGTCTTTACTTTACTGCCCTTGATCTTGAACGATGTGATCTTTCCCCTATCCTCAGCTCTATTGATGATATTAGTCAACCCTTCCATTAGAATAGTAAACAGCAGGGGTGATAGGGGGTCCCCTTATTGCAGCCCATTTGAGGTTCTAAGGAGTCCCACAAGTCCTCAATTTATCAGGATAGAGTAGGAGGTAGTTTGGACACATTGTTTCATCATATTGATCCACCTATACGAGAACCCCATGTTCACCATGATGTTCCACAGGGCCTCCCATCTAACGTAGTCATAGGCTTTTTGAAGTTCGATCTTCACACAGGCTTTAGAGCTTGCATTTTTAAAGTTGAACCCAGTCAGAAATTCGGCTGCCAGAAGGGTGTAGTCAGTTAACTTCCTACCCTTTATGAAAGCACTCTGCTCCTAAGAGATAATAAGGGGTAGAATGTACCCAAGTCTATGGGCAAGTAGTTTAGAGATGCACTTGTAGAGAACACTACAACAAGAGATGGGTCTGTAGTCTATCATATCTATTACCTCCTTTCTTTTGGGTATAAGTTTAATAAAAGTGTGATTTGAACCCAAAACCATGTTCCCTCCATTTATGATCCATCTTATGGCGTCGCTAATGTCATTACCAATGAGGTACCACATTCTTTGGTAGAACATCCCATTGAAGCCATCAGGACCCGGGGCCTTAGACGGATTTGTAGAAAAAAAATGTTGCCTTGATTTCCTCGTCTATTGTTTGTTGGTATAACGTTTCATTCATGTCTTCATTAAGTCTATCGGGAAGCAGATCACCAAAATTCCTATTTTCACATTTCAGTTGGTTGTAAATACCTTGGAAATAGTTTATGGAAGTAGAAGCTATCTTTTCTCTTCTATCGACAACCTCACCCTATTCATTTATTAGTTTATGGATTGTTTCTCTGAGTTCCTTCTTCTTGACCATAGTGTGGTACACCCTGGTATTCCTGTCTCCGTCGGTAGCCATTTCATCTGGCTACACTGCCAATAGAATTTCTCTTCAGCCTTCTTTAGTTTCCTCAGCCTGTCCTCTATTTTCATTTCATTTTTTATAGCAAGCTCATTCTCAGGTGACTCTATGGCCACAACAGTAGCTTCATCATACTCCTTTGTAGTTGTCACAAGGAGGTTCTTAAGATTAACCTTCTCCTTACTCCATGATTTTAAAGCCTTTTTTGTGTTTTGTAGCTTCTTTAAGACTTTATACATCGGGTTCCCCACCACATCAATATCCCAACTACCATCCACTAGCCCCTTGAACCCAACCCAATCACACCATAGGTTTAGGAACCAAAACGGTCGTTGGATATTATCCCTGGGAACGAACTCCATCTTTAACCAGCAGTGATCACTCAAGATGATAGCACCCATCTTGATGACGGCATTAGGGCAGACATTAAGCCATGCTTCATTAACCATAGCACGATCAATTGTGCTAGCAATCCTTCGACTCGGTTTCTGTTTATTGGACCCAGTTGTCAAACCACCAATTCTATTCAGTTCAATAAGAGCTTCCACTTCCATGGTGTCATTAAAAGCTATTGTGACTCTCTCAGGGATAGTAAGTCCTCCTATCTTCTCTTTCGTCATTCTGACATTGTTGAAGTCTCCAAGAACTAGCCAGCAGACCTCTTGTTGTGTTGTTTCTTTTATGGTTTCCCACATTCTCATTTTGTCTCTTTCAAGGTTCTCCTCGTAGATCCCAGACACAATGAAAGACATCCCACCTTTATTACAACAACTGACAGTAACCACTTGGTCAGTGGCACTAATGAGATCAATCACCCAAGCTATGGGGTTCCACCCAACAGTGATCCTACAACCATCTCTACTTTCAATATTCGATAGAGTTTGCCACCCTACTGGGAAAAGGGTTTGTATCCTTTCCTTGACTTTGTTGTTGATTCTAGTTTCCATACAGAAAACCAAGCTAGCTTCTTCCTCTGCAATCACTCTTCTAACCTCCCTCTGCCTCTCGGAAAGTGAGGCACCCTGCACGTTCCAAGCGAGCAGGGACATATCTAACAAATTTTGTCCCCACTCCCTCCCTTGGAGAAGGATACTTCCTTAGCCTTCTTCTTCTACTCCTTTGCAGCAGTACGTGTCTGTCTGAGACTTCTGCTGCATCTATTGGTCATATCATCAGGCACCTCATCTTCAACCTCATCCAAGCATGTGTAAGGGTTGTCGTCGATGACCCCAGATTCAGAATCCTTCCTGACAACTATCTTCGTTTGCATTCCTTTCTCCTTACCCTTTCTGGAGCGGGATGTATCCCCAAGAGGAAGGTTGGAAGGGGGTTTATCGTAGGGAGGTGCTTCGGGATGTGGCTTCTCTGTAACCCTAGAGAGGGGGGCTCCGAGATCAATGCCACTACTTCGATAGTCTCCCCATTATCTATAACCACCACCTCATCGGATGAAGGCTTATCCATCACTCGTCTGACCTTTGGTGGGGGCTTGGATTTGCCATGTCTTCTCTTCATCTTCCTTGCCTATTCTGTGATGATGGGGGTGTCAAGTTGATGGCAACCCTCTCACCAGGGTAGCTACTTGTAACATGCCCGAAGACTTTACAAGTAGGACACCTATCTGGAAGTGCTTCATACTTGAAGCGGACTTCCCATTCATCCCCATTAGGAAGCTCTACCATCACCTCTGGTGGTGGCTCGTTCTCCGCGGAGATGTCAACATAGAAATGAGAACAACCATGGATTGTGCCATCCGACCTCCTATCAATGGCTCTGGGCTCCCCAATCAAGTGGGCGATGACGGCAATAGCCCTTGTCGTCCAATGCTTTCCCACATCTGGCAAAGAAACCCAGACTGGGGTCATATTGAGTGCAGCTCTTCTCGTATCAACGTCCATCTCCTCACCAAGACCAACTGGTCATTGAAAAACTAGGGTCCTTTGAGAATAGATTTTTTGATATCCGCATCACTAGCAAAGCGAGCTAGGAACAAGCCATCATTTAACGAGAAAAGCTCTAGATCCCCTCTTGGTCGCCAGCTCCGAATCATCCACCCTTTTAGGGGGATAGGGTGGACGGTTCTTCCTAGAATTTGGATGATCGCTGAGTGTTGGTGGTAATCCTCCATTTCCTCCATAATCGGGGTGTTGAACTTCATCTACCGCCTCTTATCCCCCTCCTTGTTGAAGGGGGTCTTTGGATCTGCCACAACTACACCCCTGATATGAGGTGGGGGGCGATGACTGATCCTACCCGATCCCTTGCCACGGTGACGTCTATCTTCAAGGAGAACCAGTGGCCACCCAGGGGTGTAGGATCAGGGGGTTTTGAGGTAGAAACAGGCGGTGGTCCAGTGCCCCCGCCTGCCATATCTGGCCTGAGACCTAGAGAGGGATCATAGCTCAGCCGCGAAAACTAGAGAGAGAAGTATGTAGCCGGAATTTCCTCTTCAATATATACTTCCTTTTTTTCTTTTGTTTTAAACATACTTGTTCATATATAATGAATACCATTTCTTTTTTTCTTATACCTTTTTCAGCCATGGATCTCGCTTCAGCAAGACAAGTGACCTTGTCCACCTGTCCTCCTGAGTTTTTCCGTAGTTCTGACTGCTGGCAAATAATTGAAAATCGTACCTTACAACTTGTTGAGTTATATTTTCCCCCACCATCGTCATACGAAGATACCCCAACAACGGAGACTGCCAGTCAGCCCTCGACTTTCGTGCCATCATGGGAGCAAGAACTGATCAAGGCAGTGGAGCTGAGCTGAGAAAATGTCAACACACTCACCTCCTTAGCCCCTCTTCTCCAAGAAGATGTCGATCCAATGCAACAACTCCCAGAAGAGCATGATCGTCATCTCATACTAGTCACCGAGGTTGTAAACCACAATAGAAGTCTAGTTAGAACTCTTGAGCAAGGATCCATCCAAGTCCATTGGTTTGATACAGTGGATTCCCCTCATATGTGCATGGCAGAATCGACGGGTCTCAAAAGCATTATTGCTCAAGTACAACAACTTCATGATAAAGATGTTGAACAAAGTAGGAGGCTCCAAGAGCTCATCGATTTGGTTACAATTCAATTATAACTGCCATTACAAGACAACAAAGAAGCCAGTCATCAAGGCCATTCGATTGGGTCTGAAGAGGAGTATGCTTCACCATCCGATTCAGACCATCAACTGGATGCACTGAGGTTTTTCTGTGAAGACCAACCTACGCGGGGAAGTTCTTCATTCTACCTAGATGAGCCAGCTAATGAACCAATGGAGGAACAAGAATGGGTCTATGAAGATGATGACTCCTATCCTCACCAGGAAAGTCAAACAAACTCACTATTAGAAAGTGAAGCTTGTTCTGACAAATCTGATTCAAATAGTAATCCAAACCAGAGTGATCACCCTCACATTGAGACTTGTCACTTAGCTTTGAGAAGTATGCCAATAATGGTTTGGAACAATCTATATGGTGAATATGACGATGACTATTCATCTCAGTGGAGCGAATACACTGACGATGATGAGCTGGAACAACACGAGCTTACAATCACCACCATCCCTCCTCAAGGCTTGGTGGAACTCAAGGGAGGTAGATGGACGGTTCAATACAACATGGCTGTAGAGCATGAAGATATCCCTGACTCCACGCCATGTGATAAGCTTAGGGTGGTAGAACCACAAACTGATTCTTTAGGAAGTACTTCTTGTTCAGAAGATGATTGGATGACTCAGACTATACATGAAGATTTATCTGAGCATCCAACCTCAAGTTCAAAGTTGGAGGGAGGAGAAATGGATCCTACCCAAGTCATTCAACCTATCCCCTCCATCTCATCATGTGTCGACATCCCAAGACCTTCATATTCAGATTCATATAATGAAAGGTACCCTGAGGATGATATGCTGAAGAATTCATCACAGTGTAGCTCAAGTCAATTCAAACACCAAGATGACTTCACCGAGTCACCGGATTTTATTCCTCTACTTCAGACTCGGCAGGACCCGCTTCTCTGCCTATTCTACTCCTATTATGTGGCTGAACAGGTGACATGGGTCCCAAAACTTAGTATTTGGGATCCCAGTGTCGGTATCGTGGGGCAGCCACCCCCTTTCCTCTTACCCACCCCCGCCCTTTTATTACAAAAAAATTTGCTCTTCATGTTCTTGTTAGTTAGTTTCTTTCCTCTATCTATTTTTATATCCTTACATCCATGCATCATCTTTAGAACTTCAATAATTGTCGTTCAAATCATGCATTCCTTCCTCACTATTTAAAGTTTAAGTCTTACTCAAGGACGAGCAAAATTTTAAGCTTGGGGTGGTAGGCTTCTCCCTTCTTTCTCTTCACCCTTCTTGCATGCACATTTATTTATTGCATTTAGCATAATCTTGTAGCTTCGCAATTATGACCATATGGTGCAAATCTAACAGATAAATGCCTGACTTTATGCCTCAATGCAAAATGTTTATCTTAAAAATTGCCTGACCTTTTGCTTGACTTGCTCTTTGACTCTTTCCTTGAGTTTGGTAATAAATCTAAGGTTATGTCCTTTTTTATATAGTGTAAAGCTAAATTCCCTTGATCTATGTTGTGAATGGAAAATGTAGGATAAAGGACCGTTGGAATGAGCTAAAACATGATTAAAGACTCCTAGTTGTGAATTCATAAGCTTGCCTCTATTCTAAGGATTCTTGAATCATAATTGCAACTTTTCACACAGGTGTCATGTGGATCATGATGAGCTTTGAGCTATAATCAAGATGAAGTGTCTTCCTTGATGGATTACATGCCTTCTCATACTAGATTGAGTCAAAAAGATGAAAAATATAAAAATGTGCAAAAGAGGCTTGGCCGCCCACAAAATCCCAAAATATCTATATAGTCTCACCCAAGCCTACAAATAGAATGTAGAAGATAAAAGCTTGAATGTGAACAATAATTGAGTGTTGTTTTCTCTTTTAGGAGAGTTGAGGATGGTGCCCAGTCGGTGTATGACTGCTCTCACGAACGTGGGTATGTCATGACTAGTAGTATCACTTCAAATGCTCATTAGAGAGTCATTAGGAACCCCTAGGAGACCTATGAGATCATCCCAGTAGCAGGGTTAGTTTGGGCGCAGTACGAGGAGTTCATCTCACTACTTTGGACCAACTGGTTTGGACTGCAGGGATTGTTGCTCGCTACATGGACCAACCTGACACAGATCGGGATCGTCAGAAGTCATTACAGTCTTTTTCTTTATTTCTTAGGACATGAATAAGTGAGAGGCATGGTATTCCTAATTGGTATGCATGGATTCATGGTGATGGATCATTGCTCATCACCCGCATGATCACCTAACTAAAAATTCTTTCATGTTTATTAATTATGATTCAAACCCTCATGAGTATCGGTAGGATGTAGTGATTTTTCTTAATCTTTCTTGGACACTCTTTGATCTTGCTTTGGCAGGACTATGATTGATTTGGTGGGGGTTTGTTCTGAAATGACATGGATCAAGAGTATAGATGCTCTAAACTATTTTTCTTAACTTTAGCATCTATTGCCAAGCTTAATTTCGATGTTATCGTTTTGTTCTTTGAGCACAGTCTTGCTTGAGGACAAGCAAGTTTTAAGCTTGGGGTGGTTGATAACACCCAAATTTATGCATATTCTCTATGCATTTCATCTATGGTTTCGTGTCACTTTAGTCTTAATATTTGCAATAATGCTCATGTTTTATGCTTTCTTTCTCTCATTAGATAATGTAGCCAATTTAGCCAATTTTGGGACTTGCAGGCACCAAACCAGACAAGACATCTATTCTCCAAAGATTTCTCCCCGATAAATAGTTTTTGCGGAAGTTATGAACCCGCCACGACCGTGGCAACCTGCCATGACCGTGGCAATCAGGAACGACCGTGGTGCCCATCGCAACCGTGATCTTTAACATCGCGACTGTTATTCCTCGCCACAATCGTGGCCACCTGCCACGACCGTGGCCACGTGCCACGAATTTGGCCGTCCACCTTTGCCACGACTGTGGCCAATAACCGCGACCGCGGTCATCACCGTGATTGCGATCCCTTGCCACAACCGTGGCCATCCTCCACGACTATGGCCAATAACTGCGACCATGGCAATATCTGCGATCGCGGTCTTCAACACCGTGACCGCGATCCCTCGCCATGACCGTGGCCATCTTCCACGACTGTGGCCAATAACTATGACAGTGGTAAATAACCGCGACTACGGTTCTTCTTTCTACAACCGTGACTGCAATTCCTCACCACGGCCGTGTCCTTTAGCCACGACCGTGGTCGACTCCCTCCACCACGACCGTGGCCATCCGTCACGATCGTGGCCAATAATCGCGACCACGGTTCCCAATAATCACGACCGCGATTTCCATTCCATGAATCACGACCGTTGTGTTGGCCACGACCGTGGGCATAGGCCACGATCGTGGCCGACCCCACGACCTACTGGCCGTGGTCTGCAGTCCGCCCCTATAAATAGGTGTCCCCTCACTCATTTGAAGGGGAGCTTGACCAAGCATGTCGAGAGGTTGCTGCTCTAAGATATGAAGGTTCCTAGAGCCTTGTGGGAGCATCCCAAGTTCCGAGAGGACCAAGGCGTTCACTCTATGCTACCCTCTATGGCTAGCTTCCGTCCTTTCTCCACCCATCTGCCCATTTCCGCCCAGATCTATGGTGAAAACTCAGATCTAGACCAACCACTGTCGTCCTCCACCTCCGTTCACCCACCAAGCTGATGTGCGGGGCGGATCTAGGGAGAAAGAGGACCAAGGAGTCCAGATCTGATCAAGGAGGTGGACCAAAAGATGAGATCTAGCCTATATGGAGTCAAAGGAGTGAGAGCCACCTTTCCTCCATGGGCTAATCTCTTCTTCTTCCCCTTTCTTATGATGTGTTTCTTAGTTTCTTATACAAATGATGTTCTTCCATCTTTGTTTGGTGCCAACTATGCTTGTCCCTGGCTAGTTGAGCTCCTACTTGGCTATGTAGCCCATTTTGGGCATGTTTATGTACTTTTTCCTTAAGCAAGTAGATTTATTTCAGATCTAGTATATTTCTTGTTCTATCTTCCCTTTTTGGTTATGATAGCTAGTTTGATTGATCTCTTTCTTCCTTGAACTGCTATTTATTTCTGTATTGAGAGATCCGTGTAGGAATGGTTAAGAGAAGATAGGTTGGATCTAAAACCGAGAGGAGGATGATCCAAGGTTTTCTGCACCAAACATTCCAGAATATCCTAAGACCTGAGAGAGAACTTAGCATATTTTAAGGTGTTGATATGTCATTCCTCGGGAGAGGGTTGATGACATATCGTTGATGGTTGTAGTCACGCATCGCGAGAGCGAGTGGGACGACCCACAGGAACAGACACGACAGTGCGTACTATGTTTGAATATAGATGCTTTCTTAGGTGTTCGAGGGTTGTCTATGCCCGAGAACGGGTGCATAGACTGCCCAGTTTGTGGTTACATAGCCAGGAACTCTCTTTCTCTGATTAGTAGAACCACAAGCTCTGTTTTGTTTTGTTTTGTTTTCTTTATTTTGTTTTAATTCGTGACAACCCGTTAGACTAGTTCTAGCATATATTTTCATCAACTATCGTTTTGGCTTATCTGACCAATGAACAGAATCTGTGGCATCCTAAACGTCCCCATGTCCCTGTGTTCGACCCCATATATCTACTCCGACCCCATAATAAAAGTTTCGGGGGCCTAGAACATTTTGGGTTATAAATTTAAAATCTTGATTCCTTCCTTTGTCCCGCGTTCGTATCCAAACGCGAGAAAAAGGTCGATCAACTATGCCAGATGATCACCAAGTAATAGTTCTCATCATGGGCCCGATCAACTGTCCTACAGGATGATGTCATTCATTTAAGTAGAATCATACAACAAAATGACATACTCTCGGTAAAACTCTAGCTTGGAAAGTAAAGACAATGTAAGACGTGTGTGATACCCTTTGGATGTGTATATGACCAATAACCTTAAGGGAATAGGCCACACAGTGATCACCAAATAATGGTTCCGATCATGGGTGTAATCATTCCTCCTATGTTCTGAGGCCGTACATACAAAAGAGACATGTACCAAGATGACACCCACATTGATACAAGCTTAGATAACTGAGGAGAGATCTTGTGGGGGTGCAAGAGGGACACACACATAATAAAATCCCAAAAGAAGAAAAAAAAACCTCACCGAGACCTTCAACAATTTTGACATGATATCCCATTTGATCCGCAATTATGTGGGTGTGAAGAGACATGGGGTCCCTATCTTGAAAGAAAAATATAGGTATACGTCGATTGAAAATCGGAAAAAGACAGGAGTTGCATCTGTGTTTATAGGGAAAATGAGGAAAACTATGAAAAGGTTACGAAAGTGGGTAGACAAGGAAAAAGCTAACCAGAGATCAGCAAGGCATCCATTTATGCATGGGGAAGGTGTTAAGAACCCCACTACACCCTTGCGGTATTGTATTCCCTAAAGAGGTTAAACATGTTCCATTTTCATATACTAAAAATACATTGAATTTAGAAGAAATATCACATGCAAATTAAAGGTTAGGGAAAATAAAATTGTATGATTGTTCATCAATCCTTGGTTCTCATATCCTCATACCATTAAGGGGTTGAAAAAAGAATAAGAGATAGAGGGAGAGAGGGTGCACAAATAATAAAATAAAAATATACAAAAGAGAGACGCACAATAACAAAATTGTATTGGTGTCATCTACGATGTGTGCTCATTTCTTCACAATATTGAGGGGTGGAAGTGGGGGACGATAGAGGTATCTGCATGGCTTCTAAGAAAAAACTACATTTCGTTGATGTTGCCCATTGTATAGGTGGAATCTCCTCCCTTTTATCTCTTGATATAGAGGTGGGAATGGATAGATATAGAGGTTTAAATCATAAAATGGTACCTTTAGGGTGGAGATCCGTTGAAATGATATCTTGGAGGCCTCCACCAAGCTCTCTCTTACCAGCCCTCATTTCTTAAGATCATGGTCCTCGCATATGGGTGGACAACACAAGTTTCTTGTGGCCGGCCCTCTTGGACAGCTATCTCTAGGTGTCAACCAAAACTATATCCCTTGCAAATGGCTACTGGAGTGTTATATTTGTAATAACGAGGACTGTAATAGTATTAGGATTGAGTGCGATCTCAAAGACAGCTATGATCCGAGGGGGTGTGCGTTAAACGGGTGTCCTCCTTCTATAGCCTTTAAGTCACGTTTAAAATGTAGTCTGGCTGGAGGTAGAGGGTTATGTTTATGGTTTAATTTGTATTGGACCTCGTCTTGTTTGTGATTTTTAAAAATTTCCTAGAAAGTACACAAGTGCTCTCTACAAGGAGACCCTCTAGGCGCCACGTATTCTGAATTTTCTGCGAGACTAGAATAAAGTCGAGTATTTACCATGACAATCTTCCAAACAACCTGAGGGAACGCCCTAAGGATGCTCACATGTGGCAATTCTAGATAATCTCTTGATAAACATTGGATAATGACAATCTCTTCATGAACAATTTTGAGAACTCCAAAGGCAGGCACGTCCTAGGAGGATGTCTACTTTGAGCTTAGTCTTTCGGAGCCAAGTCAGGGATGGCACGATGGTTGTAAACGGAAGAGAAGAATGATACATGGATGGGCGCATTTAGAAAGCACTCCCGCTCTATATTTATGTATAGGAGGATGATTCAGTTGGATTGCTTCGGTTGATTTAGGGATGGTTCAATAGTATTCGGTTTGAGCTTACAAGTTAAAGTCTTGTAGTTAACTATCAATTAGTTACAAATCCATTTTGGATGGATGCATTCTCACAGCTGGAAATGATATCTGAGTGTCCGAGCGGGATCATAATAATTCGAGAGATCACGATCATTATCAGTCAACTGATTTGTTGATTATCAATTGTTTGATTTTAGAATCAATTCTTATGTATGATTTTGTGTTTAATTAAAAGTCTTCTGGGCTGTTAATTTTATTATATATTGCAAGAATCACCTTGTTGTTGTGTCTTAAAAACTCTCGAGATGTAACATCCAGGCTTCAGAAGTTCTTATTGATTTCTCTAAACCCAATGTATCACTTATTGCGTCGCAACTACATTTAGGTAACAATAAATATGCCCACAATATATTACTATTCTGTTCTGATTTGCACAAACAGATATGCAAGCACTCATCATATTTGTAATCAAATAATATTATTTACAACTCGAGTTGATCTAATCTTACTAATTCCGATATATTACCTAACAATACGTGTTTCATACACGTATTACAATCTGAATTAGTCTAAAAAGTGAAATGAAGTGGTGGACTTCAGTTTCATTCTTGTCTTTCTAGAAAAGAAAGTCAACAAATCATATATATCTAAAATACCGATATTTGGAAGAAAAAAATTGTGTGAACGAATTATTATCTTTTAGAATCAATCCAACAGACAAACCTCCTTTTATCAATCTGTTCTATCTTCCATCCTACTCCTTTGCTTCCGCATCTCCATTTCTTCTTGATAAATGTGAACACGAAGCAAAGTAGTTAGCAACTTGTGGCCGTGACACGGTTTATCAATTCAGAATTATTGCAGAACGAAATTTGGACAAAGTGGCGTTACCCACTCGCTTTCCCTAGTCTTCTCACATGTCTAGTGGGGGCTTGGCATGACATGTGACATGTTGCAAAGCTAGTGTCAACAACTAAAGGCTAACGTTGTCCACAAAAAGCTAGCGACACACGGACACAGAGGTCCCACGGCAGTAACATGCGATGAGGAGGGACTGGCACAACGTGTTACATCTTGCCACAATATAGACATAATCTAATCTTTCCTCGTGATCTCGGGTCATTGACAAATGATACTCTTCTAGATAATGCAAAGGCTTATCGGATGGTAACGTGAAAGAGACGCCAAACAAGACAAATCCGAAGAAAGCGATTTGTATGTTTCATATACTTTTGAAGATTACGGCTGGTTTTAGTTTTTATTTTTAGCTGGACAGATCTTTCTATGGATTTGTGGATCGGATTTGTATTGGATATTTTTGCTTAAGACAAACTGATCCTTTTACATGTTCAAACATGCGCTTGCTCATGGATGCACATAAAAGGACCGAGTAGATTAGAATACTCTATATTCTCATAGTCTTACTAATTAAAACTACTGTCAACATCGACTCCAACGTCACCAAAAGCATAACTATCATGTATTAATATTGGATACAGACGTTGTTGCTAGGACAATGAGTGAGTGAAACAAATGAGACAAAAGGTGAAACGATAAACACAAGTCACAATATATATTTAAAATCGATTTCCATGTACGACATGATAATGTAAAATTATTGAAACATGCTAATCATTTCGAGCGATAATTTATTCTCTCATTTATGGCATGTACTAGGCATAAATCCATGCAATGTATGAACAATATTACGCTGATTTGAGAGCATTTGTTTACTTTGAAAACATTACATATGATGCTACACCACCTAAATTTTTTAGAATCTTTGCTTGGAAAACCAATCCGGCCTTCTCTTTCCTTATAGAAATCACTTCCACCATTATCTTATTAGAGTACCAAAATGATTAATAATTTGTAAAATTATAAAAAAAACACATCGTACATTGTTACACCAATTTGAAAACATTAGATTATTTTGAAGACCGTCATTACACTATTATATAAAATTCTTTAGAAAAAGAAAAAAATCAAGGCTGGAAATAAAAGGAATCGAGCTGCAAGTAATATAAGCGGGAAGAAAAGGATATTTTTATTTTTGATTCAGTCAATATCGTATCAAATAGTGTTTAAGACGACAAAGAAGAAGTTTTATAAAAAGATAAAAAAGGGACAAAGAAAGAATCAGTCTTGACAACAAAGAACTAAACGAATGACAACTGCGTCCCAACTTCGTGTTGGCAGCGTGTTGTGACAACCACGTAATCATCAAATATGACATATGTTCCCCTGGTCAGCTATCTGACTCCACCCATAACATTTCATGTAAATGTATTCAAATACAAAAGGAATTTGTTATTTTAAAAGTAAATAAAAAATGACATCTATGCATAAGCTTGTACATCACAAGAATACTTTATTAGAATATACTGACTAATTTTAATATAAAAAATAAAAATATAGCATAAAACACCTCATTCTGAACTATAGATTAAAAAGCAAGGACTATACTGTAATTACAAAAAAAGGAAAAAATCACACCAAACACCCCCAATGATCATTTCTATATAGTATATACTTGTTAGAATGCAAGGGGAAATTTGTAATTCAAGGAAATAAAAAATGCTTACAAACAATACATCTAGTTATAAGCTCATTCCAATACAAGAATACCTAATTAGAGTAGAATGACTAGTTTTAATTTAAGAAAATAAAGATAAAATATCTTACAACCCCTCCTACACTCTTTTCTACATATTATTGATTAGAATATAGGCTACATGGCAATTATGAAAAATAAAGAAAAGAATCACACTAAACGCCCCAGTGCTCTTTTCTATATAGTGAGTATACTTGTTAGGATACAAAGTCTATGTAGTCATTCATGAAAATAAAGAAACGATGCATGAAACACCTCTCACACTCTTTTGTATATTGTGCATATTGATTTAAAGATTGTTTTATAATTACTAAAGATGCAAGGAGTATTTTGTAATTCATATAGTACATTTTAATTCCAAAAGATAAAGAAAATGGTCAAAGTAAACACCCTGGTGCTGTTTTATATATAGTGAGTATGCTTGTTAAAAGACAAAGGCTAAGTTGTAATTCAAGAAATTAAAGAAAAAATGCAAACACGCCTCACACTGTTTTGTATATAGTACATATAATATCTACAAACTACTTTGTAATTATCATGAATGCAAGGAGTACTTTGTAATTATAAGAATAGTTAAAAAATTGTAAAAGAAACTCCAAATGAGCTTTCTTATATAGTATATATTTAAGTATAAGGACTACATTGCAACTAAAAAATAAAGAAAAGAGTTACATAAATACCCTAGTGCTCTTTTATACATATTGAATATACTTGTTAGAATATAAAGGATAATTTGTAGTTCAAGGAAATAAAGAAAAAGTACATACAACACCTCTCACGCTCTTTTGTATGTTGTGCATATTATATTTAAGAACTATTGTGTATTCACTTCAAATGCAAGAAGTACTTATAATTACAAAAATAATGAAAAAAAATTGCAAAAGAAACCATATACACACTGCCTTATATAATATGTAAGCCTTGGAACTCCTTAGCTTAGAAGAAGAAAAAATCATCCATAAGAAAAATCTTGGATCAAATATTAATCCATGTTATCATGGATGGCACGACATTTTTGGCGGTCAAGATTTATTAGCATCCTAGCACGTGCAGAACTATTCTATACAACATCCTTTTTTTAAACGGGGAATCAATTCATTTCGTCCCCATGGGGAATTGAACTAGAAGCCTTGCTCTTACAATCAACTTTCTTAACCACTCAAGATTCCATACAACATCGTGGCACATATAGAACATGCCCTATAATGTCCTAACACATGTATTTGTTCACACTATCCCAATAATTCTGCCTTCCATCATTCATCTATAGTTTCTATTCATTTGTTCTATATGGGTAAAGAATAATTTAATATATTGTTGTCGAATTTGGTTTCCAAGTGGGATATCTAGAGCCTTATTTTAAATTATCATATTTGGTTTCTTTGTATTAAATATACTCACAATTATTTTAGAATTTGGAAAAAAAATTTCTTTTGTAACAACAAAAAGGAACAATGGAACAAGTTTGTATAGACAAGGATCTAAAAGATACTTTTTTGTCTCCTTGCTTAAAGTAATTTAGAATTGACAAAATAAAAAATCATATGCAAAAATTATATAATCAATTGGATGAGAAATTTCTCCTCATAAGAAAGGAAACTTCCACTTGGGGAGGGCACCACTTGTAGATCACTTGTTTCATGAGGTTTCACTTGGTGGATCGCTGCGACCCACAACATTGATTTTTTATAATCATGGAGTGGGTCCCATAGGACTGCATACCACGATGGGTATCGTAGTGCATTGTCATGAATCATCACCATTCTGAACTTACTCAAATTTTTGATGCCCCCATCAAGTATGAATCATATTTCCTTTACCATTCACTGCCCCAAAAATGTATCTATACACATACCATTCATCTTTCTATCATGATGCCAAGGAACAAACTACCTCTCTTTCTCTCTCTTAACTCATGAATTATCTAGAAGACACTTCTTCTTGAATGAAATATGTGAGGACGTAGCTATTTTTTCTACTTAATCATGATGTTTTCTTGTTAGATTAACTTTCTAGTTGATCTTGGAGTTATCTACTTATAATAATAAACATTTGTAGTTGGTCATGGTGTTAAAGTATCTATCATGATGTTTTCTAGTTAAAGAATCTATCTTTCAAGTAGAAACTAATGTTATATACTCATTGTAGTCAGCTTTTCTAGTTGGTCATGGTGGATTCTGATTGAGGTCACATATCATCCTAGTCAATAATGTCACTTCTTTCTAATTAGGCATTTTTCTATAGAGAATGAGGCTTTAGTTGACGCCAACTTAAGCTACTTGATTTTCCAACTCTACCCCAGGGAATGCTTTCTTTATAGCATATATAATGTTACATTAAAGGTTCTATATCTCTTTATGTATGATATTGTTAGTTGATATTTAACTATAGTCAGTTCTTCACCACATAATAACTTCTTTTTACTTCTTCACCAATTCAACAAAATTTATATTAATTAAAGATAAGAAAATCACAAGTATTTAACCTAGACCAAAAATAAAATCCATCTAGTTTCCCAAGCTAGATCTCAATCAAAAGTGATCATGAATGATGTTTTCTTGATAAACCATGATTGTGAAGTTGAAGACGAAAGGACAATATTTGTCTTTATGCTTTTACTAACTCACTAACATCATGTTTTCCCTCATTAATGTTTCTTTTGAATAAAATTATGATTAAGGTTATAAAAACTACAATGATTATCTTTAGCCAGGTCGGACTGCACAGTGCTGAGACACAAAAATACCTTAGTGGATTTGGATTTATAATGTTAAAACCTTACATAAGTCACCTTCCTAGACACCTCTATTATTTCCCATTTACATTTTAGAACCTTATACTAAAAATAGTCATCCATCTATAATGTATATAAAAAGTATTGGGTTGCAATTTTGTGTCTATGTCTAGACTAAGACATGGTTTATTTTTTGGGTTTTCCTAGTAATTATGTATTTTGGGAAACTATTCTATGTATTCAAACAAAAAACAACTTTTAATAAGCAAAACACAATGAGAAATACATTTTTTTCAGATCATGGTCAAATCTATAAAAAGATCTATTATCCCAACAAATTTTGAACTCTATTTCTTTACACAAATTAATTGAATAAAGGTATAGGTTAAGTAAATAAACTAGGTTTGGAATTCTTTGCAAAATAAATATATGTAACATGAGAGTTGATGAGTTATATTTTGTTAAAGAATGCTCAAAATGATCATGCATGAATTAGGTTACTACATTTGGTTATGAAATAGATATTATATTCTAGAAAACAAAAATGAAAATGTGAATAAGACCTAGTTTTCGATTAATTGACACAAGTATTCAAAGGATGACATGGCATGTGGGGTATTTCTAGTTGGATAAGTTCCCTAATTTTACAAAAATTAATAAAGGGGAGACGTGGTTTGTAGCATATTTTGTGCCATTTTGGTAACATACTAGGCATTGTGCCGACCTAATGAAATGGTGTGTTGTGGCGAACTATTGCACAAAAATGACAACACATGACCATAGCATGGTGGAGACAGATCCATGTGGTTCAGTTTTTTGTATAAAGGTGTTTCTCAACTCCCTTGAAGTTGTGTTGATGAAAAGTAGTTAAAGATGAGGCAGGACAATGTGGAAGTGATGTAGTTTTTGTAGTAGTGTATAAAGATGAATAGTGGTGCCACTATAGAGGTGTGGATAAAGTTTATGTTTGTAAGTCACCTTAGTGATGATGTATTGTACTATTATGATGTGATCTAAGTCCACCAAATAGGGTTTATGCCCATCAAAGGTTACATTAGAATAACCATTCACTTCTAATCAGTAACTATATATCATCCTTAAACTTTTATTTTCTTTAGTCAAATGAAGTAACTAAGAACATCAATAATCTAGTAAAAAAATATTTATCAAAAGTAGAAAGTGTAGTATTCACATTTGGATTCAAATATTGTAACATTACAGAGAATAGGAAATGTTTCTTTGACATTTAAAACACATAATGAACAAGACCATAAAAAATTCTCTTATCATTAGTCTCATATCCTTAGGACTAAAGGAATAGCAAGAAAAAGAAAAATATCAATCAAGTCCTATTTAAACACCTCTTTAGAATCTATTCTTGTTTGTAAATAGCTTTTGGATCATCTGGTTAACATGCACCAGTACATGAAAAATTGTTTTGTTAGAGCATGAGCTACTGTATCAGTTCATGGAAACTCACCAACTAGCCACCATAATCAACATTTTATTTCTAAATTAGATTACATGGAGGTAAATATAAACATTGTGACTGCAAATTCTAAATTATACATCATATGAAAGTATCATTACAAGCAATGGTCTCTTCATAATAGACTTAAAGTATACACATAATTCTAACTTTACTAAGATAAATTCTTGAACTACCTCAGGGCATTCCATGCTGAGGGTTGGAAGCTTATATCAGTTGGCCAAATATGTTGGCATCTCCTCTAGATCACTACTCATATGAAGATTCAAAACTCTTGTCTGAACTACTTGACTAGCTATTCCACAGGGTTGAAACATTCAGTAGTAATCGAGCTAATAAACCATTATAATCAGCATACCACCAATATCTCTGATTAATGTTAGATACTAACTATAGTAAGGATAACATTCTCTTAGTATCGGTAATCTACCAGTAGGCACCGACTACCTCATCCTAGACTCTACTATTCATTATCAATACGGATGTGATTTCAACTTAGCTTAGTAACTTGGTTTACTTGGATAATACCTAACTTGTTGAACCTTTATATAGTATGTATCAAAACATATTAGTTTAATTTGTGTGTTTTTATACTTATAACATGTGATAAACATGTTTTAATAGAAAGTACTTAATGCTTGACAAGGGAAAACCCTACTTTTAAGTGATTAGGGGTTTTTGGGGTGGATTTTAGTTTATTAGATGGATGGATGTTAAATTATGACAATACCCTAGTTCTAATTGGAATAGGATGTTATATTTTAATTGCATAATATTTTTTCTATATGGTAGCTTTATGCCAACCAGATTGGTGGGGATGATTGAAAAGTCTACTTTTCTAAACTAGGATTCTAAGGGAAATTTGGGGGTTTTGTAATGCAATAAAAGTGTAATGCTTGAATGAATCTTTATGATGTTCAAAATAATAATTAAAATATATTTGTAATACATTAAAACTTATAAAAACTTACAATTTTCATGAGATCCTAGGGATTTTACATAGTTATTGGCAAACTTCGATCCAAAATTGTTTGCGATGGCTGAATAAACCTTTCCTATAACACATTGAAATCTACCATCTTATCCTATTCCATGTTTAGGAGGTTAGATGCTTCGTTCCTTATATTTGACCAAACAAGGTTGGAGTTATACCCCAACACAATTGTTTGTAACTATAATGAATATAGTTAATGCTTGTAACATGAATAACTCACACTAACATGTATACATTTGAAAACATAGACATCAAGTTTTATAATCAGCATCACATATCATGATGCATTCATATTAACATAATAACTTATATGTGTTCTAACATGTATGTGAGTTCATGAAATATTTCACATATTCTTCCTTTGCTAACTAATACTCACATAATGGCTAATATATATTTAATAAGAAGTATAATGTTCTTGAAATATGATATGGAATAAAAATTTGAGTATTGTGGTCCACAAATACAAATAATGTGCCACCATCTAATTTGACATTGAATCAATGGACTTAATAGGTTAATAAGTAAAATATGTAACTTTGAGCATTGTAATATAATGTAACACTTTTGGTAACAATGTCAAGACAATAGGGTGTTGTTTAATGAATATTTTATGACAATAATGTCATATTATAATAAATATAATGATAATATGACAAATCTTAATTGTCTTAGAACTAATAAATGGGAACGTTAAAACCCAAACCTAATGGAGAAATCGTGATCATTGGTCCCAATTAGCTTGGATTCCTCAAATATTATGAACAACCCTAGATCCTAAAATTCATTATGAAAAGAAAGAATAAGATAAGATCTTAAAATATTAAACAAAAAAGTAGATTTATTCAAAAAGGAAACTAACAAAAAAATCAAAACCTACAAGTCTTACTTAGAGTATCTGTAAAATTTCATATTAACTTAGATAATGTTTGATCCCTGAATTTTATTGGGAGAGAGAAAGACATAATGATCTTACAAAAATGTATTCAAATTAAGACTTGGCTAAGGTTTTTCTATTAATTTTTGTCGAACATTTTTTTGTACTTTGTCTGGTGCATGCCTCTTCCCTACCATATTTATATGGTCTAATGATGCCAAACTTATATCCTACCTTCAGTAGGAGAGATCTATGATGCATACAATACACATCAAGCCCTGGGATTTTCCCTAAGTTTCTTTCTCTATCCCTAGGCCACACTACTCATTGAAATTACTCTTGTTGATTAATGAGAGGATTCCCCACACAATGGGCCTTATTGAGCCCCAATTTCATTCTTTCATGTTTTGCCTAGTTTTGAGTTCCAACCTCTCTTTCCTACAACCCACAAACCTGCCTTCACCCTATCGTATGTATATATAAGCATCCTGAATCCATAGCTGGCTCCTGCAAGACCCTCCTTCATTTTCAATTTTTTTGACACTGGTGTAACATCATCGCCAACTTGATCTTTGGTCTATAAGATCCGGGCCTTGTTGTTACCCCCTTTGCTTCACCTCACCATAAATTCCTTTGGGGGTAAGTTTCATTGGTTGCTCATATTTTTGTTCTTATAATCAAAATAAAAAATTGTTACATCATCTAGTTTTCCCCAAAATTCCATCATCCTTCCAAGATGCATCTGGAAGAAGAAAGTCTTTCTTTCACTCAATCTCGATATTTCCCTCGATTTCATCAATTTAGTGGTCGCGCTATCATGGGTGTTTTGGTCTTCTCATACTCTCATTTGATGTAATCATGCTACTTGTACTCCAAGGCAATATACAAATATACCTTGTCATGAAAATGCTATCAGTAATCATATGCGGGGTATATTGGTAATTGACCACATATGTAAATTTTGGAATTTTAGTAAATTGATTTATCATCAAAAATTCATAACTTATTATCTGATTGTCAGAAATTACACAAAAATACTCCTTGGAATCAGGAAAAGATTCTCTAACAAAATCAAGATATTTCATAGCCTAAATTTAATTATCATAAGAGTGGGTAATATATGGTTTATAATACATATAATAATTAATTACTTGTATATATAATACATTTCTAGGTGAACAAGAACCCTGACTTGCATCTAGGTTTTGGGCTTTCACATATTGACAAATGTTCTTAGGTATGTTGCATATCCTCTAAGAAAATTGAGAAATTAACCTAATTTATCTCTCTCATGACATATCTTGCATCCCCTAAGAGTCATGTTGTGAAATATTTTCTTTATATCTCTCTAGGACCTCTTTGAGGTATTTTTTAATGAATTTTCTCTTTATTGATTTGATTACCTATTTGGGTATATTCTTGATGATTTGAAGGTACTAGCTTTCTTGAATTGTCTATAATTCATGTGAGACTCTAAAATTGTAATTTTCTTCATGATGAAACCATAATTGTGGAATCTAACTAACTTGTTCCTTATTGTGAGATGGAACCCTAATTTGCCCACTTTTGTGGTGGATGTTTCATATTGTCCTTTGATGTGATGGGAATATCATTAATTGTATTTTTATGAGTAAACTTCTTTTTTCCACTACATTTATGCATGTTTTGTGTTTGATTAGCCCTAGAGTTTTATAAGTACTTTGGTTGTCAGGTTATATTATATTTGAGATGGAGATTGTGTGCCTAATACCTTGGTTATGCACCCATGTTAATTTGGAATGCAGGTTATGTACCTTATACCAAGGTTTTATTCCCACCTTATATATTTGGGAGTTAGGTTATGTGCCTTACTCTAGGATGTCTTACGGTTATGTCTTTTGGCTACTATTGATTATTTATATTTCACTAACTACTATGTTTATCTCATGCACATGCAGGTTGGTTATTTTTTATGATGGGTTACGTGTTATGCTTCATGGAGGAAACAAGTGCAGTGGAAATAACAAAAAAAGGTTCCCCACATATCTAATAAGTAGATCTCATTGACAATGACTTATTTAAAAAGAGGGTGTGTGAGATATAATTTATCTTGGAGCAAGTCCAGTGATGTCTGCTTTGCGTTGTAGTGTGTGGTTTTCCTTGCATGTATGGATGGTCCTCGTTGATGGCTTGCAAATGCATTTGCCTAATTCATGTCTCACTATGTAGTCCACATCCTTGGACTAGAACTCCTCATCACGCTGCTTAAGTTGGTGGGAAGGAGTAGCCTCTCACTTGGTGACATGCTTGTGTCACAGTTGATCTCGTTCTCTCTCTCTCTCTCTCTCTCTCTCTCTCTCTCTCTCTCAGGGACAATGATTGTTGGGGTTCATGTACAAGAGCGTTCTTTGTAATCCAAAATCATGCTCTAATATAGGAGAGAAAAGAAAGCATGGTTTCCTAAAAACCTTGCGAAGCGAAAGGTTGCAGTTGTATTTAAATGGGCCACTTATGGATTGCCAAATATGTAACTAGAATATTCTAGAATCATGTCTTTAATTAGTTAACCAACTAATCACATTACTTAGTTAACTAATTGTCCATAACCTGGTTATAAACTCTAGTCAATTGCTTGGAGTTAGCCGGTCAATTGAACATATAAAGTCAACAATTTTAATGGAATTAATTGGCTTAAACAGTTTAACAATTAACTTAGATTATATTCCAGTATTATTCTTGTTGATTATTAAACATTTTAGTAATCAATTTGACTTGGAATATGTGAAATAATGTCTATAATTATACTTTAATCCAATGCATCCTACGCGTGTGACACTATTTGATCCAAATTACATTGGTAGTGATGTTCATATTAACATTATGACTTCAAAAGTATTTATTGGTATATAGCAAGACTTCGTAACCACCCAAGTGAAGGAGTTGGAGAATAACTTTAACCGTGTATTGTGACTAGGGTTTCAGTGATTGTATAATCCCTTTGTCTCTAATATCCATATTGAATATGGGGCATGGAAGTATCATGCTATTAATATTCAATCTATGTTCCCTGATCTAGATCAGAATTTTTGATATACACATAAGCTCAATATCATATTCAGACTCACATGAGCAAGGCCATGCATTTCATAGTCTCACGCAGCAAGTTTTTTTTATATCAATCCAATAGGATGGACAAATTCCATATGACACTCACAATAATTCACATGTATCATAATGAACCTAAGTACTACTTCTAGAGAAATCCTTTTCAAGGTCACATTGAGTAATGTTAAAGAACATTGAACAACACACAATTTTTTTGTGACTTCAGGTCTAAGGACCACAATCACCATTATCACATTGAGATGTGATTCTGACCACCCATGTATCACACTTAAATTGGGTCTTATAGTACACTTGTTCATATAAAGTACCTATGTGTTTGATTTGATACCAATTTCATGACTATGAGACATAGTCATCAATCAACACATAGTCATCAATCAACACACACACTAGTCTTGATGTATAATTTTGTCCTAATATCCACAATAATACCCGACTAGGGACTAAGACAACAATGAATACTCCTAACATACACATGATCTCATATTCAAGTACTCAACCTAAAATCACGTCATTGAATCATACATACTTAGGAAATTATTACATCTATTCATTATCCCACATTGAAAGAAACATAATAATGGAATTGTCTTTATTAATATTCAAATAAATTATAAGATGTGTCATTACAATAATAATATGATTGGATCTCAGGGTTATCACCATAGTTATATGCCCTTATATTTTATGTGTTCTTTTGTGGAACATCTTAATTTTGTTTATTGGCAAGTGTGACTATTGTTTATCATCTTATTTCATATTATTTCGATATCCACTTGGATGGCATTTTCCTCTTTGATGGGAAGACTTGTTATATTTGTGGTCTTTTTCCTAGTAATCCCCAATCCCTATTAATATTCTCATACTCTCTTTTTATGCTGATAATTTCCATGTTTATATTCTATTCTAGGGTATGATTCCAACCCCTTAGGTAGAGGGCGAGGAGGAGAGAACCAAGGTTGACCAAGACAACTCTAGGTGTAGTTGATCCATCTTAATAGATAGATTTGAGGTGGTTATATAACCCTCTACTAGTCCTATGTTATTGATTAGTTTCATGTATGCATCACACTATTTGGTGAAGGTTTATGATATTAAAAAGCATTGTAATTATTATATCTTTTGTCTTTGGCTCGTACATTATGCTATCTAGAACATATTTTCAATAAATTGGATTATCACCCCTTTGAAAAAAAATTCTTGTGTGCTTGGTATATGGGATGTTTCCTTCTATTTGATTTAGTAGGGAGTCGATTCCTTCTCAGGTCCACTCTTTATAGTATGGTATCTTAGACAATAATGATCAGTTAACCTAGTTATTTCAACCGTATCCCCCTTAAGATGTTAACCCTAGGAAGATATGGCATGTACAAAACATTTAGTAGACCTACACTTTATACCTCTATAAGATGTGGGAAGTTGTACTAGGTTAATCTTTAGTTTTGAGATGTGAAGCTTATGGTTGTTATGTTTAAAACATATGGATTTAAAACTCATATCTAGGTGGATATGACATGTTAGTGGATGCACAAACAATATTAAAAGTTTCCATGACTAAAAGAAGTGTATGTAATTCTAATATTTATAAGAGTTGTCTTACTAGGTAAAATCTTTTAAAAGGTGTAGAGTAGCGGGTTGTATAGTGTTTGAATGATTAGATTTTGAGAACCAAATTATTTTAAGGTATGGAGTGTTTTAATATATTGAAACCTAATATCTTACCCTATTCCATATTTAGGAAGTTAGAATGATTGGTTCCTTAGAATTTCCCAAATAGTTATACCCTGACATAGTTGTTTGTAACCCTAATGTATTCATGTAACATGAATAACTCACACTAACATGTATATGTTTGAAAACATATACATTAAGTTCTATAGTCAACATCACATATCGTGATACATTCATATTAACATAATAACTTATTTATGTGCTAACATGCATTTGACTTCATGAAATATGTCACATATGCTTCATTTGCTAACTAATATACATATATTGGATAAGATATCTTTAATAAGAAGTATAATGTGCTTAAAATATAATTTTAAAAAAGTTGGGGTTTTCATATCCATAAAATTCATAATGTGCCACCATCTAATCTGACATTAAATTAATGGACTTAATAGGTTAAATAAGTAAAATATGGAAATTTGTGCATTATAATATAGGTAAATGTTTTGGTAATAATGTGATGATAATCAGGCTCAATTTAATGTATGTCGATGATAATGATTTAATATTATAATAAATGTAATGATAATGAGCCACAATCCTAATTATATTAGGATTAATAAAAGGAAACTTTGAAACCCAAATCTAATGACAAAATTGTGATCCGTGTGTCCCAAATAGTGTCGGTACAAGTTTCACATTAAGTGAATAATCCTAGATTCTTAAAGTTCATTATGGAAAGAAAGTATAAGATAAGATCTATGAATATAAAATAAATAGTAGGTTTCTTCAAATGTAGAAACTAATGACAAAATCAGAATCTACATGTCTTAATTATCTTCAACATCAAATCTCATACTAATTGAACATCATTTTCTCCCTCAATTTGATTCAGAAAGAGAAATACATAATGATCTAGCATCACTTCATTCAAATTAGGATTCGGCTAAAGGTTTTTCAATTTATTTTTGTCACCCTTTTATTGTACTTGGTCTGACAAGGGCCTTTTCCTGACCACACAACTGTGGTCTGACGACACCAGATCCATCTCCTACCTCGGGTAGGAGAGGTCTGTGATGCGACGGTACACACCAGGCCTGATGATTTTTCCTTCTTTTATTTCTTCCTTAGGCCACAAACTCTTCAAAATTTCTTCCATTGAGTTTGGGACAGTATTCCACATACAATAGGCCTTATAGCAGACGTTGGTTTCCTTCTTTCATGATTTGTCTAATTTTGAGTTTTAGCTTCTCTTTCCTGTAACCCATAGACCTTCCTTCACCCTCTCCTATATATACATAAACATCCTAAATCCACTGCCAAATCCTGCAAGACCATCCTTTGTCTTCAATTTTGTCTAAACACTAGTGTATCGTTGTTGCCACCAACTTGATCTTTGGTCAATTAGCTTTGGGCTTTGACATGACCCCCTTTGCTTCATCTTGCCTAAATTATGTCAGAGGTAAGATTTGTTGGCTATTAGTCTTTGTGTTATGAAATCACAATCAAAGATTCTTTCCTCACCTAGTTTTCCCCAAAATTCGACCATCATGCCAAGCTGCATCTTCCTGTAATGGCGCCAATGCCTAGGAAGGAGGTCCCTCATCTCTTTACTACCCTCAATTTCATCTATTTAACCTCCACGCTATCATGGGTGTTCTAGTCTTCTCGCATTCCATGTTTGTTTTACTCATGCTACATGTTGATCAAGGCAATATAGAAATATACCTTGTCAAGAATATGATTGTAAACATGTGTGGTATATTGGTAATTGACCAATTTTTTATTTTAAAATTTAATTAAATTGATTTATCATCAAAAATTTATAACTAATTCTCTGATTGTCAGAAAATTACATAAAAATAATTATTGGAATTAGAAAAAAATTCTCTACCTAAATCAATATATCCCATAACATAGATCTAATTATAATAAGAGTGGTTAATATAAAGTTTATAATATTGATATAAATTAATGATTTGTATATGTAATACAATACAAAGTGAAGAGCAACCCTAACTTGGATCTCAGTTTTGGAACTTGACAAGTTGACCCATGTTTTGAGGAATGTTGCATCTCCTTAATAGTAAAGAAAAAATTAATTAAATGTGTCTCTCTAATGATATATGTTGCATCCCCTATGAGTGATACTGAGAAATTACTTTCTTTATCTCTTTCTTGGGCCTCTTTGAGGTATTTTGTTTATGAATTTTCTATTTATCAATTTGATGACCTATTTAGGTCTATTCTTGATGAATTTGAGTACCTAATACTCTTCATTTGTCTATAATGCATGGGGGACTCAAAAATTATACTTTTCTTCATGATGAAACATTAATTAGGAATTGAACTGAATTGTTCATTATTGTGAGATGGAACCTGTCAACTTTTTTGGTGGATGTTTCATATTGTCCATTTATGTGATGGAAATATTATTAATGCTATTTATATGACTAAAGTTCCACTTGCCTCTACATTTATGCATGCTTTGTGATTCAATATCCCTATAGTTGTATAAGTACTTTGATTTACGTATACTTTATGTTTTGGATGGAGGTTATGTGTTCCATACCACGGGTTATGTCCCCATGTTATTTTGTATGGAGGTTATGTGTCCCTTACCTAGGTTTTGTGACCATCTTATATATTGGGGATTTGGGGTAAGTACATTACTCGATCATGTCTTTGGGTTATGTCTTGGCTACCATTGTTTATTTATATTTTTCTAGGGATAATTTAACTCACATGCATGCTATTTGATTTTCTTAATAATGTGTTATGTGCCCTATAATCTTTATATGTGCTTTTTTGGCACGTCTCACTTTTTTTTAACAGCAAGTTTGACTATATTTATCACCTTTTTGAAATTCATATTCTTTTGATATGCACTTGGATGGTACGTTTTCTCTTGAATGGGAAGCCTTGTTATGTATGTGGTGAATTTCCTAATAATTTATAAAACTTATTGATGTGTGCATACCTACTTTCTATGCTAATAGTTATTATTTGTCTTCTCTGGTGGGGTATGCTTCCAAACCCTTAGGTAGAGTGTAATGAGGAGAGAACCAAGGTTGACTAGGATAACTCCAGGTGTAGTTGATCTGTCTTAATAGATAGATTTGAGGTGGTTATATAACCCTCTATTGGCCCTATGCTATAAATTAGTTTTCTTTATGCATCACCATGTTTGGTGAGAACCAAGGTTGACTAGGACAACTCTAGGTGTAGTTGATCCTTCTTGGTAGATAGATTCAAGGTGGTTTGATAACCCTCTATTGGTCTTGTGATATACATTAGTTTCCTTTATGAATCACCCAACATGATGAAGGTTTATGATATAATCAAGCATTCTAATAGTTAGATCTTGTATATTCCACTCCTATATTTTCCTATCTAAAACATACTTTTGAATAATTGGATTATCATCGCTTTGCAAAAATTAGTTGTATGTTTGGTATATGGGTTGTTTCCTTATATTTTATTTAGTAGGGAGTGTATCCCCTCTCAGACCTCACTCGTTATATTTTCATTGGAAGAATTTTTGGAAGTATATTTGTTCGACCTGAATGGACTTGCTTAACAAAATTCATGGTCGGTTGGGAATTTAGATAAACCAAAGGGGCTAGAAAAAACTTTAAAAACGTTTTGGACTTGCTAGAAGAACCTTAATATATATATATATATATATATATATATATGATAAATAAGCAAAATCATAGATATTTGTAACGAATCGTCTATTTTTTGGATAGGAACTATAGTATCTCATTGGTACAAATGTGGATTATTGAAAAAAATAAGACATGTTATTTGGATATTTCTCTTCAACCCTGAAGTATTGTATTTTTTATTTGATACTTTGATATAAATAGTTGAAGTGTATTCTTCAAAGAGAAAATGGATTGTGGGGGTGTGTGACTTGAACTAGTGATGGGACCGTGCGGATATATGATTTTACCCGCCACATTGAAAATCACAAGTATATGTGTGTTTGCATCCAATCAAAATGTAAGTATAACACAACATTTTCATTTCTTATAATTTTCAGCACATCCAAATCCTAGTTATGAGTAAATTTATGAGAAAATTAGGTCTTGTACATAAAGACTTAGGATGTTCATCTTTTACAGTCTTGCCTTGCTTTAATATGTCATATATTTTATTCAAAGATAGAGTTTCATAGTAAGAATTTTAGAATATTCTTATTAATGATCCTATACTAATTTCCTAATTTATTGATAAATACCTCTTCTAAACCCTAAGAATTCTCTTTCCTTCTCTTCTTTCTACAATTCATAACATTCACTTTAAGAGAAGTAAAATAGGAAGAATGTAGTGATGATTATGGAGTTTGATATATGTTATGGTATATTCAAACTTACATAGAAAATACTTGTAGATGCTAAGTTGAATTTTTAAGTCCTATTTTAGAGGTATAAACACCTGAAAGACTTATTATAGGAAATGAATATTAATTCATCTATATACCTACATTTCCAGACTAATGGGTAACCAGTTGGAAAAAATTGCAAATTTGTGACTTTGGTTCTAAGTTCATTCCCAATTATCGTACTTGATTTAATAATTCTTTACGAATAACATTAATTAATATTTTGTTTATTATGAAGGACTTACATTATTTTGTAATGGTACTATCCAAATTATCCTAATTGAGCAAGAATCTATGATATTTTGTAAACTTGCATGAAATGCAATACCTATTGAGTAGCAATAAATAAATATAGTCAATTTGTAACTCTACTTTGGAATTCAAAATTTTCTTTTAGTATAAGAATTGACTCGGTGATTGAAAAGGAGTTTTCCCAATTTAAGTTGAATATGAAGGTTTTGTTTTAAATAAATAAACCAAATTATCTGAGTCCACAACTATGAATTGATTACATGAAAATGATACTTTGGGGTCTCAAGTGTTGTGAATAACATTATTGCACCTTTATTTCTACCTAATAATTTGAACAACAATGGTGCCAAGAATGATGATGATAATATACACAGGTAAATACACTACATGAAAACCCAAAAATCCACTGTTGGAAGGAAAATGAGAATTCTGAAAACTTGAGAAGATCTTGTAGATGGGGAGTAATATTCCTACTGAGGGTTCATTACTATATTAGGAGATAGGATGTGTAAGTATGTCATTATACCCTAGAATCTTCCTTTCATGGTACAAGTTAAGTACAAGCATAACATATCACATGATGCAACTCCTCTCATATGGATTACATTATTACAAGTCAATGGAGAATAATCCATGTTATCAAAGTAAAAGTAACTCTAAACTACATTATTTCTTAACATGAATAGCAGTGTTAGTAATGTATGGCTATACATGGAATTACAAAAAATTTGCTAAGATTAATACATTTTGGATATGAAGTTGTAAGGGAAAAAGTAGAAATTGAATTGGTGGATAGATGATAGGTATTAATTACATGTTAATGAAAAGAAACTATAAGTAAGGCCAATGTGTTTATTTTTTATTGTCAACATTAAACTAATGATTATTATTACTATTGTTTATAATTATATTTATCAATATTATTATTATTACATCATTGTTTTTGTTATTTTTGTTATGATGGGAATGACCCAATTTGTATGTCATGTTTATGCACACATTATCCATTTGTCTAATGCTTTCAATATGGTTGATAGGTCCATCATATACTGTGAAGTATGTATTTTTCCTGACAATTGTGCATTGTGTTAAATTTTTCTATTTTTTACATAATCATCATTACTTGGATTAAGGTGAGATTATTAAGTCTTTATCTTTGGTCCAGCAAGGTGATCCACTTGAGCCAGTTTTTTTTTCCTTGGTTGTTCACTTTTTATTATGCACTTTAAAGATGGATATAATATTGATATTGTCTTTCTACCTGGATGATGTCACCCTTATTACTGATACTATTTAAGTGTTTAAGGCCTTACCTCTTCTAAATGCTCTAGGCCCAAGTTCTGGCCTTCATCCCAAGTTAACCAAGAAAAATATATTTTATCATTCTAATGGACCTAGAAGAGTCTTAGATTGTGATTTCTTCCCCCTTAACATAATTTTTACTATGTGCATTGTGAAGCTTGTTGGTGGTAAAATTTCCATTGACCCATATTTTTCTTTGGATTTGGGGAGGAATGATGTGGTCAAATCCCTATCTGTGTTAGATATTTTTTTCTTGGTCAATAATCCATATAGTAAATGTCTTCTCCTTATACCATGTATTAGAATTTCAATGTTGTTGTTCTCCCTCTAAATAACACCACATGATTGTGTTTCTTCAGTCTTAGATGACTTTGATCGTGACTCCTTCATTGTTACCTCACATTTTTTGGTTAAGTCCATTGTTTTGGTGATCTATAGTGGCAATTTGCCACTATATCCATGTGTCTTAGGGAGTTAGGTATTATGATTCCCTAGGATGTTAGTAGTTATGCCTATATCTCATTTTGATTTCACAACATAAAGTTTCAAGAACATATTTTTCATGAGTTTGGTTGTATGTCTATTGGAAACTTGTTGATGTTTCTTATGCTTCCATTTATGGTCTTATACTATCCTTTTCCCAGTCCAAATTGAATGTTACACGTTCTGCCTTCCCAAATACATTCTCTTTTCTTAGACACCTACTTCAACATGGTCTTATAGCACTTGAAGGCTTCTGAGTTGTCTCAAATACAACATGTTGTTCTTGCTTTCCTACATGTTGACCATACATAATATTTCCTTATTTCTAGACCTATTAATTACATTGTGTTGTCCATGAAATCGGTTGAGTACATGTTATTATATGATACTACCTCTTGATCCTACTATATTCTAGAAATGAGTGTTGTCCTCTTTGTCATTTTGTAGAGCTTGGTTCCTTCTATGACCATGTCATGCACTATTACACCTATCTAGGATTAAAGTTCTGCTATAATGTTGTTTGAGATACCCTTTTTGATATTCTTTCTCATGAAGAGGTAAAATCCTTATAAGTTGCTCCATTCTCCTATGTTGGGTCATGACATGATGATTTCCACACCAAGAGACATTATGATATCTTATTATTTGATTGCATTAATGGAAGACTCATTTTTGTTGATCTTATTGGGGTTTATTCTTTGGAAACAATATTTCAAATATCTTCATGGTAGGACAAGAATCGTATAATGAAGCTACACAAAAAAATTGTAAGCATGGTGTTGTGTGTTAAGTAACCCATCAACACTTTATACCATTTTCTTTCGATATCTTTGGGTTGTAGCTTCTCATCAAATTTTCCTCTCATCTCACATCTGTCATATCATCAATAGAAATGTATTGATGAAATCATTAGCATATTTATCTTTTATCTAATTTAGATCTTTGGGTTTTCCATCTAAAAAGGGTGTGCATCTCAATTTGAGCTTGTTTCTTTGTAAAGGAATTTCATTATATGTTTCTTGTTAATTAGTAAACATTCTTACTGTTTAAATTAGAAAACATCATGAAGGAACTAAAATAGGGAATTAATGTTGTATAAGAAGTGTAATAAGTAAGAATTATCTATATGATAATACTAAATTATATATAAATAAGTAATGAAAAATGAATCAAAAATAAGGAATTTTATTCTCATATAAAAGACTAACAAATGTTGTTGTAAAACCATTGTAACCTAATTTAAAGTCATGAAAATAAAGGACATTATATGAAATCCACACATATCCTCTATTTGATATTAATGGAATGCTTAGAATGTTTACACATTAAAATATCTTAATCATTGGTAAAACTCGGATGGAAAATGGTGTTATATAATAACTGTCATTGGGGCATCATGTGTAATAACATATAAAGTGACCAAGAAACCCTAACCCAAGGGAGTGGATGGGCGTGGTGATGGTGATGGATATGGCTAGGGGAGTCGTGGTGGTGGAAAGGGACTCCTTCAACATGATCAACGTCCAACTCATTCAGTTATCTCTCCTTCTGAGGGAGAAGCCAATTCTAAAGACCCAATCTAGGCTCAAACACTCCAAAGAACCAGAGATCTGCTCCGTATGATCCACTAGAAAGTAACATGAAAGCTCATGAACCAAGATGAACAGACATAGTGGTTATGAAAGGAACTAGTTCTTAGACACCATCTGTAATCAAACAAGTGTCACTGATACCCTAAAAGCTGGCGATATCTATAACAATAGAAGTGGGACTCTCCCAAATATCACAGTGATTCCCTTGACCATACAACCTCTCCTAAAACCCTAGAAGTTTGTTGTAGTTGTTAAGGTGATTGGAATCACCATAGGGTTTGAAGATCTTGTCAATAGACTCTAGATCCTATGGTCACCTATAGATGATTTCTATGCCATAGACCTTGAGTTAGATACTGCATTATTAAGTTAGAAAATCCAGATGATTTTGCAAGCATGATGATTGGATGTACATGGACTATATTTCAGGATTATCTCTCTATCCAATTTTGGTCCCTAGATTTTCACCATTCAGATCCAATACCTTGCAAGCTAGTGATATGGATTAGGATTCCAAACATGCTATTTTTCCTGTATTAGACTCAACTCTTAGCTAGAATTAGTGATCTAGTGGGGATGATGATCAAGATTGATGACACCACCTTGAAGTGGAATCTGGGTGAATTTGCAAGAATCATAGTCAGAGTGGACGCCCAAACACGGCTACTTCTTTCCATACTTTTGAATGGTAGTCGATACCAGATTGAATATGAGAACATGCCAGAAATCTACATGAAGTATGGTACAATTTGTCATGTAGACAAAGAATGCAACTACATCACATACTTTTCTTCTCCAAATTCCTCCACCTCTAGCACCACTCCTCTGGTGATTCAATCCCCATAGTCTCCTTCCATCCACAACAAGAAACTAGGGAGATGCACGGTGACCAAAAAAGATGGAAACCTGATAATTCATCAAGGTAACGGCCTATGCCCATATCATCATGGGATGTTTAGTCGAACTTGGTAGACATGGAAAGAAAATCCAAATACTATGTAGAAAAAGAGGATGACTAGGAGTATGTCCAAGATTGACGCAAAAAGAAAAAGGTGCATAGCAAGTGCAAGTGCAAGTGCACTCAGAGAAGATGGTGGATCCTCCTATGAAAGAACAATCCTAAAAGGTCACACCCCCCAAAAAAGACAACTTATTCATTCTCATATACGATGAGAAGTGTGAGGGTCATGGACAAGACACCATTTTTCAATTCAGCAACTTACACGATAAAAGCGGTTGTGACTCGTCATGCTCTACCTTCTACTAGGGGAAAGGGTACTGGGAATGGTGGAGTTATGCTAAGAAGTAGGAAGGTCATTTACCAGCCCGTGAAACTCAGTCTGAGACAAGAAAGAAAGAAATGCAAGCTTGCCCAATTGGTGGGTAGTTCTAGTAGCATGCATGAAGGCCAAAGAATTCTAAATTTTCACGATTAAAACTGAGTGAGACTCCTCAGCTTAAGGGCGATCTGGATATGGGGATGTGCGCCACCATCCAATAATCTCTCCCATCCTTATTTTTCTAGATTTTCCTATGGAGAACCTTATATGTTGGAACGTCCAAGGTGCAAGATCCAAGGACAAAGTATGTCTTCTCAAAGAAGATATAGTTATGTATAAACTTTGTCTCGTAGCTTTGGTCGAAACAAGATGCAATGGTACTATTGCCCTAAATATTATTAAACAACGCAGTTACTCTTACTCACACTAAGTTGAAGCCCTTGTCTTCTCTAGTGGTATCTGGCTACTATGGAATCCAAGGCACTACAATCTTAAAATCTTGATGAATCGCAGACAACTCATTCACATCAACATCAATGGTAGCAAGTGTGCTGCCTTTGTCTATGGAATCCCTAGCCCCGATAAAATGTCTCTCCTTTGGAACCGCATCAAAGAATTTATCACAAGTTCCATGGTGAATGGGCTATAGTAGGTGACTTTAATACAATGTTGCACCCTATTGAGAAGTCTGGTAGCTGGTATTTTGACAAAAGTGCAAGTACTTGTTCAAAGACATGTTTCTCTATGCAAGTGTTGCTGAAATCAAGGCCAAAGGACACTTCTTCACCTTCAAATGATTACTACTTCAAGAAAATCTAGACACAATTGTTGCTAATGAATAATAGATATATGTGGAAGGAGGATTACAAGTTTGTAATTCCTTTCATTTACTTAGACCATAATCCAATCCTCATCACTGGAAACCCTCGTATAAGACTGTCACCTGCTACCTTCCATATCAAGGCAAACTGGCGCCTAATACCCAAGTTCAAGGAGGAACATCTACCTCTTTGGAATAATCAGAAACCATTTGTAGAAGCCCTTCACACTTTCCAACCTACTTCTCCTACATGGTTTCTAATCATGTTCTGGAGGAACACAAACTTAAACATGTTGCTCTGAAGTGCCTCGACAAATGCTAAGTACAAGCTAACCTTACCCCTTCTCGTTCTAATAAGAGGCTTGTCATTAATCTCCAAGAGCAGTTCCATTGAATGTTACTTACAGAGGAGGTGGACTGGAAAGAGAAGGCCCATATCAATTGGCTACAACATGGTGATTGCAACATAAAATACTTCCAAACCTTTGTAAAACCTAGACGAAAAATGAGAAAAATCACCATAATATGTGATGAAGATGGTGATTAAGTGATGGATAAGGGAGACATTCAAACCTTAGTCTGTAACTACTTAAAACATCTCATGACCACTACTTTTGGTGTGCCTGCACTCCCTATCACTAATAATATGTACATTAGAAAGTTACCAGGTATCTCCCCACAAACCTGTAATTTCATTACATGCATGCCCGATTCAGCTTAAGTCAAGCTTTTCATCTTCAAGACAGCCCCAAATAAGGTGGCCAGACCTGAAGAAGTCCCAAATCAATTCCTTCAATCTCATTGGTCACATGTTGGTGATTCTATACAAAAGTCCTTCAACACAGGGATGATTGATCCTATTACAACCCCAATTTTTGGGTTCCTTTGGTGAGAAATGTAATTTCTCATATTAAATATATTGAAACAAATAATGATATCATTTGTTTTGAATAATTGGATTTCGTTTACAATAGCCTTGGTGATTGTGTTGTGGGCTTTATTGTCTATTGGGCCTGATAATAAGAAAATTCAATTAGTAAATGAATAATTGAGTTTTTGAGAAAAGAAAGATGTGGAAATCTCTAGACGGAAAAAGAACTTAATCCAAAGGTGGATTTCATGCCACATGGGTTCCTTGGGTTCCAAGGAGTCCAAAGTTGCAAAAAGAAAGCAATAAGAAAAGAAAAGATCAATTAATTATTTCTTTATTAAGAAAGAAATTGAAAACAATGGTAAAATGTGGAAAACAAGTGAAAAGAGGTATAATTGAGTTATCCTTAGTGGAATTTCGTATCTCAAGGATTTCTAATGTTAAAAGGAATACCAATGAGGAAAATAAAAAGAGAAATAAAGAGAAATCCTCAAAAAGAACTATTTTAATAAGAAATAAATAAGATAATGAGAGATAATGAAGAATAATGCATTTAGATGTATCTAGAAGGGTAATGAGTATCCAATAAAAAGGATTTCAAAATAATAGAGTTTCTTGGGATCCAAGGAGTCCCAATGAAAAAAGAGGAAAGAGAAAATACCTATAAAAGAAAATAAGAATATAATACATTATTAATGGATTATGTGGTATTGTTAAAAAGGAAATAGTTCTACTAAAGGAAAATATAAATTTCATGGCCAATGAATTAAAATCCAAGAAGAAAGAGAATAACAGAAGGATTTTCGAATTTCCTAGTTATCCAAGAGATATGGTTTATTAAAAGAATAAGTTAGGAGAGAGAAGAATTACTTATCCATGAAGGAATTAGGATCGTATTGGGAAAAGAACTCTTTTGCTCTTAAATGCACACCCTAGGGTGTGGATATCCTCCCCTATTTAAGGGATGGAACCACAACCTCGAATCTAGGAGGATCTCAGACCTCTCACGTCTTCTTCAACCCTTGAATTTGTTCAAACCCTAACCTGTGAAGACGGCTCTATCTCATGAGCAACAAGTGACCATGTGTAGTCGAGATGGTGGGTGGATTCCCACGAGACTGGGGAGGGGCTTCGCCGTCGTGGCCCTTCCCTAGTCTGATCGCAGCAGCCGCAGCACGGCTGCTATGACAGCCACACTACAGGCATGTCCAGGCCAAACCGGTCATCATGGCCACGAGATGAAGACACACAGTAGAGTGTGGAGGGCCAACGGAGGTCGGGGAAGGATCGTCCGTGGCCTTCAGGTCCAGAACCTGACGGGGGAGCTGTGCCAAGTTGCGACTAGGGCATCGCAGCCGGGCTATGTGAGGTGGAAGAAGACGGGAGTTGATAGGACAGTTTTGCCCCTCCGTGGGCCGTAGCAATGAACAACTTACCAAGGGTAGCATGGTCATTCCGTTATAACTCAGCCGCGGCTAAGTTTTGCATGGAAAGGCGGCGTGGCAGCTCCCGATTGGTCCAAAAAGGTAAACCTTGTGAAATTCATATCTCAATAACCATAGCTCATATAGATGTGCATTATACATGAAATTTGTTCAGGAGAATGAGAGGGACTCAATAAAAATGTTAATAGAACCTAATTTTGCTTCTAATTTCAAAAGTTTCTAAAGTGATCATATAATGCATTAAACTTTGATTAAAAATCCTAATTGTAATTGGAGATCAAATCAAAGATGCTTAATGGGTTAATTCGAGTATTAATAACCTGTTGAGAAATAAAGTGAGGTTTGAATATAATTTGGATAATGTTGGGCTTGTTTTAGGGTTTTAATCCATGAATCCATGATAATGCATGTAGAAACCCTAATCTAGGGTAAAGAAGGTAATTAACTTGAATAATTTGGAAATAAGTTGATATTAATACGTTAATACAGTAAGATCGAAAAAGAGGAATCTTTCACGTAATTTGTTTAATTTAGAGTTTCATCCGTATATTGGGCCTTGAAACCCTAATATTAGTGAATGATATTATTGATGGCTTTGATTATTCAAAATCATGAATTAAATTCAGAGATGATAGTTCCAAGATATTTCAAGTATAAAAGTTCCTAATCATGGATAGATACCCTTAATATGATAAGTAGGGTTTTCTAATGGATAAAGATGGAATTATTGGTAAATGGAATTCATAGGTGAATTAGATCATAATGAACTATGAATTGTTAATCCGGAAGGAACCTAAGATGATAAAAAGGCTCTAATGTGAGTATGTGAGTAATTAGGGTTTTGCACTTAGAACTGCTATTTTAGAGTATAAATGAAGAAAGTTGTAAAAAGATCAAAAAGAACCCTAATAAAACCCCAATTCGGATTAGAAACCCGAGAAAGTGAATCCAAGTCAATTAAATAGATATATTCTTGGTAAAGTGTAGTAAATAGGTTACATATGCTTTTTAGGAATTCTATGAATGTTGAACTTCTTCTTGGATTACTTGCTTGCTTGGAATTGTTATTAGCTTGTTGAATCTACAAATCAGGTATGTGGTTAATTATGAATAACCTCCTTAGTTTCCCGAGGATTTTCCATATGGTTAACCACATTGAATGAAAATTATCAGTTTGGATGTTCATACTTGCAGATCATAAAGTCACTATGATTATCACATTAATAATAGAAGTATGTATTCTCGCACCTACATGCCACCCTGATGGATGATGCCAAAGGTCAGGCCCAGATGGGTAGACCAATGGGCACCATGAGTGGTGACCCCAGGCACCAAGCTCGGGAATGAGAAGGTGGCCTATGATATTGAATGACTAACGGGCACTATGAAGGGTGACCCGAGGCACCAAGATCGGGATTGAGAAGGTGGCCTTAAGTCATTGGCGAAAGAAACCCTAAGGTGGGTATGCTAGGGTTAGGGAAAAAGCGGTGGAGAATGTCATACTGAAAAGCATAAATTGGGTTGTTAATTAACTTGATTGTGATAGTTAGATTTTTATCCATATGTGCAAACTTTTGGTTGTCCCCACATACCGGCATATTCTGATATGCTGACCGACGTTTTGTTTGTCGGCATTTTAGGTACAAGCTTGAAAATGACAAACAGTAAAGCGGCATATGTGAAATTAATTAAGAGTTAAAGTAAAAAGGAGGATTAGTTAGAGTAGACTCCGGATGCGGATAGATGTAGATATCCCAGTTTGGGAAAGGTATGCAAAGTTTTATTTTATACCAGTTTTCCATTTAGTTGGTAAATTTTGTTAATTGTTATTGATTATTTGTCGAACCTTTGATCCTATTAGTAGAGATAACAACACTGACCTTTTGGTCTCCCTTAATTGGGGGATACCTCGAGGCGGGGTCATTGCAATTGGTATCAGAGCATAGGTACCTCACTTAATCTTTAATAATTATTAAATTTTACAAATTCTATAGAACCCAAGGGAGTTATTAGAGGATTATCCAAAAGACAGAGGTGTCTAGAAAAGGATCACGACTAGGGGTTGGTAATATTTTCCTCCGCACCGCTAGTCGGAATACGAGGACTCCCGGATCCGTGTGACTGCCTGGCCAAAGTCTTAGGGTATGATTCGAAATAAGATACCTTTAGGACTCTCTCATCTTGTTCATCCCTTCTCAACTCAAATTATGTTAAGGACCTTAAGTTTTAGGGTTTTCTCTCTTTTCCTCACCCTCTTGAGGTATGGGTAAGGTTGATAAGGATTAAGGAATCCTCCACCAAATTAATAAAAAGCATGTAAATAAGATGTCATGGACATAAGCTTAATAGAGTAAGCATAAAAGAATAGATACATGCTTAGGTCGTATGACATAAGTTGGCATTGCTCTCAGGAGAGACCTGAGTCTAGACCTTCTTTCCAGGAGGATGAGTAGAGAAAGTTAGTCTTGGAGGTAGAGATCTCCATTAAAGTAGAGACCTGGTACATCCTCTAAGGATGATGTTAACCCTAACCCTAAGTGGAGGCTAGAGAGAGAGATGACATCACGAGTTAGATGTCATGGTTGACTGGGTGGACATGCCTTTGGATTTCCATATGAGCCAGGAGAGGTTGGATGACCTAGCACCTTTGGCAACCCAACCCTGGGATGGGTCGTGCATGTTGGAGCAAAGGATAGATCCTTCATGGATAAGGTTAGAGAAGAACCTATGGAAACCCCATGAGGTTATATGAGCATGTCATAATATGCACCCAGAGCACGTCATGTAGTACAGGTAGTAGGTTGAAACCCTGGATAAGGGATCACGATGGATGGCTTATGAGATCAGCATAACGAGCTATGGGCAATCATGAGTAAACATAAGTTTGAGCATAGGCTTCACCCATGTATGCTTGTGAGCTTGATCCAACTTGATGGAGAGAGGACCTCTAGTTGTAAGGCTGGATGTGGAGTTAGCTCTGGAGATAGAAAGCAGGACCCGAGCAAAAAGGTTGGAAACTTAGATTCCAAGACATGAGGAACAGTGGGGAGTTAAGGATGATGTGACCTAAGTGGATGATAGTGGTTGCCTTATGCTTGACCCCTGGAGGTTGATGATATCTTGGTTGCCTTTAGAGGAAACAAACCCTAGAGAGAAGATGAAGCTTCTGGTACCTATGGTATAAGTGATTACCTACTAGATGAGATAAAGAGTGCTTTAGACCCTGAGGAGGTTTAAGTAACCAGTTGTGAGGCTTTATACCAAGTTAGTTGTCCTGGAAGAGGACTCAACTCCGAAGTGTTGCTCGAGTAGAAGGATCATGGAAGTACATCACATATCTTGGACATGATTGATTCATGGTTAAGAGATTGAGCATGCAGTTGGACACCCGAAGGTGAACCTAGGGTTCCTAGGCCTAAGAGGGGAAGCAGTGTATCCGATGGTCATGATGAGATTTGAGTCTCTATAGTTTCGAGCATGGTATTGCTCATGTCTAGAGGTAAAGGAAATCCCCTAAGTTAAGAGTATGTTGGATGGACCCCTCATGACTAAGTTGATCTAATGTTGAGGAAAGAGAACAAGTATGACCAAGCATGCTTTAATAGGTGGTCTACTTGTGCCCTAGTAGCTGCTGGGTTAGGCATGTTCATATGGATGCAGACCCTAAACATAAGGACATTGGTGACCTTTGTTATCAAGGTGTGGTTTCCTCCCATCCTGGGAGAGGGATCCTTTTGTAGGGTGTATACCAGTTTTGTGGGTTTTAAGGAAACCTAAAGAGGTCTTATAGGATCTTGAGAAGCTAAGGGAAGAGTACATGGTAAGAGAATGAACATGTAGACCAATAGTTAACCATCTCTAAGTGCATGTCGATGTGTTACCATGGAGGTAACTGGTATGGGGCCTGAACAAGGTAGGTAGGTCACCATGACCCTAATGAAAGGATGAAAGTCAGCCCTAGAATGCAGAGAGAAATGATGAAGGCTTAGGTAAGGTTCTAAGTTGAACATGTACTATAATGGAATCCCAAGTCTATCCTAGGGTTAGGTAGGGATAAGACCAATGGAAGTAGGAGTTGCCTAATTCCCTAGTTGCACATGACCATAGGGTCGGGAGGTAACAACTATTATTGTCTGAGGGCCATGGGTTAGGATATTGATCGCCTTCATGAACTCATGGGACCCAAAGGGAATATGAGTAGGGCACTCTCTGTATGAATAAGGGAAGAGGGATGACCCAAAAGTGCTGGCACCCTATAGACCTAGAGGAGATGACCAAAGTTTGTGTGGTGACCGAAGTAGATTCGAAACCAGTTTTCCATGGAGGTAACTTTGATATCAAGATGATTGCAATATAGAGGCATAAACGAAACGTTTCAACTTAGATCTAAAGGTGTACTGGTAAGGTGGGATGTATCATCTCTACTCTTGGAATAGGAAGACCTTTGTATTTGGACTATAGTCGAATGCTTATTTCCCCTCGTTATGGGAGTGAGAGATAGGACAGTACGCATGCCAAACACTAAGGATAAAAGATGATGTGAGTTGGAACGTTGCTAAGAGGTAGGAGGAAAAAGAAGATAACATATCTTGGTAGAGTGAATAATACATGGATGGTTTACCAACACTAAGAGAAATAAGGTAGTCATCTTATAAGGATGTTTTTAGCACACTACTACAGAACCTACCTTTAGTGTCGGTTATTTAAAGCCTTTAGTGTCGGTTTCTAAGCGACACCTATGTGGGCGACACTAAAAGCTCACCCATTAGGCGTCAGTTCCAAAACCGACGCCCAAACTCTTTGCGCGCCACCGAAAACGCGCCATCATGGCACTATAGGCGTCAGTTATTAGATACGAAACCGCGCCCAAACCCTTCGCGCCACAGAAAGGGCGCCATCTTGGGCACTATTAGTGTCGGTTTTTTACAAATAACCGACGACATATATCTTTGCGCCACAGGAGGGAGCCAACTTGGCCACTATAGGCGTCGGTTATTGGCTAATAACCGACGCCATATAACTCCCAACACGGCCGTGCTGGACAGCACGGCCGTGGTGTTAAGGAAATAGACGTCGGTTTCTATTAAAAACCGACACTGTAACCTATTTGGCGTCAGTTTTATACAAATAACCGACGCCTATTGTTTTTTTTCTGTCATCCTGCAGACCTGCTGTGGCTCGTCACAGGATGAGAAACCTATTTAGTTCAGTTATGAACTGCAGGTTTTCCAACATCCATTGATATCAGCCGACAACAGGCCACAAACCTGCAAAATTAAAAACAAAAATATTCACACATGCATTTAGCAATGCAACCTGCAGTTCCATTTTATTTTCACACATTTAGAAACATTCATGTAGCTAGCAATCTGTAGTTCCATTCATTCACATTCACACATGTAGAAACATTAATATAGCAACCAACACTTTCATTCATTTTCACTCAGACACATGTAGAAACATCCAGACATGTAGAAACATTCACACATATATTATAATTCAGAAATTCATTTACAAAATATCATTGTTTAGTCATTATTCGCTATCAGGATCCCAATTATATTTTAAAGCCCCCACTATTTATATGGTTGTTGCCCATTCTTCTCTTACTTCATTTAATTCTACCATCGTATAGGGAGCATGTACATCTGGTAAGTTCGTTCCTGTAGTGGGGTCATCTTTCAACACCTGTAAAGAGAATGATGTATATATATAATTAATGAGCTATAAATAAGATTGATATATTTCATATTATCTAATGAGACTATATAATACCTGAGCAATACAATCGATGTCCATACAACATGACAGACTAACACATATATAGTACATAACAACAACAGCGTTGAATTTACATACAACACTAGCTTAGTACATATATAGTGGGGCTTATAAGGTGACGATCCCACCTGGTAAAACAGGTTACCGACAACTACATGTTATGACTGGGAGGTCATGATTCAACAACCGTATGCATTAGCAGGAGGACAAACAGATCACCATATGTTTGTCCTCTTGCTAATGCATACGGTTGCTGAATCACGACCTCCCAGTCGCAACATGTAGTCCGTAACCTGTTTTAGCAGGTGGTATTGTCACCTTAGTCCCACTATATATGTATTAAGCTAGTGTTGTATGTAAATTCGGCACTGCTGTTGTTATGCACTGTATATGTGTTAGTCTGTCATGTTGTTATATGAATCTGAAGCACTTGTGTGTGCTACACTTTATGTATTGTATATGTATCCTGCTTCTCTTCATTGGGGCTTCTTTTGCTGTTTAGCATTTGTATTAACTAGAAGATAATGAAACATCAAATCAGAAAATGATATTGATATTAAAAAAGTAAACATTTAGCTTCAATAAAAAAATATAAACATGCATGCCTCTAAAATTGTGATCTTTTATCAATTAACAATCCTTCATTGTGATCTACGCGCACATATAAGTCATCATTAGCTTCTTCAATATTTTGTGGAGTTGGCAACCCAACTGAGAATGGACTGGAGTCATCATATTTATCATAGTACTCTTCTTCATCTATAGGATCTTCAATGAACTGTCTTTTACCATGAAGAACAACCGACCATTTATCATTTGCAGGATCATCGATATAAAATACTTGTTTCTCCTGTGATGCCAATATGAATGGTTCAGCCTTCTCGCCAATCTTTTCAAAGTTCACTAAAGTGAAACCCAATTCATCCACTATAACTCCTTTGGTGTTATCAACCCAATTACATTTGAAGAGCGGAATTCTGAAATCTATGTAGTCAAATTCCCATATCTCTTCAATGACACCGTAATATGACATTTTAGCTTCACGTGGACTCTTATCCTTTGCACTTGCAAAAAACATAGTCGATGCTTGAAGGGTGACCCCACTGTTTTGGACGACACTCTTATCATCTTGGCGCTTTGTGTAATATGTGAATCCATTAATGTCATACCCTTCATAAGACATAACAGTCAACTTTGGTTTAAAGGCGAGGCATTTGATAGTTTCAGTATTATCATCTGGTGTTTGAGATAGTTGATGTAAGACTTTATCTTCAAACCACTTAATAAAAGTCTTGTTATGCTCTCTAGCAAGCCACATTGTATTGGCTCGAGGATATTGTCTTTTGATGAAATTGGTATGTTCCTCGATATAAACGTTCACTTCGTCCATGTTGTGTAAAATATAAAAATGACCTTGTTCCAATTGCTCACGGCTGATTACTTTCACACGTGATCCCAAAATTCCTTTGCCAAATAGCTCGTCAATATTCTTGTCATTATCAGGAGTGTCATTACCACTGAGAAAGTCATTGCAGAAATCCATAACCTCTCTCGCCACATAACCTTCAATAATACTCCCTTCAGGCCGATAACGGTTTCGAACATCACCTTTAAAAATGCTCATGTATCGTTCAAAGGGATACATCCAATGCAAGAAAACCGGTCCCAAGATTTTCACTTCCCTAGTCAAGTGGACAACAAGATGTACCATGATATCAAAGAACGAAGGAGGGAAATACATCTCAAGCTGACATAGGGTAACAACCACTTCTCTTTGCAAAATATCGAGAGTCTCAGGGTCAATAACTTTGCTGTAGAGACTATTGAAAAAGAAACAAAGTCTGGTGATTGCAAACCTTACATGCTTCGGCAATATAGATCGAATTGCCACGGGCAATATTTGTTGCATTAGAGTGTGACAATCATGAGATTTAAGACCTATCAACTTCAGATCTTTCATTGATACCAATCTACGGATGTTGGATGAGTAACCATGTGGAACCTTAACATTTACCAAGCATTCACAAATAGCTTTCTTCTCCTTTCTAGACAACGTGTAACAAGCGGGAGGTAAGTATGTTCTTTTATTACCCATTTCACATTATTCTGTTAATTCTGACCTTATTCCCATTTCACGTAGGTCCAGTATGGATTTTATCCCATCTTTAGTCTTACCTGGTATATTTAACAAAGTACCAATGATGCTATCATAGACATTTTTCTCAACGTGCATTACATCGATACAATGTCTGACTGTCAAAGAACTCCAATAAGGAAGATCCCAAAATATTGACTTCTTCTTGAATGAAGAATTGTCACTCAGTGTAGTACATTGTGATCTCTTACCAAATTCATTGACAAAGTCTTTTACTCTTTCATAAACAACCTCCCCTGGTATAGGTTTAGGTGCACTGTGTTCCTCATTCAATCCATTGAATGCTTTGTGCTTCCTACAATATGGATGGAATTTTGGAAGAAACCTTCGATGACCGAGATATACATTCTTACCGCCATGTTTTAGTCTTGTTGAATCAGTTTTCTCTTCACATATAGGACACGCTTTAGCTCCTTTGACACTATATCCAGACAAATTCCCATATGCTGGAAAGTCATTAATAGTGCAAAACAGCATAGCATGCAAACGAAATGTCTCTCTTCGTGAAGCATCATAGGTCATCACACCTTCACCCCAGAGTTTCTTTAAGTCATCAATCAGAGGTTCAAGATAAACATCGATGTCATTTCCAGGTTGTTTAGGGCCCGATATCAACAACGACAGCATTACATACTTATTTTTCATACACAGCCAGGGAGGAAGATTGTATATAACAAGCATGACTGGCCAAGTGCTATGTTGGCTGCTCAATGTCCCGTACGGATTCATCCTGTCTGTACAAAGCCCAAGTCTTAGATTCCTGACTGCTTCACCAAATTCAGGGTATAATAGATCAATCTTCTTCCACTGTGGGGAATCAGACGCATGTTGTAGGATCCCATCATTATTTTTCTTAACATCTGCATGCCACCTCAAATTCTTCGCATCTATCGGATTGGCAAACAAGCGTTGAAACCGTGATATTATAGGTAGATACCACATCACCTTGGCAGGAGAACCAGTTTTGGACTCCCCTGAAGTCGTCAATTTATACCGTGACACACCACATATTGGACAATCTTTCAAATCCGCATAGTATTTTTGAAATAATACACAATCATTAGGGCATGCATGTATCTTCTTGGCATCCATTCCCATTGGGCACAACAATTTCTTTACCTGGTATGTTGAGATTGGCAGCTCGTTTCCTTCAGGAAGCATTTCTTTCAACAAAGACAGCAATGACGTGAAGCTTTTGTCGCTCCATCTGTTGTTAGCTTTCAACTTATACAATCTCAACACAGCGTTAAGCTTCGTAAACTTAGTACAACCTGTGTATAACGGCATCTCATCATCATGCACAATGTTTCTAAAAATGGGAGGTGGATCGGTGTGCTCTACCCCACAACTATCCAGCATCGCATCAATGATGTCTACTGGAACTGGTTCATTCACATCTACGTCATCGTAGGCAATTTCTTCTTCGACACAAGCACTGCTATCGACATCCACTGGTTTCGGGTTTGAAATCTCTCCATGCCAGTGCCATTCTGTATAGCCTTGTATAATCCCGTTGCACATGACATGAGTTTTGATTTCGTCACCAGTGTTGACTTTAAAGTTGTTACCGCAATGCCTACATGGACAGTAGAACCTATCTCCAGGTTGTTTCCTATGTTCCTTGGCAAATCTAATGAACTGGTCAAGACTAGAAATAAACTCTGGGGTGCAGCGATTGCGAATTGACATCCATGATATATCCATTATATGATCAAAGAGAAAACAGGTATATATTAGGACAAGATTAGGGTCTAGGGTTAACAAATACATGTGATGTCATTATTATATATAATAAATGTGTACCACCTATCCATTCTTGAACACCTAATCTCACTAGTAAGTGTATAATGTGTATTGGGTTTTCAAGAAAATTTCGCCAGCATTTTACCGCTGTTCTCCAAGTACATATGTACTTAGAGAACAAACGGGGAAATGCTGCCGAAATTTTCTTGAAAACCCAATACACATTATACACTTACATCCTAAGCGAGATTAGGTGTTCAAGAACAGTCCCAAACCGGGGACTATCTAAGATTTACTCCTAATGAGTAAATCTTGGACGGGTTTCTAGGCCAACAAATAATGTGTTGTCATTCTTATACCTAAAATCCTAGTTCTTCAAGTTAGGGTGATTATTGATGTCTTTGAAATCATGATTGGTAATTTAGGGAAAAGTTCATCATTTACATTCCAAGCATGTCACATGTGTGCATTACAGTTCATCATTAAGCAAGATATAAGTAAGTATGACGTCATATTAAAATAGACTATACAATATGAGAAAATAGTAGTGTAATCATGCAAATGGGAACATTCATGGGAACACAGACTTCAGTTATAAGCATTCATGTAGAAACTTTCAGTTCCATTAATTAATCTCTTTTTACATCCACACACAGGGGTGTACCCCTAAACAGTAACTAAACATGCGCATAATTAAAAAAACTATTAATACAGACAAGTCTAGATAGATAGACAACTAAATACTACACCAACATGGTCCCACATGCATCAGTAACTTCTTTTTGATGATGAAGCTGTGTCACGAAGCTCCTCACTGTATTTAGATGAATCTGAACTGACAGGGGCCTCAGATTCAGATTCCTCATAGATGATATCCGACGCCGTGCGCTCATACCGCAGAAGATGATCGGGGGTCTCGCAGTTGCTGTTGGTTATCCAAACTTTGATGGAATTATGGCCAACTGGATGGAGAAAAAGCATGTTCCAACGGACCACATGCAGCTCTCCAATCCAATCACACCAACTGGATTTTGATACAAGATTTCCCGCCAAATCATACTCAACCTCGATAACATGTGAATAATTGCCAAAAGTTAGGGTCACTTTACCAGGCATGTAGTGTCTTCCTTTTAGAAAACGCCAATGTTTGGGTATGACCAATTGGTTTAAGGAACGATCATCTAGGATGATGTCCAATTGTTCTTCAATAGGGAACGTTAACATTGACATAGAGGCCCAGTTCATAGTGACTGTTATGGGTGGACAGAGACTGCATAATATTAGTGTAAGTACATATAACGATGTTATATATTTTCAGAAAAAGGTGTATAACATCAGTTAACCTTTTATTGCTTGTCATAACCAACTTTATTGTGGTAGACATGATAGCTTGAAAAGAAGACTACATATGTACTTAGAGAACAAACGAGGAAATGCTTCCGAAATTTTCTCAAAAACCCAATACACATTATACACTTACATCCTAAGTGAGATTAGGTTTTCAAGAATAGTCCCAAACCGGGGACTATCCAAGATTTACTCCTAATGAGTAAATCTTGGACGGGTTTCTAGGTGCTTACTAAAATAGAACCATTATATGGAACTAATCCTACATTATACACATACTTTTCATGAGTAAGATAATGTGCACTTCATGGAATTATTAAGATCTGAATATATATAAGTTGTTTCCATTTAGGGAAAAGTTCATCACTTACATTCCAAGCATGTCACATGTGTGCATTACAGTTCATCATTAAGCAAAAGAAGGGTGATTAGGATTCTCACCAAGAATATAGCTAAACTATTAAACAATGATTATAGCTAAACTATTAAACAATAGACTTGCCACACATAAAACACCCTATACAACTATAAAACAAAAAAGTATTAAGTATATATGCATGATACAATAACTATTTTGCATCACATTACAACAGACTTATCATTGATACCTTACTAACTTATTGCTACATTTACATATCATCACTTGATCAAAAATTACAGCAGTACATTTAACCAAAGTATGCATTCTAAAATCTATGTCATGATTAGTTACATGTAATTTACTTGGATATACAGCAGTACCTGATTACTATGTCTTACATACAAAGTATGCATATAAAATTAACTAAGGCTTATCATAGAACATGTATTGTATAGACAATAGAGGATTCAGCTCAGTAGAAGCACAAAATCAGTACCTAAACCCTAAAATCACACCTTTTTATTATTTATTCTAACAGGTTTATGTACATCAATATGTGTATGAGCCCTAATTAAAACGGATTCTCATAGGAAGTAAATAAATTTAAAAAAAAAATGCCCAGCAGTAGGGCGGGCACCTTGAGGGAAGAGGAGCAGAGGAAGAAGAAGAAGGCAGGGCGGGCACCTTGAGGGAAGAGGAGCAGCGGACGGAGCAAGTCCTAGCAGCTGCCGGTGGCGAGGAGAGGAGCGGCGGAGAGGGCGGCGAGGCTAGGAGACCTAGCTGCTACTGGCGACGGCAGAGAGGGCGGCCGACGGGCGGGCGGGCGGGCGGCGACTGCTTCTCGTGGCGACGGCGATGAGTGGCGAGCACGAAGGAAGGAGCGGCGGCGACGGAGCACGGCGGCGGAGCACGAACGGTAGGGAGCGGCGACAGGGAGCAAGAAATCACCGGAGCTTAGGAAATCGGGAATGAAAAAGGGAAAGGGGAAGAATCGGTCCGGCTGGTGACCTATTAAGTTGACAATAAGTGTCGGTTATTAAAAACCGACAACTAAACACCCTTTAGTCGTCAGTTATTTAGCTATGAACTGACGCCTTTTGTAAAATTTTGGAGCCAATTTTTTCGCTGGAATTTTGGGTTTGGCGATTGAGTTTAGGTGTCAGTTGTTTATTAATTAACCAACACTTCATAAAAGCGGTACTCGTGTCTGGCCGACCTTCGTAGATTGGATGTCGGTTTATGTTATTAACCGACACTATAGCATTTAGGTGTCGGTTTTTGTATACAACTGGCACCTGAAAAAGTGACTTTATAAGCCATTTCTGTAGTAGTGGCATGAGCTATGTGGAATTTGCAAGTGATACAAGGTTGAGTTTGATCACCATTAGGATGACCTCAGAGTTTCTTGATGAAGACAAACTTAGAGTTTGAGATGGGATGATAAGTAGAATACGTGGAGGTGTATATCTTCAACATTACCTAACACCTAAGGATAAGAAGTGGTAATGAATGCTCTGGTTGAGATATAGTTGTCTAGTTTAGTTGGAAGCTAGAAGAAGTCAAGGTTGTTCGACTAACCCTATGTTTGGAAAGAAGTTGTGTTTTGGCTAACACACAGATATAACAAGATATGTTGAGGAAGTTAATCGTTGTTTGGTTAGCCAGTTTAGTCCTTAATGTAGTGAAAGGATGGTGATAGAACCTCAGATACACTTCTTTGGATAGGAAGGTAATAAAACCCTGATGAGAGTGGTTTAGGGTTTCCGAGGTATCGATCTTGAGGAATCAGGACATACAAGAGATCATGGTTTTAAGATCACCAAACATTGTGATACTACAAAGATAATAAGTGATAGTAGCACTTTGGCTGCTTGATGTGATGTTGCATGTAGCATGTGGCCATGAGAGCCAAGGGTGAAGGATGAACACCAGTAACCTAGTGCTTTGACTTAAAGGTTAAAGAATCCCTGAGAAGGAATGGGAGTTCATCACTATGGATGATGTGGAAAGTCTCCCCTTGACCAAGGAAGGTCAGGATGCAATATGGGTTATGGTAGATCGCCCTACCTAGATGACAGGAGAAGGAAAGGAGTACTGTCAAGGGATAGATTTGGTTGAACTAATTAAGAGAGAAAGATGGTTCAACCACACCATGATGCGAGTTCAAAAGTTCTTGAGTAAGACCTAAAGGTTCACTTCTATGGGGTGGAAATAGATACATGAAGAACTCGATGATAGAATATTTTATCACCCCTAACTAATGGTTAGTATGATCCAGACAAGAGGGTCTGATGAGAGCATGTGTGCTCATTCAGGGTGATACAAAGAGATAGTTCTCAAGATGTGACGTTAACCATCATAGCCTATTATCGGAATGAAAGAAGTTCTTTAAGGAGGTTGTGTCGGTCACCACTTCAGTATGATGATGTTGGTGAAGGAGGCCTCGCGAAGGTCAGAAAAGAACCACAGTGTGTGCAGATGAAGTCGCTTTGATCATGCAATGGATGAGTGAGAGCCCAGTGGTGACATGAGTCGCAAGCTGATGCAAAGCAGACTGACATGCAGTTCACTGTGGGAGAGTATGTGATGTGAAAATCCGACCCCTCTAAGCTACATCTGAGAAAGATGAGTCCCCATTATATGGGTCCTTTTGAGAGGGATTAGTGGAGAAGGTTATGTTTGACCTTTCCCCTCAGGATAAGTAATGTGTGATGAGTTCCATATGTCTGGTTGATGGAGCTTCCACTAGCGTGGAATTGCGTGCACCACTAAAAATCCTAAAGATAGTAAGTCTTTAGGTTTAGCCTTGCTTATACTAGGTTAAAACTCCACCCACGTATGCTGAGATACGTGGAAGTCTTATCGCAGTATAGTTAAGGGTCAAATCCACAGGACAACGATCTTGTTGGCAGCAACAAGATGGAAAATGTAAGAATTTCACTTAACTCCTTAATAGTTGATATTTAGTCCAAAGATTGGATTTGTTTGTTTTAAACTAAGTGCAAGTAAAGTAAAAGCAAGAAAGTAAACTTAGGTTGTTAACAATGATAAGGAATCACTAGGATGTGATCGGTTTTCACCACCGCTACGCATGGATCAAGACATGCAACATAAAAACATAACTTGCAATAAGAGTTAGATCAGTTAGTATCTTTGTAGACTTAGCTTCCTTTCGGAGAACTAACTACGAGGAGCGTGGGAATGTTGTAACGCTTGCCATCCTTGTAGGAGTGGTCACTTACTTTAAAACATTTCCTCCGCAAAGTGTGTTCCTCAACTTATCAAGGTTGTACTTTCATACGTCAATTGATTCCATTTCGTAGTATGAAAGTGAAATGATGTAAGTGAGTTTACTTCACTTCTTGGAAAGCACTCCTAGATACTGAAATAGGTGCATGGTGGATACATGCACCAAAAACCAACATACAATCGAGTTTCGAATCTAATAGTACAAACATAGACAATTCATACTAAAAGATAAAAGACAACACAAGTTGGTGATCAAGCAACAAGCATTCATTAAATGATTGATGTCGAACTGTGAAGAAAGTATATCTCTATTGCAAACTATGGATTACATTTCATGATATGAAACATGGGTAGCGGGGCTACTGCCCGCACCCTAGTGAAATGAGACTACTCACTCATAGCAAGGACAAAGAGGGAGGCGAGAAGAGAGAGAGAGAGAAGGTCATCCCCACGAAGGAGAGAGGAAAGTCAACCCCTTTGGAATGAGAGCGAAGGATGATCTTCAAACTTCACAGGTTTCTCGATGATGAGGACTCCCCTTCCCACCTTCTTTGGCAATGAGAGAGAAAGCAACTTGGGAATGAAGTGTGGATCTCAGACCGACAGCCTTTGGGCGGAGGATGGAGGATGGAATAGCTCTAGAGTAGGAGAGGCAGCCTATGGGCGTCTAAAACCTGATGTCCTTGGGAGGACCCCTTGGGTCTTATTTATAGGCCTTAAGTGAAGTCCAAACGGTTTGGTAAATTTTGGGTCCAAATGGTTTTGGAAACCGTTTGGACCCTGAGACCATTTGGACCCTGAGACTGTTTGGACTCTGAGACCGTTTGGACCTCGAGACCGTTTGGACTCTGAGACCGTTTGGACTCCATACGGTCTTGAGATCGTATGACTCCATGCGGTCTTGAGATCGTATGACTCCATGCGGTCTTGAGATCGTATGACTCCATGAGGTCTTGAGATCATATGACTCCATGCAGTCTTGAGATTGTATGACTCCATGCGGTCTTGAAATTGTATGACTCCATGCGGTCTTGAGATCGTATGACTCCATGCGGTCTTGAGATCGTATGACTCAATGCGGTCTTGAGACCGGTTGACTCCATGCAGTCTTGAGATCGTATGAATCCATGCGGTCTTGAGATCGTATGACTCCATGCGGTCTTGAGATTGTATGACTCCATGCGGTCTTGAGACTGGTTGGCTTCATGCGGTCTTGAGACCGGTTGAGTCTTTTGTGATTTTTTTGTGTCTTTTTCTGTAAATAAAAGGGAGAAAAATTAATCTAGCAGTATGTTCGCAATAAAAGAGAATCGTTAGAGATTTTGTCTACTTTATCTGAGAAAGAATGTGGAAAACTGAAGAATATTACTAAGATAACATCACAAAATTGGAGGTTATCACCCCCCTAACTTAGAGTCTATCTTGTCCTCAAGTTAGATAGAGTTGAGGCATGTAATGGCGAGGCGATTTTATTCAGTTAAGATTTCCATACTCTTGCTTCAATTCTAAACCTGAGATCTCTTAAGGTTGTATCGGAGCTTTTTGCCTTAACTCTTTCAGGTATTGAGAGTTGCTTGGATCTTCAGGTTTCTTCCATATCTTAGCCCGCATTGGGACCACTTTTTATTTATTCGGTGCATGTCATTGACTCTAATCAGTTTTATACTCCTCTGAGAATCCTACCGGAAACTAGAGTGGGTATGAGGGTTGGCTAAAGGCTTAGTGTGTAACTCCCCCTTCAAGTGGGGGAGGGGTTGTCTATGCTTTTAGGATCTCACTACCGGGCACGATACATCTGCCTTCTTGAGAGAAGCTGAATGTACCGGCTAGGCGAATCCTTTATCAGCCTTTCATATATTTAGATACCTTAGGGTTTCACTACTGGGCACGACACATCTGCCTTTGTGAGGGCAGCTAGATGTACCGGCCAGGCGAGATCTTTGTTGGTTCTACATATAGATCCTTATTTATGGCACAACTCTCATGGTTTTATTCAACACTTTGGCTTTTATTCGTAAACTCACAGACTTGGGATTTGAATATTTAGGGATTTTGATTTTGGCGGCCAAGCCTCTTTTATTTGGAGAGAAGAAAATTGTTCTTAGAGTTGTTCGACATGCACTTATTTGGTTTCTACTTAGTGGTCCACTTGTATGGCTTCATGATTTGGATGTCACCTGATGTCCCTCTAATCCTTGAGGTTGTTTTGGCTTATAGTAGCCCTGATGTTGTCCTGTGGAGAGTCAGATATAGAATTGAAACAGAAGCATGAAAATTGAGTGAAGATGATTTATTAACTCGCCATTGCATGTCTATGTGTTATTCTTGTTGTTGCTCTTGAGGGCTACTGGATTCTAAAGTTAGCTAGTGATGACTTTGTTCCAAGTAGGTTTTATTATCAGGAAAGAAATTAAAGCAAAAACTAAGTATGTGCAAAGAAAACTAAGAAAATTTTTATACGGAATTGAAAAAGAAGATAGAAAGGGAAGTATTTAGAATTTATACCTCGCTCTTGTCCAGTGTACTCCCCCCCCAACTTATCACTCACTCTGTCCTCAGAGTGTCAAAGTGATAGGTTAAGAAGTACAGGGACAAGGGCGTCAAGCTTCTGTTAATCCTGAGTTTGCCCCTGGTGTTCTGAGTAGATTAGCAGCGAACTTCACGCGTAAGGCATGGTAATCCACGTCCGTCATATCCTCTACTGGTCTTTGAAGGGCCATGATTGTGTACATCTAGTAGAGGATGTGGAAGTCGCAGTCGTTTGATTCCCGAATTTGTTGGGGGCATTTGTGGTTGAAGGATGGGCGATGAAAGTGTTCTTTGTTGTATGCCCTTGTGTGCTGACTTAGCAAATCGATTAGTCTGTCTGCACATTCCTTTGCCACCTCCTCCATGGGCGTCTTTGGTGTCACTACATATTTCTTCTGCTTTGGGTTGAACTAGATATCAGAACTGTTGTAGATGATAGTTGTTCCTTCATGTAGGTTTGTTGCCAGAAGCAGCCAGTGCTCATGGTGAAGGAAGGGGAGCATTATAAACTTCGGTGTTGTATGTTGGAGAAAGGAGATAAGCGCTTTAGTTGTTCTGGAGTTCTTTAGCTATAGGAGATCGTCCTTCATATAAGCAGATGCCATATAAGTTGTAGGGTGATTCCGTCTGAGGAGAAACTGATAGGCAGCCATCAAGCTCACGGATAGAGACCCCTTGAATTGTACAGTTTCTCGTAAAGTGTCTGCCATGACCAAAATGTCACCGGACATGAAAACGAGGTCATCCTTCTCGGCGTAAAGCCTTGACATGATGAGACAAAGTTCATTGTCCGAAAGACTTTTGCAGGCCCTGAGATCGAAGTCTGGGAAAGTTGGTTCTATGGTAGATAGGGGCACAATTTGTGATGAGGATCTCCTGATGGTTTCCCCTGACAAAAGATCTATGTCCCCTTTATCCTATGCCAGATCAAATTGGGAAGGGCCCCATTTTCTTTGCACGGGGACTATGGCTGGCTGTTTGTTTTTTTCTAACTCCTTTAAGGTTTTTCTGAAACGTTGCCTTTGTTGATGTTGAATTGCTGAAAAGAGGTAACGGGGGACGTCAACTGGTGCCATTGTCGGGTCCTTGAAGAACCGTCTATCACAAATAAGCTCCATGGAATAACGCCCTCGCAAGGAGTGAAAATCTTCAATGGCTAGCTCACTGAAGGGGATTTCTTGGTTTAGCGCTTGAATGTGATAGATAGTACAAAAAGCACAATCCCTAGAGCCTTTAGTGGTTTGGACTTGCAGGTTTATTATTTGGAACCATGGTTGGCTCCAGTCCTGACGGAGGGATGGGTGTGCAGCCCAAATTATCTTAAGGAGACGGAAGGGTATACATCGTGCTTCTCCTGCTCCTTCTCCGACAAAATTTATTGTTCCGGCTGGCAACTCAGTGGTGCAAAAATTATACACCTTGGCGTCATGAGCCTCGGTATCCACAATCATAAACAACCAGTGATCAGACACTTGGAATGGCACTGTAAGATATCGTGCCCTCCGTGCTAGGCCGGCACACAGTCCCTCTATTGACTTGGCTCATATTTCTTTGTATAACAAGCCTATGGATAGAGCCGGTGAGGCATTAAACACTGGTTGCTGCCTCTTTGAGCTTCTGTAGACTTCTATGCAATTGGCAAGTAAGACACGGAAGATTACCATTGACATCGTTGACCATGGTCACAAGATGTTGCGGAAGTCTTCACGTGTTAACTTGTGCTTAGTCTTTGTGTTGTGGTAGATGATGTCGCCCCCCTCTTTGGCATCGTCAATAATAGTGTTCATGATGAAGATGTCCTGAGCATCTAGTGTTGAGATGGCCACCATATCTAGATCGTGCATCTTATGCGGTAGAGGTGGTGGCGGGGGAAGCTCCTGCGGAGGGGGTGAAGAGGTTTGCTCCAGATCTTCTAAAAGAACTTGCATGTCTTCATCTGAGTCGGAAGCAGAATCGAGTTCTTCATCAGTATCAAAACGTACTCGTTCTGAATCTTCCTGTTCTGGAGGAAAGGGCACTCATTGGTCAAGTGAGGAGAAAGGTTGAGGGGCGGCTGTTGGTGTGTTTGTGCTGGTTCCTAAGATACATTGGTGGAACTCAGCAAAAGCCGCATCTTTTACAGACTCACCTATGGATCCCAAAGCAGAATAATCAAGGAATTGGTCTCCATATGATATATTTACATTTTTGTTGTGGGTGGGGGACTTGTTATGATGCCCACCTTCTTGGTGGGCTCTGTCTGATCCTTTCTGAGATGGTTCTGCTCCTTGGCTTCGGCCCTCCCCAACATTGTCTGGGTCATCAGATTTGTCATCTGAGGAGGTGGTATCGTCATTAGAATCGGCTGAGGAGTCAGAGTCATCTTCTTCTTCATCATCGCCTTCTTTGTCAGCTGTTGCTTTATCTGCTAGCTTCTTGTGTGCTTTCTTTTTGCACTATTGATGAATGTCCTGTAACTCGTCAAATGCCACGTGCACATGCTCGTTCATTTCGAGCAGTGTGTCGTGTGTTTCTTTGAGATCTTTGTATCGGCCCTCGGCAAAGAGGAGTCGTGCTGTAAGATCTGTTACATTAGCTCATAATTGTTGGATTTCATTGTTTGCCGACTCCTCTTGGCGATTGATGAGTTGTGTGAGGGTGTTGCTGATGGTATCCAAGCGCGTGCTAAGTGTTGTTTGCTGCTGCTTGAGCTCGCGGAAAGTCTCAGGAAGAGGTTGAGTCTGCGTGGAGATCTCATCGACTTGCTTGGCCATCGCTTCTTGCTGGCGTTTTACCCCAAGGATCAGCTCGGGCAAGTTGTTGAATTGGTTGTTGACGTGATGAACTTGCCTGGCCATTACATCTTGTCGTTGCTGAAAACCTTGGAGGATGCTTGGCAAGGCGCGGTTCTGTTTGTCGATCTTGGCTACCTGCTGAGATAGTCCCTGCACATAAGAAAAAATGGAGTTCATAATGTTAGAAGGGTCAGTGAGGAGGTTTTGGATGGTGTCGAATTGACGTCCGAATTCCTCACCGACATTAGTGAAAGGGACCCCAATTATGGAAGGGTGGGATGGTTGGGGTCTGGTTGGAAAGGGTGGAGTGTCCTACGGAAGAGACATTGTTGATGGTTCGGTGAACTGTGTGGTGACTATAGATGGTGTCACCAGCGGTGGTGGGGTGGTGGTGGATGGGAAAGGTGGTGATGTTGTTGGTGAAAATGGTGGGATTGATAGTGGTGGGGAAAATACTATGGAGATGGATGTGAAGGTAGTGAATTCTAGTGTAATGGTGGAAAAGGGGATGCCCAAGGAAAAAATGGGTGAAGTGGAGGATGTAGGTGATTGTGTAGTTGTGGAGAATGATGGTAGAGTGGAAGATTGTGGAAAGGTGGAGGGTGGTGAAGTGGTGGTGGTAAGCTCAGCGGTTAGACTCATAATGAAGGACTCTAGAGATGATGTGGTGATTTGTTTGTCGGGGAGGGTGGGTTCTGGTTCTGGGTGTGGTTTTGATGTTGGTGTCCCAGACAGTTGTTGTTGCTATGAAAGCCTTTCGGAGGGTCGTTTCATAGGAATTTTTGTTACCCTGGCTGTCGGGGCGGTTATGCTGAGTTCTGTCTGCCCCGCTTTTGCTTTTTTCTTTGGTGGTTTGACCACAGCTATGAGTTTTGTAAGCTCCTTGTCAGTGAAGAGGAGCTTTTCCTTTTCATAATCTGCAAGCTCCGGGAGCGGTAACAGGGTTCTGGATGATTTAATTGTAGGGCAGAAAATGTAGAATAACTTTGCATCCTTGTCTTTGATGATGTAGGAGTTCTTCAACGTTTGTTCGTTGGTTAGGATGTCGCCTTTTATCTGTGTGCATCTTGGTAGAGGTATGTCCAACTTGAGGTATTTGATGATGGATGTGATATGCCCCCCCATGCAGATTTCCTTCCCCAGGGCGTAAGTGGATAGCTTCTGGATCATATGACGTCCAATGTTGACTGGTCTCCCATGAAGGATAGACCAGAGAACAAAAAGATCTGAAATTATGACGTTCCCACCCTCTTTCCTTGGGAAAAATGCACCGGTGAGAATTTTATGCAGCGTGCGCACGAATCCAGATTGTATGTTTGAGGCTTTGCATGTCTTCACCTCATAGGTGGGAATCCCTGTCAGGGATTTCCAGAAGTTATGTTTGTTGAAGCTGGTATTCTCAGTTCCAACGGCTTTGGCTTTCTGAAGCTGCTCTTGGTTGTCTATAAAAATTGCATTCAACATGTTTTCTGTGATGACAACCTTGTTGCCAAAACGTTTGGTGACCAGCCTACGGTCACCTCCATCCCTAGATCTGTGCATAATGTCGACTGCTTCTTTATTAAGATGTGTGAAGAATTCCGTCGTAGGTTCAGCATAAGAGATCTTAGGTAACAAATACAGCCTTGAAAGATTTGCGTTATCTAGCATGGTGAGGATTCTGTCATAGATCCCCATTTTGAGCAGTATGTTGGAGCAGACGTACTTTGTAGGTTGTAAGATTTTATCAATAGAGGGTAGGGTGTGGATGTAGAGGTTTTCTGGTGGTGGTGCTGTGGTGGTGATGGGAGGGAAAAAGGGAACAGTGATGATGGCGGAAGTGGCAGCGGAGGTGGTGGTTGGTGGAAAGTTCTCTGCCAAGGTTTGCTCCCTTGCAGTGACAGGATGAACCTAATTCCTTGCTCGCTTCTTTGGCTGCTGAGTTGTGGTGGCCTCCTGGGCCATCCTTTTCCCTTTTCTCTTTGTGGTGGGGGATTCTGCCTTAGGAGTCGGCTCATATTCTGAACCTTCATCATCATCAGAAGAAATTTCTTCCACTTCTACTTCAGATGCCTCGGCTAGACATTTGTTGATGCAGACAATTTCACACAGGATATCTATGATTTTGACCTTTGGTGGGGCTTGTCTAGTTGTGTTGTAGTTATCTATGATCTTTTGGAGTTTATCGTGGTCATCCAGTAATTTCTCCTTTGTCCAGAAGGGTGTATCTTCAGTTCCGATTGGTTGCTTTGCTGGTGCAGCCATTTCTGAAAATAAAAAAGTGATGTGTTAGCATAGAAATTGGTATGAATGAGTTTATATATATTTTCATGTTTTAGCGAAAAAAAGCGGTGTTTAAAAAGACCAAACGGGTTCAGGACCGTTTGGTTCCAAACGGATTGAAGACCGTTTGGTTTGAAACGGTTTGAAGATTGTTTGGTTCCAAACGGTTTTAGGACCGTTTGGTGCCAAACGGTTTCAAGATCGTTTGGTCCCAAACGGTTTTAATACCATTTGGTCCCAAACAATTTCAAGACTGTTTGGTTCCAAACGGTTTGAGGACCATTTGGTTCCAAATGTTTTCAATATCGTTTGGTCCCAAATGGTTTCAAGACAATTTGGTTCCAAATGGTTTGGAAACCATTTGGAAGGTGAAACGTTAAGGGTGTTGCGAACGGGAGAGAGGCGGAACTCGTGGTGAAAGCAAAGACAGCAGAGATAATGACAATGGTGGCGATGGAAAAGGGGCTCGCGGTGGTGCCGTAGACGGCGGCGATGGTACAGACAGTTGCGGAGGCGGACAGATGATGGTGCGATAAAATGGGGAACTGCTGCAGTATTGCAGTCATCGGAGATGGAGGCTCATCTACCTTGTAACTGGTGGAGACGAAGAAGGTAATCGAAAAGCGATGGTACTGAGGTGAGGTCACCGCGGAGAAGCACGGGACTTGGGTCGATGGTGGCGGAGGGAAACGGTGTTGCAGATTGCACGGGAATCGGGACACAGAGGCGATGGAATATTGCTCGTGCAAGGGTTTAGAAAGCTCGGGAGTTGAAAGAAAGAAGAAGAAGAAAGAGGGGGGCTAGGGCTATATTTATAGGATTCGGGGGGTTGACCTTGCAAAACCCTTAGGTCAAACGGTTTAGAGACCGTTTGGACTCCAAACGGTTTCAAGACTGTTTGGTTCCAAACGGTTTCAGGACCGTTTGGCTCCAAACGGTTTCAGGACCGTTTGGCACCAAACGGTTTCAAAACCGTTTGGCACCAAACGGTTTCAGGACCGTTTGGGAGGGTTAAGGTTATTTTGATTTTTATATTTTTATGTTTTTTTTGGTTATGTGAATTTGTTATATTTTCAGAAGATAAACCTAAGGTAACTTAAAAGAACAGAAGATAAAGACAAAAGAAAAACGGTGGTACTCAGATCTTGGGTTGCCTCCCAAGTAGCGCCTGGGTTTTACGTCGCTGGCTCGATGAGGTTTCGATGTTGTTATGATGATGTTGTGGCATCTATGATCTCAGTAGTTTGTCTCGGCATTTTATCTGCTGGAGTGTAGTAATTTTTCAATTGATGGTCATTGAGTGTCCTTTCTCCCCCATTGTCATCAACAATTATGACAGCTCCAGTTGGGTATATATGTTTGATGGTGAAAGGCCCGGACCACTTTGTGCGGAGTTTTCTGGGGAACAATTTGAGCTTGGAGTTGAAAAGAAGGACTTTATTTCTGATTTCGATGTCTTTTCTTTTTAGATAACCGTCATGCCACATCTTGGTTTTTTCTTTATAAATCCTGGCATTTTGATACGCGGTCATTCGGAGCTCCTCTAGCTCTTGTAGTTGGAGTTGTCTTCTTTCTCCGACACTGTTGAAATCGAAATTCAGTTGTTTAATGGCCCACCAATCCTTATGTTCCAGTTCCACTGGAAGATGGCATGACTTCCCGTATACCAAATGGAACGGGGTTGTCCCGATTGGAGTTTTTAAAGTTGTTCGGTAAGCACAAAGGGCATCGGGAAGCTTGGTGGACCATTCAGTGTGGTGTCTATTTACGGTTTTCTCTAAAATTGCTTTTAATTGTCTGTTTGAAACTTCAACCTATCCACTCATTTGTGGATGGTAAGGCATGGCAACTTTATGATTGACTCTGTATTTCTTTAAGAGAGCTTCAAAGCTTCGCTCCAGAAAATGGGTTCCACCATCAGATATGACAGTTCAGGGAACTCCAAATCTGGGAAAAATGATATCTTTGAACATCTTTATGACTGGTTTGGAATCATTGGAAATTGCGGGTATAGCTTCGACCCATTTCGAGACATAGTCCACAGCGACCATGATGTAAGAGTATCCATATGAAGAGGGGAAAGGACCCATATAGTCTATCCCCCAGACATTGAAAATCTCGATCTCCTACCACATGGTGAGAGGCATTTCGTTTCTTTTTGTTATACCACCGGAGAGTTGACACTTGTTGCATGATTTGAAAAAATCATGGGAATCTTTTTCCATTGTTGGCCAAAACAAACCCGATTGTAGGATTTTTATGACTGTCTTTTTCGAACTCATATGTCCCCCAATGGGGCCGGAGTGACAATGTTCTAGGACAGGAGTGATTTCTTCCTCAGGTAGGCAGCGGTGGAAGAGTCCGTCTGTGCATAGTTGAAAGAGGTAACTTTCGTCCCAATAGTATTGCTTGACATCGTGGAGGAATTTCTTTTTGTCATGGTAAGGGGCGGAAGGGTGAATGATTCATGTAGCTAGATAGTTTACAATGTCAACATACCAGGGGAATCCTATTGTAACTATCATTAGTTGGTCATCAGAGAGGGAGTCTCGGATGGGCACTTTATCCTCGTCCTCAACTTCAATACGACTGAGATGGTCGGCGACGACGTTTTCCACTCTGCTTTTGTCTTTAATTTCCAAATTGAATTCCTGAAGCATCAACACCCAGCGGATAAGTCTGGGTTTTGCATCTTGCTTCTGAATTAGGTATCGTATGGCGGAGTGGTCAGTGTAGACAATGACCTTGGATCCAATCAAATAGGAGCGGAATTTCTCGAACGTGTAGATGACAGCCAGGAACTCCTTCTCTGTAGTAGTGTAGTTATTCTGTGCTTCATCGAGCGTTTTAGATGTGTAGTAAATTTCGTAAGGTTCTTGTCAATCCACTGTCCTAATACGGCCCCTATGGCGTAATCGCTGGCGTCACACATGATTTCGAATGGTAGCGACCAATCTGGGGCTCTCAGTATAGGTGTAGAAATTAAAGCATTTTTGAGAGTTGAGAAACTTTACAAGCATTCTTGGTTAAGAATAAACTCAGCGTCTTTGGTCAGGAGTTGGGTCATGGGTTTTGCTATTTTTGAGAAATCTTTGATAAATCTTCTGTAAAATACAGCATGACCCAAGAAAGCTCGTACTCCTTTTATATCTTTTGGTGGCGACAATTTCGAGATAACATCGATTTTTGCCTTATCGACCTCAATCCCTCTATCACTCACTCTATGCCCGAGGACGACACCTTCAGTTACCATGAAATGGCATTTTTCCCAATTCAGTATGAGGTTCGTTTCCTCGCATCGTTGTAAAACTTGTCCAAGGCTGATTAGACAGTTATCGAAAGAGTCTCCGTAAACTGAAAAATCATCCATGAACACCTCCATTATGGATTCTAGTAATCCTGCGAAAATGGCAGACATACACCTTTGGAATGTAGTAGGTGCATTACATAACCCGAATGGCATTCTTCTAAGAGAATAGGTTCCAAAGGGGCAGGTGAAGGTAGTTTGCTCCTAGTCTTTCGGATGTATAGGGATTTGGTAAAATCCAGAATGACCATCTAGATAGCAGAAGAACTTTTGATGAGCTAAACGTTCAAGGACTTCGTCGAGAAAGGGAAGAGGGTAGTGATCTTTTCACGTTGATTTGTTTAATTTCCTATAGTCGATACACATCATCCACCCTGTCACAGTCCTTGTAGGCACTAGCTCATTTTTGTCATTTAGCACGACAGTGCCCCCCCCCCTTTTTAGGGACCACTTGGACATGGCTGACCCACTGGGAATCTGAAATTGGGTAAATTATGCCAGCTTTCAGAAGTTTGAGGACTTCAAGGCGGACCACCTCCTTAAGGTTGGGGTTTAGATTTCTTTGGTGTTCCCTTGAAGGCTTGAATTCCTCGACCATGGGTATCCTATGCATGCATAGGGAGGGATTTATACCTGTCAAGTCAGTTATTTTGTACCCAATGGCCTTCTTGTGCTTCTTTAATTTGTCGAGCAACCTTTCTTCTTGGTCTTCTGTCAGAGTGGAATTGATGATAATTGGACATAATTTTTCCTTATCCAAGAAGACGTGTTTAAGTACCGAAGGTAGAGTCTTCATCTCGGGGGCCTTAGGCGCCTCTGTTGTTTCTAAAATAGTGACAGATTTGAGCTCTTCAAAGGTGGCCATAGGTGCTTCTTCGGATTTTTCTAAGTGTTGCAGGCATTGTTGAACCAATTCATTAGCCGAGAATTTGACTTCTGGATTAGTTAGAACATTTTCCAACTCATCAGGTGGCTCGGATATTTCCAGTTGGGACATTTGGTGAATTGCATCTAGAAGAAAAACTTCCTCTTGAATGATGGGTCCTTTCACGCTATTGAGGACTCAGAATTGAAATGCTTCTTTTCCCAGTCTCAAAATGATTGTACCCGCTTCAACGTCTATGAGTGCCCTGGCGGTGGCATGGAAGGGTCTGCCAAATATTATGGGTATCTTAAATCCTATTTGATATCCATGATGACAAAATCACATGGGACATAAGCATCTTTGCCTATCCTGACTGGGATGTCTTCGATAATTCCTAAGGGTGCAGTGATAGTAGAGTCAGCTAGCTGAATAGTCATTGTTATGGGTAATAAGTCTGTAAAATCCAATCTTTTGCACATAGAATAAGGCATGATCGATATGCTAGCTCCTAAGTCAGCTAATCCCTTCTTGCTTGAAGCATTTCCTATACAACACTGGATACCGAAAGAACCAGGGTCCTTCTTTTTCTTTGGCATCTTGTTAAGGATGATATCAGAAGTAGTCTAAGCTAATTTAACGGTCTCTTTCTCTTCTATAATGTACTTCCTTGACAGCAAAGTTTTTAGGTATTTAGCCCAAGCTGGTACTTCGGATAGGGCATCGAGGAGAGGGATGTCGATATAGAGTTTCTTCATCGCCTCCTTAAATTTTTGGAATCCGGTGTCCATCTTAGTCTCTTTCAATCTACCTAGATATGGTATCCTAGGTTTATATTGCAGGACCTTTGTCTCCTTAGAGGCTTGTTCCTTTTCCTTGCCTTTTTCAGTCTCTACAGAATTCTCAGTTGCTAAGCTTGGGCTTGCATTTGGAACAAAGACAGATGTATCATCATTATCAGGAGTGATCCTTGTAGCTTCACAAAAGACACGACCTGACCTGGTAGTGACAGCATTTAGTTGCTCCGGTCTATTCTGGTCATGTCTTAGGTTCGACTCTGGTTAGCCAGCAAAAGTGCCTACTGGATGTTTCAACTGGGCAGCAATTTGTGCTAATTGAGCCTCTACAGCCTTCTGCTGGGCTTGTTGATTAACGAGCATAGTTTGTTGTGATTGTAGCATTTTCCTAATCATGGTTATCTCATTAGTGGGCTGAGAGGGGATATTTTTTTGTTGAAATTGTTGTTGTCCTTGAAGTTGCTGTTTTGGCGGTGGTGCTAACTGAGGCTACTGCGATTGCTGCAGCTGAGGGGGTAGTTGTGGGTGTAGAGGAGGATGGGTGTATTGGTAGTAAGTGGAGGGATTCCTTTGGTAGTTGGACCTTGGTAGGTTATTTCTAAGATTCCCTTGATTCTGGTTAAAGTTTCTTTGAAATCCTGGTGGCAGTCTATTAGAAGATCCCCCTTGCGTTTGGTGTTGTGGATTGGCTGTCCCCGCAGGATTTCCATATTGGAACCCGGGGTGGTTTCTTGGTTGGCTTGGATTATAGTAGGCTTGTCCTGGTATGGAATGAATGGAGTTTACTTGCTCGGGTATCTGTTCTTCAGGTTGTTCGATAATTGGTTCATACTGTTGTTGCGGCAGTTGCATATCCATCATTACATTGTAAAGCAATCCACATGATAGCGTGGGGGGATCAGATGTGTGGCAAGCTTCACAGGACCCCGTAGCAGCTTTACCTTGCTAAATTTTGGGGGTTTTCTTCTTATCATATTCCCCAAATGAAGCTTCGAGCGCCTACTGCTTATGAGCGATAGTCTTTAAAGCTTCAGCAATAGCTTTCATTTCCATTGATTCTTCAGCTTTATAAACCTTGAGGACTCCTTTACCAGATGATCGTCCCCAATTGGATTGGTTTTCAGCTCCAAGGGTGACAATCTTCCAAGCATCTTCGTAATTTTTCCTCATAAAATTTCCTCCAGATGAGGAATCCAGAAATTGTTTGATGTCATCACTCACTCCCCTATAGAATGTTTCTATCAATTGATTCTGGGAGATACCGTGATGGGGGCACTTTCTTAAAAGCTCCTTAAATCTTTCCCATGCTTCTACGAGCGTTTCTCTGGGAAGTTGGGTGAAGTGGTTAATTTGTCTCCTAATTTCGTAGGTCAACGACAGAGGGAAGAACTTTTCCACGAACTTCTCTTCCAAGGGAGCCCAGGTGGTGATGATTGGCTCCCTATCTAGAGAGTTGTACCAACTCAAGGCCCTTCCAGATAAGGTGAAGTGAAAAAGATGTAGCATTATTGCGTCGAAGGCAACTCCGGCTTGCGGGACCAGTCGGCAAAGTGCTTTGAATCTTTTCAAGTGGTCCATGCAGTCGTCTCCAGAACTACCGGAGAATGAAATACCCTACATGATTTGAATCCATTGTGTCCGGATCTCAAAATGAGGTATGTAGATGATGGGTGGCCAGACTGGGTGGTTATCCTTGTAGTTCTTTGGGACGGCATAGTCTCGCAGTTGCTTGTTCCTCATCTCTAACTGGGCAGCCTCATTCTCAGCTCGGATGTGAGATTGTTCTTCAGCTCGGATCTCTACTTGAATTTGAGCATGAGTGTCGGCGATGAGTTGTGCTCTCTGGGCGGCTATTGCGACATTAACCCTTTCCATAACTAAGGCATCCTGTCGTTGGTCTTCAGCCATTTGCCTGGCTCTTTGGCGGTTGAGTCTAATGTGGCGGTGGAAACTTCTCTCTACCTTAGAGTCGTACTCTAGATCAGGGGAGAATCCGAGGTTATGTGATGGTTGCATACACGTCTTCTACCTGAGTAGAGGAAGAAGCACACTTGTTAGATAATGTGGAAGGTGTGATGAAATCAATAAGATATGGAGTAATGTTTAAACAAAAGTGAAAAACCCTAACCAACTAACAAGATGGTAAATGAAATTAAACGTTCCGTTGTCCCCAGCAACGGCGCCAATTTTTGATGGAGCTTCCACTCGCGTGGAATTGCATGCATCACTAAAAATCCAAAATATAGTAAGTCTTTAGGTTTAGCCTTGCTTATACTAGGTTAAAACTCCACCCACGTATGCTGAGACACGTGGAAGTCTTATCGCAGTATAGTTAAGGGTCGAATCCATAGGACAACAGTCTTGTTGGCAGCAACAAGATGGAAAACGTAAGAATTTCACTTAACTCCTTAATAGTTGATATTTAGTCCAAAGATTTGATTTGGTTGTTTTAAACTAAGTGCAAGTAAAGTAAAAGCAAGAAAGTAAACTTAGGTTGTTAACAATGATAAGGAATCACTAGGATATGATCGGTTTTCACCACCGCTACGCATGGATCAAGACATGCAACATAAAAACATAACCTGCAATAAGAGTTAGATCAGTTAGTATCTTTGTAGACATAGCTTCCTTTCGGAGAACTAACTATGAGGAGCATGGGAATGTTGTAATGCCAGCCATCCTTGTAGGAGTGGTCACTTACTTTACAACATTCCCTCCGCAAAGTGTGTTCCTCGACTTATCAAGGTTGTACTTTCATACGTCAACTGATTCCATTTCATAGTATGAAAGTGCAACAATGTAAGTGAGTTTACTTCACTTCTTGGAAAGCACTCCTAGATACCGAAATAGGTGCATGGTGGATACATGCACCAAAAACCAACATACAATCAATTTTCGAATCTAATAGTACAAACATAGACAATTCATATGAAAAGATAAAAGATAACACGAGTTGGTGATCAAGCAACAAGCATTCATTAAACGATTGATGTCTAACTGAGAAGAAAGTATATCTCTATTGCAAACTATGGATTACATTGCATGATATGAAAATGGGTAGCGGGGCTACTCCCCGCACCCTAGTGAAATGAGACTACTCACTCATAGTAAGGATAAAAAAGGAGGCGAGAAGAGAGAGAGAGAACGTCATCCCCACGAAGGAGAGAGGAAAGTCAACCCCTTTGGAATGAGAGAGAAGGATGAGCTTCACACTTCACAGGTTGCTCGATGATGAGGACTCCCCTTCCCACCTTCTTTGGCGATGAGAGAGAAAGCAACTTGGGAATGGAGCGTGGATCTCAGACCGGCAGCCTTTGGGTGGAGGATGGAGGATGGAATAGATCTGGAGTAGGAGAGGCAGCCTCTGGGCGTCTGAAACTTGATGTCTGTGGGAGGACCCCTTGGGTCTTATTTGTAGGCCTTAGGTGAAGTCCAAATGGTTTGGTAAATTTTGGGTCCAAACGGTTTTGGAAACTGTTTGGACCTTGAGACCGTTTGCACCCCGAGACCATTTGGACCCTGAGACCATTTGGACTCCATGTAGTCTTGAGATCGTATGACTCCATGCGGTCTTGAGATCGTATGACTCCATGCGATCTTGAGACGAGTTGACTCCATGCGGTCTTGAGATCGTATGACTCCATGTGGTCTTGAGATCGTATGACTCCATGCGGTCTTGAGATCGTATGACTCCATGCGGTCTTGAGACTGGTTGGCTTCATGCGGTCTTGAGACTGGTTGGCATCATGCGATCTTGAGACCGGTTGAGTCTTTTGTGATTTTTTTTGTCTTTTTCTGTAAATAAAAGGGAGAAAAGTTAATCTAGCAGTATGTTCGTAATAAAAAAGAATAGTTAGAGATTTTGTCTACTTTATCTGAGAAAGAGTGTGGAAAACTGAAGAATATTACTAAGATAACATCACAAAATTGGCATTTATCACTGGTCTAGAGCACTATGTGAGGTACCCAAGCGATGTGTTGAACCCTAAACCTATTCAGCTTTATGAGAGGCTGAAATGTCCTGAGTCACCTATGAGGGTACGATATACCAAGGTAGGAAAGAACTCAGATGGAAAAATATGAGATGATGAAGGTTCTTGGGAAGCACCATGGAAAGGGTAAGGCCACATGGGAGCCATGATGGACATAAAAAAGGCTCATCCTGAATTGTTTGTTTGCTTGGTGGAATTTTGAGGGCAAAATTCCTATAAGAGGGGAAGGATGTTACAACCCCAATTTTTGGGTTCAATTGGTGAGAAAAGTAATTTCTCATATTAAAGATATTGGAACAAATAATGATATAATTTGTTTTGAATAATTGGATTTCGTTTACAATAGCCTTGGTGATTGTATTGTGGGCTTTATTGGCTATTGCGCCCGATAACAAGGAAATTCAATTAGTAAATGAATAATTGAGTTTTTGAGAAAAGAAAGATGTGGAAACCTCTAGACGGAAAAAGAAGTTAATCCAAAGGTGGATTTCGTACCACATGGGTTCCTTGGGTTCCAAGGAGTCCAAAGTTGCAAAAAGAAAGTAATAAGAAAAGAAAAGATCAATTAATTATTTCTTTATTAAGAAAGAAATTGAAAACAATGGTAAAATGTGGAAAACAAGTGAAAAGAGGTATAATTGAGTTATCCTTAGTGGAATTTCGTATCCCAAGGATTTATAATGTTAAAAGGAATACCAATGAGGAAAATAAAAATAGAAATAAATAGAAATCCTCAAAAAGAACTATTTTAATAAGAAATAAACAAGATAATGAGAGATAATGAAGAATAATGCATTTAGATGCATCTAGAAGGGTAATGGGTGTCCAATAAAAAGGATTTCGAAATAATAGAGTTTCTTGGGATCCAAGGAGTCCCAATGAAGAAAGAGGAAAGAGAAAATACCTATAAAAGAAAATAAGAATATAATACATTATTAATGGATTATGAGGTATTATTAAAAAGCAAATAGTTCTACTAATGGAAAATATAAATTTCATTGCCAATGAATTAAAAGCAAAGAAGAAAGAGAATAACGGAAGGATTTTTGAATTTACTAATTATCCAACAGATATGGTTTATTAAAAGAATAAGTTAGGAGAGAGAAGAATTACTTCTCCATGAAGGAATAAGGATCCTATTGGGAAAAGAACTCTTTTTCTCTTAGATGCACACCCTAGGGCATGGATATCCTCCCCTATTTAAGGGATGGAACCACAACCTCGAATCCAGGAGGATCTCAGACCTCTCACATCATCTTCAACCCTTGAATTTGTTCAAACCTAACCTGTGAAGACAACTCTATATCATGAGCAGTAGGTGACCATGTGTAGTCGAGATGGTGGGTGGATGCCCACGAGATTGGGGAGGGGCTTCTCCATCGTGGCCCTACCCAAGTCTGATCACAGCAGCCGCAGCACGGCTGCTATGATAGTCGTGCACTGCAGGCATGTCCAGGCCAAACTGGCCACGAGTTGAAGACACCCAGCGGAGCACGGAGGGCCGACGGAGGTCAGGGAAGGATCGACCATGGCCTTCGGGTCCAGAACCTGACGGGGGAGATGTGCCAAGTCGCAGCTAGGGCATCGCAGTCGGGCTACGCGAGGTGGAAGAAGACGGGAGTTGATAGGACAGATTTTCCCCTCCACAGGCCGTAGCAATGAACAACTTACCAAGGGTGGCATGGTCATTCCGTTATAACTCAATCGCGGCTAAGTTTTGCATGGAAAGGTGACGTGGCAGCTCCCGATTGGTCCAAAAAGGTAAACATTGCAAAATTCATATCTCAATAACCATAGCTCGGATAGATGTGCATTATACATGAAATTTGATCAAGAGAACGAGAGGGACTCAATAAAAATGTTAATTGAACCTAATTTTTCTTCTAATTTAAAAAGTGTCTAAAGTGATCATATAATGCATTAAACTTTGATTAAAAAACCCTAATTGTAATTGCAGATCAAATCAAAGATTCTTAATGGGTTAATTCGAGTATTAATAACCTATTGAGAAATAAAGTGAGGTTTGAATACAATTTGGATAATGTTGGGCTTGTTTTAGGGTTTTAATCATGAATCCATGATAATACATGTAGAAACCCTAATCTAGGGTAAAGAAGGTAATTAACTTGAATAATTTGGAAATAAGTTGATATTAATCTGTTAATCATAAAGAGATACAGTAAGATCGAAAAAGATGAATCTTGCACGTAATTTGTTTAATTTAGAGTTTCATGTGTACAACGGGCCTTGAAACCCTAATATTAGTGAATGAGATTATTAATAGTTTAATTATTCAAATTCATGAATTAAATTTAGAGATGATAATTCCAAGATATTTCAAGTATAAAAGTTCCTAATCATGGATAGATACCCTTAATATGATAAGTAGGGTTTTCTAATGGATAAATATGGAATTATTGATAAATGGAATTCATAGGTGAATTAGATAATAATGAACTATGAATTGTTAATCCGGAAGGAACCTAAGATGATAAAAAGGCTCTAATGTCAGTATGTGAGTAATTAGGGTTTTGCACTTAGATCTGCTGTTTTAGGGTATAAATGAGGAAAGTTGTAAAAAGATCAAAAAGAACCCTAATAAAACCCCAATTCGGATTAGAAACCCTAGAAATTGAATCCAAGTCAATTAAATAGATATATTCTTGGTAAAGTGTAGTAAATAGGTTATGTATTCTTTTTAGGAATTATGTGAATGTTGAACTACTTCTTGGATTACTTGCTTGCTTGGAATTGTTATTAGCTTGTTGAATCTACAAATCAGGTATGTGGTTAATTATGAATAACTGCCTTAGTTTCCCGAGGATTTTCTGGATGGTTAACCACATTGAATGCAAATTATCAGTTTGGATGGTCATACATGCAAATCATAAAATCACTATGATTATCACATTAATAATAGAAGTATGTATTCTCGCACCTACATGCCACCCTGATGGATGATGCCAAAGGTCAGACCCAGATGGGTAGACCAATGGGCACCATGAGTGGTGACCCCAGGAACCAAGCTCGGGAATGATAAGGTGGCCTATGATATTGAATGACGAACGGGCACTATGAAGGGTGACCCCAGGCACAAAGCTCGGGATTGAGAAGGTGGCCTTAAGTCATTGGCGAAAGAAACCCTAAGGTGGATAAGCTAGGGTTAGGGAAAAAGCGGTGGAGAATGTCATACTGAAAAGCGTAAATTGGCTTGTTCATTAACTTGATTTTGATAATTAGATTGTTATCCATATGTGCAAACTTTTGGTTGTCCCCACATACTGACATATTCCGATATGCTAACCGACATTTTGTTTGTCGGCGTTTTAGATACAAGCTTGAAAAGGACAAACAGTAAAGCGGCATATTTGAAATTAATTGAGAGTTAAAGTACAAAGGGGGATTAGTTAGAGTAGACTCTAGATACGGATAGATGTAGATATCCTAGTTTGGGAAAGGTATGCAAAGTTTTATTTTATACCAGTTTTCATTTTAGTTGGTATATTTTGTTAATTGTTATTGATTATTTGTCCAACCTTTGATCATGTTAATTGAGATAACGACAGCGACCTTTTGGTCTCCCTTAATTGGGGGTTACCGGGAGATAGGGTCGTTGCAGATCCCAAACTATTAGAATCCCACACGGTTCTTATTTCCAAGGTTCTCCAACCACAGTGTTGCAGCAATTACTGACCAATCTCTTTGAACAATTCTTTCTTGAAGATGATTTCAAAGGTTATAGTTGAAAGACTAAAACCTCACCTCAATGCATGGATTTTAGATACTCAATCTAGTTTTGTCCCAGGTCATTATATCAATGACACATCATCCTTGTCTAAGAAGTTATCCATTTCGTGAAAAACAAATCTTTAAAAAAGCACTGGGTCAACATTAAACTAGGCCTTTCAAATGAATTTGGTAGAATGCATTGGCCATTCATCCAAAACACTATAAACAAAGTGGGGCTACCTAAAAACATCAACTCATTAATAATGGAAATCATATCAATTGAATCGACATCTATTCTATGGGAAGGCTTCCCATTACCTTTCTTCAAAGATTCATAAGGTGTGAGACAAGGGGACCCTATAAGCCCCTACGAATTCATCCTATGTATGGAACGTTTGAGCCAAACAATTTCCCAAGAAGTTTTGGATGGAAGTCAGAATCCAATCATTCTTTCAAGAGGGGGTACTCCTCTATTTTATGTCTTCTTTAACGATGATAGCATGTTAACGGAAAAGGCTTCTAAGAAGCATGCTTCCACCATCTAACAGGTGCTTCACTATATCTAGACAAATGGTCTCTAAAGAGAAGTCACATTGCTTCTTCTCTCAGAACATTCCTTCTGCCATAAGAGCCTCTTTCTACAACAAAATCAATATTTCTCAAACCGATGATTCGGCATGATACCTTGGTTTCTTTTCTCCATCATCTCAACAAGGACACACACCTAGGAATTTTCACCTCCTTATAGGAGTGTATGAATAGTTTTCATTGGGCACATCACCTTATCCAAGTCGACATAACAATCCATCTTAGATTATGCTATGCTAAATTTTCACCTTTGTCATAGTCTGTGTGACAACATCAACATGCATGTAAAAAACTTCATCTAGTCCAACGAGTGAGAAAACTAGAAGCTTTCCCTAGTTTTTTGGAAAAGAATTACCTCCTCCAAATCTGTTAGTGGTCTTTGCATTAAAGATACTCAAGATCAGAATGATGCCCTTATGTTAAAGAACATCTAGTGCTCCTTAAATAATCCCTCTTTTCTTTGGGTGCGCATTACGGAGGAAAAATATATGAGAGATAGATGAGTTAGTAATAAACCCTACTCTCTTGTATGGTCCTTTATCAAGAGAAACCTGGGAACTATTATAGATAATAGTAACACAGTTTTCCAATCTAGTACCTCGATAAAAGTTTGGCATGATAACTGGATTTCTGGTCTACAATCTGGGATTTTGATCCATCCTTTGTTATTCCACACAATCTAGATGATCTCATAGTGAATTCCATGGTTCTCGCAGATGGCAAATAGGACCAAGATCTAATTGTGAATCATTTCCCCCTCTACATGGGACATGTCAAACTTGTCCCTTGCCTAGTTCCTAGCATTGGCCCGGATATGGGTGTGGCCACACAACAAAATGGAGAACTTACATCCAAATTAGAATATGTGTGACCGCATGATACAAACAAATTCATGTTCGAGTAAATTGGGTATCTATATAGAAGCTCAAATTTCTAGAGAGAGTATAGATCCTTTCCTAGTTGCTCCAAGACAAGGTGCTTCTAAAAAACATTGAAAAGACAAGGCAACATATCGATGTGGATGCCACATGTCCAAACTACGATAATGCCATAGAATCCACCCTTCACAACTTGTGGGATTGTTCCTTTTTTAGGCCTATCTAGCATACCCTTATGGTCAATTCTGACTTCTTCACGCTCAATGAAGATAATTGGATCTCGAGAATCATCAATCCATCACCTGATACAACAACAACTTGTCTCATTCTTATATACTACTAGCACATTTGGCATCCACATAATGATCACATCCATTTTGGTAATATCTTGCACTCATACTCCTGAGTGGACTTCGTTAAGAGAATAAGAAACACTATTGTTAACCTTCCTTTAAATTGTTTTGGGTTTGGGATTTTGGTTCACCAAACCCACCGCAGACATGTACTAATTTCTATGTATTCACCAATGTTGCCATCACCCTCATGACAAAAAAAGCAAGCCTTGGCATCCATGTAGTGAATTCCAATGGTCACTGCATGATGGGATTCAATCATTCATCCACTGCTCAATCAACTCATAAAGCAGAACTACAAGAAATTGTCTATCCAATCCACATTTACAGGGTCAAGGGCTTGCTAAACATTACCATTATATCTAACTCAAAGTCTGCTATCACCACCATCACCAACAACTCTAATCCTACACCAATGTTCCATCCCTTATGAAGATAATTTTGTGGATATTGCCACCTCCCACAATCCATGGGTATTCACCATTTCCCTCACCATCTGAACACTGTGTCAGACGCCATTGTAAAAGTATGCTTTCCATTTATGCTCAATGTTATTTTAATTCTAAAAAGCCTCCTTGGCTTGGCATAATTGTAAATACTAATTTTCGAAGCTTCTGGCCTATTCTATAGCACATGATGAACAAAAGTTAAGCTCTAGGTTTTCCAAAACAATGTGTGTATTAACATATGAACCCTATTTAAGTTAGGTGTGGGTCCAAATATGAATGTTTATTGGAAAGGTTGAGATTGAATAAAATGATGAGAAATGATTTGAGTTACATATTTTCATGATTACATAAGAAACCTTAAGTGGATAAATGATTGGGAATGAAACTATACTTAGGGAATACGAGCATTGGTGGTTATACATGCAAAGTTATATGAGAATGAGAAGGAGACCTTGTTTAGTATCTTAGAATTGATGCATTAATACTTGTCATGAGTAATTCTTGTTCTTTATCATCAAATCCAGATTAATTATATGGTAATATAATTTCTAGATGAAGCCACAAAGATGAAAAACACTAGAGGGGGGTGTGAATAGAGTTTTAAGACAATTTTAACAATTATTGAACTCAAACAACCAACCACAAAATATTGGACAAGGGGACAAGGATTTAGAGTGGTTCCAACTTTAGCAAATACTAAAGTTGTCAGTCCACTACCCGGTTGCTTACCCAACCGGGATTTGGAAAGAATTTAATTTTATTACCTCACAAGGACTTTACATAAAATTACAATTCTCTCCCTAAACCCTTCAAGCAGCCTTCACCAAGAAGTAATCACACCAACCTTGAAGCAGCCTTCACCTAGAAGTAATTGCACCAACCTTGAAGCAGCCTTCCTCCTTAAGTAGCTTCCCATTGCAATAGCCTTCTTGAAGTAGCTTCCCATTGTGATAGCCTTCTTGAAGTATCTTGAACTCCACCTTCTCCTCCAAGAAGAACCTTCTCCAATCTGCAGCCTCCAACCCTAGGAGTAGCAAGGAGAATACAAAGAATAAAAGGAACAAGAAGGAAAACAGAAAATACAACTTATCCTTTTAAGCACAAGGCTTGATTTGCCTATATCAAGCGTATTGATCTCCTAACCAATGAGTGTAAAAGTGTAAGTGTTGTGGAAAGGAGATGCTAGCCTATAGGACACGAAAATGGAGCAATGGGAATGAATAGCCAATGTTGGAATTGCTCTATTGCTCAAAACAGATTGCCAATGAGTATTCAAGCTCAAGTATAGCACAAGTGTAGCTTAGGTGTATTTAGGTGTCCTAAGGCATGTCCTATTTATAGGAATGACCTACAAGTGATAAAGGACGTTCTAGACACTTTCTAGGGGGTTCTAAGTACTTAACTAGCCGTTAGGTATAAGTTAGGTGCATTAGTAACGGCTAGTTGCTTTATTCTACAGTTGCTGTCAGAGTCCATCTCGGTCGACAAATTGTCGACCGAGATACCTACTCGGTCGAAGTTTTGTTGACCGACAGGCTCTCTGGATCAACATTCATTTGCAACTGCCAACTACCTTGTCAGCTGTGTCTAACGGCTACTTGGGTCTTTCTCAGTCGAGAAGTTTGTCGACCGAGAGTGTCTCGGTCGAGGAGTTTGTCGACCGAGATTGACCCTGTTTCAATCTTTCAATTAAGGCACTAAGTGTGTGTATGAGTATGCATATGTGACACTATTGAAGGGGATGACATGACTAAGTGTGGTGTTTAGCTAGGGAAGATCTAACGCTTGATTTACATGAAGTCTAAGTACTTGTACATTATATATTTGTACAAGTTTACAATTGATTACATTTCATGACATTTACAATCATTCAAGCATATAGATTCCCTAGAGCTTTGTCATCCACCTTATTCCTGCAACACTCAAGTAGCGCGTTAGATCAACAAGAATGGAATGTTTGTCATCATCGAAACAAAGGGATTTATCATAATGTCCAATTTATCCAACAATCTCCCCCTTTTTGAAGATGACAAACATTTCCTAAATATGAAATAAGGAAATATAAAGCATGTGAGTTTCATACCTGATGATTACCTTTTGTAGCCATTCTTGTTTTGCAAGTGAGTGCTTGGCCATCAAGATGAAACTCATTTATATTTTTTATTTTATATTTTTTCTCCCCCTTTGACATTTCAAAAAGATATCCAGGGTGAATATTTTATATTTCTTCTCCCCCTTAATTTTATACTATGCTCCCCCTTTAATAGATATTCTATTAGGAACATGGATTTAATATCATTTTTGTCTAATTTAGCCACAATTTGTTTCTCAATCTTTTGCAAAGGATGTTAAGCTTTGAAATGATATGAGATTCCCTTAAGCTTATGATGAATGTATATTGATTTCTCACCCATTTTATAAGGGATGTTAAGCCCTAAAAATGAAATGAGAATCCTTTAATCTTAAAGTACATAAAAATGTCTCCAACCAAATGCATGGGATGTTAAGCCCTGATTTGTTTAGAGAGTTCCTTTAAGAACAAGATATATCATTTTTATGAATTTCATAGATTTTGTCATAACCAAGAGTAAAAGTACTAAGGTCTTAATAAGCTCCAAATGATGATTACAATGTTTTTGTAAGCTTCTTAACAAAATAATCAAATTTGTTTATATGAGCTCCCCCTTAATCTTACAATTAAAGCAATTTAAAGCTTCTAAGGTCACAGATGATTTTAAAGTATACTATGATAAAATGATGTCCAAATAAGCATTTTTGTCAAAGCTTATTTTAGGTCGACCTTGACTTCGACCATAGCACCCCTTGGTCAAATTTTATTTTAACCAAGAGGCAAAAATTGCAGATTTCCAATTTAAGCATTCATATGTGAAGTACTTGATTAGATATCAATTTTGAAGCATGTTTAGTGAAAACATCCTCTTAAAAATGAAAGCACGATTAATATCTCAAATCTTTTAAAGATGCCAATCGAGAAATTTTTATCTTATGTGTTGCAAGCATTTCTAAGAGAGATATCATCATTGAATTATTTTGCTTGCCTATCAAGGATCCATGCATACAATTATCATTATCTATTCTTGCTAACACAACATCATCATGATGAAAATGATAATTCCATGATTGTAATCACATGATTTCTATATGGGTAGACCATAAAATACTTTAGGAAACATCATGTGAATAATGAAATAATAGAAATTTCCTTTTTATTAAACTAAGCATAATTTCAGTTTTAACTTAAATCAAACCAAATTAATCTCATATAAGTTTTCAGGGATGATTTCCAATATATACAGTCATTAATCACAAATAGATAGCAATTTGATCAATTTCAAAAAGAATTCAGCAATTTTACAGCAGACTGGAAATCAGTGACATGCTCGGTCGACAATTTCTCGACCGAGGTTCACTCGGTCGACAGATTCTCGACCGACAAAGTTTCTGGAATATTTTCAGAACTGTTAATTTATTCCAAGCAAAATAAGATTATGCAAGTTAGAGCTCGATTGTGTTGAGATATGACATTTGTATATCAAGAATCAGTTTAGGTCAAATCTCAACTAGTTAATTTTAAGCTACTAAGTTTTAGAAATCCAAGCTAAATCATCATTCTTTTTCTTATATGGGCATGAAAATGAATAATGTCCAAGACGCATGCAATAATGAAAACTAATAGAGTCAACTTCATTTCTCTTTCTAGGAATTGTGTTCCTAAGTACAAACATAATCTTAGTCATGGATGGTTTAACTCTTTTGGGTTTATTTCTCCTTGGATCATATCCTAATCCTTTTCTTCCATTATAACTAGAGGAAATTTTCAGAATATTTTCAAGCATGTCATTTCCTCTTAACTCATTTACATTTCTTTGTAACTTAGCAATATCATTCATCTTCTTGTTTATATCTTTCTTTGCTTGATCTAAATCAGATACTAGAGAGTTTCTTTCTTTGACAACCTCATCATAATCTAAATGTGAACATAGAACAGGTTGTTTCTGAAGATCATTCACTTGAGTTTGCAAGTTTAACTTTTCTAAGGAAAGAAGATTGCAATTAGCTTCTACCGATTTTAACTTAAGATCATAATCTTCATTTTCCTTTTTGAGATTTTCATTTTCGGATATAAGAGCAAGAATTTTAACATTTAAATCATCATTAACTTTATTTGATTTCTTAAGTTTCTTCTTGCACTCAATATATTTTTCATGAGTATCTTGAAGACTAGCAATTAGATCTTCTTTTGGTAGATCATAAAGACTTACCTCTTCTTCATCTTCATTTGTTGTAGCAATGAGGCATTCTACTTCTTCTTTTCCATCATCACTATCATCACTTGAATCATCCCATGCAGCTTTATATGCTCTTTCTTTCTTTTTGTGAGATGATTTCTTCCCTTTCTTGAGTTTTGGACAATCACCTTTCATGTGTCCCTTTTTGCCACATTCAAAGCACCTGGAAGAAGAAACACTAGAAGTTTTGTTAGTTTTAAAACTTTTATATTGCTTACCATTTACAATGAGAGTTTCTTCTTCACTATCATCTTCACTTGTGTCATAAGTGTCCTTGGTTGATGCTTTGAATGCAATGTCCTTCTTTTTGCCTTGTTGACGTTCACGTTCTCTTCTTTCTTCCTCTTCTAAAGTTGCCTCATGAGCTTCTAGATTGCCAATGAGTTGCTCCATTTTCAGTTTAGTGAGATCATTAGCTTCTTCAATGGCTGTCACCTTAGGCTTGTATTTGGGAGGAAGTGATCGAAGTACTTTTGATACCTGGTCTTCTTCAAGAACGGTTTTTCCTAAGGCATTCAAACCATTAACAATAGAAGAGAATTTTGCAAACATTTCACTAATGGATTCATTTGGATCCATACGAAAGTGTTCAAACTTCTGTTTAAGCATACTAATCTTAGAATTCTTAACTTGAACCGTGCCTTCATAGGTTATGGACAATCTATGCCATATTTCATAGGTTGTTTCACAATTTGATATTCTATTAAATTCTCCTACTGAAATTGAACAATAAAGAGTACTTACAGCCTTTGCATTCATTTGAGCCGATTTTACCGTATTTGCATCCCACTCTGCATATTGCATTTGAGGAAGCTCGTATGGGGTTGAGACCATCCTCCATAAGTCCCAACTTATGCCTTGAAAGTAGAACTGCATCCTTCTCTTCCAATATGTGTAATTTGTTCCATCAAACACTGGAGGCCTAGCAACAAATGTCCCTTCAAGATTAAGGTTGTTGAGCACCCCGTCACCCATTCTTCAAGACCTTGTTAGGGTTCCTTGAAGCCTGCTCTGATACCAACTGAAAAACACTAGAGGGGGGGTGAATAGAGTTTTAAAACAATTTTAACAATTATTGAACTCAAACAACCAACCACAAAATATTGGACAAGGGGACAAGGATTTAGAGTGGTTCCAACTTTAGCAAATACTAAAGTTGTCAGTCCACTACCCGGTTGCTTACCCAACCGGGATTTAGAAAGAATTTAATTTTATTACCTCGCAAGGACTTTACATAAAATTACAATTCTCTCCCTAAACCCTTCAAGTAGCCTTTACCAAGAAGTAATCACACCAACCTTGAAGCAGCCTTCACCTAGAAGTAATTACACCAACCTTGAAGCAGCCTTCCTCCTGAAGTAGCTTCCCGTTGCAATAGCCTTCTTGAAGTAGCTTCCCGTTGCGATAGCCTTCTTGAAGTAGCTTGAAGTCCACCTTCTCCTCCGAGAAGAACCTTCTCCAATCCGCAGCCTCCAACCTTAGGAGTAGCAAGGAGAATACAAAGAATAAAAGGAACAAATAGGAAAACAGAAAATACAACATATCCTTTTAAGCACAAGGCTTGATTTGCCTATATCAAGCGTATTGATCTCCTAACCAATGAGTGTAAAAGTGTAAGTGTTGTGGAAAGGAGATGCTAGCCTATAGGACACGAAAATGGAGCAATGGGAATGAATAGCCAATGTTGGAATTGCTTTATTGCTCAAAATAGATTGCCAATGAGTATTCAAGCTCAAGTATAGCACAAGTGTAGCTTAGGTGTATTTAGGTGTCCTAAGGCATGTCCTATTTATAGGAATGACCTACAAGTGCTTAAGGACGTTCTAGACACTTTCTAGGGGGTTCTAAGTGCTTAACTAGCCGTTAGGTATAAGTTAGGTGCATTAGTAACGGCTAGTTGCTTTATTCTGCAGTTGCTGTCAGAGTCCATCTCGGTCGACAAATTGTCGACCGAGATACCTACTCGGTCGAAGTTTTGTCGACCGGCAGGCTCTCTGGATCAACGTTCATTTGCAACTGCCAACTAACTTGTCAGTTGTGTCTAACAGCTACTTGGGTCTTTCTCGGTCGAGAAGTTTGTCGACCGAGATTGTCTCGGTCGAGGAGTTTGTCGACCGAGATTGACCCTGTTTCAATCTTTCAATTAAGGCACTAAGTGTGTGTATGAGTGTGCATATGTGACACTATTGAAGGGGATGACATGACTAAGTGTGGTGTTTATCTAGGGAAGATCTAACGCTTGATTTACATGAAGTCTAAGTACTTGTACATTATATATTTGTACAAGTTTACAATTGATTACATTTCATGACATTTACAATCATTCAAGCATATAGATTCCCTAGAGCTTTGTCATCCACCTTATTCCTGCAACACTCAAGTAGCACGTTAGATCAAACAAGAATGAAATGTTTGTCATCATCGAAACAAAGGGATTTATCATAATGTCCAATTTATCCAACAAAAGATATAATAATTAGAACCCATATATTTCTTTACTATTAATTCTAGGATCGAAGATAAATTTTTTATTAAATGCACCTTTATTAAATAATTTTCCTTATATTTGGTTCAAGTAAGTTAAATCTTAGACAAATCTTGTTCTCTATGTAATTTAAATACAAATCTAAAACAAAAAATTTCATTGGATTTTGATATGCATATCAAAAGTTATGACCATTTTTGTGATTGGTTGTGTTGGACGGCAACAGAGAAACAAACCATCGATTTGTGAGTCTATGAAACCAATGATTTATGAGTCTGTGAAACCATTGCTTTGTGAGTCTGTGAAACCACAAGTTCATTAGTATGTGAAAATATCAGTTTATAAGACTGTGAAAACATCAGTTTGTGAGTCTGTGAAGCCATCATAAGTCCCATCAAAAGAACCATTAGTTGTCAACATATGGTATTTCTATGTGAAAATTAAATGTACCATAACTCCCTCAATTTAACTCCTAATTTTTTCTTTCTTTTTGCATTTGATTCATAATTTAATTATCTATAGTTCTACAAATAAGAGTTTAACAAAATTTTAAAATGTAACTTCTTAATTTATTAATTCCTTAAATGCTCTTAAATGTTTCCTACCAATATGTATGGGTTATTACCATATCCGCTACAGTTTAAACCTTGATATATTCATATCTCTGAGGTAAAAGAATATGTAGCCTCAAGTATTTCGTTGTAAGTACATTTTGACCATAGATATCTTCTTTCTTACTCTCTTTCTTGAAATATTCTATCAGACTGATCAACACTTTCCTTCTACCTCCCATCGTCATCTTCTTCCTCTAATAGGATCTATTCGGAGAAACAAAGTTAATGATAGGGAAATTTTGAAGTTTTTACTTCAAATCCAAGCTCAGTAGATCACAATCCAGACATATGAGGCCTAAATCTAAGACCACAAGTATAGGATCATATCTAGGTGAGTGGAAAATCACTTTTTTTTTAATTTTAGCCCAAAAAGAATAAGGAACCCAAAGTATTTTGTATTGTGATTATTTTTTCAATTTATTTGATCCATGACATGAGATTTTAGTTGAGCTAATGAATTTTTTAATATATTTGTGATTTCTTATAGATGCTCTCAGCAGTAGATTAATTTTTCAATGAGATTCTAGTGATTTTTAATGGTAGATTAGAGGCACCAGAATCCTAGGTTTTCCCTAGTTTACACAAGAACAAATCATATAATTAATATATGATCTAGTCGGTTGTTATTTACAATTAGTTACATATGAACTCCAAAGTGTAGGTCATTCTAGGAATTATTAGTATGTTCAGTATATCAACTCAAGTAGACTATTTTATTGATGTCAATGATTAGAAGCTTTAAGCACAAAGTTAATCTAAGAACAGTGTACTAGTAACTTTATCAATGAAATTAAAGAATCATATAGACCTAGAAGCCATTAATACCATAGAATCCATCATAGAGATTAGCACCATGAAGGAGGAAATGTGCTTACCAACTGGAAGAGTCTAAGATGAGGTAGCTAGACCGTATTAAAGAGATTTTGTGGATTAAGGCCAGTAAGAAAAAACCCCTTAAATGAGTTAGGTGCCCAACATTAACTAGAGATTTTGGTGGTAGCCAATATAGTTTATTTAGTTCAAAAATTGCTCAGTGAGTCAGACCTTATTCAACCACTGTTGTAGATACTCAAGCCAAGTTCTTTGACTCTCCACTAGACTCACCATGTTTAGAGGAGGAGTCTAGTTTATCCATCCATTTGTCTACCCGTTAAGGTAAAATTTAGTGAGATCCATTGCATATCGCAAAGCTATCTTAGTAGACTTAAATTCTTAGGTCTACTCTAAGTCTTGTACGGTGAGATCATAGCTTGTTTCGGTACTTCCACATCTTGTGGTACACTTGATGGGGGTCTAGGAGATAATAAAAGAAATAAAATATTAGTGAATGGATTTAGTTTATTTACTCGATGTAGTCTTTATGAGAACTATTTCCATGTTCTATGGTTCATAAATTTTAGCTATCATGCTTATATTCTTTTGTATTAAATTCTCTTAATAATATATTTCTAAGTTATCATGGCTTCTTACACTACTACAGAAAATGCTTTTTACAATAGTTCCTTTTCTCAATTTACAACAGGTGTTAACCGTTGTATTAGATCGTGTGGTCTTATGGGGGGGGTGCTTTACACAACATGTGATCGCATGTTGTAATAGATGTATTTTATACAACAGTTGAAACATATTGTCTTTTAAGGAATGGCATGTTGTAATATGGGTATTTTACACAACATGTGGTGCACCTGTTGTAATATATATTATACAACAGTTGAACGACTTTGTCTTTCGCTAAACACACCCGTTGTAATAGGGGTATTTTTTACAACATGCGGTTCATCCGTTGTAATATATATTATACAACAGTCGAAGCATGTTGTCTTTCACTAAACACACCCGTTGTAATAGGTAGGCCTATTACAACATGTAGTGCACCTTTTGTAATATACATGTTTATACAACAGTTGGAGTATGTTGTCTTTCCATATAGTTAACCGTTGTAATAAGATTGTTTAGACAATATGGTGTGTGTCTGTTGTAATATACACAATTTATACAAAAGGTTATGCATGTTGTAGTTCACTAGAAACACCTGTTGTAATAGGTGTATTTTTTCCTGACAACCCTGTTGTAATAGGTGTGGATAACACAACATGTGTTGTTTGTTGTAGAATCATACATTTTACAACATATTATTAACTGTTGTCTTTGATTAGAGTTTGACAGGTCATATATCGAACCAATTATATTGATCAAATTAACCATATTTTTAATAAATTATAATAAATATGCAATTATACTTTTTCATTTCACAAACAAACACATAGTTGAACAAAATTTCCATCAAACATTGAAAGAAACTCATACTAAATCTAATTAATATTAAATCATCCATACAATGATTCAATAATACAAAGTATTGAGTATCCACTCTAGAATCGAACTGAAAACTAACTTAAAAAGTTTCACACATTGATCTATGGTAAAGACCAAATGTCTCCCCCACATGTCACAATCTTATGTGTGCTCAAGAACACATGTCGCCCACTCGTTTTGGACCTCATCAATTTCCTCTTAGTTGAAGCAACGACCAATATACTTCGAATAATACTGCAATCATATGACAAATATATCAACATATTGTGATTTTTTCAATTTATTTAGAAATTTGAACAAACTAAAAGAATATAATGTTAAGTAGCTTACACATTCAAGAATATTTCTATTTCTCGCATCAAAGATGTCTTTCATATACTTCAGCACATAATACCCGCAATCTGTATTGTTCGGCGGTTTGGACACTATACAAAATAAATATTAATTTGTTATCCAAATAATTGTGAGAACTTGTTAGGTAAACAGAATCAAAAATATTCAAATCTTTGTGCAAACAAAATAAAAAATGCTATTCCTGGAACATTTGCAAAGATTCAAACCCATGAAGAAGTCAAGCTTACAGCAATTCCAACAGCGACTGAAACATGGCAGGTACTGAGTTGCCAATATTTTTGATACAAGATTTATCATACACAAAATATTCAAATCTGAAGTCAATTATCAGTTTACCAACAAAAAACATTTTTTTATCTCCACAATCTAGATAAGTTGTTAATATGAGAAGTAGCGAGTAAACATAGTTTGCTGAGTCCTACAACTCAACTCATCAAGAAAATTACTCTCAAGTTTGAGGGCGAAAGGACCTATTCCTGAAACTTGTTCTTAGAAGAGGCTAAATAACAACAAAAATGAGGGAAGATTTCCAACCACAAAAATTATTCTAACAAAGAAGCATTTCACCTATTAGGAGATGATTATAGATAAAATCTTGAATACTTCATGGAGATTGGCAGTTCTTGCTTTCCTTGCATATCTGAAGTGATTGATACATCTGTCATAAACTGCCATGTTAAGTTCTGCATGCTTCTTAAGTACTCTGACCCGTCCAAGTGCAGCTGTATAGTAATATACATCACAAGCAGCTTGTAGTATAGGAGCGAACGAGGCAGCATCATCTTTAGCTTTAGCTATATCTCTCTCTTCCTCAAGAGTTAGTGCTTCCCTTCCATATACCCTACTTATTATATGATACTTCCATGTGTCCTTTGATATTTTCTCAGCCATTATCTTGACATCACACTCATTATATTTAGCTATATCATTCACGCCTTGCCAAATTGTTGAGGTCAGTAGAGCATGAATGATTGCATTAGTGGTCGTTATAAGTGCATGTCCAGCTGGACTTGCAGTCTTCCTTATACGGAATATGATGGGAACTATTTCTGCTGCAATTGGATCTCTCAGTACCAGCATAGGTCTCTTAACTCCTATCCATCTCAAGAAACTTCCATATAACTTATCTGCATCCATGTAATCTAGAAGATGCAGTGCTTGCATAGATTTAGCAAACTTTTGAACTCTAGATTGATATTCAGCTGCATTTGACTCCATATATGAATTTCCATATGACCTGAAATTGAACTCATGCAAGAATGGTATAAAGGCACATAGATACCAAGTTTTCTCTATCGGGTCCTTATTCTATGCCATGTCATCCATAAATACCTTTCCAAGTCACTCTGGCAGTCTAACATACCTTGTTGATTTCTGGAAACCAAACCAACCTTCTTTAAAAACCTCCATCCTGAGAAGTGCCCATTTCCTGCATGTTTCCTCACTCCATCTCTATTCAAGTGCTTGTTCCTTTCCAACCACAACTTTGCATGTTTCCTCACCTATTGTTGACATACTATAAACATGGAATTCTGTAGGTCGTATCACATGTTTTTTCCTCAAGAATTTGGATTTTTCTGTCCATAAATGTCATACCTTTTGTAAACTTTGTATTTACTGAAGCATATTGTCTTGCATTATTAAAAAGTAACACAATGGAGGAATACTCCAACCCATGTCGAGTCTTATTCTTTATATTATCATCATCAAACATATCTTACTAGTTACTATATAATTCTGAACATTGAATACCTTTTCAAGACTAGTACTCTTTTCTCTTTCAAATATCATCATCAAGCATCAAGATATGATATATATGCATGTATGCTTTGAGTTCTTTTTATATTCATATTCCATCTCATTTTAGAGTCATATCCATATTTATGTAGGCATTTGTCTTGGCGCTGGCCAAAAACTTGGTGCCCATGCCCTTAGGTGATCTCAGTGGAGGCTTTTAGGCCCGATTTAAGCCACTTAGAGGTTAAATTAGCAGGAATTACGTACGGATTTAATAAAGTCAGATCAACCTGAGTCATTTTAGGGCTGAAATAGGTCTGATTTAGGCTAAATCAGATCTAATTTGACCTAAATCAGACATTTAACCCATAAAATGGTCCAGGTTGATCTGATTTAGCCAAATTAATACCTAATTCATGCCAATTTGGCTTCTAATTTTCTTGAATTGAGCCTAAAACGCCATTGGTGCCCACTCATGCCACCTAAAATTAAGGGAAGTTGAGAGTAATACGTCATACGATCACGCTATGCCATATAAGGTCTGATTCAGAAAAAAACAGGGCAAGTTAGGTCATATTTTGGCCAAATCGGGTCTAACATAGAGCAAGTCAGGTCAAATTAGTCTAGTTGAGTCTAATTTAGGTAATGTTAGGTGTAGTTTAGGCCAAGCTATGATTCACAAGTGGGTTGTGAGGTTACTCCATCTGTAGTTATAAAATTGAGAATGTGGGTGAAGGATGTGGGGTGTTGATTGTGATGAGTGGAAGATGTGGAGCTGTAGAAGTGGCATGACCTCATTTTCCAAACTGACCATGATTGCAAAACAGACCACGATCTGCAACAACTGCAATGCGTGTGTATACTCTTAAAAATAGCTACAACCATTGTTATCATTTGAAAATTGAAGAAAACCTATAAAAAAAATTGTGAAAAGAGAGAAACGCTCTAGCCAGCCACACCCGAACCCATGACTTCCTACAACAAAAAGTGTTATGCCAAAGTCTTCTTCAAGGACTAGATCCCCAAATCCTAAGCTAACAACCCTTTTTTATCTACAAAGAGTTGTCAATGTTCCACAGAGCCCCCTTAATAAGTCTCTTTTTGGTTGTCTTTGGCAAACAATATGATCATAATATCATGCTTTATTAGGCCTCCACACTGAATGTTTTGTAGGGTTTGGAATCATATAAGATAATGCATCTCCTGGTCTAGGTTTTCTTGATCTACATTTACCAAGTGTATAGCAACCTCCCAGGATATGCCTCTTTTCCAACAGCTGATCTTCTTGGCCCAAGGGTATAGCGTTAATTCTCATGGCCACTTCCAAACAGCTATTACACAAACTCACATGTGTATGTCCTTGGAACAAGATCACCCATTGCCACCTCCTTCTAGTAGGTAACAACACATTGGCATTCCAACAGGGCATGTTTAATAGTTTTAGAAACACTAGGACAGAACGATCAAATCAGAATTGACATAGCAGTTTCTATGTGCTAGCCTTTCATAAACTAGGAGGGTTCCAGAGCAAGCCCTTGACATGAAGTGGCTTAGTTTGGGAGAACATAGTGTGAAAGTATGTTCGACCACCAGTAAGTGGAATCCCCCCCATGTGAGTTTATGTAATAGATATTTCGAAAGGTGGCACAGATGTGATTTTATGTTTGTTGCTCCAACAGTATGTAAAAGCACCACCTTATGTAATAGTTGTTTCCAACAAACATGAACATAAGAGGGCACCTGATTTTATGTAATTGCATCTGTTTATGCAATTGTGATACCAGAAAAAAACATAAAGAAGTGACAGGACACTTGATAATTTCATGGTCGTCCTATGAAGTGAAGGAAGAAACACCTAAGAATATCACATACAACAATTAACAATTTCCCTTGGATGCGCTTGATGATATTGACCCGAAGAAGATCTAATCGATATATGTAAAAATAAGAGCATTTGTAAAAATAACACCATATCAAATCAAGTAGCAGAATCTGAAGAAACTAGAACAACACTTCTATTGGTGAATCAGAAAGCAGTATTTTTCTGGATCAAAATGGTAAATTACCTTGATAATTTCCCATTTCAAATTCTTCCTATATTGCACATCTCTCTTTTGATAAACTTTATGAGTCCTATTCAAATTCATATCAAGAATTATATGCATTAGTAACTATATATGGAACTTTCAATACATGTATTATGTAATTGAAATTGTTTTATGAAGTACTTACAACTCCATGAGTTTTTCCACGTTCCCACGTAATTTTCCTCGTAACGGATCAAGATAGTGGCACTTACCCCACATAGGGTCAAAGACGCAAAGTATCCAATGTCCCCTATGCATACATGAATATTACATTTTAAGATTAATGTATTTTTAAGCAACATTTAAAGTAAACAAACAACAGACAATGGATAAAATGTATGCATACCCCACATTATAAGGTATAAATAACAATTCTAATCTTTGTTTCTTCCCTCTAATGAACTGATCTTCTATGTACGGCGCCCGAGTCTCCACTTTATCATTTTATAGCGGATCTATAAAATGTGGACATATAAATCCAAATATATTAAATATATTTCCCGAGGTCACTTTGTTGAACAAATGCCTACAAAAAACACATATTTAGTCTTTGTACTTGTATAGAAACACATAATTAGTCTCTGTACTTGTATAAAAACTTGTATAGAAACACATATTACTCGTATAGAAACTTACTTATTGTACACTGATATGTGCGAGGCTTCTAGTTGGTCTTTATCATGGCATATTTTAACCAATTCCGGTGTGATAATTAGCTCATGTGTGTAACCTACTACATCTTCAGACATATGAAGAGAGCCGTTACGATTCTCATCATCTTCCACATACACCATCAGCTTCGTTGGAGGCTTTTTGCATGTTGGCTTGATGTGACTTGAGACTTCATCACAATTTTTTCTAGTTTTTGAATTTCCTGTTTGTGTGCTTATTGATTCCCTCACTTTTCTTTGATACAATGAGTCTTGGGATTCCTTGCATATGATTATAAAAATAAAAAATATAGTTTATTAATATACATGATTCATTTCAATAAATTAATAAAAACATTGTCAAGTTATCGCATATACCTTCATATTTATTTTGATCAATTCTGCAGGCCAAGGAAGGTAGGTGCCTATGCCTTGACAAACTTGATAAACTTCAGCCATATCTAAAGGTATTGGCACACTTTCTTCAGGCATCAACGGGGTATCAATTATCACTTTTTTGTGTTTTGGATCCAATGCCACATTATGAAGGATAATTGGCTCATTTGTATGAGATATATACACCCTTCCATCAGCTACTGAACGTAATGGATTATCCAACATCAAAATACACTTGTGATAGCCCTACAAAAATCAAATATAGATATTGTCAACATGAGAAATGACTATCTCTAACATTTACTACATAATAGACTTGTTGATTACCTCAGGTAGATGTGAGAATTGTGTAAGTGGACAATTAGATTTGGAAGTAGGGTATTGGTCTGTATCCCCAACAGTGTCGAGATCCTTGCCCATATTCATCCCTTCAAGATACTTGATCTTCATGGCCAAAGATTTAATGGTCTGTTGCATTTGTAATAGCATATGGGATGGTTGATCATCTGTTCGAGCCACACTTTGACAATATTTTGTAATTGTTATTCCTGGTCCGGTTGCTCTCGCATGTCCTGGGTGATCTTTTTTTCCCAATGCCATTGTTAACACATCATTACATCCCTTCTCACTAATGAGTCCCTCAGAAACTTCCTGAGATAGAGCATCCTTAAAAAATATAAAACATACATATGTAAATATAATAAAACTATATATTGTGATGAAAAATCAACGAGATAAAAAATTAAACTTACAGTCTTGTACACCACTTCCTTGACCTTGTCACTAGTAACAGCACCAGTTTTGTCCATTCTAGCTCTTTTCCATAATTCTGCTCTAGAAATCTTTGAAATAACTAGATCTAAACTATTCTCACTGATCTATTTATAATATGATGAAACCACAATACTTTTATACCTCTATATGAAATTTCACAAATCGCTTTAAAATGAATCAAATCTTACAATTTCTTGCTCTAGGCCAACATATCCCTTACGAGAAATTCTAGGCCGATACTCATTCTTTGACGACAATTCTCTTCCAACCTTACTTCTTCTCTGGTTATTTTTACGAACAATAAATATGAAAATATATTTAAATGTGTTACAAGCAAAACAACAAAATACACTAGTTTATATTATCACCTTAAATTCTTCGGTCAATCGACTCATGACAAAATCCTCCCATTGATCTGCAGATATAAAATCATATTCTTTGGGTGGGTGTTTGCATATGTTTCCATCTTTGTCCCTCATGAATTTTCTTGATAACCGAGATTTGAATTCCCTCCATCTATCATTGGCTCTTTGTAATACCCACTGCTTTCTGACAGATCCAATCGAAAAAACACCCTACAAATAACAAAATCACATACACATAAAATATAATATAATATTTTCATACAAAAAATATGCAAAAAATATTAACGTCTACATACTCACCTCAATATATTCCCAAATAAGGTCCTTGAGACATTCTCCCACATCACACCAAGTATCAATGTTGATTGGAACTCGCTCTCGGGATGCGACTCCAATATAGCTACTGAAAATGTTTTGGGTTTTCCCAATTGGTTGTCCTTCTGAATTCCATTCCAATTGAATTTTTTGTCCTTTGTGTCTCTTTCTCGAAACTTTAGACATTGTGGTACGGCCCCTACTGATCGTTGTGGTCATTGAGTCGTCTTCATTGGAAGACATCTACAACAAAATTTGGTACAAAAAAATATTAGCAAACTACATATAAAACAACATAATAAAATCTTACAAAATTTAAGACATATTTACATTCATTACAGAAAGATATTAGTGCACATCAAGAAAATGCTAATACTTACTCTCACTTATGCGTATGCTGTTTTTTATTTTTATGCACACTGACATCATCAACAAATGTCCCATCATTATGATCTTCTCGAGCACATATTTCTTCTTCTTCAACAACAAGATCATCATTTACAGACATAGATGGAATGATTGAAGACAAAGAAGTTTCTTCTTCTAAAACAATATCATCGTCATCATCATCTCCTTCATGGGGCCTTCTTCTGTGAGATAAGACTACAAACCAGCCCTTGTTAACTGTGTCTATCACATAGAAATCTTGTTTTGCCTATAATGTCATTATAAATGGACCGTGTTTACATCCCTCCCTATCTAGGTTCACTAAGATCAATCCATCTTCTGCGCGTACACCCTTATCATTTTCAGCCCATTTGCAACGAAAAATAGGAATCTGAAACGTGTTGTAGTCCAACTCATATATATCTTGGATCACACCATAATAGGACATGTCACACCATACTAGATTTTTGTCTTTAGCACTAGCAATGTGCAAAGCTTAGGATACCAAAGACACCCCACTGTTTTGCATCGTGCTTTTGTCATCTTGACATTTTGTATACAAAGTGTATCCATTTATAAAATAACTAGCAAATGACAACACGGTTGATTTAGGCCCCACAGATAACCATTTCAAGGTCTTTGAAACAGAATTTGGTGAATGCTCAATTTGTTCACTAATATGATTCTTTAACCATTTGACGAAACAACGGATGTGTAAGTTCATTATATCCTTTTCATTCTTAGATCGGTAACGAGTTTGTAAATAATCAATCTGTTCTTTAACATATGGTTCAACCTCGGTTGTATTAAGAAGGACATACACATACGATGTGTGTAATTCATCAGTGGAAAGTCGTACAAACTTGCATCCTGTAGTGCCTTGTCCATCAAGTTTTCTGACATGCAGTGATTTAGGAAGACCAATGGCTTCAACATTGGATACATGTTGGACACAAAATTCAATAGCCTCTTCTACTATGTAGATTTCCACCATACAACCCTCAGGTCGATATCTATTTTTCACATACCCCTTTAATAGCTGCATATATCGCTCGAATGGATACATCCAACGTAAAAATACTAGACCACATTGTTTGACCTCTCTAACCAAGTGCACAGTCAAATGAACCATTACATCAAAGAATGAAGGAGGGAAGTACATATCAAGCTGACACAAAGTGATGATGATATGATTTTGCAATGAGTCCAATGTCTCAGGGTCAATGACTTTTGAGCATAAAGCATTGAAGAACATACAAAGTTTAGTGATTGCATTTCTAACCCGCTTAGGAAAAATGGAACGGATAGCCAATGGCAAAAACTATTGCATTAAGATGTGGCAATCATGTGATTTCAAGCCCAATAGTTTCAAATCTTTCATATCCACAAATCTACTCATGTTTGAAGAATATCCCTTTGGAACCTTAACTCCTTTTAGGAACCCGCAAAATACATCTTTCTCAGACTTTGAAAGTGTGTAACATGCTGGGGGCAAGTAGGTCCGACTTCCCCTCATTTGTGGAGCCAATCTATCTCGAATACCCATGTCAACCATGTCCAATCTTGCCTTGAGGCCATCTTTTGTCTTCCATGGGATATTAAGTAATGTTCCAATCAGACTACCACATATGTTCTTCTCTATTTGCATCACATATAAACAATGCCTCACATATAAAGACTTCCAATAAGGAAGATCAAAGAATATAGACCTCTTCTTGTAGAGACCATTGAGAATTGGAGATTTATTCTTTTTTCCGAATTTTACTTTCAACTGTTTCACCTTAGTGAAGATTTCTTGTCCGGTTAATGGTCATGCAGCTCTTCATAGTTCTACTTTTCCGTTAAAAGCTTTCTTCACTCTATGATAATGATGATCCTTAGGCAAGAACCTGCGATGGATGAGATAAACAATTTTCTCCCATGTTTCAGTTGGCAGAAAGAGGTCTCGTCTTCACAGATAGGGCAACTAAGATGTGCTTTGATACTGTACCAAGATAGATTTCCATATGTCAGGTAATCATTAATCGTACAAGATAGGATTGCCCTCATATTAAAATTCTCTTTGCAGTATGCATCATACAACTCAACACCCTTGTCCCACAGAATCTTTAAATCTTCAACATGTGGAGCCAAGTAAACGTCAATATCGTTTCCAGGCTGCTTTGGTCCTAAAATCAGCAAAGTCAAAAGCATATACTTGTGTTTCATGCATACATCTGGATCAAGATTATATATAACCAAAATTACAGGCCATGTACTATGACTTTCAGAATTATGGGGATTCATTCCATCTGCAGAAAGTGCCAGTCTTAAGTTTCTAGGATTACCACCAAATTCTGGAAATATATTATCGATTGTCATCCATTGCGGAGAATCTACAGGGTGTCTAAGAAAACCATCTCTTTTTCTATCCTCAGCATGCCAAACCAACTTCTTCGCATCATCAACATTATTGAACAAGAGCCTAAATCTCGGTATTATTGGTAAATACCACAACACCTTACTAGGGCTTCCATCCTTCTTGTATCGTGGTTCTCCACAGACTGGACAACTATCCTTCAAAGCATGATCATTTCAATACAAAATGCAGTCATTGGAGCATGCATGTATCTTTTCATAATCAAGGCCCATGGATGAAAACACTTACTTTGCCTCGTAAGTGCGACGAGGAAGCACATTATCCTCGGGAAACATATCTTTCAAGAGATGCAGCAAGGTCGTAAAACTTTTATCAGACCAACCATTGCTCGCCTTCAGGTGATATAACTTTAAAACAATATATAATTTGGTGAACTTCACACAGCCATTGTATAATGGTGTTTCAGAGTCAGTCATTAACCTTTCAAACATTTTAGGACAGTCTCGTATCTTTTCTTCTACATTGTAAGCCATGTCCTGCAATGTATCTCCTTCGCATCCCTCAATTTGTTCACTCTGATCTACAATATGAAAATCTTCCCTCTCGCCATGATGTATCCATCGTGTGTAAGTCGTATCAATGTCGTCTCGAAATAAGTGATGATGCAATGCGTCTTTGTTAATCCGCTTACCGAAATCACACTTTGTGCAAGGACAAAGAAGTCTAGTATCATTTCATGCATGTTCAATTGCACACCTTACAAATTCATCCACTCCTTTTTCATACTCTGCAGATAAGTGATTTGAATACATCCACTTTCGATCCATTGCTGCACAATAATAAAAGGGGTGCGTAGAAATATGTGGATAGTTCTTGTAGGGAAGGCATAGTTGCAAGCAAGACACATGGACTGATATTCAGATCTGTGTTATGGTGCATGGGGCAAAATTTCAGGAAGGCATAGTAGATATTCCGGTTCTTAACCTTGTGCTATTTCAAGTTTCTAATCATCCCCTTAAGTTTTTAGTCTTCCCTTCAAATTATTACTTTCCTACCAAATTTTCAAGTTCTATAATGATAACATTCAATATATCAATTTGCATTCCAATTTTGGGTTCCTTGCTTGCTCATTGTAACTGAATAAATGTTCTTGGGAGCTGATGTGTTTTTGACTTGAAGATCTATTATCCTTGGTGATTTTTTCTGTATCACACCATAGTTCAAATATGACATGACACATACTTGTATAGTTTTTCTTTTTACTACCCTTTTCTTCATTACTCAATTTGGGTAATTAAATGCATTTTATTACTCATTGTTTTCCAAAAAAATGAAAAATAGCCCCAGAGTTTAGCAGAAACAAATATACATTCAAATATGTGATTCAAAATAGAAGAAGAAACAAAGTCAACACAATAAGTTCTTTCATTACATCCCAAAATATATCACAATAGTGGGCAATGACATCAATTGCATGCAGATTATTTAGTAGAATAAGACCACCTAGAAGTAGGGTCAGAACACTACCATATTAAAAGGTTATGAAGGAGGAAACTCACCTCAATTATGTGTATAAAGTGTAGGTAAAATAGGTGAGAGCACTTGGGGCTTGGTGGAAGAACTATTACCGATATATAAATAGTTTTCCACAAAGTCCAAATCCTAGAATGCACTACATATAGATAATAATAAATAAAAGTGATGTGAGTTTTATATAATGAGAAGATCAAGGGTATTCTAAATCAGATACAAAAGATAAAATTAGGGATCAACATTGCAATGAGCCAAAATTAGAAATTAGACAACAAGGGTGCAAATTGAAATAATACAAAAAAGTCACAACAAGTAGGTCTCAATTTTCATATCCATACATAATAAGAAATTCAAATGCAATTCTAGACCATGAGACTCATATTATGGAAAGAATATTTTGAAGAAAATTTCAAGATATTTAGTATAATTTTAGATAATTAATATTAAGAGAAAGAGAGATTATAAATAAATTTCCAAACAAGATTTGAAAGATATGCAATATACATGATTAGATACTTAGTAACTTCCATCAGTCCCAGTTCCACCATTTAAGGTTCAATTTCACCTTTTAACAATTTTTGGTAATTCAACGTTAGTTCCTATTCAATATATAAAACCCCCACAACCATTTAAAATCTTGGAACCATATTTTGTTTTGAGCTATTATATGTAATTTTGCATGCCTCAAGTTGCTCACTTTCTCCATTAACTACACTCTGTGATGAGCTCAGAGCCCTATCACAATGGGCTAGTAGTGCTAATGTGTTTCTACACACCTGACCACCTAGACACATCCAAAGGTTCTTCCACACAAGACCCAAACTCACAACTTTCCTCCACTTCTGGAATTAAAGTCCAACTTGTGTTATTCCCAAAACTCCAAGCTTGAAGTAGATATTTCCTGCTATTATTAGCAAGGAGGGAAACAATCACTTATGTTAGATGAACCTGAATCCTCATGGTGACCCAAAAACATAAACTATGGACTCACAGATTCTCAAAATCAACCTTTTTCCATCCAATAACCACATCATAATCCCAGTCACAAGAGTTATATATCAAATAAACAACTAAATTAACAAACTATAGTCAGTGATGTAAGCCAAGGGTATCTTAACTGGAAAATAGAGTGATCTGTTAAATTGAAATGGCACAAACATATTTACAGTTGGAGTATATCCCTACTAACATAATCCTACTTACAATCACCTTGTAGAATCATTCAGTTAAGTTCAACTAGTTAGTGCAATACTTAGTTCAGTAGTAGAGTCACAATTAGTGAAAAGACTGGAAAGAAAATAGTGACGAAAAGTCTTGATATTTGCATATTGCTAGTAATGAATGATGCGTTTTTTTGTCTGAACAAACTCCCGTTGTTTTTTTAAGCTTTTTTACATCAAGAGCTAAGTGTAAGGGGAAAATAAAAACTAACATAAAGAATGGTATAGAAGTTGGGCTCATAGATAGGTCCCAAAGAATGAGAGATGAAGAAAGACCAAAATTTCAAGAGAAAAACTTCATAACATAATGAGTCTTCAGACTGATCATATGATCATCTCCAAGAAAAACTTCAAGGCAGAATCATAAAATCTTCGAATTAGAAAATCTCATATCACAAAGATTTCTCTTAACCCATATAAAATATACTTAGAAGAATTCCATAGCTGATTTTCTTCTACTTTCATGAACACTGTTGTTCCTTCCAATCTAAGCAATATGCAGAATAAGAACACAAAGAAGCCTATCATCATGAGAGTTAAGATTAATAATTTCATTCCAACTTATAGGGGAAACATTAAGTCCAAGATTTTCATTATCAATATCAAAGATATTCTTAACATACTCACAATAGAACATGATATGATCAATATCTTTGTATGCCCTTCTGCATAGGAAACACATTGAAGCAATTCAGATGCCTCTTCTCATGGCATAATCACTTGTGGGATATTTATTGAGAAAAATTTTCCACATATGTAAACAACATCTCTTTGGAATATTGCCTTTCCAGATTCATTTAGATACATCGTTGATTTGATCTTTGGATCTAATAGCATTCCAAGAAACTTTGAAGCTAGGATTTTGTAATTGCTTGAATCTAAGCTAGTCATTGCCACCAGATTGTTGAGGTATAGAAGACAAAAAATCACAAAGTCTCAATTATATCTATTTAAAGAACAACTCCATCGCCCATCAAAAATGAAAAAGTTTGCTAAACAGTCAACATGACTCCCAAATTTAAGAATAACCTCTTTACAATAATGTCACTCACAAAGGTATTGTTATTAACCCAGGGATCATGCCAAAATTTAATCACTCTCCATTACCAATATGAAATTCAGTGAACTTCAATAGAATCATTCTTTGTTTAATAATTTTAAAAAAAGGCCAAGACATATTAGAAGAAATACTAACAGGCAAGTAGGTCTCTTTTTTCAGCTATTTTTCACTCACCCATTTGGCCCATAGAGAATCCTCCTTGCTTTCTACATTCCAAGCACCAGGATAAGACATCCATTCAAAACATCCCCAAACTTTTTAAAACCTAGACCACCTTCATTCTTGGGATGAGTGACATGATCCCATTTGACCAGGTGCAAGTTAGATTTATTATCAGTTTTTTTCCCACATGAAGTCTCTACATATTGTTTTAATAGTGTCAATGATAGATGTAGGTAAAGGGAAAGAGAAGGTCCAATGAAAATGTAGTGTAGATAGAGTAGAAGAGATCAGCTCCATTCTACTAGAAGTTGATAGAGTTCTAGCCTTCCAACCCTCCATTCTATTCTTCAAGCGATCAATAATCCAAGAACAAACTCCCTTACTCAATTTAGCAATGAAAAGAGGAACCCCCAAGTACTTGGAAGGAAAAAAATACATTTTGGAAATTTCAAGATATTAAAAATCACATCTTATAGAATCTCTACTGAAAATAATTTCACTCTTATTTGGATTGAATTTAAGATCAGATCAATCACCAAAGACCTTGAATAGATTTAAGACACCTTCAGCATTAAGACACCTCCAATTAATCCAAATCGAAGGAAATTGCATCTTATGCATAATAGTGAAAATGAAAAATCAATTGATAGAATCATAAGCTTTAGTAGGGTCAACCTTAATGCATATTTTCCTCCCAAAACTCTTCTTAGAAAAATCATGAATAACTTCATTTGTTAAGAGTCTGGCATGCTTGATATTGCAGCCTTTCATAAAAGCACTGTTCATAATCAATGAGGGAAGGGAGAACAACTTGGATCCTGTTAGCAAGAACCTTAGAAATAATTTTATAAAATGAATTACAAAGTGTAATAGGGTTTCGGTTTCTAGCTCAGTAAGATCACATCCTCCTTCAGGGATTAGAGTAATAAAATTCCAGTTAGCCTCATTAAGAAGCTTTCCATTTCTAAAGAAATCTTGATCAACCTTGCTAATAGCAAGCCCTATTATGTTACATGTTTTCATAATGAACAATCCATTAAATCTGTTGGGGCCTGGCGCTTTATGCACATACAAGTTATCAACCACATCACTAATTTCAGCTTGATTAATAGGGGAAATAAGACTCATTCTTTGTGAAGAACAAAGCTTAGATCCGTTCCAAGTAAAATCAAAACTACCAGTAGCTTGTTCAGAAGAATTAAATAACTTGAAACAATAATCCAAAACCTCATTCTTTAGTTCAGAAGTATTTTAGATCAAATCATTATTAATTTTGAGAGCCTTGATATGATTCCTCTGCCTCCTAGTATTCAATGACAAATAAAATAACCTTGTATTGGTGTCTCCGTCCTTCAACCACATAACTCTAGATTTTTTCCTTAGAAAACACTCCTCAAGGTTAGAAATAATAACAACTTCTTTTCTAGCTTCTTTAGCTATATCCCAAAGAATAAGATCAATAGGATTCGAATCAGATTCCACTTGACACCTTCTAGTTTTATCTCTTGTAACATTTGCTTGATCTATAAAATTCCCAACTATTCTTTGGTTCCGGACCTTTAGGATATTTTTGGTATTAGTGAGTTTCCTAGACCTGATACATAGTGAAACTCTCTACATAAATATTCCAACTACTTCTAACATTATCCAGAAAGTCATCGCGATGGACCCACGAGTTCATAAACATGAAGGGAGCTTTAACAACTCTATTAGTTCCAAGAATAAGAGTTATGATTTTGTGGTCACTAATTATATTTGAAATAACTTCACTGAAGAACTTGGAAATAGAAGAAAAGGATTCAAAATTATATAGAACATGATCAATCCTACAAGAAACAAAGTCATCACCATCTTGATGAGGAATCCCTGGGAGCCTATTCCTAACCAAGCCCCCTACAGAGAGGAGGTTGTTTCTTCTTCTGGTAACATGCCTCAAGTTGCTCATTTTCTCCAGTAACTACACTCTTCGATGAGCTCAGAGCCCTATCACAATGGGCTAGCAGTGCTAATGTGTTTCTACACACCTGACTACCTAGACACATCCAAAGGTTCTTCCAAGGAGGAAGTGAATGGAAAGATGAAGAGATTGGTGATTTTGGTCAGGGCTATGAGTCCTTTTCGTACAGAGGTTACCTTGGATTGAAGGGAGCTCAAAGCAGTGGGGCAGCGGCACTTTTCGGAGAAGTAGTACGAAAGGCAGTCGTCGTCGTGAGCTCTGCGGCGCTCTGGTACGGGGGGGTCGTCGTCCGTCTGGCGAAGAGTAGAGGGCAGCGGCACTTTCCGTAGAAGTAGTACAGAAGGCAGTCGTCGTGAGCTCTACGGCGCTCTAGGACGGGGGGGGGGGGGGGTTGTCATCCATCCGTCATCAACTACGATGCTCTGGGACGGTCGTCGTCCGTCCATCGTCGATTGCGCCGCTCTGAGACGGGGGGCAGTTTTTGCGGTGAAACTCCTGATCAATTTTGGGGGAAACCAGGCGTGCGGAGGAAAAGAGGAAGCGCGGGGAAATTTTTTCCCTGAAACTGCTGATCAATGTATAATTATTAACCTCTCATCTATACATGTGTATCATATATATTGCAGAATAATTATTAACCTACATGAATCATATAAATTGCATATATATAAATATATATATATATATATGCAATGTATATGATTCATGTAGGTTAATAATTATTCTGCAATAATATCACATAAGAGTGTTAAATAATTGTTAGTTCTGGGTAAAAAAATGAACCGGCCCAGTCAATCTCGGACCCAATCTAAAATTGAATTTTTTTTGCAAAATATTTCAAAGGCTATTTTGTATGTAAAATAGTAGACACATATGTATAACATGTAAATATAGAGGTTGAATAGTTACTCTGTTATAATATCACACAGGGTGTTAAAAAGTGGTTTTGAGTCAGTCAATATAGGGACAAAACATGGCCCAATTAGAGAGTTCAATTGTCAGTGTCGGACCCAAATACAAAACTAGATTTTAATTGTTCAAATAGTGTCTCAATTGAGAACGACCCAGATTGAAAACATTAGATTCGAAAGAAAACTCTGAGCCAGATTTGACAATGAATATAAAAAAATCTCTGATTAAATGTTCATGATTATATTTCGTGTGATATAATATTGGGTGGTCGGTTCCGGGTCAAAACATCTACCCAGAGTGAAAAAATTGTCATTCCCACATGACCACACAAAATTAAATTTGTTCAATCAACCTCTCAAACTGAAACAAACCCATATTAAAAAATTAAAGCCCAAAAAGAACTCGGACCCATATTTGACAATAATTTTATATGAAAAAATAATTAATTATTTGATTTCATGTTCATGATAAAATTCTCTAATAAAAAAATTGGGTTTAGCTCGGCTCTGGGTATATAAAACAAGTCAGAGTCTATTGTATAATCTTGGCATATAACAATGGATTATAGCATATTGTGTGACTATGGTCTATTACAACATGTAGCTATTAAAACAGGAGACCAGATAGAAGAAGACTTGTAGTGGCACAAGGAGAGGGAGTGCTTATTCTGGTTTTGGAGGCGGGACTTTGGCGTCGTTCTATTTTCGGAGCGGGAGCGAGAGCTAGAGAGAGGGTTTGGCGTCGTTGTTTTGTTTTTGGAGTGGTAGATATAGAACGGATTATGTCCTTGAGGAAAATTCCTTCGGCCTTGTTGAGTTTTGTAGTAGTGATTGAGGGGAAATAGTCTTTAGAAAATATTAAAACATGAAACAATGCTAAGTGAGTATTTGTTTTAAACAATTCAGAAATAAATTGTTTTGTTCGGGATAATACGTGAAAATGCATAAATGACAAATAAAACACGAATAATTCGTAAAATTCGGGGAAAATACGTGTTTAATACAAAATTTAGGTGTACCATACATCTAATAAAAAATTTGCATATTATACGCAAATAATTGAAAAATTCAGAGAATTATGTGAATATGATGTGTTGTTTAACTATGGTCTTTTACAATATGTAGCTATTACAACGGGTGATATCATGTTGTGTAATTATATTATATTACAATGCTTTAGTTTACGTTGTGTAATGGAGGTCTATTACAACGATGTTTTATGTGTGGATATTACAACTGGTTACAACATGTTGTGTAATTATAATATATAACAACAGGTTGGAGTCTGTTGTCTCAAGTTGGGATATAACAACGAGTTTTAATATGTTGTATTATGGTGGTCTATTACAACATGAACCAAATACAACATGTAAAGGCATGTTGTATAATTAATACATACTACAACGGGTGAGTCTGTGTTGTGTAATGATGGTCTATTACAACATGTGACTATTACAACGGGTCAAAATATGTTGTGCAAATAACATCTTTTACAATGGTTTTGAATATGTTGTGATACTACAACCTATTACAACACTTTAGCAGTTGTTGTAGTATCCTCCTATACTACAACAGGTTCGGCATGTTGTAAATGACTTGTGTTGTATAAAATATACAATATACAACACAAAAATGGGCTTGTTGTGATAAGTATGCTAACTACAACACAATCATCAGAACTGTTGTCTATCTCCCATTGTAAAAAGCATTTTCTGTAGTAGTGTTAATGACTTTTCACGCACTAATCTAGTAGCTCACATACTCCATTGAAACATTTTTAGGTAAGGGATCAAATCTATAGGTGGAGTTTGAAGTTAGTTTTCAATGGGATTAAATCAACTGAGGTCTTGAGAGGAATAACTAGCTTAGTGAGATGGTCTCTTATCCTTTATCTAGTCTTGGGAATGAGAGATTGAGTATCCAGAGAAGTTTGTAATAATTTTTGTTTATTGTATATTAACAACAGAACTTCAATACTTCAATTGATTATCATGTAAGGGTAAAATTCAATTATGAACTCATGATGTCTATGCATAAATCAGATGTTATCTGTTAGGTTGAAAATATGTTTCACTAATTTTATGACTTAAATAAAGAAAAATTAATATTGATTTCAAATAGTGAATAAATGTGGATATCCCTCTTTGGTGGGCTTCAATCTTAGTTAGTGGGATTGGGTCATGCCAACTCTTGGTTCAAGGCCTAGTTTTGGGACAAAGGTGGTTATAGACCAATAGGAATAGAATGGTTTCCTCTTTGAACTTTATGTTGCTAACAAATATCTTTTTGCTATGAATATACAGATGGTAGGAAGAGGATCTGGTCATGCTAAAGATCAAGTTGAGAGACATTATGGCCCTGACCCTTAGACAATGGTTCAAGGGGTAGAGGATACAAATGAGGCATCCAAGATGTAATGTATCTTTTTACAAACAAAGGAGACATATAGGATGGATAGGAGGTATTCATCTTATAGAAAGGACCTGATGAGATCTATGAGATGGTGAACATGCTTTGCGGGACTGACTTTTCTAAGACAACAAATCCATCTATGCAAGATGTGTGGCTCTGATAGTTGGAAAAGATTTTTCACCTAATAGACTTTATCAGAGTCAACAAGATTAATTATATTATCTATCTACTTAAAGGAGATGCTAAATTTCAGTAATGTCGAGTAGAAGATAAGGGGACAAATCGTGATGATATGGAAGGACTTTTTGGATTAGTTTTACCTGAATTATTTCCCTCCTACCTTCCTAGCACTACTACATTTTGGGCCAGTAACGTCACTACCCATAGCGTCGTTTTTACTAGAATAACTGACCTAATAGACTATTGCATCAGCATTATCAAAAAAACTGACCTTATAGGTTTCCCACAGCGAAAATTCACACAATTTTGGCTTCGCACCTCGATCTATAGGGTCAGTTTTTCTAAATAACCGATGCTATAGGGCCAACAAAAAACGTGGGAACCGCTTTGGAACTCTAGGGTCGATTTTTTTCAAATAACCGACCCTATAGACCCTGACCTCTAGGGTCGGTTTTTTCAAATACCCGACCTTATAGATGGTCTCAAAAATTTCGGGCACCACTTAGTCTCTAAGGTTGGTTTTTTCAAATAACCAACCCTATAGACCCTGACCTATAGGGTCGGTTTTTTCAAATAACCGACCTTATATATGGTCTCAAAAATTTTGGGCACCACTTAGTCTCTAGAGTCAGTTTTTTCAAATAATCGACCCTACATACCCAACCTATAGCGTCAGTTTTTTGAGATAACCTACCCTAGAGGTCGGGCTGATATTAGACCAAAGTCGAGCCATGTTTCGGTGTGTTTTAGTTCATTTTTTTTGTCTCCCCATTCTTGCTCTCGCGCCTGAAGAGAAGCAAATTGCCGCCGCTTCCAAGGTCACCTTCCCAACCATCTCCGCGCCCGAAGAGAGGCAAATCGACACCCCTTCTTGGACGACGACGCTCATCCACCATTTTCTTCTTTGGATGGCGTCGAAGCCTCTAGATCGACCACCATCTCTGGCGTCGTGCACTTTGGATGATGACGCCCACCTACTTTCTTCCTTGAACGGTGACGACACCTACGGCATTGCAAGGGTTGCACACCTTCTCTCTCTAGTTCTTCTCCCGCATAAGCTCCCCCACCGCTCAGTTCTTCTAAAGGTAGCACGGTTGTCTCTTGCACCTCACTCCTCCATTTTCTTCTTACTGTCATGCAACTGACCAGGTAGAACAGCCGTGCTGGGCTGCACAGTCGTGGTGATGGAACGGTCATGCTGGGTAGCACGACCATGCTGTCTGAGTTGTAGAAACTTCAAAATTTGTCAATTTTGCATTTCTTAATTCTTGCTGCTCCTCTAAAATTGATATATATTGACCCCTAATTAATACATTATAACATAATTGAATCATGCATTTGTGTTGTTGCAGGTGCTATTGACTTGTCGTTGACTTGCATATATTTTTTCTTCAGCCTACAAGTGAGGTATAATATTCTCACTCTCCCAATGTGCCATTTTATATAACTAGTAAATCAACCAATAATAAAAATATGTATTCTTTCATATCTACATTTTGTTAACAATCACATAGGTAATCATTATATACATTCCAGAAATATGAGGGTAGACATTGTGTAGTCTCATATTGATACTTTAGGGTTTATAGATGAGATCATTGATGCATGATGTTTTAACTTAATATATAAATATGACAATAATACATTTATGTATCAAGTTAGAAACCCATTCAAAATTTACTCATTAGGGGTAAATTTTGGATAGTCCCCAGTTTGGGACTATTTTTGGATATTTAATCTCACTTTGGATGTAATTGTATAATGTATGTTTAGTTTTGAAGAAAATTTTAGTAGTATTTCCTCATTTGTTCTTTGGGTACATATGTGAGTATCTATTAATAATACCATGATTTCAACGCTTATTTGCTAATATAGAAGATGCGCAAAATTTGTCTTGGCATGGGGAGTTAAAGGTCAATTATGATGGCATCCTACGACATGCATCTCATTCACCACATAGGAAAAAAATTGATTTATTACACCCTCAATTTGGTAAAGAACCAAGAAACTTAAGACTTAGACTTTGTACATATGGAATGAATCCCTATGGTACATTAAGCAGCCAACATAGTATGTGGCATGTTATGATTGTTATATACAATCTTCCTCTTTGGTTGTGTATGAAAAATAAGTATGTGATGTTGTCAATATTGATATCAGGGCCCAAGAAACCTGGAAATGATATTGATGTTTACCTTCAACCTCTAATTGATGTTGTCAATATTTGTTCTAGTATGATTCGCTAAATACTTCGATATTAGAAGTATGGATAAGGTAAGGATTCATCAATATAGAAAACTACAATATACATTTTTAGCTTATTTCTAATATATGAAATGATTACAAATGTTTTACAGCCATTTATATACTAAGATGATAAACTTTGATATAAGGAATGTTGGATTCTTTGTTCCTTCAATTACTAGTCAAGTGGAGACACACATTGAGGATGTGAATGACTACTTCTATACTGCATTCAAATATTTTGCTAGTGTGGGGAAGGAAATTGTCCTAATTCCTTTTAACGTCAAGTAAGTATTATTATTTAGTATAATTTTAATAATGAAAAATTTCATTATTTTAATGTTTGTTTTATTCTTACTCAGAGCTAGACATTGGGAATTATTGGTGGTTGTCCCAAAATTGATGACTCTTTATTATGTTGACCCAATGGGAATAACAACAAGGGGCCACAAATTGAAATTGCCAACTATGGAGTAAGCATAAATTTCGTCAATGCTTAAAGACATTGACTTTGAAAAATGTCAAGGTAGCTACTTTGACAACTTCTTAGTCTTATATGTATTAATTTTCAACTCTTATATGTCAACTGTTATATTCTTATCTCAACTCCTATTTATAGTAGTTTACTAACATTAATTATAATTCATTATTTGTAGTGTCCTATACAAAATAATGATTGAGCTTGTGGCCATTACGTAATGAAATATATGCAAGCTATTATCAAATAAGCATCATATGACATTCAGACTATAGATCAGGTAATAAAGAATAACATCATAAATTTTCAAGTGATTTTAGTCATTTTATAAAATATTAGCATGTGCATTTTCTATTACAGATCTTTACAACTCAGCCTTACACACTTGAGGACTTAAATGAATTCCGAGAAGAGTGATTAGATGCTTTTCTAAATGAAGTCAGTATAACATTGGATTAAATATGTTAGCTCCATTTATGTATGTGGTTTTAGTACTCTTTTATATTTACTTTTGTATCTGACATTTAATATCATCTCAGACTTGAAATCTATCATTTTGTAAATTATGATGTGATTATGTGTAACTCAACTAAATATATGAATCATTTTTGTTGTGAATGTGTGGTTTGGAATGGTGAAGGTTGAGCATCAATGCTCCCCTATCCCATATCTTAGTTCTTCTTGTTCTTCTATTTTGTTTCTATTTCTACAGAATTTTTTTTTAAAAAAATACAACAATCGTGTTATGTAGCACGGCCGTGTTGGCTTCTGGTATTCGGATCGTGCCGCTTAGCACAGCCATGTTGGCTTCTGATAGCACAGGTGTGTTGTGTAGCACGGTCATGTTGGCTTCTAGTAGCACGGCAGTGCTGTGTAGCACAGCCGTGATAGGATATGGTAGCACAGTCATGTCGCATAGCACGGCCGTGTGTGGTTACAATTTATTGACCTATAGTATCAGTTTTCTTAAATAACCAACCTTTGAGGTTTACTCTAAGGTCAGTTTTTTAAGAAAACCAATGCTATAGGTCTACATATTATCAAGCACAATCTGTAGACCTGTAGCATCGGTTTTCTTAAAAAACCAACTTTAGAGTGAACTTCTAAGGTCGTTTTTTGTAACAAAACCGATGCTACAGGTCTACAGATTGTCAAGCTCAATTTGTAGACCTGTAGCATCGGTTTTCTTAAATAACCGACCTTAGAGTGAACTTCTAAGGTCGCTCTTTTAAGAAAATTGATGCTACAGGTCTACAGATTGTCAAGCTCAATCTATAGACCTATAGCATCGGTTTTCTTAAATAACTGACCTTAGAGTGAACATCTAAGGTGGGGTTTTTAGGAAAATCGATGTTACAGGTCTATAGACTGTCAAGCTCAATCTATAGACCTGTAGCATCAGTTTTCTTAAATATCCGACCTTAGAGTGAACTTCTAAGGTTGATTATTTAAGAAAATCGATGCTAGAGGTCTACAGATTGAGCTTGATAACCGACCTTACAACTTTGGCCAGAGTTTCTTCCTTGTTTTTTACAGCCTATTGCGTCAGTTTTCTTTGGTTAAAAAAACTGACCCTACAGGTCAAATTCTATAGCGACGGCCACTTAGGAGTCAGTTAAAAAGTGATGCTACAGGCTTAAAAAAACTGACACTACAGACCATTCATGTACTAGTGTAGGTAATAAGATTAGACAATTGGAGAGTATTAGATTGGGTGTCATGAAGGTTGGTGAGTATGAGACATATTATACAAGGTTGGTTAACCTTGGTCCACAACTGGTACCAATGACATAGAGAAATATAGGAGGTTCCAAGTGGGTTTAAGACCAAAAAGTAGACTTAGCATATCAGTCGTAGATGAAGGGATAGAGAAACCTTTAGTGAGTTTGTGGAGGCAACAAGACAAATTGAAGAGTCAGTTAATGTTGATAAACATTCTAAGGGTATAAAAATATCTGGATATTTTAGTAGAGGAGGACAAAGTAGTGGAGGATACATAGGAGGATATGGATTTTTTTTCAAAGTTAAATTGAAGAGATCAATGAAACTAGACATGGGATCAAACTCCAAAGGTAAGATATATTTACCAACAAATTATAGGCATAATAATAAGCACTATAATATTATTGAATGTCACTTATAATCACCTTGGAATGAGAGAAAAGCAATATGAATGTCTATAAGCCACTTGTAATTGCCCTAGGATTGTCATAATGTAAAATGTTATTCAAATGCAAAACTCAACATATCCAATCAGACTATAAATTTTGACCAAATTTGTGATCAAATGTCATGACATGACATAATTATCAATTCTAATGAAAAGTCACCCATTGAATCATCAAAAGTCGACCCTATATTTAGTGGATACGAATTTCTAAATCCCTTATGGGAAAACTGGTGACTTGTATGGATGGTCAAGTCATGGATGCTTCATTTCAAATCACCTTACTTGATGTTGTCACTAAGATGCCACATCTAGAAAATTCAATACCTTGATCCCCAGATGTATTTTTCATCCCTAAATAGGAACCATTTGATGAATTATACCTCAAACTAGCCTAGGGTTTTGTCAGACCATGTCAAAACCCAAACCTCAAAACAAAGGATGTGTATCTAACTCAAAGTCTCTCTTTTCAATTTTCTTGGGGCCCACTTGAGTGTTAAATATCCAGTATAGAAAGAACCCATAGGGCGGGTCATGCATCAAGCACATGCCCTCCCTTATCTCATTACCACGTTGATTGGTAAACCTCGTGTCATTTTTAAAACATTTCAAGATATCCCAAAAGGTGGGGTGCACATCAGACACCACCCTTCCTCACCCTATCATGTTTTCCACTCAATTCTACATCGTCCAGGAAACATCTCAGGAGGCTCCAAAAGATGGGTGCATGTCAAAAATTTCCTCATGTTTATAGTATTAATTGATTTGACCGGTATCACATCTTAAAGACTCAAGAAGGACCCTAGCCACCTATCTTGTGTCAGCACCTTCGAAGATGGGAACACTTCAAACTATACATAACCCCTAGATACCCCCCAAGACACTTTTCATATAGCCCAAAAACCACTATTTACATGGGATAGAGTTTTGACGTAGGCTCTTCCCCATATAAGCTTGAGATATTAAAGTTTGCAAGACCCTAGGCTAGTCTTGTGGTCACTTGCAAGAGGTAGTGACTTAGATCAATGAACGAGTCCTTTGGTCATTGTAGTAGATCCACCCCTCAATAGAGCGCAAGATCCTTTTCCAAAAAATAGTCATGCAAGGTAAGCATGCGGATTAACCACATCTTATCCCCTCTCTCCCTTCTCCATTTTTCCATCCCCCTAATAGTGTGAGGATATGAGAACCTGAGGTTGATAAACCCCAATACTTCTTGATACTACTAGCACCATATCTAAATGTTATTTATTGTTCTTTTATGTACTCATTCTCTCTTATTCCCTTTTGCCAACCGCTCCTTGGTGTAAGCGTATGAGCCCCATAGTTGATGATTACCAATATAAACTTATTACTACTAAATCATGGTTAGAAGGTAGTCTACCAACATCCAGGCCATTATTTCCAATGTCCCATTTTTTCACCCAAAACCACTCTTGGTCTGTATGATGGTCTATTTTACTTATCTTAGGGTGATCCTCTATACCCTAAGTTAATGATGTTGAGTCTCTGACACAAAATTCATTTGTGGAAACTTCTACTTGGTGAGGTATGGTGCAAGTAATTTTGAGGACAACAATATATAAAACAAGATAAGTCGAGTACATATGAGATCATTGAAAATTTATTTCATTTTCTACATGTTAATGACCCATTTTTTATTGAATACATTTCCAATATATGCAAGATGGTAACTATATTGAACAAGATGAAAATATTTGTCTCAGTTATTTTGTTAGTATGAAATCTAAAAAATAATGGCTGCTAATAAGTAAATCGTAATCTATCTCTTGTGGTAGAACTTTTTAATAGTTTTTATCAAGTTGAAGCTATGGCTGGTAGCCATACCTTTGGTATATTTGTTACTAAAGGATATGTTCCATGTCCAAGTACTGGGTGTCACAATCATTCATTAATCTCTTTCAAATTTATGTTACTAGACTCATACTTAATCGTATTTGATTCTAATGTAATATTTCAATCAGATTGTTGCTCTCAAATATATAGTGCTTATGTTCAACAAAGAGATATATTTCTAGATTATAATTAATTATTTATGAATATAAGCCAAATGACTATTTTTTAACAAGTTTCTTATATATTCTAGCAATTTTCTTACTAGGATTATTTTCTAGAATTGTGAAATGACGGATTTCAATTACATTAAGTTCAATATTCCTAAATTATTGTTGATTCATGTTTACCTAGATAGAGCAAGAGTTCTTCTCTACTAGGGCTCTATATTAGTCTCATGATGGTTGTTCAAATATATGGTCTTACATCATTCAACAGAGTTTTCATGCCAAATTAGGTGTAATTAGAACAACGTATAATTGATATGTCTCTACATTCACACTTTCCCTGGTGGAGATGCATTTTGTGTTAGTATCTCTTCCTTACATGAAATTTGAAGTGAACTTATTTATTTGAAAATATTATGACTAGGTTTTATTTTAGAAGAAATGAAAAAGAATGGTTGATGAATGAACATTCTGATTTATTTGATAACGAGTTTGATTCTAAACTTTCACGTAAAACAAAAAAAATGTTTGTATTTCTTCTTTATTATATCATTCATGTCCTTCATGGATCCAATATTTTGGTTCAAAAGTAAGGTTTCTACAATGTGGTATTAAAGGTTCAGTTAGATGAGTTGACAAGGACAATAGAAATTAAGACTAAATGAAAATATAAATGGTCAAGATGATCTGAAAGAGATGTTTTTTGACTGAACTCTTATTTGGGTTGATGTGGCCCATCTTTATGTCAAATAGGCCTACAATCTACAACTCAAATCGATACTTTTCATTGATTCAATAGTCACTTCAGTTGATGTTACCATATTGATATATGTAAACCATGTTATGTATAGAAAAAAAATTCAATGCATGTCAAAGCCTTCTATATATAACTTTTACCTCCTTTAAATGTTTATTTTGAATACGCATAAAACATATGGTTGACTTAGAAAAGTTACATATTCAAGCTTTATTCAAATCTTATGCTAGAAAATAGTGTGAAAAGAAACTAGCACAACCATAAAGCAATAGTAAACTTTCCATAATTCTAATATTACCATATAAGAAGAAAAATAGAGTTTTAATAATCTCCCCCAATAATAAATATTTTGTCTTGAAACTCTTAGAATAGGAAAGTTTATGTGTTACATATACCAAAATCCAACTCCCATATAAATTTATTCACACCATGATTCATTTATATGAATTATAATATCCAAAAGTTCACATATATGCTCTTAAATCCTAAATGAAGTTTTATAAGTAAAATTAAAGTTTTTGACCTAATGCATATAACCGAACAAATAGCCCTTCTTTTGAAGTAGATTAATTGAAGATATAGAAATAACATATACTTTCTTTTTCCCCTTTATGCGTAAATATTTTCCTGTTATCTCAAAATATAAAGAGTTGGATATAGTTTCTTTTTTCTCCTTCCATGTGGAATAATGAATAATAGTCAATTTGGTGGTCTAATTTTCAATATAAATATAATCATTAATTTAACTAAATATATATAATATATATACATTGCATATATAGAACTATGTAAAAGGAGATACTTAATTAATTATGAATATTGTAATTTCAAGTTTGTAAAGTAACTAGAATAATTAACTAGACAACATGAATCAAATATGTTCAAGACTTGAGGTCATTATGACCTTGTTTTACCACTGAAATAAATTTACAAAGAAGGAAATAGATTAACAACTAATTTTTTTCTCTCCTATAGATAACTCCTCTAATATGCATAAAAGTTAATAAGAAAGGCATATAAGTGGATAATAACCTTTGACCATGAATCCTAACTCAACGGGTTAACAATGGAAAGTCTTTTCAAGTCATCTAACTTATCTAAGTACACATAAATCAAGAATAAATCCATATATAGATATAATGATTAAAAGTTATCCAAACTCATTTCTAATTGGTTTGGAATATTCTAGACCCTCTAGTTAAACTGTGGTCAAAAATTAAAGTTATTTTTTACTTTTCTTGACACTTAGAACAATATGGAGAACTTTTCATATATTAATTCAATCGATGCATCAATTAACCAACCATATTTTTTATTATTCCCTATCACACACAGTTGCTTCCCCAAATGCTCCACCCTTGAGATTTCTCTTGGTCCTTTCTGAAATCAATTTCCATGGCTTACTTATGGCCTCTAACCATGGATACAATTTTGTTGCTATCAACTTCACCCCAAGTTTCTTATACAAGCTTTGGTTGATGTGTTTATGCATTGTTTCAATGGTCTTGAATTTCTCACTTTCTCCATGGTTGTCATGTTTATCTGTTATGTTCCATGGACATCAACACCCCGAATTCCCCTAAATACCTCTTGAAGGCTCTCTACTCCCAAGTTTCTTATTTTCTCACTTGTTTCATTGATCATCCATGCCTTGTCTTGCATCTATTGTAGGAACCATTTTAGGGTGTCATTATCCCTCCCTGATTATTTATGTGACTTTGCTGCAACCTATTAATCTCCTAGAATGCTTTTCTAAACTTCTCTAGTCATGGATCCCCATGTTTGTCTGAGTGTCTGGAGCTTTATGATGCCCTATCATGACCATGTCACTTGCGAGAAGAGGGGGACAATCCCTAGTGTACTTTCTCATCTTTTGCCATGCAATGTTGATTAGATAATTCAATACTCAATGGCATTTTGGTAAATCAAGTCTAGATCTTTATTTTCTTATTCGTGTAAATTTATTTCACCTATATGAAACTTTTACCATGATCCACAAATTTAATTTAATGTGTTCCTAATGTTTCATCTATGCCTTTTATATACATTTCTGATTAAATATCGAGCATGTCAATATTGTAGAATTCATTGAAACTACATCCAACCTTAGATAAATGAGAAAATAAAAACCCTTTGGAAAGATTATTTATAGAAAAGACGGTTTTTGAGTTTTCAAACCATGATTCTCAAATATGAATGCTTCAATGATTTAATGATAAAAAAAATTAGGGTTTATGACTAAAGACACATACATATAATAGCACAAGTGTTTAGAGATCAATCAAGTCAAGGAGAATTATTTTAGGAGTTTTTATTAAGGTAAATGGATGATGTAGTTGTGCACTCTTATATGGCTTATGTGTTTGTTTTTATATCATAAGAACATGGTTACATTCGATGAAGATCAAAGTCATTTCAATTAATGTTTTATATTACTCATGTATTTATAGTTGCCCTAATTTAGAGTTAATATTATTGAATCCCATAGATTTATATTTATGTCCATGCAAGAGAATAGATTTAAAGTGATAATATCAAAGAGGGAGCAATTCCCATCGTGTCTAAGAGAAGTGGGGACCCCCATTGTGAGCTAGGATGGAAAAATCACAATCAAGTTTAATATTTAAGTTTAAGATCATTTAATGTCAATATAAAGAATTTTGTTAAGAGAAATTTGTATGTTATATATGCTCTGGTAACTATGGACCTCAAGAGGTTATTATGGGATTCCTAGAAATCATGGGCTTTCCTTGCATTATGTTCCCTTAAGTGGACGATTGTATAAAGGTGCATATGATTCTTATTCAGTTCTTTATGTTAATGTAAATCTTCAAGAATTCTCAAGTTAAAGATGATATCAAGTTTGCTTTATGTTATGAAAATGCTTCAAAAATGCATAAGTTAAAAATGATTTCATGTGTACTTTATGTCAAATACTCATATGCTAATTTATTTGCTAATAGTGTGGTATTATGGTTTAATTTACTATTTGATGTTTTCCTTTGCATGTTTGGGGACTCATGTCCCTGGGTTTGGAAAAAGTGAGGAATAGAACGACCAACCAAGGACTTGAAGACTTCAAACTTAACCTAGTTGGGTTCCATATACCCACATGATCCTGTCATTTAGATATCTTTAATATCATGCCTTAGTTACGCTAAGCCAACTTTGGCTTAGTATATTTACATTCCAAGATATAAAATTTGTAGTTTTTTTCTTAATTCCTAAACCGATGTATGAATCTTTTTAAGTTAACGCATGGTGTTAATTTATTTATTTGGAATGTTTATCATATGTGTGGTGTCATTCTAACCATGTACCCCAATGTTATAGAAAACATGGGGAATGCTTCCCCTATCATGTATAATACTTGGAGGGGCACACAATGTGGTATCAAAGCAAATATGTAATTGTTCACTAGGTAAAAATGATTCACTTGGATTCCTTAGGGATGCAGACATGAAGGACCTACAATCACTAGAGTTTACACCCTAACAAGAGATAGACACGATGTGGATATATGTACCTAGCTAGATCTCAAGTTATGACCTAGATACTATCTAATGACCTATCCACTCTATTCTTAATGGACATGGGCAACCAATTGAGAGTTGAAGAGGGATGTCACAAGAATAAGAGTTATTGCACATGTTCACCTTTCTTACTAGTCTATACGGTAGGGGACACATGTATTAGAAAATTAGTTAGGAGCATCATGACAAGATCCCATATTTCTAGCATGCTCCTGATCACCACATATTGAGACATTTATAAAATACAAAAGAACTTAGAGTAGATAGCCATCTAAACCTAAGATTGATTCAAAGGACCATAATTATAATTAAGAAATATAAAAAAATTTGATGCAAAAGAACTATGTTTGTGGATGACAATTTTAGAGTTACCAAGTATCATCAACTAGATATGAGTGAGATCCCATGGTGGGTAGTAGCTAAAGGAGTTTTGAGGAAAAACATTTAAGGTGTGTATAATTATAACATCCCAAAGATCACATATATGATTTTGAATCATTAATGTAGTTTTATAAGTAAAGTTAATGTTTTGGACCTAATCTAAATACCCAGGTTATAACCCTTCCTTTGAATTATAATGGTAAAGGATAAAGAAAAATATATCCTTTCTATTTCCCTTTGTGCATAAATAGTTTCCCTTATCTATTTTCAAAAAAAGGTTTCCCTTATTCCAAAATGTAATTAATTGAAATTACTCTCTTTTTTCTCTTTCTTCTATTGGGAACATCGGATAAAAATCTATTTAATGCTTTAATTTTGAGTTCATAAAAAGATAATGGTTAATTGAATAAGACATATAAATATTACCTTCTACACATTCAATATCTCTATCTTTGTAAAAGGAAGGATTTAACTATTTATAACTCTTAAAATTTTAAATTCAAAAAATGATGCTAATTATGAAAAATATTTGGTCAATGTTTGAGGGCATTAGACCTTTCTTGGCCATTGAAATAGAATTACAAAGAAGGAAATGAATTAACTTTCACTTTTTATCATTAGTTGAGATAACTCATCAAAAATACATAAAATCTAATTAGAAATGCCTCTAACTAGAGAATCACCTTTGAACAAAAAATCTTGACTGAATTAATTAACAAATGAAAGTCTTTTCAAGTCATCCAACATCAAATACACATAAATTAGGAATAAATCCCAATATAGGAATAATGTTTAAAAGTTATCTAATCAAATCTAATTGATTAGGAATATACTAATCAAAACATGGCCAAAATTTGAAGTTTTTTTACTTTATTTAACCCTTCAAACAATTTAGGAAAGTTTCCACATTATTTCCCAATCAATGGATTGATTAAACAAAAGTTTGGGTTATTATTCCCTATCAAACGCACTTGCTTCAACAATGATCCACCCTCAAGCTTACTCCTTATCACTATTGACATTCATCACCACGGACTCCCTATGACTCTCCAACCACGTAAAAACTTCTATTGTCTTCAACATGACCCCAAGTTGGATTTCCAAGCTTTAGTTTATGTGTTTATTCCTTGTCTAAATGGTTTTGAATTTTTAAATTTCTCCATTATTCCTGCATTTATCTGTCATGTTCCATGGACACTAATTCCCAATTTTTTCCAAGATCCCTCATGAAGGCTCTCTACTCTCTCATGTCTTCTTTTCTTTCTTATTTCATCAGTTACCCACTTCAATCTTCCATGATTTTCCATGTGGTTTCTTCAAGAAATGTTTAGGGTTTCATAAGCCCTCTTTGATTGTTTCCATGACTTTTCTAGAACCTGGTAATCTCCCAAAATTCTTTTTTAAGCATCTTTGGCAATGGGTCCTTGTTATTGTCCAAGATCTTGAAGTTGTGTGATTTCCCACGATGGTCAGTGAACACACAAGAGGATGGGGACAATCCCCACTCCACTTTCTCATCTTTACTCATGCCATATTGATTAGATCATTTCATCATCAAGGACATTTCAATAACTCAAAACATGCTCTTTGTTTTCTTAGAAGTGCATATTCATTTGACCTAAGTGACGCTTTTACCCTACTCTATTGATATAATATAACATGTGCTTAAGGTTTTCTTCTATTTGTTTGATTTTTATTGACATTGGTTGATTTAATTGTAAATCCTACAGTTCTCAATGCTCTGATTGGTCAATATTATAACATTCATGGAACTATATCCAACCTCAGAATAATGAGAAAAAAATACTTGTTGGAAATGATTTTAATTGTAGAAGTCAATTTTCAAGTTTTCAAACTATGATTCCCAAATATTAATAATTCAATGACTCAATGACAAAAACTAGGGTTTATTACTAAATACATATCATATTACATGTTTTTAGAGCCCAATAAAGTCAACGTGAATTGACTTAGAAGTTTTTCTTAGGGTAAACGGGCCATGCTACTATGAACTCCTATATTGGTTCATGTGTTTGTTATTTATATCTTAAGCACATGGTCATATGTTCATGAAGATTTTAAGCCATCTCATTTAATGTTCTATATTGTTCATGTCTTTATGGTTGTTATACTTTAGAGTTAAGATTCTCACATTCACTAAAGTTATATTTATGATCATGAAAGAGAATAGATTTAATGTTCTCATGTCGAAGAGGGAGAAATTCCCATCTTTTGTAAGAGGGGGAAGCCCCACTATGTGATAAGGGGGAGAATTGACATTAAGTTTAAGATTTTAGTTTAAGGTCATGTAATGTCCATATTAAGAATCATTTTAAGAAAAATATTTATGTTTTATATGCTCTCACTATTATGGACCTCAAGAGCTCATTATGGACTTCCTAGGAATCCTGGGATTTCTTAGCATTATGTGCCCAAAAGTGGGAAATTATATTGAGATTCAAATAACTTGTATTTGGTTCTTTATGTTAAAAAAATTCTTTATTGAAAGTTAGTGTCAAATTTTCTTTATGTAAAATATACATATCTCAATTTTTCTTTATGTCAAATATACATACTTTACTTTATTTTCTAATAGCATGCCAATATTGCTTAATTATGTGATGTTTTCCTTTCCATGGTTGGGGATGTGATGTTCTTAGCTTTGGAGCAAGTAAAGAATATAACAACTAGCCAAGGACTAGAAAACATGAAGCTTACCTAGTGGGGTTCCATCCATCTAGATGATCCTATCATATAGACATCTTACAAATCATTCTTTAGTTATGTTGATTCAAGTTTGTCTTAGTAGATTTAGATTCCAAGATGAACAAGTTATAGTTTTCCTTAATGCATGAATGATGTATTAATATTATTAAGTTAATGAAGGGTGCTTATTTATTTATTTGTATTATTTATCATGTTTATGTTGACACCCTTCCAATACAAGTAGCCTAATGTTATACAAAACATGGGGAATGATTTCTCTGTCATGTATTATACTTGGTGGGGTGCCATAGGAATTTTAACAAAGGTATTTTCCTATTCTTGAGTTTGTGAATGTTGCAATCTAAAATATGTATTGAACCTTCTACATGGGTGAAATCATCTCTCAATTGTAACGTCAATGATATTCTTTGTACCTATATGATTTTTATTCAACATGGAGACATGGATTACATCATGGTGGTTTCTTGATTCTACTAGAAAGTAAGATAGTATCTCATTGATTAGATAAAAGGAGAACGACACATGTATCTAGGAGTTATCTTGCCTCGCATTCCAAATTTTATGACACATTTAAGGGTGAGAGATTACAATAAACTTCATGTCCAGCACCAAACACAAGTGGTACGCATCACGAACTCCTCCCTCAGTTACCCACTATTGAAGCCATACCATAAGGACGAGGCTCATAATCTCATTTTTCTAGAATCCAAACTTGAAATGATTTTACTTACAAACTTTGAATAATATAAAAGGATGCCTATTTCTCATCCAAGGAGTGTACATCATTTTCCCAGCTAAGAAAGACTACATTAAGAGATATACTATTTGGAAAGATATTTCTACCATCTAATCATCCTTGTGACATTCACTTTATGATCTTGAGTATATTCATTTTAATTTCCATGTCTTCATATATTAGCATTAGCAAGTTACTAAAATATTGAAAAACATATATGTATCAGTATGTTGTTATATTTTTTATGTGGGTGCATAAAATGTGTGCCATTACATATATAAACATATATTGTTCAACATTCAAATAATTGCACATATGAACTTGTAGTTTCATTCGAATATTCTATCCCATGGTTGTCGTGGAACTTTTGTAGTATTCAATTCTCTATCGATAATTGGACTTACTTGACTACCCCCTACAAGGTATAATCATGGGTTCATAATACCTTTCTATCATTATAATATACACATAGCACTACTAAAAAAACTCTCACTATAGCAATTCTTTTTTCCCTTGCACAATAGGTCACAATTGTTATATTAATGTGGACTTATGGCGGGATAATTTATACAATATGTGTTGTGCCTGTTGTGATGTGTGTGATTCATGTAACAATTGAGACATGTTGTAGTTCACTAAGAACACCTATTTTAGTATGGGTGCTTCATACAAACGGTGTTATGTATGTTGTCATATATGTGCTTTCTACAACATTTGATGCATGTTGTAGTTCTATAAATACACGCGTTGTAATAGGGGTTCTTTATACAACATGTGTTTCTCTTGTTGTAATATATATATATATATATATATATATATATATATATATATATATATATATATATATATATATATATATATATATATATATATATACACACATATAGACACACACACATAAGTTGTTGCATTTTGTAGTTCAATAAACATACACGTTGTAATATGGGTGCTGATACAACAGGTATTGAACCAATTATAATATATGTGTTTTATACAAAAGTTGATACATGTTGTAGTTTCCTAGACACACTGGTTTTAATATGGGTGCCTTACACAACAAGTGTTGTCTATTTTTATACTAGACTAGTTACAACATGTCATGAGCATTGTATTTGTTTAGACCATATTTTAGTATTTTACAATCTAATCACTCTTGTTAAACCACTTTGATTGATAAATTTACCAAATTTAAAATATTTTATAATAAATACTAAGTTATACTTGTTAGGTTTCATAAACAATCATAAATTTCAACATTGCTTGGATCAAACTTTGCAAAAAGCTTGCAATGAATTTTACATATAATCATCCATAGAAAGATCCAATCATACAAACAAGTACCTCTTAGTTACATAAACTAGTGAGTACACACTCTAGAGTTGAATAAAAAACTATAAAACTCTCAAATGTTTGTGATATGATAAAGAACAAATGTTGCATGCTCATGTCAGGAATTTATAGTATGTTGAGGAGAACACATCGCCCACTTATGTCAGACTATTCTATCTCTTCTTAGTTGAAACAAAGGCCACTATACTTCTAATAGTATTGTAATCATATGTCAAATATATGAATATATTATAGATTATTTAATTAATGTTTAAGTTTGAACAAACTAAAAGAATATAAATATTAAACTTAAATCGTCAGGAATATTTAGCACTCTCATATCCACAATGTATTTTGTATGTACTTCATCAAATAACACCCAGAGTGTATTTTGTTTGGCAGCTTTAGCCACTACATAACACCAGTGTAAGATAAATAGATATTTCTAGGGGTAATTCGAGAAAATTACAAAGGAAAATCAGTAACAATAGCTAAAATTTCAAAAAAAACTAGTAAAATCTTTATAATTTTTCATTTCCATGGTGACAAGTGGAGTCTTGCTTTCTACATCAAAATCTCCATATATAATGGTTTCATTTGATATGATTCCATTATGGGATTTTGCTGAAGTGAGAAAAAATACTAGTTCTTTGCTTCCAGAACATTTCCAAATGAGGCCCTACAAAGTGTTCCACTCTTCCTAGACTATTATCAAGGTTGTTATTCACCACATTGTCTAGTGGTTTGGTGTTGGTAGGAACATGGTTTGACAGACTAATAATATTACAATCAACAAGTTAAGATGGTTTTAATAAGAAAATAAAGCATCCATGATCAATAACTTGCCACATGGTATTCTTGAAATATTGCATGTACACTAAACTAAAACACTTTGTTCATTTATATATGTTTAGTCTAATAAGTAGTACATCATAAGATTTCCTTAATATGTTTTAACACTCTTGAAAGCCAAAAAAAATCCAAAATACACACATCCCAGGATCATAACCTACACCCATATTTATATGGGTTTATGTGGAAAATCTAGGGAGTAATATGTCAACAAGAAATAAATATTTAGAGATCATTACCTTTTGTATGAAAAATATAAAATTCCTAGGGTCACTTCAACATAACAAGATTTGGCCATCCTGACTTTACAAACCCTAATACCATGAATAAGAGGTAAGTGTGCTTGGATCATTAGAATTGATCAAATAAGGTTAGAATTATATCTTGACATGCTTTTTTGTACCCTAATGAACATTTAATGCACATAATATGAAGAAGTCACATATTAACCCCAATTTTGTATATTTTGCATGTGTTAATCGTGTAGGCTGATTTGTTCTATATTGCAATGTGATGAATGCTAGGAGAGGTACACATTAATAAATAGTTATAATTTTTATAGCACATGGTTTCAATATATATTTATTAATATTTTTTCAAAAACATGCACGTTTCTGTAATTTTTCAATTCTCATGATATATTTGATAAAAAAAAGGAAACATCATGTATATTTATGAAATGAATCAAATTATTTATTATTTTTCATGTAACTATGTAATGTCATATTAGTTGTTTTGTGATGTTAGTTTATCCAAGTGAACGAGTCTTTCATGTTAGTCATCAATATCTTATTTATGAAAAAACTGAATTTCCTTAATGAATCAATTATAGAGTCATATTATTTATTATTTGTAATGTTACTATGTAATTTCATATTAGTTGTTTCGTGATGTTAGTTTATCCAAGTGAACAAGTCTTTCATGTTAGTCATCAATATCTTATTTATGAAAAAATTGAATTTCCTTAATGAATCAATTATAGAGTAATTTTTTTGCTAAACTGTTAGGTAAAAAAATTTCCATGGTATAATATTATTCTTTTGTAACATCAAATACAAAGGATCTTGATATTTACTTAGCTTCCAACTTTACATAGAAAACATTATATTTATATTTTAGTCACTTTGAATGATTATTATATTTATTTATTTATCATGTACAATAAACAAAAAAACTTAACTCTCTATTGTTTAAATTGGAATTACTATATTTTGTTCTTTCAACTTGTATATTTTAATAACTTATCGCATGGTACCTCTAAAAAATTAAATTTATATTTTGTTATTTTTTTATTAGACTTGTCACCATATAAAATAATTGTTTAATCCTAAAAAATAAATCATAACCCACAAAATCAATGTTGAACATAAAATTCATATGATTTTATCAATACGACTATCATCTTTTGAGAATCAATTCAAGAAGGATATAATCAGGTACAATAAAAGTTGTCTTTTTTATGTCATTGGTTCCCATCTCATACACATCTTATATATGTGTAACATACTCTAGGACACATAATCCTAGGAAAGAATGCATATATAGTAATATTTTAATTAGATTCTAAAATCAAAGTCTATAATGTAGTGAGACACATTCCTAATATTTTTTTGGTCCATGCAAATTTGTTCATTATCTTATTTAGATCTAAGTAAAAGGGTGAATAACATGTATATGAGACATGTTAAAACTCTATTTTTATCATAGAAATAATTAGAGTTTGATTTGCTTTTGATGTAAACAAAAAGTAATAGTACACAGTATAAATATTTGATTTAATTTTTATTTGTGCCCCCCTCGCAAATCATTGTGTGCAGGTGTCATGGAAATAGGCCATGTGTGAAGCATATCATGAAGAAGAAATCAATATTTAATTCTACTTTGTGTTGCAAGAAGAACATGGCTTGTATGCAAGTAGTCAGATCAAGAAAAGGAGTTTTGCCACAATATCAATTTACATTAAGGAGGAAAGGGATTATGGATTGACTGTCATAGATGTATACTTTCCATCAACACCTGGACTAAGTTTATGAAGCTCGTTCAAATTATGTCGTGCACTATGTCAAGCCAAAATATGTTGTCTCGACAACCATATAACATAGATCAAGATGCAAGTTTTCCAAGGTTGATTTCCATGTGCAGTTGAGTTTATACATATTTTAAGTGATTCAGGCCCATGAGTATTCATATTTATTAAGATCAATATATTTACATTTTTTTATATAAGTCATTATGATTTATGTTCTCTAATATTCTAAGATTTTAAGTAAGATATACAATTAAAATTTTCATGCCTCCATGATGGTGTTCTCACATATATTCAATATCTCAAGTAGAGATATGTATCTTAAAATTATTAGAATTCATGAACCCGGTTCATGAGAAAACTAAAGAATCATGTTCCGATAAGAGTTCTTAATAATGATTCATATTAAGAATAAGATTGCAAAATAAGACACATAAGCAAGATAGTCGTACTTAATTGATAATTTGGGATAACTTTGTATTGAAGATTTCAAGTAGAAAATGTTATTAAGATTTCTTATATAGATTGAGATTTGAGAACTACGAAGTTATTTAGATTTCTTAGAAGGATTAATATCTAAGAGTAAAGTATAATATAATATTATAAGTTTTTGAACATACTAAGACATGGTAGAGTTTTCAAGATAGAAAGTCGATTAAGATCTGAATATAATGAAAATTTTAGTTCATAGTAGTATTATAAGATTAGGATGAACTAAGTAATGATTAAGTTCTGAGATAATATTTTATTAAGATTCATGATTTGATTAATGATAAGAGTATAAGAATAGATGCTTCAAGATTTAAAATCATATGAATACATTAATATCCATGTTAAGGTCATATTTGATGAAACTTTACAAAGATTGAGTTATTTTTCCAGATATCATATTTTAGATATTTGATACTTAAGTTACTTTCATATACTTAGAATTTTAGTATTCAGTTCAGATCATTTTCTTTAGACTTTAGACTCAGATGTCATATATCTAATATCAAAAATAAATTAACTTGCACTGTTAAATTGGAGTTTCAGATCAAGATATATCTAGACAATAGTAATATCAAATTTTAGGTTCAGAGTTAGATTCAATTTAATTAAATAACAGAGATATAGAGTTAGAGATGATAGATTAAGATTTATAGATATAAATTTAGAATGGATTCTAAGATAATAGATTACTATTTAGATATAGATATTTAGCAAAAATTTAGAGATACGACATTAAAGTTCATATATAAGAAACTAAGGAAAAAGATAGAAAATGACTTCAAAATATTAATTATATATATTATAAAATAAGTCCTCACCAGAGAGTCTTGTGACAATTCAAAGGATGCACTACGCCAAACACTGCAGGTGTCACATAAGGAACGTTGTGCCAACAGAGGGTGTGTTGCAATATGAAGGAAACTTCAGTGTCAAAGAGGAGGACTTATTAAATTATGGTGGCCACAATCAAATAAAAGTCATAAACAAAAGATACCTTAATTCAGAGCATGCACATTATCTCACTCAAAAGTATGAAGAAGAAAAAAAAGATAAGAGAAGTCATGGCTTAGGCCCTTTATGTCAGTGATGAGTCCCATGTCCTTAGTGCAGGCTGATTTAGATACATAACCCAAGCCCACAATGTAAGTTATGTGACCCAGGTAACTTAGTACAGGTCATGATAACCAGGTATCAGAGGTTAGGTCTCTAGAGAAAGATAAGTAAAAAGACAAGAGATAAGCTAAAGAAAGAAGAGTTACTTACACTTTATAATTTCTACAGATTTAATGTAGATGGCATGCATAAAATGTTTAAGAGTATCTTGCAATATTTTATCACTCTAGTTTTTTACATAAAGATTACTCGTGCCACTTACACTAATAATCATTTTTTCAATGCATGGCTAGGGATAGGTGTTCTTAGGTGAGAAGTAGCAGCAGAACTAGTACTCATAGACTTGGAGCACATATATAGAATAAGATAAGATTTGTTGGGGTGTCAACTATAAGATGATCCTTAGATTTATAGATTCAACTATATGTTTACATATTTATAACTTTAGAGTATAGGCTCAAGATGTTAAATGAGTTTCCATATGATAACGTTTATGTTTCCTTTTGTAAGAAAATGATGAGAATATTTATTATTTGAAGTTTGTGTGATTGATTATTGTTGTTATGAATGAATGTTTTATATAATGCCCCCTTGAGTACACGAGTTATGGATACCTCAATGTTGCTTCCTCTACATGTGTATGTGTGCTTATGGAGGGTTTTACATCTTGACACCCCAAAAAATGACTTCCTACTTTCTTTAGGTACCAATCACCCCTATATGCTCTCCCCTTTTACCAAACAATAGTGTTGGTTTCCTTGACTATGGAGATGACGTAGAGACCATCTTGGTCACCGTTAACCACCCAGATTCATTGTATAGGGTCTGGAAGAGCTTCTTGCAAAACCAATTGCATCATATGAGGTATTCTTCATGGTTTGACCTTTTCTGACCTTTCATGTTGCTTTAATAGCTGCCTTGTAACTAACGGTTTCTGCAACTTATTTACATACAGTTTCCGCTCTCCATATTTTTTCTATTCTTGCAAGTTTTTCTATTTTCTTCGCCTTAATCGCTGATAGATGTTATTATCTACTTGAAGCTCATGTAAATATCTTCCATGATAGAGGCTCATTTGGGTGCTCCTGACCCCTCACAACCACCATTGTGGGACATTGGGACCAATGAGGGACAGTGAACCTAAAAGGTTGAATATCGTGTGGTGATTTCCAAAGTTTCATCTTGTTGTTTCTCTTTTGGAGATCTTTAGAGGTGATGAGAGTAGGCATCTTCCTGTGTTTATCAATCAAATGAGGAAGATGATGATTATCAGGATTTGTACAAATATGCCCTTATGTATTGCTTTATTTGTGTTATGCCATAATGGGCCTAGTTGCCTTTTCACCCCTAATTTCTTTATCATCGCATGTGAAATTGATTTTGGGATAAAAGACATAGATACCCTATCACACATAAAGGAATTGATGTGTGATGCGAGTGCATTTTGGTCTTTTCATTTATATTCATTTTTTGAGAATTTTAGTAATTAGTTTTATCTTAGATAATTCATAATTAATGCTCTCAGTGTCAAAATATTATGTAAAAATATATTCTAGAATAAAAAAAATAAACTCTATTTGATGGTATAGGTTTCATAACCTAAATCTAGTGTAATAAGAAGAAATTCTAGTGTTTATAATATACACTTCAATTGATTAATTATAAAGTTGAAATTCTAGTGTAGTATGTGTCACCTTGTTCACTAACACATATAATGACTTACATATGGTTAATAAATAATTTGATTTACATGAATATGCATAAATGGATAATGGGGGTTAAATGTGCATAATTAGTAACAGGAAGTGAATAAATATAAATGTATGATTTATGTGGACAATAATGTGATAAATTTATCTAATCCCAAAACTTAAATCCAAGCTTAAAATCAGATTTTTGGGTCCTATTTAGTCTAGGTGTCAAGTTTGAATCGAATTGGATAATGTGTGCTAAACCAATTTGATAAAAGAAAATAAATGCAATCCTAATGTAACTTGACTTTGTTTATTTTGGTTATTTACCTAATTTTGATGTCCCAATTTGCATATATCTTGGTGTCATGCTAGTTGGTTTTGTCTAAAGGATCTTGGGCTCTATCTGGGTCATTCGATCGCATCGTACGACTGTCTACCTTTCTCCTACCTTGTACCTAGGTGTTGTTGGACCCTAAAGTCTGTTGGACACTGGCTTCTCTTCCTCAGTCAATCTCTAGCTCTCGTATCACTCTTTCACAATCCCTTTTGATATTGTATTTACATTTGTTGTTCAATGCCTACTCTAGAGAGTCCCAATACTTGTTGGTTTTGAGCCCTAGGGAGTCTTCCCCAGTTTGGACTCCTCCACTCCCCTACTTTCCATCGTGGCTAGCATAAATGGCCACCACTGAGACTTTCATATATACATAGTGTTATAACCAAATTCTCAACACCCTAGAAATTGACTTCCAACTTTCTTTAGGCTCCAATCAACCTTATGTGCTCTCCCCCATTTCCAAATGGTAGTGGTGGTTTCCTTGACTCCAACAAAGATGTCAGGACCATTTGGGTCACTGCTAACCTCCTAGATTCACTCTTTAAGGTCTAGAAGAGCTTCTTACACAACAAAATGCATACTTTGAGGAATTCTTTTGAGTTTCCTCTTTATTGGCCTTTCCTTCTTCTTTGAGAGCCTTAATGCAACTGATGGTTTTTTCTCCTTGTTTACACGAGGTTTCCACTCTCCATATTTTCTCTATGCTCCCAAGTTGTTCTAGATTCTTCATCTTGATTGTTGGTAGATGTTTTTATGCAGTCATAGCTCACATACATAGATTCCATGGTTGATGCTCGGTTGGGTGCTCCTAACCCCTCTCAACCACCACCTTGGGTCATTGGGACCGGTGAGGAATAGGCAACCCAAAGGGCTCAATATTGTATGGTGATTTCCAAATTTTCATCTTGTTATTTCTCTCTTAGATATCTGTAGTGGCAATGAGAGTGGGTGTGTTCCTATGTTGATCATCAAATGAAGAAGAAAATGATTCTCAATCTTTGTACAAATATGCCCTTATGTATTGATATTTGTGTTACGCCATAATGGGCATGATTGTCTTTTTGCCCCTGATTTCTTTTCCATCGTCTGTGAATTGATTTTGTGATAAAAGACATAGATATCCTATCATGCATCAATAATTTGAAGCATGATGTGAGGGCTTTTTGGTATTTTCATTTTATATGTTTTTTGAGAATCTCAGTAAATAATTTTATCTTAAATATTTTGTAACTAATCCTTGAAAATAATGTAAAAATATGCTTTAGAATCATAAATATAAACTCTATATGATGTTATAGGTTGTATAACCTATATTTAATGTAATAAGAAGTCAAAATTCTAGGGTTTATAATATACACCCTAATTGATAAATTATATACCTAATGTTTTGTTAGTTGATAGTGCATAATATGGAGCTAGGGTTTGGACCCTGGCCTATTACATGCATCATTGTGATATATTTCATCCCTCTGAGTCTATATTGAGAAATTCTTCTATTTTCTCTCTCTTTTAACCTATCTTGAAGCATATATGTGAAATCTCTCCTCTGAGATATATTTGAATTATGTTTTAGACATTGATACTAAATTTAATATATATATATATATATATATATATATATATATATATATATATATATATTGACACTAGTCTTTTGATATTGTATTTTGACCTCTAAGATTTCTAATATTATTTATGCTATCTCTAGTTGAACCCTAATTTGTGGAATTGATCTATATTGTGTTATTTTTGCACTGAAACCCTAATTTTCTCATGATGGATTTTTTATTGTTTGATGTTCCACTTTTAGTTGGAAAATCTTATTAAATAATATGACAAAACTTTTCTTACCACTCTACATTGCATGCTTGTTGATTCAGTAGTACTAGGGTTTTATAATATGTTTTAGTTTTGGGTTAGCCTTTTATTTTTAGTATGGAGGTCAAGTGCCCCATACCCGAGTTTAGTTTACATTGTTTTATATTTGGGAGTTTGGTTATGTGCCATGCTCTTTCAGTTTACAGTTTATTTGCTAGCCTCCATTGTTTTATTAGTTCACTAGTACTATGCTTATCTCACTTTCATGATGTTCATTCATTATTTGTTGATGGGTCATGTTCCCTAATTGATTTGTGTATGACCTTGAGGTATACTTTGTTTTAAATTCATGTTAAGTAAATTTATTTATCTTCATCTCACTGGAGTATTTTATTTTGATATCCACTTGCATACTACTTCCCTCTTTGGTTGGCAATCCATGTTTATATTTGATGTCCTTTTCCCATATAATTGCTCAATCGTTATTTATATGCACATACCGACATTTTATGCTGACAACATCCACTTTGTCTTCTCTTGTGGGGTATGCTTCCACCCCTTACGTAGAGATCAAGGAGGAATTCACCAAATATGTTGGCATCTATTTTACTTCTATGTGATACAACAAGTGGCAAGAAATGAACAAACACACACATGGATGGATGGACGGACTTGGAGAAACTTAAGCCCTTTGGAAATTATCAAAAGACATTTGTGTTTAACCAAAAATAACAATATAGTATTGGATAAGTTACGTGGTGGTTAAAAATTGGTATTTTGTAGAGTAACACACTAGTCAGGACTTATGGAGTCACTTAGATACTCTTCTACATGGTTGGAGTAACATATTAGTTACCTACCTTTTCTTCTTTCCTTTGTGTTTGCATTACATTTATTCTTTCACAACTGATCTATTTAATGCCATGTTTTCTTTTTTATCTAAACAAAATTAATAGGCTTTTTATTTTCTTATGGTTTGTCAAAATTTCTAGTTCAATGAGGCCAAAATGAACATTGTTGACAAAATTTAGGTTGCTACCCATAAGTCGTCCTGGTTGGGAATAGTCAGTTTGGCTTTTGAGGATAACAATGTAGCATGCCAATTGCTAATGGACAATAGCTTCACTTTTTATTCAAAGGTTATCTAAATCTTGGTAAAGATAGATAGACTTCCGTGAAACCTCAGACACACCCTTTAATGGTCCTTAAACCCTTATATGGTCCATAGCTCATGTATATTTATACTATATATTCACATTAACATTTTTTTCCATTATTGTATATTGAGAACCAATTTCTTTATCATTTTACTCAACTTTTCATATGACCCAAATCCCTAAGTTTTATCACTTGTTCATTATTTAGATCAACTAATCAATTGAGGTTACAACGTAATGTTCAACTGGAATGGATATCATTATCAATGCAAGAAAATGTGAATTGGAGCTCTAAATGTGATTAATTATCATCACAAGTTCATCACTATAAGGTTGTGATTATTTATCAATTTTATCTCATGTACTCATTCTTTGTTAGTATATTCAATTCTTCATACAAGATCAATAATTTGATAGTATGCCTTAAGTTGGTTTATATTTACTATTCATATTTCATAGGTTTTAGCATCCTCTATAAGAACTCCAATACAATGTAGAGGTGTCAAACAAGGCAAGAAAAAAATATGATAGAGAATTAATCTTATTTTTACTATGATGTCATCAACTATATCAACATTCTTTCATGATCTTTAAACTTTTTTTCACAAGCATTTTGCTTCTTTCATTTTTTTTCTTTTTTTTCTATTTCCAATTAGTCTTTATAGTAATATTGTAAGAAAAAAAATCTAGTCATTAATTTTATAAAAAATTAAGAATTTTTCTTCATGGAACCCATAGAAACTAATGGTGAAGATAAACTACAAGTAGTTCACGTCATATACAACAGACTTCTATATAATTGAGATCAATAACCAGGTCAAGTGTTCTTTGTATTTTTTTCATATTATTTGGATCGTTTTAGATAGTTTTATTTATTTGTTGCAATATATGTTTGGTTTGTCGATTCTTATCCTTATAGACTTTTCCTACCAAATTCATACACCACTTTCCTAATGATTATATAATATATGGTGACTTCTCCATACATAAGTCACAACTATATCTAAAACATTTCTAGAGCAAGCCTCAACTACTCTTGAATAAAGCCCACATATCAACTAATCCATACGAGTGACCCAAAATGTGACCCTTTATAGAGACCAATGCTAGAAACCATTGCTTGCATCCTATACCCATCCTTCATCCCATTTATTATTATGGATTGCTTTCCTTCCAATATGCAATTCTAATACTAAAGGATTTCATCACTATCATGCCCTTTTCTTCAGGGGGAGTTCTAGGTACACATTATTAACCCTTTTTAAGGAGTTTATTGATTAACCCTTTGGTGCAAAATAGGCACACTAAGGTACTTACCAAGATCAAAGGTCTAAGGGAGCCCAAGCTTCCTATTGATAGCACAGTATTTAGGTCTTCAAGTGTTTGCATAGAAATAATAGTTTGATTTGTCTTGTGAGATTGTTTTGCCAATTGTCAACTACTTTAAAAAAAATGATAAATAGTAATATAATATTTAATGTTATTTTTTTCCAAGCAATGAGATATGGTACAAAAAAGAACCCACAAAAATTGAATATATTATGAAAGATCATGTGTGTTGAGCTTAAAAATATTATGTTAGTACATATGATTATTGTCAAAGGATCAAATGTAGGAAAAATGTGACATTAAAATAACACCACTATAAATAACATGTCATAGTTATTTATTAAAATAACACTATTTTTAGTGAGAGTGAGTTGGATTATTTTCGTGAAATGGGTTAGCTAAAAGATTATGTGTTTGTCAAGTACACAAACTTGGTTTTTGTGACTTTGGGAGAATTTGGATGCAAATACCAAATCATTTAACATAATTACCTTGATCAAACATTAAAAGTTGTAAACAACATTATGTCAATTTTGTTGTAGGCATAATACCTTAGGACTTGTTTACATGACAAAATGTAATCCATGAATTCTCGTCTTGATTTGGTTATATTTTAATTTTACTCCCAAATAAAAAAAATTGAACAGCTATTATGTACGGTTTCTGTAAAAAGGAAAGAAAAAGAAAAAGATAAGAAATTAATTATTTCCACATTATTTTTTTAGGAAAATAAGTAAAATAATGGATACATTTTAAAGCAATAAATTGCGGACAGACCAAAAATGACTCCATCCAAGGAGGATTTGATGAGAAAAATATAGCCATTGGACTAGGTATGGAAATCCTATTACGTTCAAGGAAGATGTTAGGCACTATCACATCGCTCAAAAATTAGTGTTATGTGTGTAATCTTGAGTTCAAAAAACAATTCAATTTGATTCAAGGTCTTGAATTAAGAAAACGAAACAAATGATAAACATGATTATAAGTTTGTGAGTCATTGATGCCTTAAGATGGACTTGTATACATTAGCCTTAAGGACTCATGTAGATTTGAGGATCTGAATCTCCTTAGGATCTCCCATGATAAAGATCCATTCTAGGAAAAGGAGATGATATGTCAGCAATAGATAGTAGTTATAGATAGAGAAAATTCATGTTTATATAAGACTCATACAATCTGAAGGATATGCAATGTTGTAATCAACAAATGGCACATGATAAGAACTATTGAGCATGTAAGTGTGTTAAGATGGTGTAACTAGATAAGTACAGAAACAACTGATATCAATGTTTAAAATAGAACTAGATAAGCACAGAAATACCTAGTTGAAAAATAAGATCAAGATTGTAAGATCTATGATGCAATTAAAGAAACTAATCAATATAGAATATTCCATGAAAGAGTAAGATGTAGATGTTATATCATCAAATACTTGTATTATGAATAAGTATATAACTGTTAAAGAATTCAAGATATTGATCTAGATCCAGTGTAGAAATGAACAAGAGAAATGTTTAAACTAGGTCTAGTGTCTAGATGAACAAGTAGAACATTTAAAGTAGATCTAATGTATAGATCAATAAGTAGAAGAATTGAACAAGATTGAGAGGCCCTTGGTTCCTCCTTGCCACTTCTGAAACCTCTCAATGTATAATGACTAGTGTTCTTGAAGCATATCTTTTAGACTAGAACAACTCAGGAGTATGGAAGTAAAAGGCAATTCTCTCTAGATTCCATAGAGTCAAAAGGGGTGATAGGAGTTGTTAAACACGGGTTGGTATTTATAGTTATTTTGAATGATAGAAGTTTTAATGCTAGGAAAATATATTTTATTTATTGGATCACCTTTGCAATGGGAACAAGAAATAACTAGGAGCTTTTTCCTTAAATGGCCCACAAACTAATCTAGAGGATTGTTGATAGAATGCCATGTTTTTGCTACATGGTACACTCTAACAAAATAAGGAAATTAGTTAGGAGTGTCTTTGGGAAGTAGGTTGCACTTTTCATTCTAATTTACTGACATTGTGGAAGTTTTTTAATGCATCTCATATTAAAAAGTGTTTTGATTGTAAGAAGAAATCTTAAGCAATAAAGTTTCAATTTAAAAGAAAAAAAGAGCATAAAGGAAATCTTCCAAGCCTTCCCTTCTCTCCTTTTTTACCATAAATATGGGAAATCTAAGATATGTAACTAGAAAAAGAAATATCTAGGGAAATTGAAATTCAAAAAGGATTAGAATTGAATATTTTATTCATGGATGATTTAATTGAGAAATTTATTGAAGAAGTTTGTCAAAACTCAATTGAAGGCCAAATTGTTCTTAAGTGTAGAGAAAGGATTCCTAATATTTGTGAACCCTTCCTGTGAAGAAAAGGGATAAATAGATAGACCAAAAAGGTGAAAGCTCTTAGATAATTTGGAATAAATGGAATGAATTCGATCATTATCCAGATAGCTTATTTGACATGGTCTTGATCATTGATTGAGTGATAAAAAAGGTTTATCATGAATTTCCCCACAAAAAATACACTAAATTCCTAAATTTATCATAAAAATGTGTTCTTGAGTATAATAATTCAATCTTTGAGCGGAAATATGACATAAGATCTAGGTTTTGGAGTTAATCTAGTTGGACTAGTGTATAAAGATATAAAGGAGTGTGTTATAACCTGAATTTTCAAGCAATTGTTTTACTTACATGTAATTTGAGTTTTAAATAAGGTGTTTTTAAAACCCTAGTGTTCTATGTATTTGCTTTGTAAATGGTCCACGAATGCAAAATATCCATATAAATGATTTTTTTTTATCTTATCTAATTTACATAATGCCTTAAGAAGTTAATTAAAAAGAAGGAAAATCTTAGCTTCTAGAAGATTCCAAGATTATCATTTAGTTGAATAATCAATACATGAAATACCCTTGATTCCTTGGAAGACAAGTTGAGGGTAACAAATAAGCTTAGTTGACCCCCACCCAACTTTATCCCAGCATGGGATAATGATAATATGAATATCATTCAACTTTGAAAGGATAATGAGACTATATGTAACCTAGGTGATTAAACTAAGTAAATACTTGGAAGGGACTAAAAGGATATCTAAATTTTTTATTTTAATGTCTATTTTTTTTCAAGTTGAGATAATGCCAAGATTAGGATTCACTTAAAATTTAGGATCAATTGAATATTTCTAGAAAGAATGAATGAATTTTTAAAGTTCACCTAAAATGAGACAATCCTAAGATAATATGATGTAAATAAAATCTAAATAAACCTGCCCAGACTAAGTCTAGATAACATGGGATGTTGATGAAAAGGATATGAGGCCATCTCTTGTATCCCTTGGATGAGGATCTGATGGTGACTGCATCATTTCCTTCCTCATGGATTGGAGTGACACCCGACTCGGACACTCTCCCTCTCTCTGATAGTATATCATTTATTTCTTCACTATTTCCAATCAGACTTGTTCCGTTAGGGTTGGGATATGAAACCAAACCTAACAAGATCAGTCTTGATCATTATCACTATCTCTAGAGATAACACCCAACGGGGAGCGTAATACGAAATTTTATCATGCTACCGTCAAAGCACGAAGGAAGCGCAGGAGGCTTAACAACGTGGATTTGCAGGATGGCACGTGTATATCGGATCCTAAGATAATGGCGGAGGTGGCGGCGGACCTCTATAAACATTTCTTCAATGAGGTGGTGGAAACAAATGTACATGACTTGGAGGATTTCTTGCATAATATCCCGGAGTTGGTATCTATGGATGAAAATCTTTCCCTTCTCACTGTCCCCCGTGAAGAGGAGGTTGTGAAGGCCCTACTAAAGATGGACTCCTCAGCAGCTCCAGGTCTGGATGGGTTCACTGGGATGTTCTTCCAGGCTGCTTGGTCAATCATTGGTGCAGATTTTATGAAGATGACAGAGGCTTTCTTTAGGGGACAGCCTTGCTTTGGGGGTCTTTTCTGCTGCCGAATTCTGCTTATTCCGAAGGTGGATTGCCCAAAGAGACTACCAGAGGACTTTAGGCCAATCTCTATTGAAAATGTTGCCATCTGTATTCTTGCATGTATTCTCAGTGATAGGATGGCTCCCATGATGCCGAGACTGGTTTCCAAGGTACATGGGGCTTTTGTTAAAGGATCCGACATCACTCATCATGTCAGGCTTGCGAAGGAGCTGATGTACGACATCAATAGAGGCTAAGGGACACCAAATGTGATTCTGAAGTATGATATGTCGAAAGCGTATGATAGGACTGACTGGAATGTTCTGTGGAGAGTGATGCAGCAATTTGGGTTTAGTACGGATATAGTGAAGCTGTGCTTAAGTTTCTTTTCTAATACATGGGCTACCATCACGGTTGGGGACAAAACTGCAGGTTTTTTTCTGATGAGTAGAGGACTCGAGCAAGGTTGTGCGCTATCCCCTTTCTTGTTCATTCTTTTCGAGGAGATTATATGTAGAAAATTTCTGAAGTTAGAAGAGGAGGGACACATCTCGAGATTCAAGATCAGGGAGGAGGCGATTCTGCCAAGCATTCTATTATACGCGGATGACATTGCTTTATTCTTCAATGCTGATCAGAGATCGATGGAGAAGGTTAGGCATACGTTTGAGGCGTATGAAAGGGCCACGGGGCAAAGAATCAATAAAGATAAATCCATATGTGTAGTAGGTGGGAAAGATTTGGAGATGATAAATAGTGTGGCAGTTTGTATGGATATGGGGCAGCGAAGGAATCTATCACTTACCTGGGTATCCCTATAACAAAAGGAAGGATGAGACTCAACGACTTCGAGTTCTTGATGAAGAAGATTGTTAATAAATTCACAACTTGGAGATCCAAACTCCTATCCTTCGCGGGAAGAAGACTACTAATCGCTCACGTGCTATCATCCATTCCTGTATATACGACGGCTGCGATTGGCGTTCTGGTGGGGATTGCAGACCGCATTGAGAGGAAGCTTTCTCATTTCTTGTGGGCGAGCAGGGATGAACAACACAGAAAAGCTTGGCTCAGTTGGCACATAGTTGCAAGACCTCTATCTCAAGGCGGGCTGGGGTTTCCATCGCTCCGTCTGATAAATGATGCTTTCGTTGGGAAGGCTTGTTGGGAGGTGTTGACGGTGAATTCAATATGGGCCAGTTTCTGCAGGTGGAAGTATGCCAATGTGGTAGCAGGTCGTGATAATGTCTTTCCCGGTTCCTTGAAGTTGGGACCTTCTCCTTCTCCGTACTGGAAACGTATATGGGATATGATGCCGCGGGTGTTCCCTATGTGTAGATGGGTGGTAGGGAGAGGTGAAATTCCTTTCTGGGACTTGAGGTGGTGTGAGCAGCGTTTGAAAAATCATGCTAGATTCGTGAGTGATAGAAGACACCCTTTTCTTATTAAAGACATCTGGATTGAAAGCCAGGGATGGGATTGGGATTTACTGAGGACGATAGTTGACGATGATGGGTTGGATATCATCTGTGAATCTAACGCGTGGATCGCTGATGTGGATGATAGAATGATATGGAGTCCGGGGTTGAGAGGTGTATTCTCTATGAGATCATTCAAAAAGCTACTGATGGTAGATGGAAGGGAAGGTCCTGCTGGGTTAGAGTGGGTTTGGAAGAGTAGCTTCCCTAAGGTGGCGACTTTCATTTGGAAGTCTGTTAGAGGGGCCACGTCAATGGATGATAATATTAAAGCTAGATGTTGCATTCCCTTTGCATCTCGATGCAACTGCTGCGAGGAGCCGCATGAGAAGAGCATTGGACACCTGATCTTCCATGGACAAATGGCGGGGTTCTTTTGGGGTAAGTTTGCCGAGCTGACAGATATGCATCCACCTAATGACGTCAGATCCCTAATAGATACCTGTGTTTTGGGGAAGAGGAAGAAACTAAAAGAGTGGCTAGCTGGAAACCTGGCAGTTATGATCCCGTATAGCATATGGAGGTTGAGATGCCAAGCTAGATTCGAGGAGCAACATAGACCTTTCTCTCATGAATGGAGTTGGGTTATTGCGGCGCTGAACGTTCAGCTAAAGAGGAGATCTTTTGTGTTAGATACAGATAACAGCATTTATGCACAGATGAGGGAGGCGAGCTTGACTGAGTCGCGAGTCTTGATGAGATAGATAGAGCTGGTGAGATGGCAGACTCCTGACCTGCATAACCTTAGGCTCAACCTCACGATCGGGAGAGATAGGTATAACCAAGGAGTGTATCGAAGGTGGGCGGCGGGAATTATAAGAAATCACAGGGCTAATATCTGCCTTGTGTTCAGAGCTTGGCTCAGGAGTACAGATTACATACTTGCATATATGCAAGCATGTGCTATCGGGTTGAAGATAGCGAGAGACCATGCATTGGTCATTTCGTGTATTGAGATTGATGAGGCGTACGTGCATGACATCTTATGGAACAATGGGATGGAACCATGGAAGATGTCACCGTTCGTTAGGGAGCTGCGGGAGGAGCTTGATTCTGCTATGATATATGGGTCCTTGGTTCAGAAGGCCATCAACTCGATACCTCGTGAACTAGGGAAATGGGGCAGCAGGTTGAATGAGCCATTCATTGCTTCAGATACACTGAATATACCACATAGAGTAAGAGGTATGGCGGCTTTAGAGAAACATAGAGTCCCTTACATTGTTTTACGGAGTGCTGTTGGTTAGGTTGTTATGATGTTTCTGGAGCTTATTGCTTTTTACCTGCGCTGTTATAAGCAAGAGCTATAATTTCTGATGATTGTGCCCACATGAGGGGTGTGGGATGAATAAAAGCGACCCCTGGCTTAAACAAAAAAAAAACCCAATTAACTAACAAATCTAGGGAGTTAGGGTTAGATCTTGACGCCTTTAACCATCACCCCATCCTACAAACAAGATCCTAGTGGCTTCCCCACACCCTTAGGAGGAGAGACAATCCTTTAACTGAAGACCAGCACCTTGTGATATTTGAACCCTATACCTGCTTTCTCATTCTAAATATTGACCATGTCGTGAGGCTACACTACTACTTTGACCAATCCCTTGGTCACAAGCACCATAGGAAGATTCCACAAAGGTGTTGATACTGGGGAGCTAGTCAGGAACCCCTAGTTGCTCTCCCCTGAAGACCAATGACTGTGGGTTGAAGTTTCTTCACTGAAATTATCCTTGAAGCCACAATAGAGCCCCATGAATATTGAGATCGACTCAAAGCTTCTCCACGTTTTAGGTTGTCATTAATTGAGGTGCCCCTCCATTTCCTTTCCTTGTTTTTTCTCTGATGTGTTAAATCCCTATCATCTTCCTTAGACCACTAGCATGCCACAACTGGTTGGCATAGGTAGGACCTGACATTGAGACCTTTATATAAGGTTTTTGAGGCTCCTCAAATAGGGTCAACCACAGGTTCCTCCTATAGCTTGGGCTGTTGTGAGGGGGTAATAATGCCAAGAGGGACTGGTCCTATTTTCCCTTCATCTCTATGACATTCATGTCATAGCATATGCGAAGATAAGCAATAGCCCCTATACTTAAATCATGTCATGTCATATTGGATAAATAATCATACAAATGGCATGTAAGTTTTTGATTGACTGATTATGTTTTATTTTTCATAAAATATAGAAATTAGAGCTTAACTTTGATGGTGGTCAATATGTAGTCAAAATGATTAGAAAATTGGTAAAGAATCCAATAAAATATAGTTGAAGGCATGATTCCATCTCAAATTAAAAAAGTAAATGTTAATACATAATTTGATAGTGACAAATACATGAAACCCCTACGTTTATACAATTAATGATGATAGCTTGTTCAATTTAATATTGGTATGCAATATCAAATCTAAATCCATGATGATGTATGATAAGATTCAATCAGAGGACCCGCTAGGCCATTACCCTGTTCCCTTGCGCCCTCTCACTCTGGTGATTAGGGTTACGCAAGAAGTGAACGTCCACTCCCTTTAGGTTAGGGTTTTCCCTTGCAGGTTCAAGTGCAGGCGGGCTTTGGGTCTCGGCTCCATGGTGACGGAGCTGGCAGATCGTTGTGCAGGACTTAGACTGTCGGATGACGAGGAGGCACCGATTGATGGCAGCTTGTTGTGCAGCGGCAATGAGGGCGAAGACCATACTGAGTTGGCGCTTGTGGGGTGTCTGCTCACAGATCGATCTTTCAACCTTAAGGCAATGGAACAGATAATGGCACAGGCGTGGAGCCTACATGAAGTGGTGGTTTTCAAGAAACTGGAAGGGGAAGCCTTTGTCATGCAATTCTCCCACTGGCGGGACAAACAGCGTGTGCTACACGGCACCCCATGGAATTGACGGGAGGCTGCTGTTGTTCAAAGAAATTGACAAGGAGGAGCAGCCGGGGTGCCTGCAAATCAATAACACACCCTTCTGGGTACGTCTCTACGGCCTGCCGTTGGGGTACATAGGGGAAGCTACGGTGAGGGATATTGCGGGATGCGTCGGCGCGGTGGTGGCAACGGACAGAGACGGGTCAGGATGGGACTCTTCTGTCCGAGTCTGAGTGTTGATCGATGTTACACGCCCTCTACGAAGAACTCTAAAATTAAAGGTAAAGAGTGGGTACATCGTTGATGTGGAAATCAAATATGAACGGCTCGCAATGTTTTGCTTCAATTGTGGCATGCTAGGGCATGTCGACAAGGACTGCGATAACTATGCGGAGGGAGGCGCCCAGCAGCAGCACTGGGGAAGGTGGCTACGAGCGTCGCCGTGGAAGCAACACCGGTCAGAGGATGATAGGGAGGCAGGAGGGGGCGGGGCACGAAGAAAACTTACGTTCAAGAAGAAGGAGGAGTCGGAGGCGGAGAGCCGAGCAGATGAGGAAGAAGAAGGAAGCAGCATTGGGGTGCGACGGGGGGTGAAGGAGCGATAGAGAAGGGGGTTACGAGATGGGAAGAGGGACTGGGGTGGGTGGGCGCGAGGAAGCATCAGGCTGAACGGGGGAACGCCGATAGTAGGGGGTGGTGTAATGTTGGGAGGGGCGTCGACGGACGGCAGGAAGGGGAGGAGCGAGGGTAGGCAGCAGGCGTTGCAACAGAAGGACGGGGGGTGGGGCGCATGGACAGAGAGAAGGGAGAGGTAACGTAGAGAAGAGAGGGACCGGCAAGGGCCTCTCGCAGAGAGGGGAAGAAGAAGGTAGCCGATAAGGAGGCTGATGAAGAATGGGTGTGTCAACATCAGGATGGCAGAAGCCCAAACGGGGGATCATCGCGAGATCAGGTGAAGCGCTGTTACACCAGAGAAGAACTACTGGGAATGCAGGGCCATGGCTATTTGTGTGAGGTAGCACCGGAAACGGCATCGGGGGAGTCAGAGGAAGCAACGTCCGGGTACGTTGAAGCAACATACGTCAATAGACAGCAAACGGAGATGGGCAGTGATGCACTGCATGGTATAGAACTGCACCAGAAGGACGGGGAGAAGACCGATGTTATTTGCACTGACGAGGACATAATCAAACCAAAATACAAGGAGGCAGAAGATGTGCAAGAGAGAGTGCATGAGTTAGGACACATGCATGTTAATGATCGAAACGCAGGCCCATTCAATACAATGAAAAGAATCTTAACAAGGGCACAGAGGATGAAAGAAATTGGTTCAAAGGGAAAGGGGGAAGCAAACAGCCCAAAGGGAAAAAACGTCACCAACCGTGGGTCTACAAAAGGAGCAGAGGAGCGCGCCTGGGAATTCCAGAAGAGGAGGTGGTGTGGGAACAGGCTACAGGAATGAGGGGGAGGAACAAAGAGGTTTGTGACATGGACCTTGATGTGCTGCCTATGAAGGATTGAGGGGGGAAAGACACAAGATGCTCAGTGAGAACACACCGGACAGAGTTCGGGTCATCATGAGTCAAGTAGCGGAGATTGGCAGAGCCCAATCCCGCGAAGGACAATGAAAATCTTCAGTTGGAACTGTTAGGGATTGGGTGACCCTGACACGTGCAAAGCTCTCTGAGCTTGGGTTTGGAGAGAGCGCCCAAACATAGTTTTTGTCATGGAAACTATGATCGCTGATAGGAAATTGGAGGATGTAAAGCGTAGCTGTGGTTTCACTCATGTTTTGTGCATATCAAGCGTGGGGCGGGCAGGTGGCATGGGGTTTTGGTGGAAAGACGTGGATGTGGAGGTGATTAACTATTCTCACAGGCAAGTTATAGCTGAGGTCAAGAATAGCACCATGGGAACAACATGGAGAACGGTGGGAATTTATGGCTGGGCACAACAGGTAGAAAAGTTCAAGACATGGGAGTTGATGAGGAGGATAAAGGGCGAGACCGAGGAGCCCATTATTTTCTTTGGGGACTTCAACGAGATTGTGTCAAATGTAGAGAAGCAAGGGGGCCCACCCAAAGAAGACAGATTCATGCAGGACTTCAGGGATGCTATAGATGACTGCGAGTTGATGGATATTGGCTTTGAAGGAAATGTTTTCACATGGAAAAGAGGACTTACTGAGAGAACACTTGTACAGGAGAGACTTGACAAATTTCTTCCCGACCTTGGCTGGAGGAACCTATTCACATATTGCAAGGTCATAAATCTTCCCATATATGAGTCGGATAATGCACCAATCATCCTAAAGGCAGATAGGAGGAACAACAACAAGAGGAAGAAAGGGAACTTCATGTTTGAACCTATGTGGGTGGGGGAGGAAAATTTTCTTCTATTATTAGGGAGACATGGGAAGCTGTTGTAGGGAGGGAGTTGGGAACCAAGTTGATGAAATGTAAGGAGAGTCTAAAAGCTTGGGCAACTGAGAAGTTTTGAGAAAGGAGAAGGAAGGTGAAGGAGCTGGAGCATGAACTCAAGGGGTTACAAGCTCTTCCACCAGATCAAAGGAACCTTGACCGGGCAGAGGAAAAATCAAAAGAATTACAATACTGGCTACATAAGAATGAGGAATATTGGGCTGCCCGGGCAAGAGTCAAAGAACTGAAAGAGGGAGACCAAAATACTGCATACTTCCACCAAAAAGTGTCTAATAGGAGGAGGAGAAATTGTATTGAAGGCTTAGAGGATGAGCAAGGGTTATGAAGACACAAGAGTGGGACATTATTGCAATCATTATGAAACATTTCACAAATCTATTCCAAACTAGCAATCCTTCAGGTTTTGATGTGGCTACTAAGGGGCTGTGGGAGATGGTGACGGTGGCTCAATGTGAGGAACTAGAGAAGGACATAGAGGATGAGGAGGTATGGGCATCACTTAAATAGATGCATCCTAATAAAGCTCCTGGACCGGATGGCATGAAGGCGATGTTTTATCAAAACTATTAGGGAATTGTTGGAAAGGATGTGGTAAGCTACATCAAGGGGTGGTGGAAAGGAGAGGAAAGCATTGGGGAGGTAAATGATACTCTAGTAGTGCTCATCCCAAAGATCGACAAGCCAAAGACCATAGGGGAATTCAGACCGATTAGCCTATGCAACGTGGTGTACAAGATAGCATCCAAAGTCCCGACGAACCGTCTAAAGCCTCTTATGAACTCTATTGTGTCCGAGAATCAAAGTGCCTTCGTACAAGGAAGAATGATAATGTACAATGCCCTCATTGCATATGAAGTGTTCCATTCTATGAAGAGAGATAAGGGAAGGAAAAAAGGCAGCCTCACACTAAAATTGGACATGTCCAAAGCGTATGATAGAGTGGAGTGGAGCTTTCTAGATGTCACCATGGAGAAGATGGGGTTTGGGCGGAATTGGAGGTCTAAAGTCCAAGAGTGCATAACGTCTGTCCAGCACGCCTTTGCCATTAATGGAGACAGAACCCAAAGCTCAAAGCCTGCATGAGGACTTCGACAGGGTGACCCTCTTTCCCCCTATCTTTTTATTTTATGTGCTGAAGCTTTCTAAACCTTGATCTCTACTGATACCCATGATGGCCTCTTACATGGCATCAAGCCATGTAGAGGTGCACCCTGTATCTCACATCTTTTCTTTGTAGATGATAGCATCCTGTTTGCTAGAGCAACCACCGTGGAATGTCTGAAGATAGCTGAGATTATCAGCCAATATGAACAGGCATCAGGACAAATGATAAATTTCTCTAACATAGAGGTTGTGTTCAGCAAAGGGGTGAAGGTGGACAAGCAGGAGGAATTGAGACAGCTACTAGGTGTGAGAGTGGTGGACAGACACGCCAGTTATCTGGGTCTCCCGAAAGCCATGGGAAGGTCCAAGAAGTAGGTGTTCAGCTTCATCCATGACAGGATTTGGAGGAAACTCCAAGGGTGGTCAGAAAAACTGTTGTCAAAGGCGGGGCGAGAAGTTCTAATCAAAGCAGTAGCTCAGGCAATACCCACATACATTATGAGTATTGTTCAGCTACCCATGGGAACCATAGAGGAGATGCAGAGGATGGTGGCTAGATTTTGGTGGGGAGCAAAAGATAAAAAAAGAAAGATGTCATGGCTAAGCTGGGAGAGAATGTGTAGGCCTAAGAGGCAGGGGGTCTTGGGTTCAGAGATTTCCAGACTTTTAACCAAGCCCTCCTGGCTAGGCAATTGTGGCGACTAGCAAATAGCCCAAAATCCCTCGTGACTAGAGTACTCAAAGACAGGTATTATCCAACGTCATCCATATGGGAAACGAGAAGGGGACACAATCCTAGTTATTCTTAGCGGAGTCTATGGGGAGCAAAGGCACTATTAAAGGAAGGGACACAATGGAGGGTGGGTGACGGAACGAAGGTGGATATTTGGGAGGATAACTGGCTGCCAAAAGAAGATGAAACTATTGCACGTTTCAAAAGAGAGGATGGACCTTATTACCACACAGTGAGGGAACTGATGATAGAAGATGGCACTCAATGGGAGGTTGATAAAGTCAGAGATTTCTTTCCTGAGCACTATGTTAAAAGAATATGTGCGATCCAACTTAGCTTGCGGCGACCCCAGGACAGCCTTATGTGGTGGCCTTCAGAGGATGGTGAGTTTTCGGTAGGGTCAGCATACTGGTTGGGATTACTTGGGAAAGAGGAAGCGAGGAGCTTTCTGCAGTGACAAGGTGATGATGTATGGAAGAGAATTTGGCATGCAGGATGGAGTCCAAAAATAGCCCATTATCTGTGGAGGACATGCACGGGATGTTTAGCAACAAGAGGGCGTCTATATGATCAACACTGCTTAGAGGATGGTACTTGCATGTTGTGTGGTGCTGAGAAGGAGACAATATCGCACATGCTATTTCGTTGCCCCAACACTGTGGAAGTTTGGGAGCAAACACCAAGGGGAGTGCAAGCATGGGTGGACGAAGTTAGGGATGAGGAAATAACCTCAGCGGTGGGCACTGCACTAGACAGGAGCTCCATGGAAGAAAAGTTGTACATGGTGGCTGGTATGTGGATGGCGTGGAGATCTAGATGCATAAGGACGTTCCAAAACAGCGACGTCAAGAGTGGATACATGCTAAGGGGTGCGGTGGTAATGATGAGAAGGGGAGGACAGTGTCAAAGCAAGAAGGGGGGAGAGGAAGGCCACGGACTAATAGGACAGCAGCTTTGGGCAGGGGTAGGCGTCACACCACAACGAGAGGGGTTGGGGCAGAAGACATTGCATGGACGTGATGGAGACGGTGAGGCAGGGCGTGAGAATGACGAGGGCGGCAACGTTACGTTCCATGACAATAATAATGTTGTTGCATCGAGGAGTGGAGGAATCACAGTGGGGAGTGGGACTGGGGAAGGCATCTATGCAGTGCTGCGGGACAGCAGCAATGATGTTGCGCTGCAGGGTGGAGGTAATGTTGTAGGGAAACGTGACGGGGGGGACGTCAGCGCCCAGTAGGGAAGTGAGGGGGGAGGAGTCATGGGGAGAGTTGGCGGGAGGCGCGGTGGATGGACGAAACCTTTGCAAGGTAGGCGGAAGATTAACGTTGATGGATCTGTCGGGGAGGACAGGGAAGTGGGGATTGGTTTGGCTGTTCGGGATGATACAGGTAGATTGGTGACGCAATTTTTCTATGCGCTTAAACGCAAGAGAACGCGTTGAAGTAATATAGACCTTGTGAGGCCCGAGTCGAACACAGGGATACTCGGAATTTTTGGTGACTCCTACTAACTAGTTGCGATCAGCTAAGCCGATTAAAAGATGAGGGTTTTTGCGAAAATTAAAAAGAAAATTGAAAGAAAACAAAACGAACAATCGATTAAATTTTTGGTTTAATCAATTCAAGAAGGTATCTTTAGGATTGCGGTTTCACCGTGAGTTTTCATTGTATTAGATTTTATATAATGCCTCAATTTTATCTCTCTATCCAGGTAGTGACCTGAAAATAGAATTGCCCACTGTCGTGGTGCAATTCACTACCTAAGTCTAGGTCGGTTCCACCTTCGTAGAAACCTATACCTTAAACTAGGTGCATTATGAACGATCTCTCAGTATCCACCATTAATTTTACACCACCTTGTTCAAGGGATTTATCGATTAATGTGAATTCCATCTCTTTTCAGCTGTTAATCCTTCTTTCAAAGTGATTAAGAGCATTAGGTTATTATTATGGTGATCAAGCATAACAATACATGGAGAAAACAAAACTATACCACGGATTTAAGAGATAAAATATGATTCACTATTATAAAACTGTCATACAATGAATTCTCGGGCTACTCCCGGTCCTAAAGACGAAGGGGATTAGCCCCGCATGTTCATCTCATACAAGTACATGGTAGAAATAGGGGAAAACATGTGAAAAATGTGGAATGAAAGGGAAAACCCCTGAACGGAGAAGAACCGGTTGATCCTGGGTGTAGAATGCGTGCTCCACCGCCTCTCGGTAGTGGAATATGTCTCCTTCGGCCTCCGGATCAACAAGTATGAGCTTCTAGCCTCTGTTCTCCTTTCTACTGCTCCTCGGTACTTGTGCAATGGCTAATCAGATCCCCCTCTACTTCTGGGCGGCTGTCATTAGGTATATCTCCCTCATTAGGTCGCTAATTAACCGTTGTCGTCTGATTAAGATCATTAGGAAGCCAACTCATATCCTACGGTGTCGATACCATCGACGCGAGTCGATGGTATCGACCCGCTGTAGTAGCGGTCTCCCTTCTTTCCTTACGTCCGAGTGCCTTATGTAATCTCGATACCATCGACGTGGGTCGATGGTATCGACTACCCTGTAGCGACGGTTTTGTCATTTTGCGTCGCTGTAGCCTCCGTGCGTCGATGGTATTGACTTGGTGTCGATACTATCGACAGCTTTCTCGCCAGCAACCTATTGGTATCTCAATACCATCGACATCCATGTCAATAGTATCGACACCTTGCTGCTCCTTTCGGCTGGCAACCTGTGATCATGTCGATGGTATCGACTTCCATCGATGGTATCGAAGGAAGCAAATACTCGTTTGTCCTGGAATTCAAACACAAGATCACATAAATTCACACAAATAATAATATTTTGACAATTAATGCTCAAAACGATGAATTAAAGGGGATTTGACATAAAATAATAGCAAAGACCAAAGTGAATGAATTATGCCACATTAACCATAAAATTGACTAATAAAAGCATAAAACACATATGAAACAGGTCTATAAATGCGACTCAAAATCATCGCATCAAACTCCCCTAAGCTTGAATGTTGCTCGCCCTCGAGCAACTAATCCTTAGAATAGAATTGCTAATATCAACTATAGAACAACGCATCACAACCAACATCCAAATGAATCCCACCTAACAATCACATACCGGCCCTCTCTAACCACAGAATGGTAATTACCCCACAGGCGACAGTAATCATCCATAAGAGAAATTTACCTCAAAACTGATGAACACTATCACATAAGGCAGTTAACATAATAAAACTTGCCGATTCAGACTTGGTGCATCTTGTGATCTCCTATACTACGTTGCTCGCCCTAACTACCATCTAAATGGAAGCAGTTCTCCTGATATTCATTAGTGAGGAGAAATTCATGGTGGCCTACCAATCCGAGCAACGGGTGGATGAAAATGGGTGGTTCATGGAAGAAAATGGAAGCATGATACAGTCTCAACATGCATAAAACAAAAGTGTCCTAAATGATGAAAATGCACATAAGAAATGCCCTAATGCCTGAAATTGGGTGGAATGATGCATGCTTTAACTATCCATCCCAAAACAAGATGGACGTCTATGTAAACTACATCATGTACTCAATAATTCTTGAAATACAGGTGATATTATGTTCCTTTCTCCTTCTTATTCTAATAGCTTCTAAATAACTTTTTTTTTCAGATTTTTCTCTTTTTCTCTTTTTCATTTTCATTTTTCAAACCCTTATATCCATAATTGATAATGAATATTTTATTGGGCTTATTTTTCTTCATAACTCAGAAATTTGCACTTATTTAGAAGGTATGGAACAATTTAATTCACCATTGAAGAAAAATTGAGATACATGATATACTTTATGCATGAAAAATTATGAATGCATCTACATGACATGCACCTAAAGTAATGTGCATGTATCACTATTCTCATTTTTTCTTTCTTTTTATGCAAAACATATGAAAAAAGAATTATTGCAGCCCTATCTACATGCAATGCAGTCAAAGAAGTTAACACTGTAAAGTACTTCCAATTCTTGTGGTGGATTGCAAAAACAATGAGGTGGACAGATCACAAGACTAGTTGAATGAACCTTTGAAAAGTATTATGTGTCCCTCCTTACTGACTTGTGTAGTAGTTAAGAGGTTTCTCTCTCTTACATCCAATTAGAGTCTCATTACCATTTGGTCAGTTTAGGATCAAACAACCATTTCCGTCCACTTTCATGAATCATTAGGAGTACAGTTGTGAAATTTTGTTTTAAAGTTGACAAAACCAATCATTGTCGTAGGATATGTGCCCAACGTTAAACAAGACAAGCTTCCCAAACACACACAAATTTTAAATTTCCCTTGATTTTCCCATGCACAATTAATGAGATGACACAAACTTTATGACATCCACGATTATACTAGATAGCATGTGGATCCTAAACAAACTAAAATTGCAAAAACAACTAAAAAGAACAAAAACAAATAAAGTTCAAAACTAAAAACAATAAAAGATAAAGCTATTCCAACTACCCCCCTAAGCTTGAATTCGACTATGGCCTCATAGTCAAAAACAAACTTAAAGATTGGAACAGTGATACCGGATCACTCCTGTGGTGGTGGAGGTGGGTACTGTGGAGTCGTTCCCGTCGTCGCCGCCTTCTTCATCAGAGTCTGCGATGGCTATGATTGGCCACCGAAAATGCTGCGCACCGTCGATACCATCCGATGGAAGGATGGATGAGTCGGGGACGTGCGACCGACGATGGCGGTGGTGGCACGAATTCTGGGATCTCTAACGGATTCGCGCGAGAGGAAGATGCTCCAGCGACGTGAACCATATTTGCGACGAGAAAGGGATTGGAAAGAGAGCTCAGTGCAGATTAGAAAGTTGAATCTCCACTCGGTGAAGATCGTCACTCGATGATGCTTTTCTTCGGTCTAGGACGGCTCGGGGAAGTGCTCGGCGCAAAGGGAGGAGATCGCTCTGAAGGTGTGATGTCAACTGACGTAATGAATCTCCTTAAATAGACTTGGCTGGCGCCACTATTGGCCCGTCGATACCATCAACGCGCGTCGATGGTATCGACACTTGTCGATGCTATCCGCCCCCTCACTGGTATCGACGGTCGTCGATGGCTGGATCTTGAAACCCAGATCGCTGACGTGTAGATACCATCGACGTGGGTCGATGGTATCGACGCTTCACCCGGATCGATGATGTGGAAGCTGCGATCGCCGTTGATTTGTTCACGCGGATCAGTGACGTGGATGGTCGATACCATCAATGAAAGTCGATAGTATCGACATTTCTAATTAGGGTAAATCCTCGCGAGACCGGCCGCCGCCTTTTTCACTTGAAGGTGTCGATACCATCGACACGCCCGTCGATGGTATCGACTTGCCTAAGACGATTTTGTCTGTAAATCTCCAGAGATCTCGATGGTATCGACGGCCATCTCGATACCATCGATTGTTTCTTCGCGACCTACCTGTAGGTAAGTCGATACCATCGACGAGGCCGTCGATGGTATCGACACAGAGCAAAATCCGTAGTCGTTAACCTGTATCTTGGTTGATACCATCGACTAGTGTGTCGATTGTATCGACTCTGCCTCAGCCTGCACAAAGAACAAACCGATCACGGTATCTTTTTTATACTAAAAACTAAGTACAAACAAATTAAACTACAAATGTACATGAACTAAACTAAAGTACCAATGGTTGGGTTGCCTCCCAACAAGCGCCCTTATTTAACATCTTAGGCTAGACGATTTTAGGGCACCTTATTCATTCGAAAGTGAAATGAGTTCGACCTCATTCACCTTCCTCTTGTAATTTTCACCAAAGTAGAGCTTCAATCTTTGTCCATTCACTAAAAACGTGGTCTCACCATCACGCACTAAGATTGCGCTGTGTGGTTTGACCTCCTCCACCACGAACGGTCCACTCCACTGGGATTTGAGCTTCCCGGGATGCAACTTGAGTCGTGAATTGAACAACAAAACACTATCTCCCTTTTTGAACGTGCGCAACTGGATGTGGCGGTCGTGGATCAACTTTGTGTGCTCCTTGTATATCTGTGTGTTCTCATATGTCGTCATCTGTAGCTCGTCCAACTCGTTCAATTCGAGCAGTCTCTTCCTCCCCGCTTCATTGTAACTCATGTTTACCCTTCTCAGCGCCCAATGCGCTTTGTGCTCTAACTCTACCGGCAGGTGACAAGCCCGGCCATACGCCAACCTAAAAGGCGTGGTGCCTATAGGTGTTTTGTACACCGTCCTGTACGCCCACAGCGTATCCGGCAGTAAGGCACTCCAGTTCTTCCTCGTGGATGTCACCGTGTGCTCTAAAATCTTCTTAATTTCACGGTTGGAGACCTCCACCTAGCCTTGCATTTGCGGATGATATGGGGTAACTATGTTGTGCTTGACCCCATATTTCTTCAATAATGTCGAGAACTTCTGATTCCTAAAATGCGTACCCCCATCACTGATTATCATTCGGGGTACTCCAAACCTACAGAAAATATTTTCTTTCACGAATCTGCACACTACAGTGGAATCATTAGTCCTTGTGGGTATTGCTTCAACCCACTTCGACACATAATCAACTGCTAATAAAATATATAAATTGGAGTTTGAGGACACAAAGGGTCCCATGAAATCTATTCCCCACAAATAAAATACCTCCACTTCCTGAAACACATTCAGGGGCATCTCCTGTCACTTTGAGATATTACCTGCTCGTTGGCAGGAATCACATTGCCTCACAAACTCGTAGGCATCTCAAAACAAAGTTGGCCAATAAAGGCCACTTTCCAAAACTTTAGCTGTCGTACGAGAGCTCGTGTGGTGTCCTCCCGTAGGTGGTGTGGCAATGACGTAAAACGCTCTCGTATTCCACTTTTGGCACACACCTGCGCAAGATACCGTCCGTCCCTGCATTGCTTAAGAAGAATTGGGTCATCCCAAAAATAATATCATAAAGAATGGAAAAATCTTTTTTTCTCCTGATATGACCAATCTTCCGGGATGATCCCGCAAGCCAAATAATTCACAATCTTAGCGAACCAAGGATCTTTAGAGTTCATTTTCAAAATCTGTTCATCCGGAAACATCTCGGTTATGGGTATATGTAAATCTTTTTCATCCACCCTTTCTAACCTAGACAAATGATCAGCTACAACGTTTTCAATCCCAGATTTATCCTTGATTTCGATGTCAAATTCCTGTTAGAGCAAAATCCACCTGATGAGTCTAGGCTTTGCGTCTTTTTTCTCCATTAAGTATTTGATTGCGGCATGGTCAGTCCATACAACTACTTTAGATCCAACTAAATACTGTCGGAATTTTTCAAAAGTGAAAACAACGGCGAGTAATTCTTTTTCAGTAGTTGTATAATTTAATTGGGCGTCATTCAACGTCTTTGAAGCGTAGAAAATCACGGTGGGTTTATTGTCCGCCCGCTGCCCCAACCCAGCTCCTACCGCAAAGTCTGAGGCGTCACACATTAGTTCGAACGATTTCGTCCAATCCGGCATTTGAACAACCGGTGCAGAAATCAGTTTTTCTTTTAAAACGTCGAACGCATGCAGACACTTATCATTGAAATCAAATACAGCGTCTTTCTCTAAGAGCTCGGATAGAGGTTTCGTGATTTTAGAAAAATCTTTTATAAATCGACGATAGAACCCCGTGTGTCCCAAGAAACTTCTTACCCCTTTAACAGAATTTGGTGGGGGCAACTTGGAAATGACCTCAATTTTGACCGGATCTACCTCTAAACCTTTGCTAGACACCTTGTGTCCTAGCACTATCCCCTCAGTCACCATCATGTGACATTTCTCCCAGTTGAGGACCAAATGTATGTCCTCACAGCGCTGTAAAACTTTGTCCAAATTATAGAGACATTCATCAAACGATGCACCATACACCAAAGAGTCATCCATAAAAACCTCGAGACAGTGCTCTACCATGTCAGAAAATATGGCGAGCATACAACGCTGAAACGTCGCAGGTGCATTGCATAAACCAAAAGGCATTCGACGGTACGCAAAAGTCCCATAGGGACAAGTGAAGGTAGATTTCTCTTGATCCAAGGGATCAATCGAGATCTGGTTGTACCCCGAGTACCCGTCTAGAAAACAGAAGTGCGATCGGCCAGCAAGACGCTCTAGGATTTGATCAATGAAAGGTAAAGGAAAGTGATCCTTTAGCGTGGCGGCATTCAAACGGCGGTAATCAATACAAACTCACCTCCCGGTTACCAATCAGGTGGTGATAGGTTCATTCAATATATTTTGGGAGACAGTAATTCCCCCCTTCTTAGGGACTACCTATGTGGGACTCACCCATGTCGAGTCTGATATGGCATAAATAATACATGCAGCAAGAAGCTTAATAACCTCCTTCTTCACAACCTCCATCATGCTCGGATTGAGACGTCGTTGAGGTTGAATCACGGGCTTGGCTCCCTCCTCGAGCCGAATCTTGTGCTGACATAGAGTAGGAGAAATTCCCTTGATATCTGCAACGGACCACCCAAAAGCTCCTCGGTGGTTCTTCAGCACTATCAAAAGTTGGTCTTCCTCTTCCGCACTCAGATAAGTAGATATGATCACTGGTAACTTGTCCTCCTCAGCTAGGAAGACATATTTGAGATGTGGTGGCAGCGGCTTTAATTCTAACTTTGGCGGGTTGATCAGAGATGATTGAAGCGGCGGGGGAAGTTCACCTAGATCTTCATAATGCCTCGCATATAAGCATGGAAGCATTTGAAGCATTTTGTCGCACTCCTTGATTGATTTACTCCGCATCCAATCATGTGTAATATTCACCAAGCAATTCTCCAATGGTAATTAGGATATGCATCAAAAACAGAAATAGAAATTACATCATCTTCCATGGAAGGCAGAATGTCCTCATCCTCATCATTCGGGAATCCCACAGCTTTGCACAGAGAAACTACTTTGGTCTGCTCCATGATATCCACAGCCAAAGTTCCATTGTCCACCTTGCTCATCACATGAGCCATGTCCAGAAATGGCTTCCCAAGACAGAGTGAAATATTACTAACCAGATATTTTACCACCTTGCATTGTTCCTTTGCCTTCGATGACACAGTACTAGAAGGCATGACCATCTCAAAGCGGTCATCGGCTATGCCCAAGGTCAAGCGACCTCTCCCCATCTCTAAGATCATGTCGGTTGTAGCTTGGAAAGGACGTCCAAGTAACAGCTCTTTGCCATGTTCATCCTGCATCTCCATGACTACAAAATCTGCTGGAAAGACAAATCTATCCACCTTCACTAACACATCTTCACAGATTCCATAAGGTTTTACCACAGAGTTATCCGCCAATTGAATCGTCATATTGCTTGGCCATGACTCCTTCAATCCCAGCTTTTTGAATGTAGAAAGGGGCATCAAGTTGATGCTTGCCCCTGAGTCACATAACGCTTCACCGAATTTAACCTTCCCAATATAACAAGAAATGTTAAAGCAGCCTGGATCTTGCCTCTTTGGCAGCAAAGTGCCCATGATGAAGGCACTCACTTTCTCTTTGAGGACGACAACTTCCGTGTCCGGAATTTTCCTCTTCTTAGTAATGACGTCCTTTAGAAATTTCCCGTAAGACGGGATTTGCTCAATGGCTTCCAGTAGAGGGATATTGACTGAAAGCTTCTTGAAACTATCTAAAAACTTTTTAAATTGCGCATCTACCTTCCTTGCCTTGGCACTGTTTGGATACGGGACCGGGACAGCTTGTGCCCTTTGATGAGGTGGCACATAAGCTGTCTTTTTCTGAGGTTCCTCCTCTACAACCTGTTCTTCAGTATCATCCACGGCTGTGTCATCAACCTGCCCTGTGACTAGTGGTGGCAGCTCCTCATTGGCTTCACCTTCTATCTCAGCATGTGGTGTGCTTGTCTCCTCGGCCCTTGGATTTAACAATTTCTTGCCGCTTCTTAACAAAATGGCCTTTGCCTGTTGGTTTCCCCCTGGAACATTGGTGTTTCCCGGAAAACCTGGATGTGTCAGTTTCTTCAAACTGGCGATCTCTGCTGCCATCTATGCCATAGATGTCTCAATGGTCCTCATTTGCGCCCCATGGCTTTGCAGTGTCTGCCCGAATTGGTTCATGAACTCCCCTTGTTTCTTTATCTGCTGGCCAAAAGTAGCCATGAGTTCTTGGTTATGCTTTATAACTTGATTGAGTAGCTCTGTGCTCTTGTCTTCCACAGCTGGCTGGGGTTTGGCATCCGGATCCTGCAGAAAATTGTTTGGATCCTTCCACGAGAACTTTTTGTCTTTTCTCCATGAATAATCATTGTTCCTATAACCTTGTTGCTGCCTCATAAATTTCACTTGAGCCTCATCCTCGGACTCAGTATCCTCCTTTGCGAGCAATTTCTTTGCGAGAAGATCCATCTTCTCATTCAGTTCTTTTATTGCCTTAGATTCTCCTACTGCTCGGACCTGTTCCACGGTGCCTCTTTCGCCCCATGATTGTTTCCTGGCCATGTTCTTTAATATCTCCCAACACCTGGTGTCTGTGTTGTTCAAAAAGAATCCTGACCCAGCTGAATCAAGGTTGCTCCTATCGTGCTCGGAGAGAGAAAAATAGAAGATCTTTACATGTGTTTCTCTATCCAGCCCGTGATGCGGGCACCATCTCAGCATGACCTGGAACCTCTCCCAGGTCTCAGAATATGTCTCACCTGCTTGTTGAGTAAAGTTATGGATCTTCCTGATCATGTCGTTGGTCTTCTTAGGAGGAAAGAACCTCTCAAAGTAGACCTCCACCATATGGTCCCAGGACTCCAAAAACTCATCATCTAAATTTTGTAGCCATTCTCGCGCGGCTCCTGCCAATGAACTCGGGAAAAGCTTAAGATAAAGTGCATCCTGTGGAAACCTATCGATTTTAACCATGTCACAGTTCTCAACAAACTGACTTATGTGTGCGACAGGGTCTTCATTCTTGAGCTCATGAAAAGCATTGGACTTCACCAGATTTATCAAAGCCGGATCAATCTTATATGTAGGTATGTTGATTGCTTGCTTCTTTATAGGCCCTTTTGACGCAGATGCGGAAGAAGCCTTGATCTTCTCCCATATTGTTTGTGGCTCGTCCATCTCTTCTTGTTCAGGTTCTGACTCTGTTTCCTCAAGATGGTCCTGATTAAAACCGTCCTCATCTTCTGGTCCCGGCAGCGGAACCTCGGGTGCGCGTCGCGTATAATCAGTGTTACGCGTTTGTACCATACACAGTACCTGAAATAAGAAAATTTGAGTTCAGTACATTGCTATGACGAGTTTAAAAAATTATCGAAAATTTAGAAATATTTGAAGTTGTTTCAAGATAATAAAAAAAATCTGGCCTAGAATGGTCACTCATAGCACTCAAAGTGCCAACAAATTCGTCGTATCCCCGGCAACGGCGCCAAAAACTTGACGCAATTTTTCTATGCGCTTAAATGCAAGAGAACGCGTCGAAGTAATATAGGCCTTGTGAGGCCCGAGTTGAACACAGGGATACTCGGAATTTTTGGTGACTCCTACTAACTAGTTGCGATCAGATAAGCCGATTAAAAGTTGAGGGTTTTTGCAAAAATTAAAAATAAAATTGAAAGAAAACAAAACGAACAATCGATTAAATTTTTGGTTTAATCAATTCAAGAAGGTATCTTTAGGATTGCGGTTTCACCGTGAGTTTTCATTATATTAGATTTTATATAATGCCTCAATTTTATCTCTCTATCCACGTAGGGCCTGAAAATAGAATTGCCCACTGTCGTGGTGCAATTCACTACCTAAGTCTAGGTCGGTTCCACCATCGTAGAAACCTATACCCTAAACTAGGTGCATTATGAATGATCTCTCAGTATCCACCATTAATTTTACACCACCTTGTTCAAGGGATTTATCGATTAATGTGAATTCCGTCTCTTTTCAGCCGTTAATCCTTCTTTCAAAGTGATTAAGAGCATTAGGTTATTGTTATGGTGATCAAGCATAACAATACATGGAAAAAATGAAACTATACCACAGATTTAAGAGATAAAATATGATTCACTATTATAAAATTGTCATACAATGAATTCCCGGGCTACTCCCGGTCCTAAAGACGAAGGGGATTAGCCCTGCATGTTCATCTCACACAAGTACATGGTAGAAATAGGGGAAAACATGTGAAAAACGTGGAATGAAAGGGAAAACCCCTGAACAGAGAAGAACCGGTTGATCCTCGATGTAGAATGTGTGTTCCACCACCTCTCGGTAGTAGAATATGTCTCCTTCGGCCTCCGGATCAACAAGTATGAGCTTCTAGCCTCCGTTCTCCTTTCTACCGCTCCTCGGTACTTGTGTAATGGCTAATCAGATCCCCCTCTACTTCTGGGCGGCCGTCATTAGGTATACCTCCCTCATTAGGTCGCTAATTAACCGTAGCCGTCTGATTGAGATCATTAGGAAGCCAACTCATATCCTACGGTGTCGATACCATCGACGTGAGTCGATGGTATCGACCCGCTGTAGTAGTGGCTGCCCTTCTTTCCTTATGTCTGAGTGCCTGATGTAATCTCAATACCATCGACGTGGGTCGATGGTATCGACTACCCTGTGGCGATGGTTTTGTCATTTTGCATCGTTGTAGCCTCTGTGCGTCGATGGTATCGACTTGGTGTCGATATTATCGACCGCTTTCTCGCCAGCAACCTGTTGGTATCTCGATACCATCAACATCCATGTCGATAGTATCGACGCCTTGCTGCTCCTTTCAACTGGCAACCTGTGATCATGTCGATGGTATTGACTTCCGTCGATGGTATTGACGGAAGCAAATACTCGTTTATCCTGGAATTCAAACACAAGATCACATAAATTCACACAAATAATAATATTTTTACATTTAATGCTCAAAACGATGAATTAAAGGGGATTTGACATAAAATAATAGCAAAGACCAAAGTGAATGAATTATGCCACATTAACCATAAAACTGACTAATAAAAGCATAAAACACATATGAAACAGGTCTATAAATGCGACTCAAAATCATCGCATCAATTGGTGGAGGTTGCAGGGGAGAAGGTTAGCACAGGGATGGGAGTTGCTATATCGGAGTTGCTAGCCATAAGAGTTGTGTTGCAGTGGGCAAAGGAGAAAGGATACAACGACATCGAAGTTGAGACGGATTCCTCAGAGGCCATCCATGCATGCACAAGCAAGAAGGCGTGTCGGGACTATGTTGGAACTATTGCTGAAGACGTCAAAGAATTGATTAATCAGTTTTCTTTCCGTAGTTTGCATTATGTTAATCGAAGATGTAATAGAGTAGCCCACGAGGTGGCCAACTCGGCTCGTCGGGGTCATGTAGCTAGGTTTTCTCTGTCGAGTCATTTCCCTTTGAACTTGCTGTCTCTTTTGAACCTTGATTTGATTAGTTAGTAATAGAAACGGGGAACCCCCAATCATAGGGTTTCCCGCCCCCCTTTAAAAAAAAAAGATTCAATCTAAGTTTACAGTTTCACTTAATGAAAAATTAGGATTTCTCAACATTAGAACCTTAATATGGAATAATGATATGTAATATCTAACCCTAATACAACCCTAATATAGACCTAAAGCCTAACCTAGGACTCAAGTCAGATGTGGGTATTAGTATGAGAACATAAAAGTAACACATTGGTGATATATCCTAATTATAAGTCTATCGATTGAGTTGATTGGTTCATGCCTATTTGCTTATTTATCAGCCTCTATGGAAAATCTAGGTGGTTATGATAACCTGCTCATATCGACTTCCAAAATTTGTCAAAGATTTCTAGTGTATTGCAATGTAAATTATGTGATGTTGATTTACTTTGTGTTCAAGATTATTCCCTATGTGTATAATCTGTATAAAGAATAATTTCATGAACCTGATATGCAATATATAAGAGGTAGTTGAAGGAATTAACACTCCCAATAAACTAAGGATAAGTCATTAAGAAAGTGACTAACATTAATAAGATGTGTGCCTAAGTCTAATGATGGATTGGCACCCTTAGTCAAATGTCTGACGAAACCCTAAAATCCAATGATGGAGAAAAGGGTTAGTGTACCCATAGAGATAAAGCAAATATGGTTTAGGAATTTATACATAAAATAAAATGTTCAAATATAGTTAACAATTGTTGACTATGTCTGATATGTTGTTACACCTAAATGCACATATTTTCCATGCACCACATACAAAGTATAGTAATGTATGGATTTGTGTCTTTGTCTATATGCATTTTAGGTTAAGTTGCATTTATTATTTAAAGACTAGCATATCCAGAAGATGGGACCAAAAGAACACATGATTGAAGGTCACTGGAGTATTTAGCTAGATAACATTATTTCATTTTAGCATAATTTTCCTTTTGTATAATCATGTAACTCCTCTGAAGAGGATTATCTTCATTTTGTTACAAACTCCTATTATTTAATGAAATTTTGAGTTATTATGGTTATTTACTAAACTTGGATTATGGCCCTTTCCCTCTTGGTCCACCTTAAATGAGGATAATAGGGATAAGAGGTCATTACATAGTGTTTGTGACTATCATGATATTCAAATTTCTTCAAATTTGTGATGATAGATATAGGGTGTTTACAATCCACTTCTATGTTCCTTGATCTATGGTTATTTATTTTTATATCTTTTAGGATCATTCCCTATCTCTAAGTAATGGATATTTTTGGGGTGATCTTCACAATATATGTGTGTTTGTCTAAAATATGATATCTACTAAGCTCTTACATTTTTTGTCCTTGTTGTTGGATAATAGTTTTTGTGTGCTTTAGTATGTGAGATTGATCTTGGAAGCATGAAGTTGCAAATATGGATTGAATTTTGTGTAATATAATGTGTATATAAAACTTGACTGCCATATGTAGTAGTAAGAACAACAATATGGTATATCCTTTGATGGATGTCATATGTTAGTATATAATTAATGATGTTTAATTCTTTTTTTCTCTTCATCAAAATAGTGAGTGATGCCTTTTTTTATGTCGTAGAGCTTCATGGATAAGAGCCCCAATCCCAAGGAAGCCAAGATTTTGAATATCCTGGGCTCTAATAGGAACAATGTGATTTTCTTGGTTACTGCTTGGAGTTGGTGTAGGGAAATATGGCTACAAAATACGTAGTGTAAACAAAAAAATTATCTACCATATTCACCATAAAGCAGCAGATCATGTCAACAACTATAAAATGGGAAGGATGATTTTGAGGATATACCTGGTCCTAGAGAAATTCTAGCAACATCTCCTCGTCATTGTAGGTGTGAAATTGTCTTCTAGTTGCATTGGAACTCGTCTGACTAATGTGCCTCTTAGTCTGCACCACATATTATAGGTTGATGTTGTCCTCCTAGTGGTAGACAATAGCCTCCACTCCTCTATGGAAGTCCACACAGATTTCCTAGAACTCATGTTGTCCTGCTCGAATGGACATGAAGGAGTTGTCCTTCTCGTTGGTGTAGTAGTCACCAACCTGCTCCCCCACAATGAATTTTAGTTGTTCTCTCCCTTGCTATCCCTCCCTTTGTCAGGTAGGACTTGCTTGGGCTCTCTCAGTTACCACAACCAGAGAGGACAACTATTGTTAGAGAAACAAATTCTCAAAATTGTGTGTTGGGAAGCCCCCAGTACCCCTCTAGTTATAGTAGAGGCCAGGGTCAAGGATCTCAGTCTATGTGTGAGTGGAAGGTAATGGAAAGTCTTGAATTTTCACAACTTGTGAACATTGAACCAGTCATCTAGCAACCTAGACGATCGTCTGGCAAGTGATTCAGTCATTTCACTCTGCAAAATGGTCATTTCACAGTTTCTCAATCACACACAAATCTGGCAATTCATTTCTAATTAATACTAAACATTGATTTTTTGCATCGATAGAATTGATCAATTGAAACGATCAAACTTTCTCATGAATTTGAGAAAGTTACTACACCTTCCTCTAGCCCAACTAAGTTGATCGGTTCACCAGGTGAACCAGTCACCTCACTCTACTCGATCTGATTGGTTCACCCACTGAGTTGATTGGTCGGTGCCTATTTCATGTAGAACATCAACCAATTCAGTTCCAATCACCCTAACACTCCAAACGACTGTATCACTTGGTGAGCCAGTTGGTTGGCATTCTAATCAGTTGATTTGTTGCATGAATGATTACCTAAATACTTCAATAGTCAATTCAATCATCATTCAAGATCAAACTCCTCTTTTAGGTCATGTCTTGTGTGTGTGACCCTATAGGTCCCATATTACATTGGCAGTGAATGTCTGAAACAACTTATGACATCACAAGCAACGAACTATGCCAAGTCGCACATCCATGCTACCCAAGTAAATGGAAAGTTGGAGAACAACTTCAACCTATAATTTGTTTTTGGTGTTATAGTGCTTATATAATTCCTTTGTCACTGATATCCAAATTGATTTCAAGGCATGGATTTGTCATCCTTTTCAACACTCAATCTATGTTTCTTGATATAGCAGACTATATGAGATATGGGTAAGCTCAATATCATATATTGACTCACATGTACATGGAATTGCATTTCTCAATCTAGATAACTTAAGTGGCCTAGGATATCACACTCCCTTAGGATGGACAAATCCCATCCACATCACTCACAATCGATCCCCATGTGTCACAGTCACCCAATCATCGTCTTTATAATAACCCTTATTTTAATATTACATTTAATGATGTCAAAGAATATTGAACAACATGTGATGAGTGTAGTGACTTTAGGTCTAATAACCACAATCACCACCATCACTATGAGAGATTATGACTACCACGGTAATGGCTTCAATGTGTCAGTCCCATGGTGGGTCTGTCTATTACATTGTTCCCTAACCTATATTTGTGTGCTTGGTTTGATATCGCCATATCATGACTAATGATATTTGATCATCAACAACCACACAGTCTAGTATTATGTGTTATTGTTGTCTATCAACCTTCCACAATAACATCTGACTGGGGACATAATGAGAATGTATACTCTTAACATCTGTATGATGTTTTTCTTCATTCCATGTACTTAAGACATACATCATCGAGTAATATCATCCTCTAGACATTTGTTATGTTACTTCATTATCTCATAACTGACAAATAGAATAAATTGGAAGTTTGTATTTATTATTAATCAAATTATTTACAAGTTATTCTATTACAATCATCATGTGATTCGCTCTCTGGTCATATACACCAATAGAATCCCACTTGCACTTAGAGACAATCACCCACAAATCTTATCCAAGTGACCTAACATGACCATCATGCTTCTGTTGCGATAGTGCCTTTGCAAGGGGTCATCAATATTTCTCTCAGTTGGTACTATACAAATCTTTACATCTTTTCATTGTATGATCTCTCGTATGAGATGGAACCACATTTTTATATTCTTTGATCATTGATGTGATCTGGGTTCCTTAGCATGTGCAATAGCTTCATTGTTGTCACAATATATCCCAATTGTGTCATTGATTCTTGGAATGACCCCAAGTTCTAAAATGAACTTCTTGATCCATACAGCCTCCTTTGTTGCATTTGACGTAGCAAAATACTTGGCTTCTGTTGTAGAATCAGCAACTGACTCTTGCTTGGAACTCTTCCAACTTACAACTCTATTGTTTAGGAAAAACATGAATCCTGATTGTGATTTGTAATCATCTTTGTCAGTTTAGAAGTGTGCATTGGTGTAACCTATTAGTACCAACTCTTCCTCTATACCATAGACCAAGAACTGATTCTTAGTCTTTCTCAAGTACTTAAGGATGTTCTTCACGGATGTCCAGTATGCATCACATAGATTTGACCGATATTTTCTCATCATTCTCAAGGCATTCAAAGCATCAGAATGGGTAGACAACATTGCATACATGATTGATCCAATTGTTGAGGCATATGGAATCACACTCATGTGTTCCTTTTCTTCACAAGAACTAGGACTTTGAACTTTAGAGATGGAAACTCCATGTAGCATGGGTAGGTTTCCTATCTTTGAGTTTTCCATGTTGAACTGCTTCAACACTTTATCAATGTACATACTCTGACTCAGTCCTAGAATCCTCTTGGATCTATCTCTATAGATCTTTATCCCTAAGATGTTGGATGCTTCTCCTAAGTCTTTCATAGAAAATGTATTTCCCATCCATGTCTTTACCTTTTGTAAAGTAGGGATTTCATTCACCATCAATAGTATGTCATCTACATAAAATATGAGAAATGTCACTATGCTCCCACTAACCTTCTCGTACACACAAGGTTCATCTTCATTTTGAATAAAGCCAAACTCTTGGACTATTTCATCAAAATGAAGATTCCAAATCTAAAATGTTAGCTTTAATCCATAGATTGACCTTTGTAGCTTAAAAACTTTATTGGCATCTTTTGAATTTATAAAACCCTCAGGTTTAGTCATGTACACATCCTCAAGAAGATTCCCATTAAGGAATGTGGTTTTAACATCCATCTGCCAAATCTCATAGTCATGATAAGTTGCAATAGAAAGCATGATCTTGATGGACTTAACCATGGCCACTGAACAAAAGGTTTTTTCATAGTCAACACCATTAACCTATCTAAAACATTTTTCAACCAATCTTCCCTTACAGGTTTGATTTTTTCCATCCATGTCAGTATTATTCTTGAAGACCCACTTGCACCCTATGGGTTTGACCCCTTTATGTGGTTCCACCAAGGTCCATACCTTGTTGACATATATGGATTTCAACCCAGATATCATGGCCTCAAACCATTTATTAGACTATGGTCCCTCAATACATCAAGATAGGATATTGTCTCATCATCTATGACCAGTTCGTTGCCTTACTAAGTCACAAGATATCCAAATATCTTAGTTTCAAGGTGTGTCCTATTAGATCTACAAGGTTCCTGTGTTACTTGAGGAATTTAAGTCTCCACAACACTTTGTGATTCTCTTTATTCCTACTGTACATCTATCGGTTCAATTTTTTCTTGTTGGTATCAAACCTCTTTGAGTTCTACTTTCCTCTCACTAATTCCTTTGGAGATAAATTGTTTTTCTAGGAATGCAGCATCCTTGGCAAAAAACACATTGTTGTCAGTTAAGTTATACAAGTAGTATCCCTTGATTTCCCTAGGATATCCAACAAAATAACATTTATCAGATCTACGGCCAAGATTTTCAGGAAACATTTTCTTGACACAAGATTCACACCCCCAAATCCTCATAAAAGATATTTTGGGGTGCTTCCCATTCCATATCTCATATGGTATCTTTTGAATCAGTTTAGATGGTACACGGTTTGGTGTAAACATGGTGGTTTGTAGAGCATACCTTTAAAGGTAGTCAGAAGTTCAGATAAACTCATCATTGATCACACGATATCCAGTCATGTGTGATTCCTTCTTTCTGATACCCCATTATGTTGTGGTGTTCCAGGTGGAGTCCACTATGATACGATCCCATGGGCTTTAAGAAGGTTCTCAAACTCTTGGTTTAAGTATTCTCCACCTCGATCAGAATGAAGTATCTTCATACTTTTACCAAGTTGGTTTTGTACTTCATTCATAAACTCCTTGAACCTGTTAAGAGTTTATGACTTATTTTTCATTAAATAAACATAGCCAAACCTACTGAAATCATCAGTGTAGGTAATGAAGTATTGAAACCCACCTCTAGTTGTTATTCTAAAAGGTCCACACACATTAGTATGTATGATTCCTAATAGATCATTATCCCTCTCATTGTTACCAGTGAAAGGGGTCCTTCCCATCTTACACAATAAATAAGATTCACATGTCTCTATTGATTCAAAAACAAAAGAGTCCAGATATCCATCATTATGGAGTCTAGATATGTGATTCTCATTTATGTGCCCTAGACGACAATACCAAAGGTATGTTTTGTTTGATTCATTGAGTTTTGTTATTTTGGTATTTATGTTATATACATTTGTCTTTAGATCTAACAAATAAAGACCATAAGACATGGGGCACTTCCATAAAAGATCCCATCTTTAGAATTAGAAAATCAACCATTTTTAATACATAATTCAAATGCATCATTTTCCATACAAGATACAGAAATGATGTTTCTATTTATAGTAGGTACATAATAGTATTTTGTTAACTCTATTATAAACCTTGTGGGCAGAGATAAACTATAGATTCCAACTGTGATGGTCGCAACTCTTGCACCATTACCAACTCATAGTTCCACCTCACCTTTTTTCAAAGGATTACTTCTTTTCAAATCTTGCACATTAAAACATATGTGAGATCCACATCAAGTATCTAGTACCCATGATGAAGAAGTAGATATATTTATCTCAATAACATATATGATGAAGTGGAGATCACCATCCCCATCCTCTTCTTTTAAATCCCTTCAAGTACAAAGGATAAGTTCCTCTTATACTTTTCTTTCTCATCATCTTTATTGTTGAAGATTTGGATTTGAGCTTGACCTCAGAACTCTTTTCAGCCTTGCTTTGATCCTTGGACTCAGCTCCACCAATCCCCATCACAGACTTTTCCTTCTTCAATCTTACTTCAGCATGAATCAACCTGGTAAGCAAGTATGACATTGGTCTAGCCATATTATTCGCGTGATAGCATGCACTAAAGTGGCTATAGGATTTTGGAAATATCTTTAGAATCATAGTTGAGGCCAATTCTTGGCTCAAGGTGAATCTCAATTCTTTAAGATGATACACATGTCCAATCTTATTGAGCACATGTTCTTCTATTGAGGTTCCCTCTGTCATTTTAGACTCAAGTAGCACCTTTATGATATTGTCCCTTACTTGCTTTGTAAGGCTAAGTGTCACTTTCTTAAGATTTGTTACCATCTCAAGAACGCCCATGTCCTCACACTACTCATGCAACTCATAGTTCATGTAGCTAATCATAAGGTACTTTATCTCTAAGGCATCGTTGGCATGCTTCCAGTAAGCATCCATGTGTGCCCTAGGCGCATCAGGAGTAGGTATTTCTAGCACTAGTTTGTAAAGGACATAGTGCTTGCACTCTTCATTGAGAACCCTTCTCAAAGTCAAAACCAGTTGGGGAAATTTGTCTCGTCAAGTTTTTCCATCATAAGGACTGATAGCAATACATATTTGTTCGTCATTTTATTCTACAAGAGAAATTTTGCATTTGTCAAAACCTTTTAATTTTATTTTAAAAGTTTGATGATATCAATTAGATCTTTAATTAATTATATATCCCACTATTTTATTTCAAATTGATAACCCTCAAGCATCAATTTGGAATATTGCAGCGTACAATATTCTAGTGGGACAAGATCCATAATTCATCAAATCATGACTCAGCATTGGCTGATCACCCACAACTTGATTATTTAAGTAGGAAACATTTGTGAATTGCATCATATGCAATTCTTGGATACATGATATATGTAACTCTTTTCCATTATCATCATCATGCCTCTGGGCCTAGATGCTCTAAGAATCACCAATTAAGCCTAACCCAATAGGCAAAACAATAGACATGCACCATGTTTTATGAAAACCTACATATCTACCATCACACTTATATGAGATAGATGGTTCTCCATGCTTTGTGTAAATCTACATTGGGTCGATCAAGCTTTTCATGTGTGTTGTTAATGGAAGGCATATAAAACTTAATATTTTATTTGAAGGGTTTTGTATTTATAAATACATATACTTTATGCAATCACCACATACATAGTATGTATCATATACATACTATATCCCACAATATAAACATGCAATCAATAAAAGTGATGGTATGGCCAACCTAATGTAATTCCTTGGAGCCACAAAGAATTACTATATCCTAGGTCTACATCACATGCAAAAACATGTTTTTGATGAAGATATGTTCTTTCCGATACGGGTTGATCGATTCAACCATTGAACTGATTGACTCACCTCCTAGCAGGTCATTTGGTCATCTTATTGGTTGACTGGTTCTTGTGTCCACCAATTGTTGGCTCCTCCACCTGATTGATTGGGTCCACCAAGAGGTCATATTGGCTCATCCTTCTGGTCCTCCTCGGTCCTCTAGTAGGTTGTTTCATCTCTAAGATGTGCGGTGGCATCGTTAGAACGTCCTTCTTCTTCATCATAATAGGAAAGTAAACAATCCTACTATTACATGATTATTAAGGAACCATAAGTTACATTTGAGGGGAGTAAGGCTAGGAAATAATTAACTTTACATTGGCAAGATAAGATAGAGGCTCGATATGCACATTGAGATTAAAGGATTAACCAAAAACACAACCATGAACATATATGTCACGGAACCGTTCTTACCCCAATCCCAATCTCACTGCCTAGATAGTGGTAAAGGGATTGAAGCGCCCATCCCTGAGTGGCCCGATAGGATTTATCACAGTGGCATATACAATAAGAAATAATAACTCAAAAACCAGATATATAAATGAACAAACTAACGCAATATGGAGATTTTACCAATATATCTTTGTCATCAAAGTGTATGAGTGCGGAAGCGATCTTATTTAGTATTCCATTTGTATTGCCTAAAATCAAGAAAATCAAGACACAATCAAGTCCCACCTCCAAATGAGGGGGTTGTTGCACTCAATATCAACATTATCAATATCATCATCATTATCAATATACGGGCAGTCATAATGGGCATGCAATTTATGTTTTCATATTTAAATATAGTATAGAAAAATAGAAAACTAATCATAGGGAACAATAGCTCATCCAAATAAGTAGCCAACCATACAGTCAAGAGATACATAAAAGTATCTTCAATACAATCAAGCAGGAGTTAGATAATAACATACTTTTCACTGAGATTTTGAGTACAAATTCACTAGTAATAGGTCGACCCTTTGAGTTAGTTCCTAAAACACAATGTTTGGATCAAGGGTCAAGATCAAGATATTTGAATATCATGTTTCAATATTCGAGATTAGGGTTATATTTTCGTAGGTCAACCTTAGGGTTAGGTCGTCCACTTATGATTCATACTATATCAATATGTCTAACATTTATTTCAAGTGTATAATATATTTGAGTGTGAATGACTTACCTAGGTTTTCTAGTATCATATGTGTTAACCCTAATTTATGATTTTTATACAAGTCATCATCACATTTCTAGATCATCATCATGATAACTAACATCATTGGAATTCAAGGATCAGTTTGATTAAAGTAGAGTTATGAATCATACACATGATCAATCTTTCCACAAGATTTAGATCGGTTATCACAATATTAAGGTTAATCCTTGGTTCAAAGTATATGATTCACATTCTTGGAGAATGAGTTTATAGATTATATCTAAACTCATATGTAGTCAAGTTTAGTTTCAATATGAGCATTAGGGTCAGAATTAGGGTTTCTCAAGGGTTAATCATCATTATTGATCCATTAGATAAACTAAATAAGAAAGATATAAATATAGGGATATCAGTAGAAAGAATTTTTAAATAGGCTTCACAACCATTTTTAAATGTTTCATTGGATTTTTGTGATCAATATTGACTATTTACTTGTAATTTTTGGAACTAGGATGTATTTTCTATGATTAAAACATGATCTGACAATTTATTTTAATATTCGAGTACGGAGGAGGTAACAATTACCTTAAATGGAAAGATGAGGGCCATTGGATGCATAAGAAATGGACTATATTGGGCCATGTTGATTCGTGGCTCACTTATCTGACGATCCAGTCTGATCCCTAATTGGTCGGTTCACCCTTTGATTTATCAGTTCACTTCGTGGTCTATTGGCCCCCCAGGACCGATTGGTTTTCCTTCTGGACCGGCCGGTCCGGGACTCTCTTGCTCCCATTTTGTTCCTCACGAGTCTAGAAATCAGGAGGAGCAGGGTCATCGGTGTGGAGGGGAGCTTGGGGCAGGAGAGGCTGATGGAGGCCGCGATCATGTTGTATGTGATCGTCGAGGCTTCATGAGTTGGGTGGCGGCGGTGGATTGAGGCGAGATGGTAAGGAAATCAGACACCCAGAGGGGCCTATGCCTCTATGGCAGTAGGAGGTGGAGAGGAGAAAATGGGATGTTTAGGGCCGAGGGAGTGAGCAAGGGCATGGCTCTGAGCATGATGTGTTTGTTGCGGGCCTTGTGGGGGTCCTTTTATAGTGGTAGGGGCTAGGTTTTAGGGCTAAACGATATCTAGCACTTAGCTATGGTCGTTAGAGTGAGAAGGTTAGCCAAGGGAAATGTTTTGGTGATTGAAGAGAGCAATAGTGATGGTCAAACTAGGGCTAGATCAGTTCAAAATCACGAGGTGCACATTCCCTCTCAGTTAGAATTTTGAATCGAGGTTGTTTATGGCTGATTGCGTCTTTGGGGTCGCAATTACTCCTCTCCACAATCAGCGGGAGGTTGAAGATAACTCCCAATCCATTAGATCATGCCCTGGTCCGTGGAAGGGTGCATCCAAGGGCAAAGATCACCCCCGAATCCATGCCTTGGATCGAAGACATGGAAAAGCCAATAAGACGGCAATTTAAAAGGGGTTTTTACCACAAAACTTCAAGAAATCATAGTAAATCGTAGGAATGTCCAAATGACATGATTTTTGGAACATAGGTTCAAAAAATGTGGAGAATATTTATAAAAAGTTTGAGAACCAAACTATGATGTTTGATGGATCAATTTTCTTCTTTGGACAATTTGATGACTTAATCAAATTTAAGGTGTTACAATGTGTATAAAGTTCACATTAATCACCATATTTCGAATTTGAGTGTCAATATTGATTATGAAGCAAGAAAAATAAGTTGAGACAATGAGTGAGTATAATGAGGGAAAAAAAAAGTAATTTGAGCAAGGATTGGTGAAAATCCACTTTGTCACATCCTTCCCTCCTTAAAAGGAATTGTCCCCAAAATTCAAAAACATCCTCAAAATTGGGACTACATAATATACGTCTTATCCTCAAATATTGGGATTATCTAAATCCTAAGAATATCCACAATTACTAGAACATTATCAACTATATAATCAAAATTATATCCTCAAAGTATAATCATCATAATTGGGATTCCATGTTCCATATAATAATCAACTTGGTACTAACACCACTTCATCATCGAGCAATAGAGTATCAAGGTCAATGCATATATAGTCTAATGTCAACATATGAGCCAAAAATATGGAAAGAATCCTATTCTTCACAAATTTGGACATATCATATTTACGGTCAAACAAATAAAGTTCAAGAGTACAAGGTGACTTTCAATCCCAATATCTCAGGGTCTTAGACTCTTCATTGGCCATGGTGGGGTTATACATCCATGATATGAGATTTTAGATTTCAACATTTCAAGACCACATCATACTTTCAATATCATGATTTTTGGGCTCAAAATCACTAAGAGGTCCCACCCTAGTCCTAATAAGAGCTAAACCCTAAGTCATAAGTCGAGAAGTCAAAATAGTCATCATTTCAAAATTTTCAGGATTTGGGATTTTGAAGTCATTAGTCATATATCTCAATGTCCAAATGGTGTGATCATAGGATTTGTATCATTATCAGATTTGATAATTGTGAGCCACATTATCAATATCAAGATTCAAAATTTTTGGACATCAAAAGTCATAGGTCTAGAGTTTTGAAGCTAGGGTTTATATTCCTATTTAGACCATAGGGGAGATCACTCACCTATATTCAATTTTGTGCAACAATATTCAAGCAATATTCAATCAACATATTAAAATTCCATTATCATTGTATCCAAGTTTGATGAATTATCTATACCTAGGTCTATCTAGGAAGTCAACCACAAGCTATAGTCAATATTATCATATTTCAAGATTGTCATTAAATCAATATTCAAGATCGAGTATCAACCATGGGTTTAACCAATTAGGCTTAGGTCAACCAATCCAAATAGGGTGAAAGGGAGTACCTTTCCAAACACTAAATAATCAATAGGATGAAAATGTAGAGGTAGTCGTAATAGGGATGTGACCTAGGTCAGGGGAGTCATGAGTCAACTACCACCCTAATCTGGCACATTACCATCATTAGTCATTATCAATTAAGCTTATTCAAATAGGGAGAGTATCCATGATTAAATCATATTCCATAAGGTCATGAGATCAAAATTCAAGACAATAATAGGGCAATAATGTCAAGATTTTACAAAGTCAATGTAATAGTTGCATTCCTTTTCTTTTATGATCAAGGTAGTGATATAATTTAGAAATCAAGGATTTGAATTTGGAATTCAAGGAATTAGAGCATAATAGTGTAAAGTTTAGGCTCATAATCATCATATCAAAATTGAGATTGCAAAAGGCATCAAAAGTCAATAGGAAAATTACCCCTTTTTTTGCATCATAGTCTTTGATGCAATTTTACTATGCGCTAAAATGCAAGTGAACGTGTCGAGTAGTACATGCCTTTGTGAGGCCCGAGTCAAACACAGGGATACTCGGAATTGTTGGAGACTCCTACTAACTATTTGCAATAAGATAAGCCGAATAACAAATTTAGGGTTTTTGTTAAAAATAAAAGAAAACAAAAACAAAATAAAACAAATGATCGATTAAATGTTAATTTAATCAATTCAAAAGGGTATCTTTAGGATTGCGGTTTCACCGCGGGTTTTCATTGTATTAGATTTTATATAATGCCTCAATCTTATCTATCTATCTGGGTAGTGGCCTGAAAATAGAATTACCCACTGTCGTGGTGCAATTCACTACCTAGGTTTAGGTCGGTTCCACCGTCGTAGTAACCTATACCCTAAACTAGGTGCATTATGAACGATCTCTCAGTATCCACCATTAATTTTACACCACCTTGGTCAAGGGATTTATCGATTAATGTAGATTTTGTCTCTTTTCAGCCGTTAATCCTTCTTTCAAAGTGATTAAGGGAATTAGGTTATTATTATGGTGATCAAGCATAACAATATATTGAGAAAACGAAACTATACCACGGATTTAAGAGATAAAATATGATTTACTATTATAAAACTGTCATACAATGAATTCTCGGGCTACTCCCGGTCCTAAAGACGAAGGGGATTAGCCCCGCATGTTCATCTCAAACAAGTACAAGGTAGAAATAGGGGAAAACATGTGAAAAACGTGGAATGAAAGGGAAAACCCCTGAACGGAGAAGAACCGGTTGATCCTTTGCGTACAACACATGCTCTCCCGCCTTTCGGTGGTGAAATCTGTCTTCTGCGGCGTCCGAATCAACTGGTATGAGCTTCTAGCCTCCGTTCTCCTCTCTACCGCTCCTCGGTACTTGTGCAATGGCTAATCAGATGATCCTCTCATCTGGGCGGTCGTCATTAGGTATAACTCCCTCATTAGGTCGTTAATTAACCACGGTCGTCCGATTGGGATCAATCTGAATCAAATGCATATCTGACGGTGTCGATACCATCGACGCGAGTCGATGGTATCGACCCAGTGTGGTAGCGGCAGCCCTTCTTTCTTTTTGTCTGAGTGCCTGATGTAGTCTCGATACCATCGACGCAGGTCGATGGTATCGACTTCCTGTAGGCGTCGGTTTTTGTCGTTTTGCGTCGCTATAGCCTCCGTGCATCGATGGTATCGACTTGATGTCGATACTATCGACTGCTTCTTCGCAAGCAACCTGAAGGTGACTCGATACCATCGACTTCCCAGTCGATAGTATCGACGCTTTGCTGCTCCTTTCAACTGGCAACCTGTGACCAAGTCGATGGTATCGACTTCCGTCGATGGTATCGACGGAAGCAAATACTCGTTTGTCCTGAAATTTAAACATGGAACCAAATAAATTCACACAAATAATAATATTTTGACAATTAATGCTCAAAACGATGTAATAAGGGAGATTTGACATAAAATGATAGCAAAGACCAAAATAGATGAATTATGTGATATTAACCATGAAAATGACTAATTAAAGCATAAAACACATATGAAATAGGTCTACAAATGCGACTCAAAATCATTGCATCAAACTCCCCTAAGCTTGAATGTTTCTCGCACTCGAGCAACTAATCCTTAGAATAGAATTGCCAATGTCAACTGAAAAGCAACACACCACAACCAACGTCCCATATGACTCCCACCAGACATTCACATACCGGCCCTCTCTAACCACAGAATGGTAATTACCCTGAAGGCGACAGTAATCATCAATAAAAGAAATTGACCTCAAAACCGATGAACATTATCACATAAGACAGTTAACATAATAAAACTCGTCGGTTCAGACTTGGTGCACCTTGTGATCGCCTAAACTACGTTGCTCGCCCTAACTACCATCTACATGGAAGCAGTTCTCCTGATATACATTAGTGAGGAGAAATTCACGGTGGCCTACCAATCCGAGCAACGGGTGGATGAAAATAGGTGGCTCATGGAAGAAAGTGGAAGTATTGTACTGTTTCAACATGCATAATACAAAAATGTCCTACATGATGCAAATGCACATGAGAAATGCCCTAATGCCTAAAATTGGGTGAAATGATGCATGCACTAACCATCCATCTCAAAATGAGATGGATATCTAGTTAAGCTACATCATGTACTCAATTATCCCGAAATGCAGGTGATATTACGTTCCTTTCTCCTTCTTATTCTACTTTCTTCTAAATAACTCTTTTTTTCATTGTGCAGATTTTTCAGATTTTTTTTTCATTTTTCAGCCCTTATATCCATAATTGATAAATAATATTTTATTGGGCTTATTTTCTTCATATTCAGAAATTTTCACTATTTAGAAGGTATGGAACAATTTAATTCACCATTGGAGAAAAATTGAGATACATGATATACTTTATGCATGAAAATTATGAGTGCAACTACATGGCATGCACCTAAGGGTAATGTGCATGTATCACTATTCTAAAAAAAAAATTCAAAACATACAGACAATTGCAATGCAGGTCCTATCTAGATGCTATGCACTCAAAAAGAGTTAAAACTGTACTTTACTTCCAATTCTTGGGTGGATTATGGAAACAATGAGGTGAAACGATCACAAGACTAGATGACTGAACCTTAGAAAGATATTATGTGTCCCTCCTTACTGACCTGTGTAGTAGTTTAAAGGTTTCTCTCTCTTACTTCCAATTAGAGTCTCATTACCATTTGGTCAGTTTAGGCTCAAACAACCATTTCCGTCCACTTTCATGAATCATTAGGAGTCTAGTTGTGAAATTTTGTTTTAAAGTTGACAAAACCAATCATTTTCATAGGATATGTGCCCAAGGTTAAACAAGACAAGCTTTCCAAACACACAAAAATTTTTAAATTTCCCTTGATTTTCCCATGCACTATTAATGAGATGACACAAACTTTATGACATCCACGATTACACTAGATAGCATGTGGATCCTACAAAAACTAAAATTGCAAGAACAAATAACAAGAACAAACATAATAAAGTTCAAAACTAAAAACAATAAAAGATAAAGTTGTTCCAACTACCCCCCTAAGCTTGAATTCGACTATGGCCTCATAGTCAAAAACAAACTTAAAGATTGGAACAATGATACCAGATCAATCTTGTGGTGGTGGAGGTGGGTAGTACGGAGTCGTAGGGTCCCAAGAAGGATACTCCCCCTGGAAGCTTGGATCAAACTGGGCCCTAGGTGGAGGTTGCGGATAGCCTCCAAAGTAACTCTGGCTCCAATAGTGGTCGTAGAAGGGCTCCTGTTGCATCTCCATCCATTGCAACCGATTATGTATCTGTTGTTGGTTTTCGAGGACAAGACATTCATTCTCGAACATCGCCCTTTGGTTGTCCAGTATCTGGTTCGTAGTGTCTTGAATACCGACATACATTCCCATATGCTGCTACTGTGTCTGGGGGATATCTTGCAACATAGTGTACATGCCTTGCATGGAATAGGCATCCTCGCTTGGTTGTGAGGGCTCTTCGGGCTTAGATGGCTCGGGAGAGTGCTCAGCGCAAAGGAGGAAGATTGCTCTGAAGGTGTGACGTCAAATGACGTAATCAATCTCCTTAAATAAACTTGGTCGGCGCCACTGTTGACCCGTCGATACCATCGACGCGCGTCGATGGTATCGACACTTGTCGATGCTATCCCCCCCCCCTTGCGAGTATCGACGGTCGTCGATGGTTGGATCTTGAAACCCGGATCGCTGACGTGTCGATACCATCGACATGGGTCGATGGTATCGACGCCTCACCCGGATCGATGACGTGGACGCCGCGATTGCCTTTGATTCGTCTGCGCGGATCGATGACGTGGATGGTTGATACCATCGACGAGTGTCGATGGTATTGACTTTTCTTCATTGCAACACCCCCGCCTTGCATGTCGACCTGTAACCATGTCGATACCATCGACGAGTCCATCGATGGTATCGAGTTGACTGAGACAAATCGGTCTGCATTTCTTCAGAGATTTTGATGGTATCGATGCCCGTGTCGATACTATCGACTTTTTCTTTGCGACCACCTGTAGGTTTTTTGATACCATCGATGAGGTCGTTGATGGTATCGACCCGGAACGAAATATGTAGTCTTCAACCTGTTCCACGGTCGATACCATCGACCTTTGTGTCGATGGTATCGACTCTACCTCAGCCTGCACACAAACAAACCGATCACGGTATCTTTTTTTTACATGAAAAACTAAGTAAAAACAATATCAAACTATGAATGTAAATGGACTAAACTAAGGTACCAATGGTTGGGTTGCCTCCCAACAAGCGCCCTTATTTAACGTCTTAGGCTAGACGACATGAAGGTCATCATCTTTTCACTTTGGGGAATGTGTTCAGAGTATCATGCGGTAGTTTGAATTCAACTCGATCTCCTCCAATCCCCAAGGACAGTGTACTTCTCCCTAAAGCAGTAACGACATCTGTCGTTGCTTGAAAAGGCCTTCCTAGTAACATTTCACAGCTTTGGAGTTGTGGCATATCCATGACAACAAAATCCACTGGGAATATGAATCTATCCACTTTGACGAGAACATCCTCGCACACTCCATATGGTCTCACTATAGACCCATCCGCCAATTCAATTGTCGCAGCCGATTTTTTTATCTCCTTTAATCCAAGTTTCTGAAATGTCGCCAGAGGCATAAGATTGATGTTGGCGCCTGAATCACATTGCGCTTTAGGAAAATGTCAATTACCTATCGAGCACAGAATGTAGAAGCCTCATGGGTCTTTTCTCTTCTGTGGTGAACTCCTGTGAAAAATGGAGCTCATCATCTCATTCATCCAACAAATATCATCGCCTTTTATCCGCCTCTTCTTATTGATGATTTCTTTGATAAATATCCCGTAGGAAGGAATCTTCTCTATCATCTCTACTAATGGAATATTGATGTGGAGTTTTCTGAACATTTCCAAGAATTTCCTATAGTGTCGATGCTCCTTCTTCGGCCTCGCATTGTCTCGATTTGACACATCTGCCGCATTGACACGCTTGTGAGGTGGTACATATGAGTTTTTCGGGGCCAACTCCCCTAAGCTTGCTTCAATTACTCCCTCCGACGTGGGCTTTGTCGAGACTTCATCAACATTCATAACTTGTTGTGGTTCCTCTCTCGCAGCAGACGTATCCGCACGTTCACAGACAGCCTTCAATTGTTCTTCTTGCCTAGGTGGAGATGCAACATTCATAATTTGCTATGATTTCCTGAAGAAAGTGCTTCCGCCAGGCAGTCCATAATAAGTGCGAGGATACGGTATAGCCAGTGTTGCTCCCGTATCCAACCTCGTTTTGCTTTGCTCTTTTGCTTCTGGCACCTGGGATTCCTCCTCATTGCTTACCACAGAAATGTACTTGACCTGATGGTGTGCTTGGGCCACATTTGCATTCTCGGCCGGTTTCTGCTGATTAGCGTGCTTGATGGCTGCCACTTCACTTGAAATCTGTGCCACGGTGGTTTCCAATGCCCGCATTTATGTTCCATGGCTTTGTAGCATCTGCCCAAATTTGGTTAGAATATCACCTTGAGATTGCACTTGTTTACCAAACATAGCCATCATCTCCTGATTTTGCTGCACCATTTGACTCAGTAGTTCGGTGTTCTTATCCTCGCCTCTAGGTTGTGGCTTCGCCTCTGGATCCTGTAGAAAATTGTTAGGATCCTTCCAGGAGAACTTTTTGTCCTTTCTCCATGCATAGTCATTGTTTCTGTAGCCCTACTGTTGCATGAATTTGACTTGGGCTTCCTCATCCTCAGATGCATCTTCCTTATCTAGCAACTTCTTGGCTAGAAGATCTAACTTGTCGTTAAGCTCTTTAATTACTTTGGATTCACCTGCAACTCTGACCTGCTCCACAACACCTCTGTCACCCCATGACTGTTTCCTAGCCATGTTCTTTAATATCTCCCAACATCTGGTATTTGTATTATTCAGAAAGAATCCTGAACCAGCTGAATCAAGGTTACTCCTATCGTGCTCGGAGAGAGAAAAATAGAAGATCTTCACCTGTGTCTCTTTATCCAGCCCGTGATGCGGGCACCGCCTCAACATGACCTGAAATCTCTCCCAGGTCTCAGAATATGTCTCACCAGCCTGTTGGGTAAAGTTGTGAATCTTCTTGATCATGTCGTTAGTCTTCTCAGGAGGGAAGAACTTGTCAAATAAGACCTCCACCATATGGTCCCAGGACTCCACGAACTCATCATCTAAATTGTGTAACCACTCTCGTGCCTCTCCCGCCAATGAACTCGGGAAAAGCTTGAGATACAGTGCATCCTGTGGAAACCTATCAATTTTTACCATGTCACAGTTCTCAACAAACTGGCTGATGTGTGCGACAGGATCCTCATTCTTCATCCCATGAAAAGCATTCAATTTCACCAGATTTATCAGCGCTGGATCAATCTTATATGTCGGTATGTTGATTGTCTGCTTCTTTATAGGCCCCTTGGAAGCTGATGAGGAAAAAGCCTTGATCTTCTCCTGTATAGTCTGTGGCTCGGCCATCTCTTCCTGTTCAAATTCAGAATCTACCTCTTCTTGGTGCTCTTTCTCGTAATACTCCTCATCCTCAGGTCCCGAAAGCGGAACCTCAGGTGCGCGATTCACGTAGTCTGTACTACGCGTCTGCACCATGCACAGTACCTGAAATAGGAAAGTTTAAGTTCAGTACAGTGCTTTGACGAGTATCAAAATTAACGAACAATAAAAAGAAAATATTTGAAGTTGTTTCAAAATAAAAAAAAATTGTGGCCTAGAGTGGCCGCTCGTAGCACTCAAAGTGCCAACAATTCGCCGTATCCCCGGCAACGGCGCCAAAAACTTGACGCAATTTTACTATGCGCTAAAACGCAAGTGAACGTGTCGAGTAGTACAGGCCTTTGTGAGGCCCGAGTCGAACACAGGGATACTCAGAATTGTTGGAGACTCCTACTAACTATTTGCGATCAGCTAAGCCGAATAACAAATTTAGGGTTGTTGTTAAAAATAAAAGAAAACAAAAACAAAATAAAACAAACGATTGATTAAATGTTAATTTAATCAATTCAAAAGGGTATCTTTAGGATTGCGGTTTCACCGCGGGTTTTCATTGTATTAGATTTATATAATGCCTCAATCTTATCTCTCTATCCAAGTAGTGGCCTGAAAACAGAATTACCCACTGTCGTGGTGCAATTCACTACCTAGGTTTAGGTCGGTTCCACCATCGTAGTAACCTATACCCTAAACTAGGTGCATTATGAACGATCTCTCAGTATCCACCATTAATTTTACACCACCTTGGTCAAGGGATTTATCGATTAATGTAGATTTCGTCTCTTTTCAACCGTTAATCCTTCTTTCAAAGTGATTAAGGGCATTAGGTTATTATTATGGTGATCAAGCATAACAATATATTGAGAAAACGAAACTATACCACGGATTTAAGAGATAAAATATGATTTACTATTATAAAACTGTCATACAATGAATTCCCAGGCTACTCCCGGTCCTAAAGACGAAGGGGATTAGCCCCGCATGTTCATCTCAAACAAGTACAAGGTAGAAATAGGGGAAAACATGTGAAAAACATGGAATGAAAGGGAAAACCCCTGAACGGAGAAGAACTGGTTGATCCTTTGTGTAGAACACGTGCTCTCCCGCCTTTCGGTGGTGAAATCCGTCTTCTGCGGCGTCCGAATCAACTGGTATGAGCTTCTAGCCTCCGTTCTCCTCTCTACCGCTCCTCGGTACTTGTGCAATGGCTAATCAGATGATCCTCTCATCTGGGTGGCCATCATTAGGTATAACTCCCTCATTTGGTCGCTAATTAACCACGTCCGTCTGATTGGGATCAATCTGAATCAAACGCATATCTGACGGTGTTGATACCATCGACGCGGGTCGATGGTATCGACCTAGTGTGGTAGCGGCAGCCCTTCTTTCTTTTTGTCCGAGTGCCTGATGTAGTCTCGATACCATCGACGCAGGTCGATGGTATCGACTTCCTGTAGGCGTCGATTTTTGTCATTTTGTGTCGCTATAGCCTTCGTGCGTCGATGGTATCGACTTGGTGTCGATACTATCGACTGCTTCTTCATAAGCAACCTGAAGGTGACTCGATACCATCGACTTCCCAGTCGATAGTATTGACGCTTTGCTGCTCCTTTCAGCTGGCAACCTGTGACCAAGTCGATGGTATCGACTTCTGTCAATGGTATCGACGGAAGAAAACACTCGTTTGTCCTGAAATTTAAACATGGAACCAAATAAATTCACACAAATAATAATATTTTGACAATTAATGCTCAAAACGATGTAATAAGGGAGATTTGACATAAAATGATAGCAAAGACCAAAATAGATTAATTATGCGATATTAACCATGAAAATGACTAATTAAAGCATAAAACACATATGAAATAGGTCTATAAATGCGACTCAAAATCATCGCATCAAACACATCATGATTTTGTGGGTCATAGGCTTAGTCGATAGCATGGTCAAGATGTGTATAAAATAGGATACAAGTTTTTCTTAACTATGTTTGAGGTTTAATCAACAATAGGGCAACAAGGGCTTAATCAAATAGGAACCTTATTTTTAATAAGGTATAAGGTATAAGTCATCCTTATTTCATAGTATCATAATTCGTATCATTTACCTCAAACATAGGAAGCATATAGTCAAGTTTTAGCTAATTTGAGTGTTCATGATATTAGGGGTCATGCATGAGTATTTGATTTCAAGCTTAATTGATCAAAATCAAGTTTTCAAATTTAGGTCAGATCATGGTATCAAGATTTAGCGATATTCATTATTCCCATGCATAAGCTACCCATAATTGAGACATCATGTGGTAAAAGGTCACAAGAAAGGACCACATGAGGAGATGAGAAGACTACCTAATCTTCATCTACATGGGTGGCTTAGGATAGTCCTTAAAGAAGAGATGAGATGCCAAAAGACTCTCTAGGATTTCACAAGAGAACCTTTAGGTCCAGTTCTAGATCAATAGAGGCCAGGGAGAGTAGGGGATCTCAGCCACCATGAAGATGGATAGGAAAAATTATGCCAAGACCCCGAGCCAAGACACCTCAATTTTCATCATTATGGACTTTAGGGTTTCTTGGGTGTAGGAGACTTGAGAAATTATTTACTTAAAGTATATGTGAGTGAGTAAGCTCTGATACCAACTGTCACAGAACCGTTCTTACCCCAATCCCAATCTCACTGCCTAGACAGTGGTAAAGGGATTGAAGCGCCCGTCCCTAAGAGGCCCGATAGGATTTATCACACTGGCATATACAATAAGAAATAATAACTCAAAAATTGGATATATAAATGAACAAACTAACCCAATATGGAGATTTTACCAATATATCTTTGTCATCAAAGTGTATGAGTGTGGAAGCGATCTTATTCAGTATTCCATTTGTATTGCCTAAAATCAAGAAAATCAAGACACAGTCATGCAATTGCATGGTACGCTATCAAAATCAAGCAAAGTGATTTATAACAAAATAGTATACTTGGCAGGACTTATATTCAAAAGAATAACAAATGATTTCCAAAACCAATATCATTCGACAAAATGTTTGTTATTTAAGGATTCAATTTTTATTACGAGTTCCCATTATGTTGTAATCAAATAAGCATGTTATATATTTTGCGTGACTCTATTACCCCAACGTGATGGGGAAGGTCACTAGGCTCCTTCTCACCATAGGAACATAGGAGGCCAATGTACAAGTCCCACCTCCAAATGAGGGGGTTGTCTCACTCAATATCAACATTATTAATATCATCATCATTATCAATATATGGGCAATCATAATGGGCATGCAATTTATGTTTTCATGTTTTTCAAAATATAGTATAGAAAAACAGAAGACTAATCATAGGGAACAATAGCTCATCCAAATAAGTAGCCAAGTATACAGTTAATAGATACATAAAAATATCTTCAATACAATCAAGGAGGAGTTATATAATAGCATACCTTTCACTGAGATTTCGAGTACAAATTCACTAGTAATAGATCGACCCTTCGAGTTAGATCCTAAAACACAATGTTTGGATCAAGGGTCAAGATCAAGATATTTGAATATCATGTTTCAATATTCGAGATTAGGGTTACATTTTCCTAGGTCAACCTTAGGGTTAGGTCGTCCACTTATGATTCATACTATATCAATATGTCTAACATATATTTCAAGTGTACAATATATTTGAGTGTGAATGACTTACCTAGGTTTTCTAGGATCATATGTGTTAACCCTAATTTATGATTTTTATACAAGTCATCATCACATTTCTAGATCATCATCATGATAACTAACATCATTGGAATTCAAGGATCAGTTTGATTAAAGTAGAGTCATGAATCGTACACATGATCAATCTTTCCACAAGATTTAGATTGATTATCACAATATTAAGGTTAATCCTTGGTTCAAAGTATATGATTCACATTCTAGGATAATGAGTTTCTAGATCAGATCTAAACTCATATGTAGTCAAGTTTAGTTTCAAGATGAGCATTAGGGTTGGAATTAGGGTTTCTCAAAGGTTAATCATCATTATTGAGCCATTAGATAAACTAAATAAGCAAGATATCAAATATAGGGATATTAGTAGAAATCTTTTGGAAATAGGCTTCACAGCCATTTTTAAATGATTCATTGGATTTTTCTGATCAATATTGACTATTTACTTGTAATGTTTGGAACTAGGATGTATTTTCTACGATTAAAACAAGATTTGGCAATTTATTTGAATATTCGAGTAGGGAGGAGGTAACAATTACCTTAAATGGAAAGATAAGGGCCATTGGATGCACAAGAAATGGACTATATTGGGCCATGTCGAGTCGCAGATCACTTATCTGAGGATCCGGTCTGATCCCTGATTGGCCGGTTCACCCTTTTATTTATGGGTTCACTTCGTGGTCTATTGCCCCCCAGGACTGATTAGTTTCCCGTCTGAACTGGCTGGTCTGGGACTCTCTTGCTCCCATTTTGTTCCTTGTGAATCTCGAAATCTGGAGGAGTAGGGTCATCAGCATGGAGGGGAGCTAGGGGTAGGAGAGTCTTATGGAGGTCGTGATCATGTCGTATGTGATCACCAAGGCTTCATGAGTTGGGTGGCGGCGGTGGATTGAGGCGAGATGGTGAGGAAAGCAGATGCCCAGAGGGGCCTATGTGGTGGCACCACTATGGCAGCAGGAGGTGGCGAGGAGAAAATGGGATGTTCAGGGCTGATGGACTGAGCAAGGGCATGGCTCTGAGCATGATGTGTTTGTTGTAGACCTTGTGCGGGTCCTTTTATAGTGGTAGGGGCTAGGTTTTAGGGCTAAACGAGATCTAGAACTTAGCTATGGTTGTTGGAGTGAGAAGGCTAATTAAGGGAAACGTTTTGGCAGCTGAAGAGAGCAATAGTGATGGTCAAACTAGGGCTAGATCAGTTTGAAATCATGAGGTGCACATTCCCTCTCAGTTAGAATTTTGAATCGAGGTTGTTTATGGCTGATTGTGCCTTTGAGGTCGCAATTACTCCTTCCCACAATCAACGGGAGGTTGAAGATAACTCCCAGGCCATTAGATTGTGCCCTGGTCCGTGGGAGGGTGCATCCAAGGGTAGAGATCACCCCCGAATCCATGCCTTGGATCGGTGGCATGGAAAAGCCAATAAGATGGCAATTTAAAAGGGGTTTTTACCGCAAAACTTCAAGAAATCATAGTAAATCGTAGGAATGTCCAAATGACATGATTTTTTTATCATAGGTTCACAAAAATGTGGAAAATATTTATAAAAAGTTTGAGAACCAAACTATGATGTTAGATGGATCAATTTTCTTCTTTGGATAATTTGATGACTTAATCAAATTTAAGGTGTTATAATGTGTATAAAGTTCACATTGATCATCATATTCTGAATTTGAGTGTCAATATTGATTATGAAGCCAAGAAAATAAGTTGAGACAATGAGTGAGTATAATGAGGGCAAAAAAAGTAATTTGAGCAAGGATTGGTGAAAATCCACTTTGTCACAATATAATAAGGGTTATTGGCCATAACCATGCTACTCATCCACCACCAAAACTACTTTTAGGGTGAGACATGCAAATTTCATATATATATATATATATATATATATATATATTTAGTTTGGTATTATCATGGTATTTGATTGGACAAGAAATTATTCGCATCGCATGCAATAATTAAACAATAAAATCAAAAATCTGATCATATCTATTATCCCAAGATATAGTAGATTGACGTGGTTGTGATACCATTGTAGGGAAATATGACTACACAATAGGCAGTGAGAACAAAACATTTATCTACCATATTCCCCATAAACTAGCGGATCACGTCAACAACTATAATATGGGAAGGATGTTTTCGACGGTATACCTAATCCTGGAGCAAGTCTAGCGACATCTCCTCATCATTGTAGAGTTCAATTGTCTTCTAGTTACACTGGGACTCATCTGACTGTTGTGCCTCCTGATCTACATCACAGACTACAGGTTGATGTTGTCCTCCTAGCAGCAGACAACAGCCTCCACACTTCTATGGAAGTCCACACGAACTGCCTAGAACTCATGTCATCCCACACAAACGAACATGAAGGAGTTCTCCCTCCCATTGTATAATAGTCGCCAACTTACTCTCCTACAATGATAATCAATTGTTCTCTCCCTCGCTATCCCTCCCTTTATTGGGTAGGACTTTCTTGGGTTCTTTTGGTTACCACAACCAGAGAGGACAACAATTATCAGAGCAACTGATTCTCAATCGTGTGTTGGAAAGCCCCCAGTACCCCTTTAGAGGCAGGGTCAGGGTTCCCAGTCTATGCGGGAGCGGAAGGGACCAGATAATCTTGAATTTTCACAACCTGTGAACGTCGAACCGGTCATCTGGAAACCCAGACGGTCGTATGGTAAGCAAGCTGATCATTTTGCTTTGCAAAATGATAATTCTATAGTTTCCCAATCACACATGAAATTGGAAATTTGTTTCTAATTATTGCCAAACATTAATTACTTGCATCAATAAAATTGATCAATTGAAACGATCAAACATTCTCACGAATTTAGGAAAGTTACTAGAATCTTCCTCTGGTTAAACCGAGTTGATCGATTCACCAAGTGAACTGGTCATCTCGCTCTACCTGAGCCGATCGATTTGCCTAGTGAGCCAATGGGTTGGTGTCTGTTTTGTGCAGAACATCAACTAATTCAGTTCCAATCAACCTGACACTCCAAACGACTGTCTCACTGAGTGAGTCGGTCAGTTGGTAGTCTAGTTAGTTGATTTGTTGCGTGATTTGAGTACCTAAACACTTCAGTAATTAATTGAATCATCATCCAAGATCAAACTCCTCTTCTAGGTCATGTCCTATGTGTGTGACCCTATAAGTCTTATATTACGTTGGTAGTGAATGTCTATAACAACTTATGACATCACAAGAAATGAGTGGTTCCTAGTTGCACATCAATGATACCCAAGTAAATAGTTGGAGAACAACTTCAACCTATAATTTGTGTTTGGTTTTATAGTATTTGTGAAATTCTTTTGTCACTTATATACAGATTGGACTCAATGCATGGATCTGTCATCCTCTTCAACACTCAATCTATGTTTTTTTCTATAGCAGATTGTATGAGATATGTGTAAGCTCAATATCATATGTTGACTCACATGTACATGACAATGCATTTGTCAATCTTGCTAACTCAAGTGGACTAGGATATCATACTCCCTTAGGAGGGACGAATCTCATCTACATCACTCACAGTCGATCCCCGTGTCACAGTCACCCAATCATCACCTTTATAATAACCCTTTTTTTATGATTATGTTCCATGATGTCAAAGCATACCAAAAAACAAGTGATGAATGCAGTGACTTCAAATCTAAGAACCATAATCACCACCATCACTATGAGAGCCGACTATGACTACCATGGTAATGGCTTATATGTGTAACTCTCATGGTGGGTTTGTCTGATACACTGTTCCCTAACATGTATCTATGTGCTTGGTTTGATATTTCTATATCATGACTAATGAGATTTAGTCATCAACCAGCACACACTCTATTCGTGTGTGTCATTGTTGTCTATCAACCTTCCACAATAATATTCGACCAGGTACATAATGAGAATGTATACTCTTAACATCTGTATGATGTCATTCTTCAAGTCACGTACTTAAGACATACGTCATCGAGTAATATCATCCTCTAGACATTTATTATGTTACTTCATTATCTCATAACTGAATAAATGAAATAAGTCAGAAGCTTGCTTTTATTATTAATTAAATAATTTACAAGTTATGCCAATACAATCATCATATGATTGGCTCCCTAGGCATATACACCAACAGATGGAGCATGCTTAGTGATTGGTTCTCTAGCTCTGATAATATCAAAATGGCCGCTGAGCATAGGTACTTCATGAGGTAATGTGTGTTATTGTTGTATTGGTATTGATTACTTCAATTAATTAGTTGTTGTTTGATTTATTATCTGTTGGGTAGATGCACTCGGATTAGCATTGATTAGTTCAGTCAATTTATAGTAAATTTGCAATTTATTGATACATCGTTATTGTGGGTATAGCTAGATTTGATGCATAACTAGAAAATTCTAATATGTTTTCTATTTCTTCATAATAAAAGTTTTGATGTTTGATTATTCTTGAGAACACATGTTCCAATCAGTAATTGATTATATGGTTCTTCGACATCTAATCTATTTTCCTTATTCTTTTGGCCTTCCCCTCAAAACTCCACATCAAATAGGGCACAAAATGGGAATGTGTGTCCCCGTGGCATCAACTTCAAGAAGATCATTGAGTCAATGATGAAGTTGTACAAGGAGACGACAGTTGGGTCGATGATCAAAGACAAGGAGACAACATTGTTGTGGTCTTACGCAGATGTCGACATGGACTTCGGATCATACCAGGCGAAAGAGTTCCCTGATCACCTTGAGAGTGTGCTTGCAAATGAGTCTGTCTTGATCAACCGAGGACAGAGTGTCATCGAGGTCAAGCCACACGTAAAGATAGAATAGTTTTCAAAGTCTATATTTGGGACAATCCTAAGGAAGTGAGTGACACTAATAAGGTGTGTGACCAAGTCTAATGATGGATCATCACCCTGAGTCCAATATTGTGTCAAACCCTAGAATCCAATGTTGGACCAAGGGATTAGTGTACCCACAGAGATAGAGCAATTATGAGTTAGGAAGTTATACATGAAAAATCAAATATTGTTTCAAATTGTTGACTAAGCCTTATATGTTGTTACACCTACATGCACATATTTTCCATGAACCACATGCACTGTATAGTAATATATTGATATGTGCTTTTGTTTATCGACATTTTAGGTTAATTTACATCTATTGTCTAAAGACTAGAATATCCAGAAGATGTCACCATAAGATCACATGGTTGAAGATCATTGCAGGATTTATCTAGATAGCATTATTTCCTTTTAGCATAATTTTTGTTTAAAATAAGAATGTAACTCCTTTGAAGAGGATTATCTCTATTTTGTTATTGAACTTCTTTTATTCAATGAATTTATAACTTATTATTGGTTATTTTATAAACTTTAATTACAGCCCTACCCCCCCCCCCCAGTCCACCTTAACTGGGGCCTATAGGGGGAGGGGTCATTACAGAGTGTTTGTGACTATCATGATCTTAGAATCTCTTTAGATTTTTCATGATAGAGACATGGTGTTAATAATCCACTTCCATTTTCATTGATCTATGATTATTTATGTTTATATCTTTTAGGAATCATTCCATGTCCATAAGTAATGGAGATTTTGAAGGTGATCCCCGCAATACATGTGTGCTTGTCTAAACTATGATATCTTCTGAGTTGTTACATTTTTTTTCCTTGTTGGATAATAACTTTGGTGTGCTTTACTGGGTAAGATTGATATTGGAAGCGTGAAGTAGCAAATTTGGATTGAAGATTATGTAATATAATGTGTATATGCAACTTGACTACCATATGTAGTAATAAGAACGACAAAATGGTATATCTTTCAATGGGTTTCGTATGTTAGAATATAGTTAATGATGTTTATTTATTTTTTCTCTCTTCATCAAAATGGTGAACATTGCTTTTTGTGTATATGATATGAGGTATTGAAACTAGCACGGTTTGTATCTCTCTCTTTCTCACTATGTGTTTGTCTCTCTCTCTCTCTCTCTCTATCTCTATCTCCATCTCTCTCTCTCTCACACACACACATAGACTCACTCTCTCACTTGGTGTCTCAATTATTCACACACAACGAAACAAATATGCACACACGAACAAATAGACACTTCCAATTGTACTCTTTAAGAATCCAGACAAAAGAACATGCACTACTTTCCCTTCACACTATAACTTATCTTGACCCTTCATATAACAAAAAAAATTTGAAATACTTAACTTAGCCTATGTCTTCGGTATGAATACTTTTTTTAGATTGCATAGAAATTCTATCGTATGATGTATGACAATTCATGAGGACGGTGGTACAGCACTCCCATGTGATCTGAAGAGAGGTATGGCCATCTCCCAGACTCTTAACAAAAAGACCCCACAGACAGAAATATGCAAGCATTGCTGGTTCGTATAAGGGTCATGACATTTCTACTAAACAAAATACATGCATTGCTTCCGTTGTGCAGGAATTCAAAGGATTGTCATATTTAGTTTCAGAGAATGGTTGCAACGACCAGTTCAATGAGCGCATAGAGATAAATTATTTGAGAAGAAGAAAATGTCATACGTGACAAAAACGAAAAAGAAAACAGAATACAAATGGTCTTCTTGCTAAAAATCTTGTGAAATTTATACCCCCTCCAAAAATAATTGGCCCTTACACAAATTTTTCGGTTAAAGACCCAAAAACCCTCATAGCATTGGACATATACATATACACAAGAAACAATACAAGTCAACAACCTTGAAAGAGGTAAAAAGAACAGTCTAGTATACAAATTTCTATGTCAATCTTTGGAAGAGAGAGTGGGGTGTGAGGGAGAGAAGAGGAAAACTTGTAGGTAAAACGGTAAGAATGGAGTTGTTGTTTTTCTTTTTTTAGATTCCATCACTGTGGCGGCCTCTCTTCTTATTATTGGGTCCTAATTTCCTCCGTTTGTGTTTTGGTTTTTCCTTGGACTGGATCGGGAGCCATGGCTCATGGTTTGAAGTTAAAAATATATGATTAACTAGTTGACAATTCTCTTTGATTGAGGCCGCCAGGTTTTCGTTTTTAGCACTGTAATAATCAGATGCCACCTGCCCCACCCCCTCCGCCGAAGTCGCGGTAGGTGAATCGAGCGGCGGTATCCGGTGGTGGTGCGTTCCCAGCGTGTCTTAAGCCGAGCGTGAGAGACACGTCCCCCGAAACGACCGCGCCCGGGCCGAGCTGTCGCGGCGGCATGAGCATCCCCGCCGCTGCTGCGCCGTAGTCGTCGTCGTCTTCGTCGTCATTCCCAACACCCATCCCGGCAGCGACGGCAGCTGCATAGTCGGACGGCGCCGTGGGGTTGACCTGTTCGAACATATGCGACTGGTGCTGGAACCCACGCTGCCTTCCGAACGCAACAGCCGTCGACAAAGACTGCTGGTATGTGGACGTGGACGTCTGGTCATTGTCTCCCGTCCCAGGCACTAGTGCAGCAGCCGACGAGTACGCCTGCTGGTCGTGCCTCGGCGACTGTGCCCCAGCTGGTGCCGACGAGTCCTCCCCACCTCCTCCATCCCCGTCGGCCTCCTTGACCTCCTGCTGGTACATGTCCTCCACCATGGGCTTCCAGAGTCGAACACGCGCATTGATGAACCAGTTGGTGACCTGCAATGAGACGCACAACACAGCACAGAAGCAGCCGTGCGGCGGAAGAAGTACGGGCCGTCAAACACTGTTCTACAATAGGCGCGACGACAAGAAGTACGGGCCGACGAGGTTACAGGAAGGTCGGGCAAAGTGAAATTAAGATAGATAACAAGTGGCTGGCTTTTTACAGGGACACTGAGCGAACTAGTCGGTGCCGTCTCCTGAGCTTAGTAGACGTACAAAAACAACAAAAACCACCCTCCTCCCTCCGTTAATACTTACTGCTGCAGTCTCTCCTGGACCTTAGCATACAGTACAACAACAAAAAACAGCCTACTTAATACTGCTGCGTCTGCATGGTATACAGTTGAGCTACGAAGAGGAAAGGCAGGTGAAATTAGGTCTACCTGCCGTCTTGCTATAGGTGTTTGTTTAAAGGCCGGCCGTGGAAACGTACGTAAAATACGTAAAGATTGATAAAAGTCTTAATCAGCCGTTGCAAGTTGGTATTTATCAAACATTACTAGCTACGTCATCGGCTTAGCTATACAAAAGGCGGGAATCATAAACAAACAGCTGATCAATGAATTATTAGAAATGTATTGATAAAGTTGGTATGAGCACGCAATCCCCAGGTAAGATTATTAGGCCACGAGTAGAACAGAAGAAAGTAAACCTTGGAGATTAATCCGACGGGATGAAACAGTTTTATCAAAAACAAAATAATAATAATAATAAAGAAGACGACAATCGATAGTACGAAAAAAAAAAAAAGGAAATGGGTAACGGTCCCCGCAGTCTGACGATGACTGACGTGTAAGATATCTAGAGAAAATTTCGCTGTCTGTCTCTCTCTGGCCTTGGGTGTGTGGCAGTGATGGCAGCGACCAAACATGAAATATCTATGTATCTGAATGTGTGAACGAGAACAAAGAGTGGACGAGGACATCTAATCCGCAGATATCTATCTATCTTGGTTCTTGCGGTGGCGGTGTCGTACTCGGTGGTTGTGGGGTTTGGAAGAAGCAGCAAGAAACAGCAGTTGAGATGAGAATTGAGATTAGGGATGAAGAGAAAGAGAGTAACAACAGACCTGGTTCCTCGAGAGGCCCGTCTGCCTGGCGAGCAGGTGTTTATCAGCGTCGCTGGGATACCTGCACAGCAAAAATAAGGAAAAAGTGCGTCAGGGGATGATCCATCTCACTCGAAGACGCATAAAATACAAAACCAACGATAACAACAAGCAACCACGGTACAATCAAAACAGAAGTACCAACACGTAATGCAATATCCAATGCATATGAACCGATGATAGATACACATCTCCGCCAGTCAGTCGTAAGGCGTTCGATTTCAACGGGGAACTCTACTACAACGCTCTTCTGGCCGGAGTGGTCCAGGTTAAAAGGTACAACCCTCGACGGGACCACTGTTCACGGATACCGCTGTGATGGCTGGAGCTGAATATGGCGGGGAGTGGTCCAGGTGATGGGATGATGTCTGCATAATATAGCGATTGCAAGTGATTGCAGGCCGAGAGGGGAAGAGTGCAGCAGAAGCAGCAGCCAGTGAATGCAGGTAGTATAGATGGAATGAATGAATTTTAACATCATTGGAGCAGCAGGTGTTCCAGGGTTTTTGTTTGGCTCTCTTCCACTAGTAGGGGTTTGGCTTGCTAGTTCAGCATGCACAACAGCTGAGGATGGCAGGGAATCAACAACTGATGATGATGGCAGCAGCAGAGCTAACGGGAGAAAATAAAACAAGAGTAGAAACAAGAGTAGCTAGATAGGTTTAGCTGATCCGCCGTCCAGTTCTGCATCATATCAACATCAGAATTCAGTGGCATGCTCTCCCCTCCCGTATCTATCGAATCGATCTCTCTTTCTCTTTCTACTACTCTGCCCACGTTTGCTAGCTGAGCTGCAGCCAGAAACCATGGACCACAAGAGCACCACGACGGACGGCCATTGATACATTAAATTTATTGAGAGAGAGAGACATGCATACAGTGTTGGCTGAGCCTGCCGGCAGACATAAGGCGGCGACCTAGCTACTCCACCTACATCTCAGCTACACACTAGCCCAGGCCACCACTACCACCATCTAGGAATGAACAAACAAAACCTATGGCTGATAGTGACTAACTACCCGAATCAGCCCACCTGCGCGCTGCCACTAGTACGTGCCTCCCATCATCATCAACAACCTTGAAAAATCTACCACCATCACCCCAACCGTAATTGTCTTTACTCTTAGATGGGCTGTCTAACTAACTAACTATAACCATTCAATGTTTGTTGTCCTCACCACTTAGCCCTAGCTTAGCTGGTAAGCAACACAGACCCAGACAGGGTGTGCGATGAGGACGGTGGTTGTGGTTCTAGACGTGACATTAATGTCCCCCTATGTTTTGTGTGTGTACGTCGTGCTACGCATGTGTGGTGTCCAAGCCATCCACGGCCACACCAACTTACGACCACGACGCCAAACACACACAGCTAAGCACCCGGCCGGGAAGGTAGGCTGGAGCTAATAGGGAAACGGTTGGCACAGGGGATCGGACAAGATAAAAGAAGATGAAGCCGGCCGGCAGTGGTCGCCGACGCCAATTAAGACGTTTCACACACACACCACAAACAAACGAGACGGCCACCTAGCTAGCTGGGTCCCGGGGTATGTGTGTGACCAGGTTGACTTGTAATCAATAGAGATTGGATCATGTCAAGGGGGTAGATCCCGGAGCAAAGCATAAGACATAACATTCATCTACTGAAAAATTTATTATAGAACCAGTTTTATAATAATTTGTTAGGATTCAATAGAAATTAATTATTACATATGGAATGTGTTTCTAACTCTTTAGGAGATGAGGTTTTGAAGCGAAGAGAGGATGGTTATACTATACAAAAATTATTAGACCAGTCATATACTAAGTTTTTCACACATCTATAACCATGCTAAAATCTATATATATTTGAACTGGTATATAAGTATATCATAGTCCGTTATAAACAATTGCCGCACTAAAACCTAGTAAAACAGCGCGACAGAAAAGTAGGAGAAAGAGACTGTAAAAAGAATTAACAACGTACGGGTGGAGGAAGTGCTCGAACAGCCACGCCCTGAGGATGTTGACGGACCGCTCGGGTAGCCCTCGCTGGGGCCGCCATGCCTCCTGGTCGCCAATGACGCCACCCATCTGGTGCATCGCCCGCTGCTGCCGGAGCCGCTGTTCAAGGAGCTTGAGCCGGGGAGTCTCCCCTTTCGTGATACCCGTGGAAGAAGAAGACGAACCGGCTCCGGCGCCGTCCTTGTCCTTGTCCCCCAATAGTTCGCAAACCTTCTTGAGCTGCGCTGCCACGGCGTCTTTAAGGCACCGGAAGTGCCGGGACATGGCACGCTGGGCCAGGGCGGTGTAAGGTGTTGCGGCGCCAAAACCCATCACGGAATCGAAGGAGGTCACTACTAGCTGCATCTGGTCGCAGTAGTGGGTGTAGCGCCGGTCGACCTGCAGCAGGGACAAAGGCGGCGGAGTTATGATGAGATTATTCCAACAGCCGGTAAAATTTGCAGGAATTATGTTACTATACTCTGGTGGATTGGGAGGAAGACTGAAGATGATCTGGCTAGCTTGTTCGCAAGCTGCCATAACAGTATAATGATGAGACAACAGCATTTGTTGCTAGTTGATGGTGAATTAGTGCAGCTGGCATGGCGGCAGCCGACACTCTTAAAAACCCACACAACCCCACACACACACACTACGAAAAACCCACCCAACAGCAGAAATCAAAAGTGGGAGACCGATGTGGAAAGGGCATATATGCTTATATGTAAGTGCCAATTGCCAATGGGTGGGTGGATAGTGTGGTGGGGAATGCGATGCAGAAGATTGCTATACTTATATATATATAGATATATATTTGTATTTCAGTGCAGGCCATGATGCATATACCCTTGGCCCATGCTGCGTAACCGGAGAAAGTGCAAGGTGTGTGTATACAATAAGTAGTTGTGGAGTAACACATATACAAAAATGGAACAATTTGACTGCTGCTCCTTCTGCAGCTTCTGTCCTAGAATCGGGATGGAGCCATGGATTTGTGCTACTGCTGCAACATGCAGGAGGAATCTGAACAGAAAAAGGGGGTATCTTGTTCGAAAACGGAATTCCCCTTGACACCCATATGAGCAACCATGCATCTCCACTAGGGGAAAAAAATGCTTTCTTCTCTGCACAAACCTCAATCATTTCACTACTTGCCGCCATTGAAGACGTCTCAAGCAATCAGGGTTTTGGCAACCAACCAACAGTTACAATAATGTGCATGGCCCCGAGCTGACGGCATGCAGAGACACAGAATCCGGACTTAACGGATTATAAAAATAATGGAATATGGCGACCTTCCTGCAATCATTGGCGTTTGGGTTTGGTAATAAAACGGGGATCCTGTCGCGGCTGCAGTAAGCAGGGCATCTCTTGGGGTACTGATTCCATGTCAATCTCCATTGTTAAATTATATGGAGGAGATAGAGAACGGGGGTGTTGGGTAGTGACGCACCGGCAATGGGGAGTGGGTGGGTAGGTTGGTCGGCCAGCCAAGCCAAGGTAGAGAACATATAGGTATAAGAATATCTGAATTGGATTATACCACGAGGAAGGAAGAAGAAGAAGAAGAAGAAAAACGCCCACTCAACAGAAGAAATCAAGAAATGGAGAAAGAAGGTGGATCCTTGACTAACTTGGCTTCTTGTTAAATTAGGATCAAGTCACGAACAAATGTCATATTGTCTGACACCAGCCGGCCATAGTGAACTATTGACGGCGAGAGGAGGTTACCTACGGATTGAGGTTATTAATTGCGATCAGCTAGGGTTTGAGGCCTGTCGTCTCTAATAAGTTAGGTTTTTAGCAGCTCACGCGTGTTCGGTCGGCGTGGGTGAACGTGCAGTGATGGTGGGAACGTACTTGCAGTACGCCGAGGTATAAAGCTGGCCGTCGGGCCGGACACCACGGTCGGCGTCAGGCTGCCTCAGGCGAGTGCACAGTGAGTGGCGGGAAGAAGAAAAAGTAAGGGGAGGGACGGACGGCAAAGGAGTTCAGAGAGGCACACTGTGGAACAGTTGCAGCAGCAGCTGCAGCAGTGATAAAAGAGAAAGGAAATAAAGCTTGGGGGAGGGGGGAGAGCTCAGGATGCGGAAAAGAGAGGGAGGAGATTGGGAGGGAAGGGAGAAGTAAGCACGACGCATGTATGTATGTTGTGTAGAGTCTATAGACCAGTAGTAGTAGGGAAAAGAGGGTAAAGGATCGAGGAGAAAGAAAGATGTGCCTGCGCGCTCGGTTGGCTGCAGCAAAAGTAGTAGAGAGAGAAAGAAAGGGTCAAAGGATTTTAACCCGTGCTTGCTAGCTGATCATCGTGCGTGTAATTAAAACTCGAAATAACGTGAGAGACAAGGAAGGCAAAAAAAATCACAATTAACGGAATCGATCGATGGATACGTACCTCGTCTAGCATGGCCAGCAGCTTGCTTTTCCGCCTCTGTTGCTCGAACCTCTCGGCAGCCGACAACTGCGGCGGCGGTGGAGCCTGCTGGGAGCCGTCTTTTGAACTAGACGCGCCGTCGCCGCCACCGCTAGGGTTTGCGCCTGCCTTCCGCCCGCCTTTCGTCTGCCGCCCGCCAACACTGCAGAATTCCTCCAACAGCTCCTGTGCTGCCCTGGCGTACCGTGACTGGCGCAACGAACCCATACCCACTGCCGTCACGGCGGTCGAAGACGACGGCACGGCGGACACGATCTGGGCCTGTTGGAGCAGTCCTAACGGCTGGCCCACGTGGAGTGCGTGCCGTGGACCCGCGGCCTGCTGCTGCGCTAGAAGGTGGAGTGGCACCACTTCCCCGACGGCGCCCGCCTGATGGTGCTGATGTTGGTGTTGTTGTTGATGCTGCTGTGCGGAGCTGTTGGACCAGTACAGCATGCCTTCCCTTGCGCGCAGCTCCTCCTCCGCTTTGGCCGCGGCGTCGAATTGGCCCAAGGCAGAGGTCTGCAGTGACAGCGACAGCCCTTGACCTTCCATGACGCCCCCGCCGAACGAACCAGGTGCCCCAAACTGTTGCTGCTGCGAGTAGGACCCAGCATGCCCCGGCGGCGGAGACGGCGACCTAGGCTGCTGTTGTTGTTGCTGTGGGTTCATCAGGAACAATTGCATCGCTGCCGCAGCTGCCGCGGCAGGGTCGGTCGCATTGAACCCAGCGCCGCCTTGTAACTGATGATGATGTTGCTGCTGCTGCCCGTGCGGAGACGATGACGACGGGCCAGCGTACCAGTCAGACGCGGAGAACCCCCCAGGCGGCCGGAGCTGGTGGAAGCCGCGGTACCCGGCGCCGGAGATCTGGCTGGCGAGTAACTCCGTCGCCGACGGTCCCGCACCGCCGCCTCCTCCGGCGAACCCGAACATCTCCGACAGCATGCTCGACCCCGGCCCGGCGGAGGGCACGTCGTACATGCCGGCGGCTCCAGCGCCACCACCTTGGTCTAGCGTGACGCCGGCAGCCTCCACCCTCCGCCTGCCATGCTGCTGCTGCTGGTTCTCGCCGTCGTCGTCGCCCTGCGTCAACCCGTCAACGGAGAAGCCGAACACGCCCTGGTGGTGTGGGTTGAAGCCCTGGGACATAGAATTCCCGTCGGTTGACCCCGCCGGCCCCAAGAGGGGTCTGGCCACGGCGCCCACTGCTGGTTTGAGTGCCTGGTGATGCAGCAGGTGGGAGTGGTTGTTGTACGGTTGGCTGCTGTTGGTGTTGTTGTGAGAATAGTAGTAGTACTGCTGCTTTGTGATGGAACGGTGGTTGCGCGTCAGGATACCCAAGTGTAGAAAGGCCTGGCAGGGCGGCGCGGCTACTCCCATGCCGCCGGCCGCTCCTTCATCGCCTCCACAGACGCAAGCTGCAGAGAAGGTCGGAGAAGATGTCAATTCAGACAACGGCATAATTCAAACGCACTAAACGATGAAATTTAACAACACGAGGATGGCTTAGGACAGATGATAGAAGAATTGGAGTACCTAGCTGTACTACTTGCCTGCTTGCTGCTGCTGCTGCTTCTTCTTCTTCCTCCTGTGAATTCCTACCTAGCTAGGTTTCTTCGATTTTCTTCCCCCAGATGTCCAGCTCGCTCGATCTGCCGAAGGTATCGGATATATCGCTATCAAAACGCTCCTCTCGAGGTTCCTGTTGGATTGGGTAGCGCCGACCCACTCTGGATGGACCTGATCTCACCTCACACCCCCACCCCTCCTCCCTAGCTTAGCTTCTTGCTTCGCTGACCTGAGCGCTACGACTCCTCTCTCACGATCTCTGTCACGCCCACACGCCCTTGTCTCCCGGTCGCCCCACCGGCCGGACTTAGCCTCGCTCCGTTTTCGTTTTTGCTTTACCCCACGGGCACTGCTCACTCGCGCCGCGCGCGCAAGGCTTGATTTGCTGCGCGGCCGCTTCTCTCTCTTTCTCCGCGCTCACCCCTTACCTCTTTCTCTATCAGCTGCTGTCAGGTCCCTCTCTCTCTCTCTCTCTCTATTTTCCTCCGCAATCAACTTCTATGAGAGGAAGGGCAGATGAGAGAGACCGGGGGAAAGAGAGAGAGAGAGAGATAGAAAGACAGAGAGGAAGACACCGTCGAGGTTGTGGAAAATGAGAAGGGTAGGGAAAAGGGCAAAGATAATATGTGATTGTGATAGGAGGGGAGGGGAGAGCGTGACATCACAACACGTGGGGCCCACCAACTGCCTCCCCCCCCCCGCCCACCCCCACCCCCTGGTATTATTATTGTTTATGCTTTATTATTTTTAGTTGGTGCGTTGGAGCCATTATTGTCCGCCTCCCAAACCCTACCACGGTTGTGAAATTCACCGGAAAGATAGGCGCAATCAATATTGTCACAATAAAGAGAAGAAGAAAAAAATCATATTGGTTTCTCAAGTTTCTCCTGGATTATGATTCAACTTCCGTTCTTTCGATTGCCTTTACTTGTCATTGCCAACAATGATCAAGAGTGTAACACATACAAGTATCATAATAGCTTCTAACTTTGGGTTTCCATGTGTGAGCTCTATCAAAACGAAACAACATACGTCTCTTGATTTCCTTACAATCTTAAAACACATACAAATTACACAATACATTTAGGTTACACCCTCTCTCCTCGAGCTCCCTCTCACATGCTTCCAATGGAATACTGTAACACCCCAACTGTGGGTGAAGATGAAAGGAGAAAACCAAGATCAAAACATTGAATAAATCATACTTAACATCATAAACCAACAAGGCAAGGAAATGAATGAATAAACATATAACCATCTTCAACTTCTATGTTTTGAGTTTCCATGTATGTGCTCTATTGAAATTAAACAACTTGCCATCTTGGACTCCTTGCAATCTCAAAGCAAGCATAAAATATCATTATACATTTACGTTACAACCTCTCCTCAACAGCTCCCTCATGGAACCTTCCAATGGGATACTTTTGCACCCCAACCGCGGGATGGCCATAAAGCGAGAAAATAAAAAAGAAAATGTAGAATCGATCTATATACAAACAACATCCATGCCTCAGTACAAGGATACCTAATTATATATCATAAATATGGAACATGCACATAGTATAGTTATACAGTCACCATGAACCACATAAACTACGATTTCAATGATTAAAGATTTTTAATCTTTCATCATCTTTCATAAATAGAACATGGTACTAGCATATGCACAAGTAAGACATTAGAAATAGACTAATATGAATTGAAACTCGGCATGCACATATATAGGCATAAATTCCATCATTTCTTCCTTACAAAGTCTATGTCATCATTAGGGGAAAAAGGACTTTTAACTACTAGAATATCTTCATATTTAGTAAGAAATCACTATGCAAAACTCCATTTGGAAATTTTATTGTTTGAGCATAATATAACAGAAGTAGTGAAAATACCTAATGCAACCATCTTAGGGCAAGGTAGATTTATGATTGAAATTTCCAGCAACTTGATATTGTTAAGGTTCATCATTTTTGTGTTAGATAAGAAAACAACAATAAGGAAGGTGCAAACCCAAATTCCCCCAAGTTATATCACAAAACCCCATGATTATTCTAGCTTATAGCATTTAGCATGTAAACAATTAAACTTAGTGCTTGCAAGTAGGATTTACATCTCCACCAATAATAAATAGATACAAAAACACACTCATGTGTGAGCATCATGATTATCCGCTAGCAAGTTCAACGCCCTAGCCCTGAGCTTCACTACACATCCCAAAATCATCCCACCTAAGTAGCTCTACATCTAACTAGGCCAAAGCATGTGAAAAGAAGAGGTTTTAGGATAAATGAACATATCATCCTCACAGATACACAAGAACTTCAGGCAATAGGACAGAAGGGGTAAAAATAATAAGAAAGGATGAGAAGAGATGAAATAACTTATATGAATGTGTGTTAAATAAGGTTTAGATGATGAATCTAGGTTTCGATCCTCTCAAAGAAAGCTTGATCACCAACATGCATCAACATACACCATCTCCATCTCCAAGAAGGATCTCATCTAACTCAAATAGCATTCTTCAGCTTCAAAATGATTTAAACGATCCCTAGGATTGAAGTGGTCAAGTATAGATAGGCTTAGTGGGAACACAATTGCACGTCATACCATAAACATGTCACTTTTGGCTTTGATATCTACTGAGGTGGCTCAAACCATGCTAGAATGCTACATATGATTGTCATGATGAGGATACTACAATTTAATCAGCTTTGATATTTTAGGAGTCAACTATCAATGGTTAGTTGGTAAACTTGTTAGGTAGTTAGATAAGAGCCAAAGGAGAGGCTCGTTAGGTAGAGGTCAATTAGAGCTGAAGAACTAAAATATTGGCACTCAACTAGTAGTTGTTTGGAGAGATTTCTACATGGCTATTTGGGCTAAAATAAGGATAAGGAGCGGCTATTCTACTAGCACTTCTTGCCTACAATTCACATGCAAATAATAATCTTTCCTAGAACTTGCTTTATAGGTCTAAAGGTGAAATTCTCATGGGTTGTTTGTCTATAACATGAACTGACTACAACATGTATACATCTTTGTCTACCCAATAATGGCAGCTATGGTGGTTTTAGTATGCCCTCTTACTTTATTGAGGGTTAAAATTTCCAAATTCATGCTTAGTGCCCTAAAATGCTCCTTTTATGAACTTCTAATTCCATGTTGGTGGAAAATGAATTACACAACTCTCCTAATTTGTCTCTAAGATGAATTAGGATGATTTCTTAACTATTATGCTTCTAAAATTTCATTGTACTTAGTCTTGGTACCTAAAAGTTACTACTTTATGCTTGAAATGATCTTTTTATGCCAAATATTGCTCCAAGAACAACTTTCACATACTTGTGAGTTTTAGTCTAAAATGTTGAATGATTAATTTTATTCCATGTTATATAAATGCACAATTTCAAGTGAATGTGGATTCTCTATGCGTATTTGGTCTTGATATGTCCTTGAATGGTGATTTAGCCTTGAATGTGCCCTAACCAAAATGGGCCTTGGTATGGCCAAAGATGGTTAACTATTATTTTTCCTTTCACATTTCAAAATTAAATCCTAACATTCTTTATTATATCTATCTCAAATTTGAGGGAGAAGTATTGATGATTCACCCTTTAATTATCCAAATTGCATACTAACCCCTACTATACCCTAAATTCCTTTTGGAGAGCTAGAAATTAAACATTGAAGTGTATTTGATGTATTAGACACCTTTATAAAGTTTATTTGAAACTTTTGAACTAGAATCTAAAGGAAAAATAAACACAAAGTTGATGTTATTTTAACGTATGAGTGTATGACATATAAAAAGGAAAACGTAGCTAGGGTCAAGTATGTTATATGAATATATATATCTAGAGGACAATAGAAGCTTGAAGGTAAGTGGGTATTCTTTGTAGTGTTCTTAGAGTCGCTCTTGTACTCTTAGGTTTGTGCATGGTGTATCTATGTATAGTTTCTTTAGATTTCATTCCTTCTATAGATGTATGTGTTACAACAAGGTCAGTCATATATCTTTGGTATACATGTGGTGATAGTGAACACAAAACTATCTTTGAAAAGTTACCTACCAAGAATAAATTGAAATTGTCTTTTTGTGTAATTTTTAACAAATGAGATCAGAATTTTCTTATGTATGTTCATAATTTGTTGGTTAATGATGCCAATTAGTGTAATTGGTGTTTTTTTTTAATAATATCACATGTGTGTTGGGTACTCACAAGTTTTAGTATCAAAGCTTAGGTTCATTGAGAATATAGGGACTTAGGATTCATATTTGTTCTTATGTGTTCACCATGTCTCACCATCTTTTATGGTTGTGTAGATATGACTAGTTTGCATGAAGATCATGTTGAGAGAATATATGTAGATCTCATAGGTGGTGATAGGGAGAGAGTACTAAAGGTGATAGTGCCTGAGGTAGGGACTTGACATCCCATACCGCCTCTCTTGGATCCTACAACACTAACTAATCTAGCTTTTCATACAATCTTCATGCATTTAAGGGCTATGCTAATGCATATGGATAATAAGGTACATGTTCCTTTTCCAGGGGTACACCCATCACATGCAGAGTCTTTGTAGGGTTCTTAGAATATGTTTGATAGGTTGAAGAGGGTTGGTTTCATAGAGTATGTACGAACAACCAATCTAGAGAATGTGGACCAGTGGTTGATGGAGCTAGCGAAGATGTTTAGGTTGTTTTATATTATTGAGGAGGATAAGATCAAGCATGCAATCTACCTACAAAAGTGTATTGTTTCCCATTGATGGGCCATATAACAATAGAAGAGACATGGTGAAGTGATATTGTGGATAGAGTTCTTCAAGGAGTTTGAGAATTTATACATTTCTCGATCCTATCTGAAGAAGATGACTCAATTTGACCAGCTACATCAGAATTCATTATTTGTAAATGACTATGAGATGCAATTTATGGAGATGTTGATGTTTTGTCTTCATATAGATACTATAGATAAGGATATTATCCACGTGTTTGGAAAGGTTCTAAATAGATTTTTTGTGGTTGACATTCACACTGGAATGACATGAGAAGTTTTCTACCTTTGTAGAGACTATGAGGGAAAAGTTAGGATGTCAGTGAACCTTTTTTATGATGATCCCAACATGAGTTCAACCTAGTCTTTGAGATATAAGTCTAGAGGGTAAATAAAGGTTTTTGGAACCATATTGAAAACATTAGTATCAAGAGACACAAAAGATGTCAGTAGTGTCAAAGATGAGGCCATCGTTTCAATCTCAACAGTCTCATAGCAAGGCAACATGCTGTGATTTTCACCTTATGGGGCACACAACTCGGGATCAATATCAGTGATAGGGTCATCTATGCCCAAATATGGAAGGTCATGCCATGCCTAAAACAACAATCACTATGTTCCTTGTCTTTATGATACAAGGAAGCTCTTCTAATGTGCATGGACTGTACATGTGAAGACCTATTATCCACAGTTGTAATGAAGTTTCATAGTAGAAGTAGAGGAAGAACATGTAGGGCTCGCAACAACATAGTGGCAGTGGTAGAGGACACATTCATGCATCACAAGCATATTCATTAGGATCCATTGGTATAGTACAAGGTTGTGGATGACAACAAGAAACAATTAGGTTTTATGTGATCACTCAACTAGAAGGAGGCATCAATGTGTGTGTCATAAAAAATTAGTTGGGACTTTTACATTATGACTTGTCCTCTTCTTCATATGTATTTATCTCAGTTGACATAGGTGTGACACACATGTTAAACACCAGATAGGTGATACATCTCTATAACATACCTATTAGTTGTAGGCCTAAGAAGTTGTTGATGAAGACTCCCTTGGAAGACATATTGTGGGATTTTTTTCCCATCTAATGTTATTCATTAGTATGGTTATGTTTCTATACTTCATAACGTGTTATATAACAATAAAGAGAGATATGCTTCTATGTCTCATAACATACCTAATATAATAACGGGAGTGATTATTTAAGGAAGGTTGGTGATCCAACTATGTAAACCCTAATCAGGTAAAGTGAAACCCTAATTGTTATGATGTAAAGTGTATGATGTAAATGTATATCATGAGTTCTATGAGGTGATGATTCTTTTCCTTCTTGTTATTAGTTCTAACCATGCAAGCAATACTGATTGATGTACATAGCCTTGTATGAGCTATGGTGGTTATGATCTGATGGACATGTGGTCCTTGCGATGGACATTGGTCCTTGTGATGGACTTTTGTTCCTTGTGGTGGACATTCGGTCAGATAATAATATTACTCAATGATGTATGTCTTCAAGTATTAGCCTTGAGGAAATGAGATCATATAGATGTTAATAGTACATACACATATTCTCATTGTGTCCCTGATCGATTGTTATTGTGGAAGGTTGATAGACAACAATAACACATAAGATCAGAATGTGGGTTGGTTGATGATAGAATCTCATTAGTCATGATATGGCTATGTCAAACCAAGCACACAAATTCATGTTAGAGAACAGTGTATCAGACAGACCCACTGTGAGACTGACACATGGAAGCCATCATCATGAAAGTCATAGTCATCTCTCATAGTGATGGTGGTAGTTGTGGTTCTTAGACCTGAGATCACTGCACTCATCATGTGTTGTTGGGTACGCTTTGACATCATCAAACACAATCCTAAAACATGGGTTGTTATAAAGGTGATGATTGGGTGACTTTGATACATAGGGATAGACTGTGAGTGATAGAAATGAGATTTGTCCCTCCTACATGAGTTTGATGTCCTAGGCCTCTTGATTAGCGAGACTGATACATGCATGGACATGCACATGTGAGTCAATATGTGATATTGAGCTTACATATATCTTAGACAGTTTTCTCTAGTTCAAGAAATAAAATTGAATGATAAAGAGGATGATTTCTCCATTCCTTAAGTTTAGTATGGACATCAACAAAAAAGGAACTATGCAAATACTGCAACACCATACACAAATTGTAGGTCGAAGTTATTTTCCAACTTTCCATTTACTTGGGTAGCATTGATGTGTGACTAGGCACCACTCATTTATTGTGATGTCATAAGTTGTTATGGATATTCATTGCCAACGTAATATGGGACCTATAGGGTCACACACATATGTCTCGACCTAGAAGTGGAGTTTAATATTGAATGACAATTGAATTAATTACTAAAACATTTATGTTACTGACTCAGGCAACAAGCATCCTGAATGCACTGCCAAACGTATGTCTCATGGCATGAGACAACCGTCTGGAATGCCAAATGGTTGTCTCAAGGGTTGAGATGGGCGTTTGGAGTGTCAAAATGATTCGAGTTGAAATTGTCTAAGGTGTGAACTGACCAAACCAAACAGCTCATCCCAGGTCACCAGACGACCGTCTGGGTGACCGAGACAAACGTATCACATGGGCTAGATTAGTCAGTTTGGTCAAAGGAAGGTTCTAGATATTTTCCATATTTGTTTGGATTACACATTACTTGTTGTGCAAGAATTAATTTTGAACATTAATGGAAAACAAATTTTAATTTCATATGTGATTGGAAAACTACAAAATGACTGCCTCGCATGCCAGACAACTGTCTGGTGTGCCGAACGGACATTTCGGTGGTTGTAGGTCGCAAAATCAAGACCTTCTGGTCCCTTCCACTCCCGCATAGACTAGGAACCCATACCCTAAACCCTCCTATAAACAGAGGGGTAGTGGGGGCTTCCTAGAGTACAACACAAACAATTGAGAATCATTTGCTGTAATAATTATTGTCCTCTCTAGTTGATAACAATGAGAGACCAAGCAAGTCCTACCCGACTGGGTAGGGATAGCGAGGGAGAGAGAAACTGAGATCATTGTTATGGGAGAGAAAGTTGGTGACTAGTACGCCAACGGAAGGGATGACTCCTTCCTACCCATTCTAGCAGGATGACAAGAGTTCTAGGTGGTATGTGTAGACTTCTCTAGAGGTAGGAAGTTGTTGTCTGCCGCTAGGAGGGCATCATCAACCAACAGTCTGTAATGAGAGGAGATGTTGCAGAAGACGAAGTTCAAATTTACTATTTGTGGAGGAGCAATCAGATGAGTCCCAGTTCAACTAGGAGTCAGAGTTGTACAACTACAATGATGAGAATTGTCTCTGGACTTGCTCCAGGACCAGGTATATCCTAAAAACCAATCTTTTTCATTTTATAGTTGTTGATGCAATCTGTTTCTTATGGGGAATATGGTATATAAAATTTTGTTTCCGCCGCTTGCTTTGTAGACATATTTCCCTATAGTGGTATCAGAACCAATGTCAATCTACTGTATTATGGGATAATCAATATGACTAGATTTTGGTCTTTATTATTCTATTGTATGTGGTGCGAATCATATCTTGTAAAATCCAATACCACGATAATCCCAAACTAATATATATATATATATATATATATATATATATATATATATATATTCAATACGATCAGATTTTGGTTTTTATTGTTCTATTATATGCTGTGTGAATAATATCTTGTCAATTCCAATACCACGATAATCCCAAACTAATATATATATATATATATATATATATATATATATATTATGTGTGTGTGTAATTTACATGTGCCGCTCTAAAAGAGGTTTTGATGGTGGATGTGTAGCATGGTTATGGACAATTACCCCTATTATTTTTTCATGGTTGTGTGGTTGGTTTATCCTTTTATCTCAATATGTGTATTGATTCTCTATCTTATCTTTCCAATGTAAAGTTAATTATTTCCTACATTTTCTCCCCTCGAATGTAACTCGAGGTTTCCCTTTAATCATGTAAAAGTAGGATAGTTTACTTTCTTGTTATGATGAAGAAGAAGACATCCCAAAGATGAAAAGAACGACTGAAGGGCCATGGAGGACTAGGAGGATTAGCCAAATTGATTGCTTGGTGGACCCGACTGATCAGTTGGAGGATCCAACAGATGGTGGATAGAAGAACCAAACGGCTGATGATACAACTAAATGGCTGGCCAGGAGGCGAGCCAACTAGTTTAAGGGTTGAACCGATTAACCCAGATTTGCAAGCATGGATCTTCATCAACAATAGGATTATGCATGTGATGTGGACCTAGGATGATGTAATTCCTTGTGGCTCTAAGGAATTACATTAGGTTGGCTATAAGCTTTGGTTTCGTTTATTTCATGTTTTCATTGTGGGATATAGCATGTATATGATACGTACTATATATGTGGTGATTGGATAAAGTATATGTATTTATAAATAAAACTCCCTCATATAAAATATCAAAGTCTTAGATGTTTTTCAAAAGCGGCACACATGAAAAGCTTGATTGACTAAGCATAGATTACACCTCTGTGTGGTGCACCATCTATCTCATGGAAGTGTGATGGTAATAATGTAGGGTCCACCTCAGTGGGGTGCATTATTATTGTGTTGAATTTTGGGTCAGGCTTAACCGGTGAGTCTCACCGCTTCTGGGACCAGAAGCATGCAAATGATTATGGAAAGGGGTTGCGCATATCATCTATCCAGAATTGCATATGGTGCAATTGGCAAGAGTTGCCTACCTTGACGATTGCATGTACTTTGCGGTGTTGATCGGGCCACAGTCAAATTATCTTGGATCTGGACCACTAGAATAGTGTAAGAAGCAATATTCTAGATGTATATTAAGGATTGTCAATTCGAATAAAATAGTGAGAGTGCTAATAATTAAAGGCCTCATTAATATCGTCAAATTTTAAAATCAAATTAAATCAAAAGCGTATTTGACAAATGCAAATTTTCTGTTGTATAATCAAATGATGAAAAAATCTGAATTGTGATTGGTCTTGAAGAAGGACAAACTTGACGGGACAAATTAATATGACTTGTTTTGGACTTTGAGAAGGGTTCTCAATGAAGAGTGCAAGCTCTACGTCCTTGATAAACCAGTGCCTGCAATACCTGCTCCAGATGCACCTAGGGCACAAGTGGATGTTTACTAGAAGCATACCAATGATGCCTTAGAGATAAAGGACCCTATGCTTAGTTTCATGAACTATGAGTTGATGAGCAATGTGAAGACATGAGTGTTCTGGAGATGGTAACACATCTTAAGAAAGTATCACTTGGCCTTGCAAAGTAAGAAAGGGATGATATTTTGAAGGTGCTACTTGAGTCTAAGCTGACAGAGGGAACCTCAATAGAAGAACATTTTCTCAATATGATTGGACACGTATATCATCTTGAAGAACTGGGATTCACCTTGAGTCAAAATTTGGCCAATGAAACGATTTTAAAGACTATGCCATAACATATAGACTATTTATTGCAATATGGTTGGACATATGTCATACTTTCTTGCCATGTTGATTCATGTTGAAGCAAAATTGAAGAAGGACAATCCCATGATGGTGATTAGCGGAGTTGAGTCCAAGGATCAAAGAAAGACCGAGAAGAGTTATGAGTTCGTGCCCAAATCCAAATCTTCAACACTCAAGATAAAGAGAAAGAAAAGTACAACAAGATCTCATTCTTTGTACTTGAAGGCATTTGGGAAGAAGAAGATGGGGATGGTGATATCCACTTCAGGTATATACACTATTGAGATAAACCTATCAACTTCATCATCATGGGTAATAGATATTGGATGTGGAGCTCATGTATGTTCTCATATGTAGGATATGAAAGGAAGTAGGCCTTTGGGAAAAGGCGAGGTGGAACTACAAATTGCAAATGGCGCAAGAGTTGCGGCCATCATAGTTGGAACCTATAGTATATCTCTACCCATAGGGCTTGTAATAGAGTTAAAGAACTATTATTTTGTACCTTCTATAAATACAAACATCATTTCTGTATCTTGTATGGACATGGTTGCATTTGAATTCCAGATTAAAAATGTTCGATGTTTTATTTCAAAAGATGAGATCTTTTATGGCAGTGTCCCAATGTCTTTTTTGTCTTTATTTGTTAGATCTAAAGACATATGTATATAACATTAATCCCAAAAGGCTAAAATTAACAAATAAAATAAAATATACCTTTGGCATTTTTTATTAGGGCACATAAATGAGAATCGCATATCTAGACTCCATAAAGATGGTTATATAGACTCTTTTGACCTGAAATCAATAGAGACATGCGAGTCTTGTTTGTTGGGAAATATGGTTAAGACACCTTTTACTAGTAACAATGAGAGGGATAGTGATCTATTAGGACTCATACATACTGATGTGTGTGGACCTTTTAGAACAACCTCTAGAGGTAGGTATAAGTACTTCATTACCTTCACTGATGACTTCAGTAGGTATGGTTATGTTTATTTAATGAAACATAAGTTAGAGACTCTTGACATGTTCAAGGAGTTTATGAATGAAGTACAAACCGACTTAGTAAAAGTATTAAGGAACTTCATTTTGATCGAGGTGGATAATACTTAACCAAGAGTTTGAGAACCTTCTTAGAGCCCATGGGATTGTATCCTAGTGGACTCCGCCTGGAACACCTCAGCATAATGGTGTATTAGAAAGAAGGAATTTCAAATTACTAGATATGGTGCAACTAATGATGAGTTTAGCCGAGCTTCCGACTACCTTCGGAGGTTATGCTCTACATACAGACGCATATACACTAAACTAAGTACCATCTAAATCGGTTCAAAAGACACCATATGAGATATGGAATGGGAAGTGTCCCAAAATGTTTTATGAGGATTTGGGTATGTGAAGTTTATGTCAAGAAAATGTTTTCTGAAAAAGCTTTTCTAAAGACCCGATGAATGTTATTGTGTTGGATATCCTAAAGAAACTAGATGATATTACTTTTATTCCCAATCTGACAACAAAGCGTTTGTTTCCAGGGATGTTGTATTCCTTTAAATGGATGTCATTTCCAAAGGAATCAGTGGGAGAAAAGTGGAACTCGAACAGGTTCCAGACCAACAAGAAAATATTGAACCAATAGATGAACAAGAGTAACAAAGAGAATCGCAATATGTTGTGGAATATCAAATTCCTCAAGTAACACAGGAACCTCGTAGATCTAATAGGACACACCTTGAGCCTGAAAGATTTGGATATCTTATAACTTAAGAAGGCAGTGAATTGGTCATAGGTGATGAGCCAATATCCTATCAAGATGCTATTAAGGAAGGAGAGTCTGAGAAATGTCTTGAGGCCATGAGATCTGAGATGGAATCCATGTATACCAACAAAGTATGGACTTTGGTGGATCCACATGAAGGGGTAAAACCCATAGGATGCAAGTGGGTCTTCAAGAAGAAGACCGACATGGATGGAGAATTTTAAACCTATAAGGGTAGATTGGTTGCAAAGGGTTTTAGACAAGTTCAAGGTGTTGACTATGATGAAACCATTTCTCCAGTGGACATGGTTAAGTCCATTAGGATAATGCATGTTATTGCAACTTATCATGACTATGAAATTTGTCAGATGGATGTTAAAACTACATTCCTTAATAAGTATCTTCTCAAGGATGTGTACATGACATAGCCTGAGGGTTTTATAAGTCCAAGGATGCAAATAAAGTCTGTAAGCTATAAAGGTCAATCTATGGATTGAAGCAAGCATCTTGGAGCTGGAATCTTCATTTTGATGAGACAGTCAAAGGATTGTCTTTATTCAAAATGAGGATGAACCTTGTGTGTACAAGAAGGTTAGTGGGAGCATAGTGACATTCCTCATATTGTATTTAGACGACATACTACCGATTGGGAATGACATCCCTACTTTATAAAAGGTCAAGACATGGCTTGGAAATACATTCTCCATGAAAGACTTGGAAGAAGCATTCTACATATTGGGGATAAAGATCTATAGAGAAAGATCTAGAAGACTTCTTGGACTAAGTCAAAGCACATACATTGATGAAGTATTGAAGCAGTTCAACATGGAGAACTCAAAGAGAGGAAACCTACCCGTTTTGTATGGAGTGACCATATCTAAAGTTAAATGTCCCAATTCTTGTAAAAAAAGAGAACACATGAGTTTGATTCCATATGCCACAACAATTGGATCAATCATGTACGTAATGTTATGTACCCATCCAAACCTCTCATATGCCTTGATCATGACGAGCAGATATCAGCCATATCCAGTTGATGCTCACTAGACAGTCGTGAAAAACATCCTCAAGTACTTGAGAAGTACTAAGGATCAATTCTTGGTCTACAACGGAGAGGAAGAGTTGGTGGTAAAATATTACACTGATGCAAGCTTCTATATTGACAAAGATGATTACAAATAGAAATTAGGATTCATGTTTTTCCTAAACAATGGAGTTTTAAGCTGGAAGAGTTCCAAGAAAGAAACATTTTCCAATTCTACAACAGATTTTGAGTATATTGTTGCATCGAGTGTAGCAAAGGAGGTTGTATGGATCAAGAAGTTCATTACAGAACTTGGGATCATTCCAAGCATCAGTGATGCAATTGAGCTATATTGTGATAATAATGGAGCTATTGCACAAGCTAAGGAACCCGGATCACATCATCTCTCAAAGCATATACAAATGCGGTTCCATATCATACGAGAGATTATACAGTGAGGAGATGTAAAGTTTTGCAGAGTACCAACTGAGAATAATATTGCTGACCCCTTGAAAAAGACACTTTCACAGTAGAAGCATGACAGACATGTGAGATCACTTGGAATGCAATTCGTGGGTGATTAGCTCTAAGTGCAAGTGGGAGTCTATTGGTATGAATGCTCAAAAAGACAATAATATGATGACTATAATGGCATAACTTGTAATTGATCTGATTAATAAATAAAGGCAAGCTTCCAACTTATTATGCTTAATTCAATTATGAGATAATGATGCCACATTATAAATGTCTAGAGAATAATATTACTCAATGATGTATGTGCTCAAGTATTAGCCTTGAGGAAACGAGATCATACGGATGTTAAGAGTACATATACATATTCTCATTATGTCCCCGATCGGTTGTTATTGTGGAAGGTTGATAGAAAAAAATAACACATAACATCAGAGTGTGGGTTGGTTGATGACAAAATCTCATTATTAATGATATGGCTATATCAAACCAAACACACATATACATGATAGAAAACAATGTATTAGACAGACCCACCGTGAAACTGACACATGGAAACCATCATCATGGAAGTCATAATCAACTCTCACAGTGATGGTGGTCGTTGTGGTTCTTGACATGAGATCACTGCACTAATCACATCTCATTGGGTATGCTTTGACATCATTAAATGTAGTCCTAAAACATGGGTTGTTATAAAGGTGATGATTGGGTGACTTTGACACATGGGGATACACTATGAGTGATAGAATTTGGATTTGTCCCTCCTACAGAGTTTGATGTCCTAGGCCTCTTGATTAGCACGACTGAGAAATGCATGGTCATGCAATGTGATTCAATCTGTGATATTAAGCTTACATATATCTCAGATAGTCTGTTCCAGTTCAAGAAACAAGATTCAATGATAAAGAGGATGATTGCTCCATGTCTCGAGTTTAATCTAGACATCAGTGATAAAGAAACTATTCAAACACTACAACACCATACACATATTATAGGTTGAAGTTGTTCTCCAACTTTCTATTTACTTGGATACATTGATGTGCGACTAGGCACCACTCATTGCTTGTGATGTCATAAGTTGTTATTGACATTCACTACCAACATAATATGGGACCTATAGGGTTACAAACTTAGGTCTGAACATAGAGTAGGAGTTTAATCTTTAATGATATTTGAATTAATTACTAACACATTTAGGTAATTGATTCATGCAACAACTAGCATGAATGCATTGCCAAACGCCAATCTCATGGCATGAGATGGTCGTCTAGAGTGCCAAATGGTCGTCTCAAGGGTTGAGATGGGTGTTTGGAGTGTCATACTAATTTGAGTTGAAATTGGCTAAGGTACAAACTGACCGAACCAACTGGCTCAGCTCGGGTCACCAAAAGACCATCTGGGTGACCGAGGTGGCCATCTCACATGGGCGAGATCGGTCAGTTTGGCTGAAGAAAGGTTCTAAATACTTTCCATATTCATTTGGATTGCACATTACTTGTTGTACATGAATTAATGTTGGACATTAATGGGAAACGAATTTCCAATAACTGCAAAATGACCATCTCATAGTACAAGATGACTGTATGCATGCTAGACAACTGTCTAGTGTTCCAAATGGACATTTCGGTGGTCACAAGTTGTGAAAATTCAATATCTTCCAGTCCCTTCCACTCCTGCATAGGATGGAAACCTAAACTCTAACCCTTCCTATAAATAGAGGGGTAATAGGGGCTTCTCAAAGTATAACACAGACAATTGAGAATTAGTTGATCTAAAAATTGTTGTCCTATCTACTTCTGGTAACTAAGAGAGCCCAAGAAAGTCCTACCCGACTAGGGAGGGATAGTGAGGGAGAGAAAAACTAAGATCATTATTGTAGGAGAGCAAGTTGGTGACTAGTATGCCAACGGAAGGGATGACTCCTTCCTGTCTATTCTAGTAGGATGACATGAGTTCTAGGTAGTATGTGTGGACTTATATAGAGGCACAAGGCCATTGTATTCCGCTAATAAGGCATCGTCAACCAACAGTCTGTGATGAGTTGAGCTGCTATAGAAGACAACGTCCAAGTCTAGTGTGCGTGGAGGAGCAGTCAGACAAGTCTCAATGCAACTAGGAGTCAGAGTTGTGTGACTACAATGATGAGGATTGTCACTGGACTTGCGCTAAGGCTAGGTATATCATTGAATCAAGCTTTTCCATCTTATAGTTGTTGACGCGAACCACCAATTATAAGGAATATGGTATATAAAATTTTATTTCCGCTTCCAGCTCTATTGCCATATTTTCCTACAGATATATAAAAAAGGATGGTGAGATAGGACTATGAAGTTTTCTTGGCACATGTGGTTTTTACCATGAAAGGAGTCCAAGTATAGAGGGAAATCCTATGATGCAAGAGTTTATGGATGTGTTTCCTAGGGATTTTTCATGTGTTCCAAACCTAGTGTGATTGATTTTGAGATCAATCTAATGTTTGGTAATCAACAAATAATAAGAACCTTACATGTGTGAAGGATTTGAAGAAGCAGTTATAGGAGTTGTTGTATTAAGGGTTTAAACTGAGAACTTACCCTTGGGGTTCATAATTCATAATTTTCTTGAACAACTTATTCTCTAGGGATGAAATATCTACATTTGACCAATCCCATGTGTATGACACTGCCACCCACAAGTGGATAGTCTTGTGGCAACATATTTTAGGATTGAACCCAAAGAACAACATAGTTAAGAATTAATCAAAGTAACTACACAAGTGACAAGTATTTGAAAGAAAATTTGGATTTCACACTAAGATTGCAATAATAAAATAGCTAGAATGAAGTTTTAAATATCAGATGTTGGAATCATCTAGGTGGATGGGTTTCATCTCCACTACCTATTTTTTCCCTCTTACTATATCATAACAAACCTTGAACATACAAATATTGAGTCCAGGTAAATCCACTCCTTTTATAGTGAGGATTAAACACCTATAAATATCACTCTAAGACCATGGCCGCTTTACCTAAAGGTCATGTACCCATCATCTCAAGAAACACATATTTGAAGTTCTCATCAAGGTGTAAATATGAATCAAACAATATCCTAGATCTTGGATTTGAAGTCCTCTATATCCAAAATCTAACAAACATATAGATTTATGAGCCAAACATATAATTAAGGTAACAAATATGTGATTCAAAACATATCATGGTTTATACAAGTATAAATGTGGTAAAAATTATAAAAATGGGTAGTGGGCCTACTCTATAGACTCTAGTAAGAGGACTATTTTCTCATCACAACACTAATAAGATCAACATGGAAAATGAAGGAGAAAACCATTGTCATAGTAGAAGATGGAGACATCGTCGTGGTGTGTGGTTGCATGTATTTGAGCTTAGAGATGAGGGAATTCAATGAAGCAACAATGAGCACCATAGGTATATGTTGGGATGACCATGGTGGTCATCATTTTCCTTCTTTTCATCTAGGACTTGTCCCTATAAGGACATAGGAGGTGGATCAATGATGGTAGAAACCATCGACAATGAATAATTATCATCAGTTTCACCTCTTTCTAGCTTTAGACCTTAGACCTTTGATGGAGATGGGGTGTTTTTGGTTAATGACAATAATTGGGAAATGAGATGATTTGATAAAAACTAGTCATAGGGGGAGTTGGAAACCTCATAGTGTGGAATATGCTCATTTTCAATGGAGGAAACCCTGGTATATATAGCCTAGGGTTAAGATTTTTCAATTCCCCAGCTGCGTGAAGTAATGGCATTGATACCCATGAATGTAGGGGTGATTACAGAGGAAAAAACAAGTTAGTGTGATACACATATCCCCATTGAACTTCTTTCCATTTGATTTTTTCTTTCGGAATGGATCACTCATTTGGCATGGTTTGATATAATCCTGAGTGTAGAGACCACAAAACTGAGGAGTAATTTCCCAAATGGATGTTTAGGATTTCGGATGCATGGAGGAGATCATATGCAACACAACGGACACCCCGAGATAAGATAATTGAAAACTAAGTGTAGAAATAATATTAAACATCCAGATTACCAAAAACATGGTAAATTAAAATTGATCACTTATATATTCACAAGAAGAAACATATTACACACAAGTCCATAAATTGTGCCACCTGTATCACATGTCATACCATAGAAGGTATTTACATCATTGTTCACTGGCCAACTTGCCAGAATATGTTACATAGATAACATGTTCATATATATCAGCCATACATGTACAACCATGGCATACTTCCAAAATCTTGTATCAATGTACAATGTCCGAAAAGTGCCCCCAAGGGCATGAGTACATGGACGACACATAGGACTCTAATACAAAACACTAGTAGTATATCCAACCTTCAACAACTAATGCTCTCCTTGTTGATCTTCCTCAACTGTATGATCTCTACCTCACTGTGCACGACCACCTAAAAGATGTGGAAACCCATGGAGTAAGACCAACATCCCAGTGTGAGGTATAACTCTTCACCAACAACTATTATTAACACATATAGATTACATAGAAGGAAGGAAATACTATTAATAAGATGAGAAGATTCAACCTAAATGATATTAGCAAAGTAGTTAACATTGTTTAAGTAATTTAAGCAGCTATACTAATTAGTGGAATGTATTATACTTTCACAAGAAATATGAAGAACGTGTATAAAAGTTATCAACCAAATAGTATAAGAATAAGTCAAGGAGTCATCCAATGTATATTGTGTTTGACCCTAAGCAATTATATTACACAGTTGCATTACGTATTTTATTGTGCCATGTGGAGATGAGGTATACCAATCAATCATGCTCCAACTGACCATTTTTAAGTCACAATTAGTTCCATACAAGATCTAGGAGAGCTTGACTCCTATAATCTCCCACACCCTCAGTCAGTATGAGTCCTCCGTAGTAATATACAAAGTCAAACTGCAAAATTAGCCTAGTCCGCCTTGGTATATAGGCACAAAACTACTGAGATACAACCGCAACCATTCTTCTACTAGGGTATAATCAAAACCACCCATGAAAAACATATCATGTGACATATGGCCTTAGCTGTTCTCCTGTCGGGATATAACTGTAGTCATCCTCCAAATATGTGATTGTGGACGCAAGGATATATCCTCAACATGCACCCCCACATATTCAACAATATGCACCCCAAGTTTCCCACAGGAATTACTAGTTTCATCATCCAATAAGTTCTGGCACTGAAGATGGATCTATGGATCAGGGCAACCTACATGATTAAGGTTTCACTTGATTTGTTATTGCCAATAGGTTGCAATGTCAGAAGATATAAAATGAGTGAGATATAAACTTGTCACATCATCACATGATACCACTTCCATACAAGGACATCATCATTATCTCATCATCCTGGGATAATCATCCTTCATCACACCACTAGAGGATATCACCTCAAATTTGGCATTTGAGCCTCTTCTAGGTCATAAGTCCCAATCACATAGTTCCTGCATAACAACATTATCTCATCATGCCTCATTAAAGGCTCATAATCACCACCCTATGTCATATAAGATCTACCATAGCAATCACTAGTTATGATGTACATTCAACCTACAACATTAGGGTTACACAAGTAGGAGAGAGAAATCACTATGTTACATACTATTTGTTCAAACAAACTAAGTAACTACATTATATGTCCATACTAGGGTTAGGTCTCTCATAACAACCTTCCACACCAAATTCTAGGTACACACTTCCCACATTCTTGGAACACATCTGATCATACATTATAAATGTGTAAACAACAATTTGTAGACACCATATGGTACAACCATGTGTAGTGACCGCTGCACACTCCATGTGTAGCGACCATTAGGGTTTGCCCACAATGGGTAGTTGTTGACCTAAAGGTTATACATTGTCCATATTTTGACAATGACTTAACCATTCCATTCATATATATCTAATATGTGTATTCAAGATTGATTTCAGGCTTTAGGTACATGAAAAGAATCAAATTACATAAGCCCTAGCTTGTCATAGTTCAAGTCAAATGCAATGCAAGTGTCCTAATAAGGAAATCACTTCAAATGACCTTAAAAGATTTTTGTAATCACTTGTATTGATGATATGACTTGTAATTAAGATGAGAAAAATATGTTGGACACTTAATACCATGTTTTAATCACTTTATAGCCAATTTAGAAAATCAATCACATGTTGTTGATCGGTCGAGTTACAATCTCGACCTATCCTATGGTTGATTTTCTGAAGATGGTTGATCGGTCGAGTTGTGCATTCACAGAACTCGACCGACTGACTCACTGATCAAATTCAATTTTGGCTAGTCGGTCGAGTTCCCCAGAACAAACTCGGCTGATAGTTTAAAAATTGAGTTTGTTTGTTAGTCGATCAGTCGAGTTACCTTTATTGAAACTCGACTGAATGCACTGTACGGAAAATGTAGAAAAAGTGATTATAACCATTGGTGACTTGTTTGGGATGAAAATACATCTATTGCTTTGAGAAAAATGACTATATTTTGGCCCTAATTGTTCCCCAACTCAAGGGATCACCCCCATCTATAAATAGGACCCCTTGGAGTTCATTACAAGTTTGCTCATTCCATACATTCAAGGTCTTTGCTATAGTTGAGTGTACTACTACTCCTTGATCTCCTTTCTCTCTCTCTTTTACACTTCATTTTCTGATTTTTGAGTTAGTTAGGCTTATTGTAAGAGATCTCCACCTTTGTGCATGTAAATCTCTCAATCTTCCACTACTTCCCTATCCCCTTCCTACACGAAGAAAAGGTGAAGCAAGCTCCATCGACTGAAGAAGGATCTGTAGATGGTCCTCTTCAAGATTGATGAAGAGGTGGTGATCTTCTCCAGGTAAAGGAGAAGGCAAAGGCTGAAGATCCAAGAGGATAAGTAAAGTCTTTCAAGGCAGAAGACTTGAACTTGAGTGGGTAAGACCTTGGTGAAGGCTGAAGACTCAAGCTAAGTGGGTAAGCTCATTATTAAGGTGGATATCTCCTTGTGGTTGGATGGGTAAGTCCTTTAGTAGTCTATTGTTGTAACTCTTATTGGTGATAATATAGAGAAAAGCACTTGCAAAGTCCTAGAGGTTGACCTCTCTAGGTAGTGGACTGACTCACTTCTAGTTTGAAGTGTGGAACCACTCTACATCCCTTTGTCAAGTGCTTGCTATCAATTTCTCTCATCTTTTTTATGCTTGTTAGATAGGACTTCAAATTGCAATTGAGCTATTGTGTTAATCTTGATAAAATTTGAAGGTCTAATCAATTTTGTGAGAATTTTTTTAGCTCTATTCACCTCCCTCTGGAGCCCTTAGATCCAACATTAGCTACCTCAACACATGGGTCATGGCAGCGACCAACACCAAACCATGCAACGCAGTGACCAACTAAGCTAAACTCATGTACTGACCGTTAGGGTTAAGGTTATGGGTAGCATCCAGCTAAGATGATCCAGGTGTAGTGACCACCTTACACACCAAGCGTAGTAACCAATACCATAGGTAGAAACCATAGGTGGTTAACACTTTGTTGCGATCGAAACACCACCACTGGTAGTGAGCACCACATGACCAAATAAGGTAGCGACCCCAAAACATGTTGTGAACACAAAGCATAGCGACCAAAATAGGTTAGGGTTAGGGTTTGGTAGCGATCAACCCACCCCTAGGTAGTAACAATCACAAGGCTAATAGCACTTCGACTGCAACAAGGACCATCATGGGTAACCTCAAAGAATCGTGGACACACATAAAACAAAACAAAAGCATACCACCAAGAGATCAAATGTCACTAAAGAGAAAACACCATGAAAGATCATGATCAAAACCCTAAAACAAGTGTCACAAGGGTAAACATGGAAAAACCATGATGAGAGGTAAAACCATACAACTTACTCTTGCAACTAAAGATCAAATCATCCAATCATCATGCAAAACTAAACCAATACATGGTATCAAAACCAACAATCATGATGCGTGCATGAGACAACAACATCCACCACCATTAATATTTTGGGTAAATGAATTAGGGATTAGGAGAAAGAGCAAACGTTACAAGAACACTTCAAAATCTTGTTCCCTAAATCAAGATAGCATTATGCATCAACTTATGATCACATTTTAGAGGTTAAACAGAAGAATGCAAGAAAGATAAGAGGTGAAATAATAGTAGAGGTGAAAGTTGTACAACCCACCTTGAAGAAGATCAACTCCAAGCCACGAACTCCAAGAGAAGGAAGGAAAAGCATCAAGCTTGAATCCACCTCCACGGCCAAATAAGGTCACCTCAAGAGAAGAAAAAACACCAAGGCCAAAGGAGCTCAAAAGAGAAAGGGTAGAAACCCTAGCCCAAAAAAACAAAGAATAAAGAGGTAACATTCATCTCACTTAGGTACTACCATGGTCAAACCATAGTCTCGATCTCTATGGAGAGAAGTTCTTTAAGATAGCCACCATGGTTGTAAGGCCCCTAAACTTGATTAATGATTTGAACAAGCTTAATTATAATAATTGAATTATTATAAACATAATATAACCTTGTTATATGCTTTTAAATCATAATACAAGCTTAAGTTTCAAATTTGGTCCAATTTGGACACTGTTTGAGCAAGTTATGCAATTTTATGCACATTTTGGACTTTTCTGCAATTTACCCAATTAAGAGGTTTTCACTGCAATTTATCACTTTCATTATGTTCCTTGGATATTATATCATCATTTTTGAGCTTTTATTTTCCATGGGGAACCTATTTAATCCTTGGTTTGAAGGTGTTTTCTTTAAGGGTATTTTAGGGTTTACCCCTTCATGGATGAGCTACCTTTAGTAGCTATCAACTAATGAATTATGTGATTGGCTGGGAAATTCGACAAAGGAAAGTTAAGAAAGTCTATATGGACATTGGGGGAGCTTCTTGTGTGTGTTCTTGTATATCCTTAATAGTTTTAAGGCCATAGACACATGGGGAAGCTGCTTTTACACCTCATGCTTGCTTCCATCCTTGTCCATGGGCTATATTTTCCTCTTCCTTGCCCAAGTACGAAACTATGCTTGATTTCTCTTTCCTATAACCTGGAGCAACGACTTCACTCTGTTTTTCTGTGTAACCAAGTACTCTAGGGTAGAAGATAACCTCTTTTTTGAGAAGAATGTCTCCTAGAGCTCCATTTAGCCCTACCTAGGGTTTCCAAGGTCATCTTCTAGGGATTTCGACCAAGGCAAGTTATTTTATTCCTTCCTTCTTTGTTTCTCTTGCTCTTCTTCTTCCTTAGACCTTCCTCCAGGTCGTAACCTTTCTTCTCCATGGTAGAATTTTCTCTAAAGCTCTAAAACCCTACCTTTCTTGCTCCTTATGCTTAGGGTTTGCTCATTTGATGAAGAAAGGTGCTAGATGGATGAGTTCATAGCTTATGCTTGGATTTTATACCCTACCTTCTCGAGATTTCTTCTGTGTGGGGTTTCATATTCTCATTAAAGGCAAGTTTTATAACTTGCTCCACGTTTATTTCTTACCATTATCTTGCTAACTCATGTTCTTGCTTGAAAATGATGATTCATGCATTAAAAAGCTATGCTTGACTTGGATTTCGATTTTTATAATGTTCCCTGTTCTGATTTCAATTCTAGATGAACCTGTGATCATGTGTACATTATTTCTAAGGTATAATATGACTTGGATCAGGTTGGCTTTGCTCCACCTATCAACCAATGGTCAATTTTAGGGTTTTAAGCTGATTTCTTCTATAAACACATGACCCATTGGTGGTACCATTGCAAAAAATGATGTTGTTGTCTTCATGACAACTGATTATGAAGACCAAGTGTGTAAACTGACTTTCACCCCTTAGGTCAGGCTTTGTCCTAATTAGAAACTTAATGATCAACAACTAAGTACCCTAATGATGTTATCAATCAATGGTGACATTAGCTTGATATTCGATGGTGATTAATGAATATAGTGTTGATCTAAAAAGCTATGGTGACTTAATGGTCACTAACGATGGTGGATTAGGTATACACAACCTATTGTAAGTTAAGAATGTAGTTGTAGCATCAATTAATCTGTAAACGAAGGGTTTCTTGGGTCATTTGATGCAATGGTCGGACTCATACTACAATTGATGGTTTTAATATATGAACTTGATCCAATGGTCAAGATCCAATGTTTATTCCTCCAATAAAGTGGAACGATGGATAATGTAATATGTTGGTCCTAATAATGTGATTTATATGGTTTCCTTTATATGATCAACTTCAAGAGCTTACTTGTTGACAATGGATGGCTTGTTTTAAATGAACAATCGATTGTGGGTTTTACCCTACTCTCAATGGAACTTTTTGTGTTGTTAATCAAGGGACGTCTAGGGTTAGATGGTGACCCTTTCTAGAGAACAAATTAAGGACTTCATTGGTGGTTATCCAAGGTGTTTACTTATGTAAACAACCCATGGTCTTACCTTTTAAACATCCAATTCATCTGGGTGACATTGTGGTATGGTGATATCGGTTGATGATGGAACAAATGGAGGGTTACCCTTAACAAATTAGTCTTACCTATTCACTCATATGAATAGAAGGGATGATAACCATATTGTGTGGATATGTAACCCTAATGAGGTATAGATTGTTATACCTAGCTAATTGGGTATGAATAGTCCTTGAATGACTAATGCAATCATGGGGTACTCTCTTATTGTTGTTGAAACCCTAGTATGCTATAACCTGATGGTTACACCTTGATTTATGTGTGGGTTCATAATTGAGAATAGTATGGAATGTGATGGTGATGCTTCACCTTATGCATCCATGATCCAATGGGGATGTCATGAGTTAGGGTTTGGGTATAAGTGCTGATTAGTAACATTAATAAGATTTATCTTGTTGAACCTAACTCTAATGCAAATAGAATGCAAATAGATAAAGATGAGTATTCATGTTTAACATTCTTATATGATCGAATGATGGTGGAATAACCTCCTTAACATGATCATAACCTTAATGTGTTAATTAGTGGTTATCATAGACACATGGTTGATACTTTCTTATATTAAACACGTGCATTATGAATATGATAAGTGTTAATCATATCTAGATTCCTTGCATGTTGATGTAATAAAGGAATGTTCTTAATGTTAATATAACCTTGCTATGACTGTTTATGAATATCTCCTAGCTCATTAATGAAATATTGTGTTGATCTGGTGTATTATATGTAAGTGATGTTGTTGGTCCTTGTTATAAGGCATGGAAAGATAATGATGATCTTGCAGGGAATAGTATGATGGTCTTAATGACCATTGGGCATGGTTGAGCCCTGAATGAGGTGTAATCCTCTTGTGTTGATAAGGGTTGATACCCTATGATGTTTTGAAAATGATTTCTATCTTGTAATAGTATGATGACTAGTATGGTCTCATGAATGGCAAGTGAATAGTACCATGTGATGATGAGATGAGAAATTATGTTTCACATGTTTTATATCTTTTAAAAGTTCGGATATATACATTCTTGCTAGAAGTGAATTAGGGTTTGTATGTCTACTTGTTTGATGCAGCCTTAATTCACCCAATTGTCATAACTAATCAAGTGTAACTCTAATCATGTAGTGCCCTATGCCTTTGAGCCATCTTTGGTGTCAAAACTTGTTGGATGGTGAAATGAGTATTCCTAAGGGAAACTCAGAGTGCATCTTATTGAGCATGTGGGGGTGGCAGGTTGAGGATATATCCTTGTCATCCCCAATGCAGATTGTGGAGGTTGGCTATGCTCATGCCTCATACATCTGATGTGATTGAAAACGGTTGCGGTCGTGTCTCGGTGATTATAACATGATGTGATTAGAGGACAACTGTAGTTGTACCTCAGTGATTGAGTTTGAATACCCTGGATTCTAGTGTCATGACCTATACTAAGGGCAGACTCGTGGTTAGCAACTTGACTATATGGCACTGTGGTGGCAGCTTTGACCGATATGTCATTGCCTTTTTACTCATACTGACCGAGGGGAAGAGATCTTAGGATATCGGCACTCCTATATCTTATACGAAACTGAATAGCCCTTTGCAGGGGTCGGTTGGACTTTGAATGGTACGATTCAAATTCCCCAGGGCATAATAAAAGATGTAATACAGCCATGTAGTATATTTGTTTAGGGTTATATACAACGTTTCACATTGGATGATAACCCTTGTTTGTTATCTTTACATAAAGATGATGCTTAGTGCAATTAAGAGATAGTAGATATACTTAGGTTGTGGATATGCTTAAGATTGTAGATGTGTACATATAGTAGCTATGCTTGTGTTGATGACTATATTGCTACTACTGGTTATAAACATGATGCTAGCTATCTCATGTTGTTAGTTATGTTTAACATGCTACCCATGCCTTTGTAACTAGAGATTCATATACTTCTAATCATGCTTATCTAGATAGTTGTGCTTATGTTGTTAGCTCTTCTTATGATGTTGATATGTTCAACCAATTAGACATGCTCATGTTTTTAGCTATGCTATGTTACTAGACTTGCTCATGATGCTAGATATTCATATGCTACTGAATTGCTTATATTGTCAACAAGATAAAGGATGATAATCTTGCAAATGATGATAGTTATGATCTGCTCCTTTATGTATTTTGTTAATCATCAGTATTGCTAATCTTATTTGTTATATCTGATTAAATTGCTTAACTATTTAATTACTTTAAAATGTTGTAATCAATAAACATTGTGGGAGGTTATATCTCTTACTGGGACATGGGTCTCACCCTTGTGGTTCGCCACATCTTTTTAGGTAATCGGAAGTGACGAAAACAAACATGTGGCAGCAAAGAAGAGCTATAGTAATGAATATTTGAGAAAGTTGATTAGATGTCTAGTGTGTCCTAGAGTCATCCCTGTACTCTCAGGTTCGGGCTAGAAAAGTTTGTATATGGTGTTTCAAATGAATCAGAATTTTGTTAGCATGTTAATACTTGTTTGTGTGGCATATACAAATATTTTTATCCTATGTATATATTTTTTGGCTAAGGTGATAGAACAATTGGTATCAAATTCTTGTCATAGTATGGATAAAAGAAAGATGTTGAGCTCTTATGAAAATGTTTCTGAGTAGGTGCTGACGTTGAAATCAGTTAATTTACCCATATTTTTGGGTATGTGATTAATTGGTGATTGATTGTGTTTTATGTTTTGAGTAATCTCGTTTAGTGTAACGGGTTATCACAATGGTAACCCATAGTATCATAGTCAAGAGAAGGAAGAAATAGATAGGGTTCAAAGGAAACAAGATCAAGGGTAGGAAAATACTTACCAAGGTGGAGATCACCAAGAATCACCACGAAGGAGATGATTAAGCTCTAGATCACCACATGCAAAGGTGATTGTCCACCAAGCTCCAAGACATCACCTTCTGTTGCTCCACCAAGATGAAGGAAAAACACAAGAAAGAAGAGAGGAGGGAGAGAGCTAAAGGGAATACTTGCATTTGAAAGAAAGAGCATATATACTCAAGGGTAGGAGGGAGGTAAGGATCATGAGGTGTCAAGACATAAGAGAACCAAATGGACAGATGTCCAACAAAGCCATGGACATGTAAGCACCCACAATAAGCATGCATCAAAGGGTGATTAGAACAAAGCTTGGTAGGGACCACTAGGTCCACTACCTACCTTCGGTCGAAGTAAGACCAAGGCATGGCATGGTAGAGACTACTACATTTGTCCTCCCCAAGACAAAGGTCAGAACGCCAAGGCACCATGACAACCCTAGAGATAAAAAGCCAAGGGAAAGACACCTAAGTTGCTAAAAACACACCCAAGGAAGGTGATTTGGCTGAAGCACTCCAAGAAGACACAACACCAAGGTCTCTACACTCAAGACATTCAACATGGCCAACACCGCCACCCGTGCAAAACCATGCAAACGCAAGATCAACACGTGATGTCACCTATTCAACCAAAGCTCACAAGGATCCCCTATGGACCATAATCTCTCTCTCTCTCATGATGAAAAAGTGCAAGAGGCACAAACTATGTGACAAATTACATGGTAAACCCTCAACATGGGTAAATTGCAACTTGGTCCAAAACAAACATACATATAACATAACTAGCTCAAACATCATCCAAACTGGACCAAAATGAAAATATAAACATGCCACATGTTATTAAGGTGCATCACATGATTAGATTAAGGTTTAATAATCTTATTAAGGAAAGAAAGAAAGATGAAGCACTAAGCTAGGTCAGGGGTCTTACAACCATAAACCCCTAACAATGATTTTGCCCCTGAAATCCTACGTAAAAAGAGACAGGTACTTCCTACACATCTCTTCCTCAATATCCCATTTGGCTTCCTCTAGATCACAGTGGTAACACAAAACCTTAACCAAAACAATATCCTTTTTCTTCAACTTTTTCACCCTCCTATCAAGGATCAACACATGACACTCCACATACTACACATCCTCATCCAACTCAAACTCCACTAGCTACAACACCAACTCTGTGTCAGGGCGATACTTCCATATCATAGAAACATGGAACATCGGATGAACCATGTGTAACTCTGGTGGTATCCCCAACTGATAATCCACCTTCCCAACAAGTGCCACCACAGGGTGAGGTCCCATATACCTAGGAGCCAACTTACCCTTCTTCCTGAACCTCAACATGATTTTCCAAGGAGAGACCTTGAGATACACCTTGTCTCCTACTTGGAACTCTAATGGCCTCTAAAGATTATCAACATAAGATCTATGCCTATCTTGGTCTTCCTTCAATCGCTATTGCATCATACTAACCTTCTCTGTCATCTGCTGTACAAGCACATGACCCCAAAGATGATATTCACCTGTCTCGTACTAACATAACAAAGATCTACAGTGTCTCCCATACAAAGCCTCATACGGTGCCATTTCGATGCTCCTCTGATAGCTATTTTTGTAAGTAAATTCTATCAAACTAAGATGTACATCCCAACTACCCAAAACTGTAGAACACATGCTTTCAACAAATCCTCCAAGGTCAGTATAGTCCTCTCAAACTATCCATTTGTTTGTGGATGAAACAATCTGAATCTCAACTATGTACCCATCATTGTATGCAGACTCTCCCAACAACTACGGGTAAACTGAGGACCTTTGTCTAACATGATGGTAGCTGGGATACCATACAAACGAATGATCTCATCAAAATACACCTTTCGCTAACTTCTAAACTGTATACATTGTCTTCACACGAAGGAAGTGCACTAACTTAGTAAACTTGTCAATAATTACTCATATGAAATCATGTCCTTTGTCTGTCCTAGTAAGCCCAACCACAAAAACACTGTTTGGTTCGCATGAAAGGCTAAACATGGTATGCGAAATGGAAAGGATAAGAAGGTATATGCATGGTATGGCTTTTTTTTCTCCTATCCCATGTTTGGATGCAACCAAGGATAAGATAAGAAATATTCGGAGACTGAACCGAAAGGAGCATGACTCAACTTTTTCATGACAAAGTTACTATTTGGATTAACCAAACCTAAAAGTAATATAGATGACCTAATTATTATCTACCAAATTAAATGTAATTAATACATTTTACAAATTTGTTCAATGTATGGTATAGCAAGTGGTAGTAGAGGAGAACAAATTGAAAAGGTAAAAGAAGAGGAGACATAATAGAATTTGCAGAGGACAAAGGATCCTTGAGTTAAAAAAACGAGTGGATTTTTTTTGAACAAAATAAAAGATCATGGCATGGAGTTTGTGGAAAGAAGAACATGACAAAAAAATGGGTATGATTTACTTTTGTTGAGAACTTGATGACCAACATAGGATTAAATTGAAAAAGTTGATGAGTTGAGTTATCATTAGAGAGGAACTCAAATTAAAAGTTTCTTTCCTCCAAGCAAATAGAGAAGCCTGTCGAGATCAGATCTCCATGTACAACTTTCATTGGATTTCTAGAAAATGAAGGAAATGCTACCCCCATCCTATACAACTTTCATTGGATTTTGAAAAGGCCACCCTCATCCTATAGAAACTTCAAACCTTTCACTCCGTGCTCAACCTACTCAGAAGCTTTCTAGTCAATGTGACCAAATGATAGCCACAAATCAGGCACAAGGGCAATCAAATTGAAAGCGATGAGAAGGAAGTGGAATAGAGGACATAACCAGAGAAGAAGAGGGTGAAAGTGATGAGAAGGAAGCCAACCTGGAGGATGCTCGCAGGTTGAAGATGCATAACTGAATGACCATGGTGGCAGGTCCAACTGTCAAAATAAGAAAAGGAGACAATAACAAGAGTCAGAGTTTGGGGGAGTTCAAAAGATCTTATACCCAGCAAATACCTAGGGGGAGTCCAGAACTTGAAAGTTCCAATGAGTTCGGACTTTTATGCGGTTGGAATCCTTTCCTACTATGATTTTCACATAAACAAACATGGTATTTCAAATGCTGATGGGATTAAAATCCAATCCTATCTATAATCCTACGAACCAAATGGGGCCAAAGTCTATCATGATATGATCTCATTTCCACTGTGGTATAGGCTATGATTACAAAGTCCCTACAAGTTTCTAATTCTCTGCCTTAACCCATTGACACACTATGCACTTTGCCATGAATGCAACCACATCACGCTTCAAACTATTATGCCAATACAAATCTTTCAGATTGTGGTACATCTTGGTACTGCCTGGATTCATAGCGTACATCGAAGAGTGAGACTCTTATAAAACCTACTTCCTCAGATCATCAAAATCAAGTACTATTTCTCTATCTTGGTAACACAGTGTCCCATCCTCTGTCTCATGGAATCTATCACACGTCTCACTTCCAAACCCTACTCAGATCCTATGAATCACAGTATAATCACATTGTGCATCTCTGATCTACTGCCTCAACGTAGGGTTCACCTACAACTAGGCTAACAAGCCTGCCAACAAAGAGACCTCCAAATTCGCATTCATATGGTGAGGTGACACTGTCATGTCTCACTTATGGCATACCAAAGAATACAACTATGCCTTATCAATAAATGATGATTAAGAAGATTTCCTGCTCAAAGTATCTTCCACCACATTTTCCTTTCCTGGATGATAGTATATGGTGTAATTGTAGTCGTTAATCAACTCCATCTAGCATCATTGTAGCATGTTCAACTCTTTCTTTGAAAAGATCTACTTAAGTTTCTTATGGTCGGTGAAGACCTCACACTTCTCGCCATACATGTAGTGTCTCAAAATCTACAAGGCATGTACCACAACAACAAGCTCTAGATCATGCATCGAGTATCACTCCTCATGTTTCTTAAGCTTTGGTGAAGCAAAAGAAATCACATTCTTGTCTTGCATCAACACACAACCCAAACCATTCTTTGACACATCACATAAGATAGTGTAGCCCTTTCCTTACTCAAGCAACACTAACACTGGTGCACTGGTCAACTTCACCTTCAAAAGTAGGAAAGAACACTGCCACTTATCATCCTAGACAAACAACACACCTTTCCTCGTCAACTTCATTATGTGTAATGACACTTCACTAAAGTTCTTAATAAACCTCCTATAATAGCCCACCAAACCAAGAAAACTATGAACCTCCATCAGTGTCCCTGGCTGTTCCCATTCTAACATAGACTGAACCTTCTTAGGATACACATGCAAACCTTCAATAGATTTGACGTGTCCAAGGAAAGACATTTCCTTCATCCAGTTGTCACACTTGTTGAACTTAGCATACAACTAGTATTGTCTCAACAAGGTCAATGCATGTAGTAGATGCTGCTCATGTTGTTGGCTATCATGGGAGTAGATCAGAATGTCATCAATGAACACAACCACAAATTGATCAAGATAAGGCTAGAACACTCTATTCATCAGGTCTATGAACGATGTTGGTGCATTGGTTATCCCAAACAGCATAACCACAAACTTCTAGTGACCATATCGAGTCCTAAAACATGACTTGGGTATTTCATCCACCTTGATACTCAAGTGACGATATATTGACATCAAATGTATCTTTTAAAATATTGCAACACTCCTCAACTAATCAAACAAATCATCTATTTGTGACAAAGGATATTTGTTCTTGATTATCACCTTGTTCAGATATCGACAGTCGATGCACAACCTCACAGATCCATTTTTCTTCTTGACAAACAACACAGGAGCACCCAAAGGGGAAGTGCCCGGTCTGATAAATCCCTTCTTAGGAAACTCCTAAAACTAATTCTTTGTTGGGTTTTAGGAGAAGGAAGTGGAAAAAAAATTTCTCTCACCGCAAAACCATAACTACAGATTGCATCAATGACTATGAAATAGGAAGGATGGTTTACTGAGTCAGACCTGGTCCTGAGGCTTTCTCGGCGACAATGCCTCACAACAAGTGCGGTCTTCACCCACCTGTCTTCGACGATGTTTGTGCAACTCCTGGTCCTGACCAAGACTGTAGTTGACCATCATCCTCCTGAGTGACAGAAGACTACCGCCTCTATAGATAGTTCACATGGACCATCGAGAACTCTAGTCATCCTATCCTACATGACACTAGAAGGAGTCGTCCCCTTCTATCAACTTACTAGTCACTGAAACACTCTCCCACAATCAGTTTCTTTTCTATAATTGTCTTTTCCTTGTTGTTCCTCCCTGGATGGGTAGAACTTGCTTGGGCTCTCTTAATTACCACAACTAGAGAGGACAAAAACTTTGCAGAGAAACTGATGTTCTGAGTTGTGTTATCTGAGAAGCCCCCAATACCCCTCTATATATAGGAAGGGTCAGGGTCGCGGTTCTCAGCCCCAGGCAATGCGATGTTAAAGTGGGAGTAGAAGGGTCTGGAATTTCCATGAACTGATTGCACTGCGGCAATAGAACCGATCATTTCACAAATGAACTGGTCAATTGGGAGTGTGAGTCAGTCAGTTCACTTAGTGAACTGGTCAGTTCACATTCCATACTTGCCTCCATTTGACTTTCCTTGTTTGTTTCTAATTAATACTAAGATCAATTCTTGTTCCAATCAAATTGTACAAGTGAAATGAAAATCTTTTCTCACAAATTGGGACAACCCAACACTACTCATTTGTACACATGAACCGATCAGTTCACCAGAGTGAACCAGTTGTCTCACTAGCCATGATTCGATTGGTTCACCCAATAAACCAGTTGGTTGGTGGTCCAGATTGTGCATAACACAATCAATGCAGTTCTCAATCAATCTAACACTCAAATCAATTAGTTCAACACTTGAAATTGATGATTATCAGTCAATTCAATTGATTGAATGTTTGATTGACTACCTGTTACAACCCCAATTTTGGGATCATCTGGTGAGAAATGTAATTTCTCATATTAAAGACAATTGAACAAAGAATGGTATAATTTGTTTTGAATACATGGATTTCGTTTACAATAGCCTTGATGATTGTTTTGTGGGCTTTATTGGCTATTGGGCCCGAATAACAAGAAAATTCAATTAATAAATGGATAATTGGATTTTTGAGAAAAGTATGATGTGGAAACCTCTAGAAGTAAAATCCAAAGAGGATTTCGTGCCTCTTGGGTTCCTTAGGTTCCAAGGAGTCCAAAGTTGCAAACAGAAAGCAATGAAAACAGAAAGGATTAATTAAGTATTTCTTTATTAAGAAATAAATTGAAAATAATGATAAAATGTGGAAAATAAGTGGAAAGGGGCATACATGAGTTTTCTTGGGGAAATTTCATATCCATGAGGTTGCTAATATTAAAAGGAATGCCAATGAGGAAAATAAAAGAGAAATAAAAAGAAATCCTCAAAAAGAGATATTTAAATGAGAAATAAACAAGATAATGTGAATTAATGCATAATGATGCATCTAGAAGGATAATATGTATCTTTATGAAGGAATTTCGAAATAATGGAGTGTCTTGGGATCCAAGGATCCCCAATAAAAGGGAAAGAAAGAGAAAATACAAAAAAATGCTAAATATAAGGATAATGTGTTATATAAATTAATGACTTTTGGCATTATCAAAAAAAGAAATATCTTTTAATGGATATGAATGGTTGGTGTTTTAGAAATACCTTTCACATAAAAAGAACTCTCATATGTTAATGAACTAATTTCTTGGAGGGCAAGTATTGTGTACTGGATTATCTCAACCAAATCAATATTTAGATCTACGATTGATCGTTTCTTTCCTTATACGTTAAGGACACCCAACCCAAGGTATGACAGAGGGAGGTTTCATGGTGCTTGGAAAGGGAAAGATGAGAACAGGCATATATATACATATACATGTCTGCATAATGCGTGATTCAGAGAGTGCCTTCCCTCTCCCCTACGTCTCTCTTCAGACACTTCCATATTTAGTTTTCCCTCTTCCGTCTTGGTGTTATGGTTTGATCGGTGGTGCCCTCGATGATCCCTTTACTTGGTAGAGATCGAGTGTAGCTCCAATATCTTCGGACCCTGGGATGCACATAACCTGTATAGAGAAACAACCCTGGATGATGATCCATTAGAAATCAACCTTTCATCTCCTTCTTCCGTCTTCCATGGGAGGGCATCTGCACTGATGATAACTCATGGTACAGGGCGCCGTCGAGGTGGTTGCTTGATGCCGAAGATCCTTGAACTGCCTACGAAAGCCGATGTGGAGCCATGGACTGCAGACCGCCGCTCAGCCAAGGGAGAGTGTCTCCTTCCATGTGGCGCTCCCTGAAGGCTAGGGACGCAGCGATCCTCTGCACCTGGGTGGTGGGACCCCGTGGCCGGAGGTAGAGAGAAGTTTCTGGAGATGAGGGACCCCTCCCTGGTGGCCTGCGAGTCCAGGGAAGCAACGGTGGTCGCCGCTAGGGCACCCACGGTAGAGAGATCGCGAGGAAGATGAAGGTAGAGCCGGTTGGAGTGATTTTCCCCTCGTCGGGCTACAACTTTGATCAACTTAAGGAAGGGCAAAAGGGTCATTTCGTCTTGTTTTCATGTCACGTGAGCTTGCATGAGAACAAGGTGACATGGCGCCCTCTCATTGGCTGTGGTAAGGTTTTCTTGCAAAAATTGTATCTAATAAACCGTAGCTCGGATAAATACAAATAATATATGTATTTTGATCATAAGAACACAAGAAATCCAATAAAAATAGTTTTATAGCTTGAATCTGATCATAGTTCGAAATGTAGAGTAAATTATCATCATTAATTAATTAAAGATTAAGAAACCCTATTTTGATATGATTAATGTGGTTAATAGGGTTTAATGGATCATTAGAGTTGATGTTAACTTGTTAAAGGTAAAAAGGTACATTATGTTAAAAAAGGAAGAACTTTGCACATGTTTTGTCTAATTTAGAGTTTATGTGCATAAATATGCTTGAAATTGGAAAAGTACATAAAGTTATCATCTTTAATGTTTTAATTAAGGGAAAACCCTTAGATTTGATGGTAGATGGTGTTAATGACATTATTTGGATAATTCAAGATGATATTAGCCTGTTGATAACAAAAGAGAAAATCCGATCTAAGAAGATGATCTTTTTATATATAATTGGATTAATTTAGGGTTTCATGCATGATTATGCACTAATGAGCTTGAAAACCCTAATTTTGATGAATATGTCTTTTAATTGGTTTAATTGTTCAAATCCATGAATAAATAGGGATGGGATGATCCTAAGTCAATTTGGGTATACAAGACTATTAAAATGAATAGTTGAACAATTAATGTTCATAAAAATGGAAAAAGGATATTTTAGGGTTTGTTAACTTAAAAAGGATAAAGTTTGAGAAATTGATCTAAGAAACCCTAATGAATATTAATGAAACCTTAATGCAAATTAGAAACCTTAGAAAAGAGAATCCAAGTCAATAAGGTAGATTCTTGATAAAGTGTGTAATAAATAGAGTACATATTCTTTTCAGGAATTATGTGATGATTGAATTACTTGCTTGGATCTGTTGATTGGCTTGATTGTATATACATAAAGTATAAGTTGAATAATCTGCATGACTCATCAAATCAGGTATGTGGTTAATTATGAATAATCTCTTTAGTTTTCCGATGGATTCCCAGATGTTTAATCACATTGAATACAACTAAACTGTTTGGATGTTCATACTGCAAACTATAATGCGGCTATGACTATCACAAAGGATATATGCCGACAAACTCAGATCCGGGTTCTCTCTGTGGAATTATATCTAACCTAGTACATGGCTGCCTATGGGTAGGTCCATCAGGTTAGAGAAAGACCTAGTACATGGCTACCTATTGGGTAGGTCCATCAGGTCTATGGATGACCTAGTACATGGCTACCTATTGGGTAGGTCCATCAGGTCTATGGATGACCTAGTACATGGCTACCTATTGGGTAGGTGCATCAGGTCTATGGATGACTTAGTACATGGCTACTATTGAGGTAGGACCATCAAGTCACATTGAGTTAGATATTGGGCTATCTTCGGGTAGTGCCATGCGACTCTATTACCTAAAAGAGAGGTGATATCCATGTCCACTGTAGGGACAGCCCAACGTTCAAGAATATGTATGGATTGAGTTGTATGGCTTAAAACGTAATCTTGATTGTTAAATGACTAATTGAATGATCATATTGTTAACCTAGTTGAACATTATTTGTTTCCCCCACATACCAGCTTCGGCTGACTGATGTTTTGTTTGTCGGCGTTTTAGGTACAAGCTAAAAGGACAAACAGTAAAACGTCATATTGTGAAATACATGAAGTTAAATACAAGGAGGATTAGTTAGAGTAGAATCCTTAAGTGGATAGAAGTCTAGAGATCCAAGTTTTCAAAAATGTATGCAAAAATTTATTTTTCTTACAACTTTCAGTATAGTATGTTAAAATTTGATAATTATTTTTGGTTAATTGCCGAACCTTTGATCCGGAAGTTATATGGGTGCGGCTTCGACCTCTCGGTCTCCCTTAATTGGGGGTTATCGGGAGGTGGGGTCGTAACATTTGGTATCAGAGCATAGGTTCCTCAGTTAACCATTAATAATTATTAAATTTTACAAACTCCATAGAACCCAAGGGAGTTATTAGAGGATTATCCGAAAGACGGAGGTGTCTAGAAAAGGATCACGACCGGGGGATGGAAATATTTTCCTCCTTACCGCTAGTCGGAATACGAGGACTACCGGATCTGTGTGACTGCCTGGCCAAAGTCTTAGGGTATGAATCGAAATAAGATACCTTTAGGACTTTCTCATCTTATCCATCCCTTCTCATCACAATTTCTATAAGGACCTTAAGGATTAGGGTTTTCTTTCTTCTCCTCACCCTCTTGAGGTATGGGTAAGGTTAATAAGGTTTAAGGAATCCTCCACCAAATTAATGAAAGGCATGTAATTAAGATGTCATGGACATAAGCTTAATAGATTAAGCGCAAACTAAAGAATAGATACATGCTTAGGTCGTATGACATAAGTTGTCATGTCCTCAGAAGATACCTGAGGCTAGACCTTCTTGACAGGAGGATAAGTTAGTCTTGGAGATAGAGATCTCCATTGCAAGTAGAGACCTGGCACATCCTCTGAGGATGATGCTAACCCTAACCCTAAGTGAAGGTTAGAGAGAGATGAGTTGGACCAGGTGTTTGAAAGGACATGCCTTTGGGATGCCATAGGATCCATAGGTGACCTAGCACCTTTGGCAACCCAACCCTGGGAAGGGTCGTGCATGTTAGAGTAAAGGATAGCTCCTTAAATGATGATGTTAGTGAAGGACCTTAGAAACCCTATGGGCTTGTGCAAGTAGGGTATAGCTGGCACCTAGGGCACGTCATAGTGTTGACAGTAGAATGAAATCCTGGATAAGGAATTATGATCGAGCATAAAGGCTTATGGATGATCTTGAGCGAACATAAGTTCGAACCTAGGCTTCACCCATGAAGGGCATGCTTATGAGGTTGATCCTTCATGAAGAGGGGACCTCTAATGGTGAGGTTGGTTGTAGGGTTAGTTCTAGAGAGAGAGCAGGAAACCCCTCCAAGAAGGTCGTAAAGCTAGACCCTGACATATGAGGAACAGTGAGGAGTTGAGGATGATGCGACCTAAGGGGATGATAATGGTTGCCTCATGATCGATCCCTGGAAGTTGATGATATCTTGGTTGCCTTTAGAGGGACCAAACCCTAGAGAGAGAAGATGAAGCTTCTGGTACCTATGTGCCTACGGTATGGGTGTTTACCTTCTGAGGCAGGAAGAAGAGTTCCTTAGACCTAGAAAGGTTTAGTAGCAGGTTATGAGGCCTTGTACCTTGTTGGAGGACCCAGCCCTAAGTGTTTCTCGAGTTGAAGGATGACAAGAAGTTCATGTCATGCCTTTTTCATGCTTGGTTCGTAGTTAAGAGATAGAGCATGCAGTTGGACACTTACAAGTGAACCTAGGGTTCCTAGGCCTAAGAGGGGAAGTGGTATACCTAATTCTCATGATGAGAATTAAGTTGCTATAGTTTCGAGCATGGCACGCCTCATGTATAAAGGAAAAGGGAATCCCCTTGAGTTTAAGGTGTATTTGATGGACCCCTCACAGCTAGGATGATGATAAAGGAAGGTATGATCTTGATCTAGCCTGAAGGAAAGAGGACAAGTATGACCTAGCATGGTATAGTAGGTGATCTGCTTGTGCCTTAATAGCTTGCTAGAGTTAAGTAAGCTCATGTGGATGTAAACCCTAGACCTAAGAGCTTTTGTGACCTTGTTGTCAAGAGATAGTTTTCCTCCCATCCTGGGAGAGGGACCCCTTTGGTAAGGTGTATATCAGTTTTGTTGGTTAAGGTAACTTGAAGAGGTCTCACAGGATCTTGAGAAGCTAAGTGAAAAGTACATGATATGAGAATGAACCTGTAGACCCATAGATATCCATCTCTAATTGTATATGAATGCGTTACCATGGAGGTAACCAGTATGGGGCTTGACCAAGGTAGGAAGGTTGCCATGATTCCTATGAAAGGATGAAATCCAACCCATGAATGCAGAAAGAGAGATGATGAAGACTTGGGTAAGGTTCTAAGTGAACTTTTACTATGATGGAAAATCCTAAGTCTATCCTAGGGTCAGGTAGGATAAGACCGATGAAAGTAGGAGTTTCCTAATTCCCCAGTTGCACATGACCATAGGGTCGGGAGGTATCAGCTATCATTGTCTAAGGGCCATGGGTTAGGAGATTGATCACCTTCATGAACTCAGCAGATAAGTAGGGCACTCTCTTGATGCATGAGGGAAGAGGGATGACCCCAAAAGAGCCGGTACCCTATAGACCTAGAGGAGATGACCAAGGATATACACCTCAGTAGGTTAAAAACTAGTTTGATATCATGATGTCTGTGATGTAGAGACATATGTGGCACATTGCAACTTAGATGTAAAGGTGTATTGGCAAGGTGGGATGTACCATCTCTACTCTTGGAATAGGAAGAACTGTGTATTTGGACTGCAGCCAAATGCTTATTTCCTCTTGTTATGGGGGTGAGAGATAGGACATTACGCATGCCATACACCAAGGATAAGAGATGATGTAGGTTGGAACGTTGCCACGAGAAATAGGGTTAGAGGAGGTAACCTACCTAGGTAAAGTGAATGATACATGGATGGCTTGCAAACACTAAGAGGAATGAGGTAGTCACCTAAGAGGATGTTTTTATCATGAGCTATGTAGAACTTACAAGTTATACAAGGTTGAGTTTGTTTACCAGGAAGATGAGCCCAAAGGTGTTCTCAATGAATTCAGACTTAGAGTTTGAGACAAGATGATAAGTGGAATACATGGAAGTGTATGTCTTCAATGTTACCTAATACCTAAGGATGTGAAGTGGTGATCGATGCTCTGGTTGAGATACATCTGGCTTGTTTGACTAGACGCTAGAAGAGGTTGTTTGACTAACCCTAAGTTTGGAAAGGAGAGGTGTTTGGATTACACTCAGAAGTAACAAGATGTGTTGAAAAGTTAAGGGTTGTTTGGTTAGCCAGTCTAGTCCTTGATGCAATGAAAGGAGGGTGGTAGAACCTCAGATGCACTTATTTGGGAAAGAAGGTGATGAAACCCCAACTAGAGTGGTTTAGGGTTTCAGAGGAATCGATCTTGAAGAATCATGACATATAGGAAATCATGGTTGAAGATCACCATACACCGTGGAAAATGGCAATAGCACTTTAGATGCCTAAGATGAGGTTGCATGTGGTATGTTTCCATGCATGATAGGAGGTGAAGGATGAGCACCGGTAACCCAGTGCATTGATATAAAGGATAAAGAGTCCCCGAAAGGGGAGGGGAGTTCATCTCTATGGATGATGTAAGTATCCTCAGGACCAAGGAAGGTCGAGATGCAATAAGGGTCATGGTAGATCGCCTTACTCAGATGACATGAGAGGGAAAGAGTTTTGTCAAGGGACAGATCTGGTTGAACTACCCATGAGAGAGATGGTTCAACTACACCATGATGCGAGTTCAAAAGTTCATGAGCATGACTTAAAGATTCACTTCCATAAAGTGGAAGTAGGTACATGAAGAACTCAATGTTAGTATAGTTTATCACCCCTAACTATGGTTAGTATGATCCAGACTAAAGGGTCTGATGAGGGCATGTGTGCTTGTTCAGGGTGATATCTAGAGACAGTTCTTGTCCTATGAAAGATGTGACAATGACCACCATGGTCAGTATCGGGTTTTATAAGAAGCTATGTAAGGGAGGTTGTGTCGGTCACCACTTCAGTAAGGTGATGTTGGTGAAAGGACCACATGATGGTTAGAAAAGGACCACATGACGGTTCGAAAAGGGACCACAGTGCGTGTAGATAAAGTCACTTTGATTGTGCAAGGGCTGAAAGGAGCCTAGAGACAATGAGAGTCATGAGCAGATGCAAAGTAGACCGACATACAAGTTACTGTGGAAGAAAATGTGAAAATCTGACCCCTCTGAGTTATAGCTAAGAGAGCTGAGTCTCCGATGCATGGGTTCTTTTGATATGGTTTGGTGGAGAAGGTTAAGTTTGACCTTACCCCTCAGGATAAAGTAATGTGTGATAAGTTCCATGTGTCCAGTTTATAGCACTGTCATCATGACTAATGAGACTCTGTAATCAACCAACACACACTCTAGTCTTACTATGTCATTGTTGTCTATCAACCTTCCACAACGACATCTAACTAGGGATAAAACAAGAATGTACAAACTCTTAGCATCCATATGATCTCATTCTCCAGGTCCTCAGCCCAAAGACATACATCATTAAGTATTGTCATTCTCTAGACATTCATTCTATTTTATCATTATCTCATAACTGATTGAACCATAATGTATTGGAAGCTTGCCTTTGATGTTTATCAAATCAATCTTAATGTATCCCAATCCAATCATCCTATGATTGGCTCTCAAGGCATACATACCAACATTCTTCAGCTATTACATCTCATATGGTTCCTTCTTGTATGATGTTTGTGTTGGTATGTATGCCCTGAGAGCCAATCATGGGATGATTGGTGGGATACATTAAGATTGATTTGATAAACATCAAAGGCAAGCTTCCGATTCTTTCTGGTTCAGTCATATGAGATAGTGATAGAACAGATTGAATGTCTAGAGAATGACAGTACTCAATGACGTATGCCTTCAGGTTCATGACCTGAACGATGAGATCATACAGATGCTAAGAGTTTGTACATTCTTGTTATGTCCCTAGTCAGATGTCATTGTGGAAGGTAGATAGACAACAATGACACACAAGACTAGATTGTGGTGTTGGTTGATGACAGAATCTCATTAGTCATGATATAGAGATATCAAACCAAACACATAGGTACTTGTTAGAGAACAAGTGTACCGGACAGACCCACCGTGAGTTTGACACATGGAACCATGAGATGGTAGTCACAGTCAGTACTCACAGTGATGGTGGTGAGTGTGATTCTTTGACCTGAAATCACTACACTCAACACATGTCGTTGGGCACACTTTGACATCATCAAACGCAGTCCTGAAACATGGGTTGTTATAAAGGTGATGATTGGGTGGCTTTGACACATGGGGCTTTTGAGGGGTGAGTGATAGATATGGGATTTGTCCCTCCTGAGGGAGTTTGATATCCAAGGCCACTTGATGAGTAGGATTGAGATAGGCGTGCGCACGCATGTGTGAATCAGTATGTGATATTGATGTCATACATATCTCCTTCAATCTACTCTGAGATCAAGAAAGTGAATGAACGTTGACAGGATGACTGTTCCATGCCTTGAGTTCATTCGGGATATCAGTGACAAAGGAATTATACATTCACTGTAACACCATTCACGGATTGTAGGATGAAAGTTGTTCTCCAACTTTCTACTTTCACTTGGGTAGCACTGATGTGTGACTAGGCACCGCTCTTTGCTTGTGAAGTCATAAGTGTTATGGACTTTCACTGCCAACGTGAAATGGACCTGTAGGGTCACACACATAGGATTTAACATGGAAGAGGAGTTTTGTCCACAAGCAACGTTTAGATTGATTACTAAAGGAGTTTAGTAGTTCAATTAAACACTCAATCAGTAGATAGCTCAGTATCATATGGTTCAAGGTGTTGGACGCATTGATTGGAGTATCAGATTGATTGAAATCGCATTTGACTGATTCTGCACAACCTGTACTCCCAACCGATCAGTTCAAGTGTTGAACCGGTCGACTGAGGTTGCTGAACCGGTCGGCTCAAGAGTTGAGCCGATCGGCTCAAGCCCAGGGTGAAACAAGCGGTTCAAGTGTTGAACCGATCGGTTCAACTGGTGCAACCAAGCAAGTTGGGAAAGTCAGGTCGGTGAGAATTTTCTTTGCGTTTCACTTGCCCAATTTGATTGGAACAAGGATTGGTATTCGATACCAATTAGAAACGAAAGTTGGAAAGTCAATCGGGAACTGATCAGGACCACGAACCGACCAGTTCAGAAGTGAAACGATCGGCTCATGGGTCCCAACCGATCGGTTGGTGCTCCAACCGACCGGTTCAGGTCCCCAACCGACCGGTTCACTTCTGAACCGATCGGTTCAGGTTGCGAGTTGGTTGCTTTTTGTGGAAAAATCACGAACCCTTCTACTCCTGCTTTTAGTCCCGTATTATCGGGCACAGAGAACCCTGTCCCATGACCCGCCTATATATATAGGGGTATTGGGGGCTTCTCAAAGTACAACTCAATGCAAGCCGGTTGCTTTGCGAAGTTGTCGTTCTCTCTGGTTTTGGTAACCGTGAGAGATCCCAAGCAAGTGCTTCCCGCAAAAGGGAGGTGCAGCAAGGGAAGGACAACTGCAGTTGCAACTGGTAGCAGGAGAGTGTGTTGGCGACTAGTACATCAACAGGAGGGTGCGACTCCTTCCACTTCCTTATGGGACAAGGAGAGTGGAGTTCCAGGTGGTCCGTGTGGACTACTACAGAGGCGGGAGGACACTGTCGCTCAGGAGGACAACTGTCATCCGACAGTCCGGTAGGAGGAGGAGGAGTCAGTCCCGGTGCGACCAGGAGCTGCACAGACACCGTACAAGACCGGAGTTGAAGACCGCGCATTGCGCGAGGTATTGTCGCCGAGCAAGCCTCGGGACAAGGTATGATTCCACAAACCATCCTTTCCTATTATATAGACGTTGACGCGTTTCCTCGGTATGGGTTGGGGGAGAAAATTTTTTTTTGTTTCCGCTGCCTTCTCTGTCTCCCCTAAAACCCAACAGTGGTATCAGAGCCACGTCAACTGCTCTATATTTTAGGAATATCAATATGATCGATTTTGGTTTGTCGCCTTTATTTATTGCATACGATGCGAATAATATTGGATTTATGCATGTCCAATCCTAAATCCACAAATCCCTAATTACATATATGATATGTATTATTAATGCACTCGATACGCGTCGCCCTTAAACGAGTTTTATGGTGGATGTGTGTAGCATGATTATGGCCTATAAACCCCTATCTGTGTGTGGTTGTTTGTGGTTGCTTGCATCTCGGTCTGCGCACCGATCTTGCCTCTCTTATTCTTGATGTAACTCGAAATAATTCGAGATTCTTTCCTACCTTTGCTCCCCCCGAATGTAACTCGGGGTTCCCCTTTTTAAAGCAATGTAATAATTAGGATAGATTTTATTTCCTGTTATGTCATAGACCGGCGGACATCAAGACGACAGCTGAAACGATCGGTTCAAGGAGTGAACCGATCGGTTGATGTTCCAGATGGTCGGTTCAAGGAGTGAACTGATCGGTTGATGACCGATTCAAGGAGCGAGACGAGCGGGTGGCGGACATGACGAAATACACGACGACCAGGCGAACCGATCGGTTGGAGGAGCCAACCGATCGGCTGGTGGCACCCAGACGACCGGCTGGAGAGTACAGATCATTCATGTGATGAGTTGATCAACTCGGATGGCAAGGCACAGAGTTCATCTTGTACAGGTTGCATGTGATGTAGACCTAGATGACCGTGATTCCTCTTGGCTCGAGGAATCACATTAGGATGGCCATAATCATCACTTTTTTATCGTTTGTGCATGTTTTTTGTGGGATATAGCATGTATATGATACATACTATGTATTGTGGTGATTGGATATGTATTTGTATATAAAAACCAAATCCCTCATTAAAATATTAAGTTTTAGATGCCTTCCAAATGCGACACACATGAAAAGCTTGTTCGACCAAGTGTGGGCACGCCCTAGCGTGGTGCACCGTCTACCTCGTGGAAGCGTGAAGGATGAATGTGTGGGTCTGCCCTAGCAGGGTGCATATTCATCGTGTTTGCTTTGGGTCGGACTTAACAAGGTGACCTAGATAGGATCTAGCGCCTTGAGGCATGGAGATGATCATTGCAAGGAGTTGTATATGACATCTTATCAAGAGTTGCATATGATGCAATTGGCAAAAGTTTCCTACCTGAGAGATATATGTTGTGGGTGACAGCCCTAGCTGGTCCATGGCTTAGAGGATTTCAGGATCTTGCCCACTAGAAGGTTGTACGCTGCAATCTTCCGAATTGATGGTGAGGGCTATCAATTTGAAGTAAAATAGTGGGAGCGATAATTAATTAAAGGCCTAATTTTATCGTCAACCTTTCAAATCAATCAAATAAGTCGAAAGAGTTTTGGACTAAAATTGCACATATTTCCTTTTGTTAAAATAAATGGTTAATCAACAAATCACTTTATTTGCGATCGGTCTTTGAGACCAACAAATTAAATGGGAATAATTCCACGACTGGTTAGGATGATGATGAGAAGTGTTCTCAATCAAAGAGCGAAAGCTCTAAGTCCTAGTTATACCAGAACCAGATGAACTCGATCCCACCACATCAATGGCTGAAAGTATGCTTATGGAAGCATACTGAGGATGACATTGATGAGGAGTTCTTGATGTTGTGTTCTCTGAACTATGAGTTGCAGAGACAACATGAGACATATGATGTCTCTAAGATACTGTCCTAGTATGTCATGACAGAAGGAGATCCAGTAAGGTATTCACACACTCAATGTGATTGGGTATGTGGAAAACCTAATTAAGGAGGATTCCCTCTGAGCCAAGAGTTGGCTATTGGTATGATAATGCAAATGTTGTGAGAATCATACAATTCATGATAAGCTACAACATGAACAACTTTGACAAGCGTTGACAAAGTTGTTGGACATGTTGAGAATAGTAGAGGCAAAGATGAAGAAAGACAAACCATAATCTTTGATGTGATCAAAGAAAAGGTAAGTCTTAAAGGCAAGGGCAAGGACAAAGCAAAGAAGTGTTCTGATGCTAGCCAGCAGCCCAAGCCGTCTTCAGCCTCAAGGCACATGGGGAAAGGGTGTATGAGGGATTGCCCTCTATATCTGGAAGAACAAAAGAAGATGAAGGAGGGGATGGAGATCTCCACCTAAGGTATCATGAAGTGAACCGCTTCTTTATCCGAGGTATATGATACCAAGATATGGATATGTCATATATGATATGCAATATCCGCAAAGAAGTGATGGCCTTTGTGAAAGGACCAAGAAAGAAGTACCCATCATTGGAGCAAGTGTTGCTGCCATAGATAGGAGTATCTTTCAGTTTATTTCAGCCTAAAAGGGCACGAAATAGAGTTGAGAAGTGCTATTTCATATATTGCCAATAGATAGAAACACTTTATTTTTGCATATTGTATGACAATGATGGAAATTAATAAAGTTGATGTTTCAATCTTAAAGATATGATCTTTGTGGCAATGCCTTGTTTATCTTGTAATACCTGGTATGTATAAGATAAAATGATACCTTGAAGCTATAGATAACTCAAACAATCAAATTAGCATCAATCATGAGAACTTCATTTCTAGTTTCCATATGATGGATAAATCTAGACTCTTTTGGTTAGAGAACCAGTAAGAGACATGAATCTCTTGTACATGATTAATCAATCTTCACTAAAGGTAGTGGAAGAATGATTGTCCTATTAGGTATAATACATATGATGTATTTACATACCTATTGGAACAAATGCTAATACTTCAAATGGTGTTTAGAGAAATACCAATATGAATGTCTTGAAGTGTTCAAGATTATCATAAATGAAGTACAAATTTGGTAAAGCATTAATTCTTGATGAGATCAATGAATGAAATACTTGGACCAAATGTTTGAGATCCTTATGAGTGATTATGATAGTGTATCATAGTGAACTCATGATTAAGGCATGGTGATGTCTAAATCAAGAAGGAATCATACTCTAAGGAGTTAGAGAATGATTATCAAATAACTGAATTCTTCTTAATAAAAGAATACCCCACACTAATAAAGGACATTAAGAATCACAAGGGTTGTGAATTCTTATATTCTTGATAGATACACCTCAATTATCTATGTGATGAGTTGTTCATATGATGAGTCAACTATCTAGATGAATATGAGGAATCAGATTTTGAGTTATGGTATAAGACCATTACATCCTAAATGATTTCCATGTGAACCAAAAGGTATGACCTTGATGGTAGCACTCATTGGATGAAATCCATAAGTGCAAATGAGTCTTAAGTGTTAAGACACATGGATAACATTTTGAGAAGGATGATGCTTGTTGATTGCAACTTAATGACTGAGACATTTGGCATATGGATACTAAAACCACATTCCTATGAGGAATAAAACAAGGATGTGTACGTGACACAACCTATAAGGTTTATGAATCCACTAATGCAAATGAAGTCTATAAGTTACAATGGACTAATCAATGTGATTGATTGAGTACAAGCAACTCAGAATTGGATCTTTACTTTGATGATATAGTCAAAGGGTTTGACTTACGTGTCAAAGATAAAGAAGGGATCTGTGATTTAGTGGGAGCGTGTTCACATTCCACATGTTGATGTGAAATGGAATTGTTCTAGAATGGAAATCCAAAAGTGGAAATTATCTTTAAGGAAGATAGAGGTGTTTCCTATATGATAGGAATAGAGATCTATAGAGATAGTTCTCGACAAATCTCTTGACCTGGAAAAGAGAGAGCATACATTGGCAATCTGTACTGAAGGGTTCAGTATGCACAGATTCAGTGGGAGAAAACTTGTCCATGTTATATGGATATTAGTATCCCAAGGCCAAGTGTCCAATTCTTATGAAGAATGGGAACACTAAGAATAGATATGGATCTATCATGTATGTAATCATCCCATTGTCTTGCATGTATGACATGGCAAGAATAAAATGCATTCATCATCTTGTATGTAGGACATGGCAATATGATGTGCTCATCCTGATAACTCGTATGTAGGACATGACGAGTGGATGTCTGTCTACTTCCAGTAAGGGTTACTGGAATACCATAAGAACTTGATAAGTACTTGGGAAGTACTAGTTCTATGGAGATAAGGAAGAGTTCGATGTAAAGAGTTACATTGATGCGAACTTCCGAAAAGACAGAGAATAAATCGCAAAATATACATAGGATGTATAAAAGTGAAAGTTTGTTGATAATTGGAAGTGTTCCAATAAAACCATTTAAAAGGGAAATGTCGAGTATCTGTGTGTTAGTGAACATCAGTGGATACTATATGGATCTGATAGTTCATGAGATGAACTTATATTCCACTCATTGATGACAAGTCTAGAATCCTTGATCATGCAATGTGGCTAAAGGTTAGCAATGGAATACTAGATCGCATATTACGGCAACTCCATCTCATACGTGTGACGTACAACGAAGAGATGAGAGATATGCAATTTATACTGACTTTGGCAAGGTGTTTCCATTACTCACTATATTGGCACAAGAGCACGATAACATGTGGGACATGTTTGAAGATCACTATGAATATGATTCATGGGTGATTGGCTCACAGTGCAAGTGGGAGTCTGTTGGTATGTATGCCCTGAGAGCCAATCATGGGATGATTGGTGGGATACATTAAGATTGATTTGATAAACATCAAAGGCAAGCTTCCGATTCTTTCTGGTTCAGTCATATGAGATAGTGATAGAACAAATTGAATGTCTAGAGAATGACAGTACTCAATGACGTATGCCTTCAGGTTCATGACCTGAACGATGAGATCATACGGATGCTAAGAGTTTGTACATTCTTGTTATGTCCCTAGTTGGATGTCATTGTGGAAGGTAGATAGACAACAATGACACACAAGACTAGATTGTGGTGTTGGTTGATGACAAAATCTCATTAGTCATGATATAGAGATATCAAACCAAACACATAGGTACTTGTTAGAGAACAAGTGTACCGGACAGACCCACCGTGAGTTTGACACATGGAACCATGAGATGGTAGTCACTGTCAGTACTCACAGTGATGGTGGTGAGTGTGATTCTTTGACCTGAAATCACTACACTCAACACATGTCGTTGGGCACACTTTGACATCATCAAACGCAGTCCTGAAACATGGGTTGTTATAAAGGTGATGATTGGGTGGCTTTGACACATGGGGCTTTTGAGGGGTGAGTGATAGATATGGGATTTGTCCCTCCTGAGGGAGTTTGATATCCAAGGCCACTTGATGAGTAGGATTGAGATAGGCGTGCGCACGCATGTGTGAATCAATATGTGATATTGATGTCATACATATCTCCTTCAATCTACTCTGAGATCAAGAAAGTGAATGAACATTGACAGGATGACTGTTCCATGCCTTGAGTTCATTCGGGATATCAGTGACAAAGGAATTATACATTCACTGTAACACCATTCATGGATTGTAGGATGAAAGTTGTTCTCCAACTTTCTACTTTCACTTGGGTAGCACTGATGTGTGACTAGGCACCGCTCTTTGCTTGTGAAGTCATAAGTGTTATGGACTTTCACTGCCAACGTGAAATGGACCTGCAGGGTCACACACATAGGATTTAACCTGGAAGAGGAGTTTTGTCCACAAGCAACGTTTAGATTGATTACTAAAGGAGTTTAGTAGTTCAATTAAACACTCAATCAGTAGATAGCTCAGTATCATATGGTTCAAGGTGTTGGACGCATTGATTGGAGTATCGGATTGATTGAAATCGTATTTGACTGATTCTGCACAACCTGTACTCCCAACCGATCGGTTCAAGTGTTGAACCGGTCGGCTGAGGTTGCTGAACCGGTCGGCTCAAGAGTTGAGCCGATCGGCTCAAGCCCAGGGTGAAACGAGCGGTTCAAGTGTTGAACCGATCGGTTCAACTGGTGCAACCAAGCAAGTTGGGAAAGTCAGGTCGGTGAGAATTTTCCTTGTGTTTCACTTGCCCAATTTGATTGGAACAAGGATTGGTATTCGATACCAATTAGAAATGAAAGTTGGAAAGTCAATCGGGAACTGATCAGGACCACGAACCGACCGGTTCAGAAGTGAACCGATCGGCTCATGGGTCCCAACCGATCGGTTGGTGCTCCAACTGACCGGTTCAGGTCCCCAACCGACCGGTTCACTTGTGAACCGATCGGTTCAGGTTGCGAGTTGGTTGCTTTTTGTGGAAAAATCCCGAACCCTTCTACTCCTGCTTTTAGTCCCGTATTGTCGGGCACAGAGAACCCTGTCCCATGACCCACCTATATATATAGGGGTATTGGGGGCTTCTCAAATTACAACTCAATGCAAGCCGGTTGCTTTGCGAAGTTGTCGTTCTCTCTGGTTTTGGTAACCGTGAGAGATCCCGAGCAAGTGCTTCCCGCAAAAGGGAGGTGCAGCAAGGGAAGGACAACTGCAGTTGCAACTAGTAGCAGGAGAGTGTGTTGGTGACTAGTACATCAACAGGAGGGTGCGACTCCTTCCACTTCCTTGTGGGACAAGGAGAGTGGAGTTCCAGGTGGTCCGTGTGGACTACTACAAAGGCCGGAGGACACTGTCGCTCAAGAGGACAACTGTCATCCGACAGTCCGGTAGGAGGAGGAGTCGTCAGTCCCGGTGCGACCAGGAGCTGCACAGACACCGTACAAGACCGGAGTTGAAGACCGCGCATTGTGCGAGGTATTGTCGCCGAGCAAGCCTCGGGACAAGGTATGATTCCACAAACCATCCTTTCCTATTATATAGACGTTGACGCGTTTCCTCGGTATGGGTTGGGGGAGAATTTTTTTTTGTTTCCGCTGCCTTCTCTGTCTCCCCTAAAACCCAACAGTTTGTGCTATCAGCTACGTACCAAGAACCATATTGATCTCAAAATCAATCTCTAGAGTCAGGGAACACTAGGAAACTCGTCAGGAAACACATCCTCAAACTCACAAACAATTGGACTTCCTGTATACTAGGACTCCTCACCTTGGTATCTACCACATGTGCCAAGTTCACCTCATAGCCCTACCTCATCAGCCTCTCTGCTACCATCATTGATGCCAAGAATGTTGAAAGAATCTTCCTCTCTCATTGGAAGCTCCACGAAACATCATCGTCACATAATGTTGCCACCTTAGAACTAAAGTCCAAGACCACCGATACTTCTCTAAAGTATCCATTCCTAGGATCACATCAAATCCGTACATGTCAAGTTCTATAAGATCCATTTAAATGTTGCATCCCAAGAAAGAAATAACACAGGATGGACACACCTCCCAAAAATTGACGGAACCAACCATAAGGGTTTTTAAGCAAAGACTATCAACTCTATGACTAATAGGCAAGGAACAATTAGCAATCACTTCTCTAATGATAAATGAGTGTACCACACCTAGGTCAACCAAAATAGATATAAAGTAGGAAGAAGACAAATCAAAATGAAATGACTCCATACCTATCATGAAGTGAGGGTCGACAACTCCTTCCAGCTAAATCATAAAATAGAATTGATCCATTTCCTGTTGTTGCCCCCCCTCTACTGGCCTATCTAGACAAACCAACCTATGATGCTAGATTGTGTCCTCTACAACCTCCACTACTGAACTATCATTGTTGCGACCCTTGTTGAATCTGTCCCTGCTATTGTGCCACCTCATCATCCTTCACTAGGAAAAATGACCTTAAATGCCCTTGTTGTCCACACCTATAATAGGTCCTCATATCAAACTGTGGCCTAGAAGGCCCTATCACTGATACCGATGTTGCACTATGATCTCTAGATGGTGGAAAATTATGACCTCTTCCATTGCTCAACAACCATTGTGACCGAATGATTGGTCGCTATTGTGACTGAGGTGCTAAAAGCCTAGGCTTCTTGAAGCCTCCAGAAGATTGTCCTTAATATTGTGTTGTTTGCTTCTTAAAGTTTGCCTCATGCTTCTCCATAGATGATCATTCTATCCACCTCACAGACTCTACAAATGTGGCAAACTGCTCCGTATTCTTTAAAGTCGACACCGCTTTCATCAACTCGGAGCTCAAACCTTTCTCAAAGTACCTGATCCTCTCCTTATCTATCGTAGTCATATGCGGGCCAAACCTCAAAAGCTCAATGAACTTTGTGTCATACTCATTGATCATCATAGATCCTTTCCAGATCTTCTCTAACTATAGGATTTTCTTGTCCAGGTAGGTCTTTGGGAAGTATCAGATCACTAAATCCTGCCAAAAATCTTCCCAACTAATCACCACCCCATACCTCTTCTCTTACTCGATGGCCCACCAACTACCAACACTCTCCTATAATAGGTAAATTTTGTTCTTCACCTTATCCTCTTCTGGGATATTGAGGATCTTGAAGGCCTTCTCTAGCTCGGTCAACCACATGTCAGCATCTGCATGATTAGACATACTAGCATACTCTATTTCTCCCATATGCCTTAACCTCTCAAACGTTTTCCCAGAACCCTGGGATTCCACATTGGGGGAAACTAACCTTGCTTGGGGTACATGCATTCTATCCACCATGTGCATTATTGTGGCCATGAACTGTCCAAATATGGACTGGACAATGGGATTGGCCATAGTTAATGGGTCAAACTGAGGCACCTTAGGCACTCTATCTTCTCTTTCCTACCTCCTGACACCACATCCTAGTCTAGCAACACTGCTCTCAGCATGTTCTTTGTGCTCTCTAGACATATCTTTTCTCTTCTTCTTCTTCTTTTAGATAAGCAGAAGTTACCATCAGATATGTTGGATGACACAAGAATAGGCACAAACCTTAGTGCTATGTCCCTATAGACTCAAAAAACCTAGATCTCTAATACCAACTGTAACATCCCTGACCTGGGTTATGAACTAACCCCAGGTGTTTTTCTTAATCATGTGATTAAATGCTTGTGGTTATCTGTTGATAATGTAATTAAAGCTTCTGAGGAACATATATTTCCATTTCTATCCTTTTTAAACAATATTGTAATATTGTTTTGTTAAAAGTGGACTTATGTGCAAATTACCCAATTAGAGGGGTTAACTTGCAAATTGCACATGTTTAGATGTTCCTCTGATGATAAGACATCATAATAATGAATTTGATGAAGTATTATGGATTCTCCAAGCTTGGGCACCAAAAGGTAGCTTGTGGAGAAATCCTTGTGCTTTAAACCCTAGTTTTGGTGTAAAGTGCAATTTACCCAAAACATGCGGTGCAACATGTAAAATATACCTTCTATAATATCTTTTATGACTCTTGGCATCAATTAGAGTAAATATGATAAAGGGGGCGCTTCATTTGAATAAACAAATAAGAAGGATAACCCTAGTAACTAAATAATCAAGTTATAAGCCTAATAACCCTTCTATATGTGCAACTTAGTAAGAAGTTAGCTTTCTTCACCTTTAGACCTTGGGTTTAAGATGAGTTTTGCTCAAGTATGGAAGGGAGAAACGTGGCTTAGAAGAAGGGAAGGACCTAGATGAGAAATGGAGAAACAAGTTGTCCTTATGTTGGAATTTCACCCAAAGTATATATACACCTTTTCTCACTTAGCAAGGATCATTTCCTTCACTTCCCTTCTTATCCGCTTGCTTAGACCGACTTAGGATAGAGCTCTGGAGAAGAGGAGAATGGCCAAGCAGTTCTGGGTAAGCTTTGATCATCATCTTGCTCGAATTCATGGAGGAAATCATGTTGCAAGGTTGGTTTGCTAGTTTTTCTTACTTAGTTCTTCTTTCTATCCATCTTTTCCAACCATTTCTCGAAGAAGAAACCTTGGACGACCTGTGGAGCTCAAGCCACCATTAAATCTTCGAAGCTTGGAGCTCTAGAGCTGGTTCTAAGGCGGGTTTTATAACTCTAAACCCTTAAACGTTGTTATGCATCTTTCTTTCTTGCAAAAGTAGTTTGTTCTTCTTTCCCCCATCCTTCCTTGCTTTCTTGCAACTAAAACCATGAAGAACAGACCTAGATATGGAGGTATAAGAAGGGGGCGTGAATACCAATGTTACTTTAGCAAACGGTCTTGCACCCTTGGCCAAACGGTTTGCAAAACCGTTTGGGGGTTTGCAAAACCGTTTGAGGGGCAAACAGTTTCACAAGGTCGGTTGGAGAAAACGGTCTCCAAGACCGTTTGGTTGAGTTGACCAAGGGTTGACTGTTTGGGATTCCTGTTTATATTTATGTTGGTTGATAACCCTATAAATTTGAGGGATTAACTCCAAAGGAATCGTGAGTTGAAGGCAAATCAATTAGGTAAATCTAATTGGATTAAGTGCTGATTTTCAACCTGATTAACTTGACCTTTTTGGGAAAACGTTTTCAAAACCGTTTGAGTGCGTTGACCAAGAGTTGACCGTTTGATATTACTGTTCCTAATGATGTTGGTTAATAACCCTCCGAATTTTATGGGTTAACTTCCAAGGAATAGAGAGTTGAAGGCTAATCAATTAGATAAACCTAATTGGATTAAGTGCTGATTTTCAACCTGATTAACTTGACCTTTTTGGGCAAAAGGTTTCAAAACCGTTTGAGTGCGTTGACAAAGCGTTGACCGTTTTAGATTACTGTTCCTAATGATTTTGGTTAATAACCCTCCAAAGTTTATGGGTTAACTCCCAAGGAATAGAGAGTTGAAGGCTAATGAATTAGATAAACCTAATTGGATTAAGTGCTGATTTTCAACCTGATTAACTTGACCTTTTTGGGCAAACGGTTTCAAAACCGTTTGAGTGCATTGACCAAGCATTTAACGTTTGAGATTACTGTTACTAATTATGTTGGTTAATAACTCACCAAATTTGAGGGGTTAATTCTCAAGGAATCATGAGTTGAAGGCTAATGAATTGGGCAAACCCTAATTGAAATTAGTGCTGAAATTCCAATGAGTTAATTTGAGATTTTGGGTTGATTAGCCCAAACGGTCTCAAGACCGTTTGGGGATCACCCAAACGGTATCAAAACCGTTTGGGGGTCACCCAAGACCGTTTGGAGGTCTAGGGTGAAGTATGGATATGTGTTTGAAGATCCAAAGATGTGGTATGAACCCTAATCGGCTAAATGCTGATTTTGCAAGTGAATGAGATGATGTTTTGGGTTGATTGGCCCAAACGGTTTCAAAACCATTTTGGGATCACCCAAACGGTCTCAAGACCGTTTGGGGATCACCCAAGACCGTTTGGAGGTCTGGGGTTAAGTATAGTTGACCAATTGAAGGTCCAAAGGTACCAAATCATATTGCAATTAAGTGATGATTTGTTGATCAACTCGATAGACCAATCCTTGATGGAATTTCACTAGAATCCAAGGGTTGGATGAGCCAAACGGTCTCAAGACCGTTTGGAGCTCATCCAAATGGTCTCAAGACCGTTTGGAGGTCACCCACGACCGTTTGGAGGTCTAGGGGTAAGTATGGTTAAGTAATTGATGATCCAATGTTACAAAGTTAAAGTGTAATCAATTGCTGATTTGGTGATCAATCTAATGATCCAAACCTTAATTGGTTGACTTGGATTTTGGTGATATGATGGGAAAACGGTCTCAAGACCGTTTGGAGGTCATCCAAACGACCTCAAGACCGTTTTGGGTCAGGTCATACCCAATTTGGATGATGGTTCTATGGTTTCAAAGTAACTAGTCTTACATTGATTAGTATTAAAGGATCATCGATTCCAAACCCTAATTCATTAGAATCAAACCATAATTGATGAATAATTGAGGGTCAATTGAGGGTCAAATCAGTTTAAGGTTGAACTATTTAACTCAATTGAAGTATGAGGATAGGTCCAATTGATGATTGGTTCCATGAATTCAATGATTGAAGGAATCAATATTAAGAACCCTAAACCGATTGGTGCAGTTGAGACCATCCTTGGTCCATGCGGTTTTGAGGAGGTTTGGACCAAACGGTCTCAAGACCATTTGAGTCCAAAAGGTGTCAAGACCGTTTGGGACCAAACGGTTTCAAAACCATTTGGATTCATGCGGTTTCAAAACTGTTTGGAGGTTGAAAGTGTAAAACCGTTTGGAATCTTTTAAGGTCAAGAATGCTTAATGCTTTAAAGACTTAGATGGTTCAATGGTTGTTTAACCTAAACCCTGAAGACACCTAAAGTCATTAAGGGGTTAATTAATTAGTAAACTAATGTATGTTAGGGTCAATGGTGAAGATTACAAAAGTACCCTTAGTGGGTTAGTGTGACTAGTACCCTCGATCAGGTAAACCCTAATGACCTTAATGGTGATGACTTGACTTATGTTAGTCAAAGTTGAGTTGACTTAACCTAATCAAGAGTGATGTAAACATCATCTATTAGTAAGAGGAGAGAGAAGACTCCTAATATCAATAACAATCAAATAAGATACCTTTAAAATATATCAATACACACCAATAGGGTATGATCCTTCATAAGGAGATCATGGAAACCCTAATTATGGAGTTTATGAATCTTAACTTAATTTGAAGGTGTTAATGAAAGTAATCTTCATAAATAATGATGGTAAGACCTCAATTTACTGTAATGTGAATAGTAAACCCTAATTTTAGGGTAAATCATGTAATGTGAATAGTAAACCCTAATTCTAGGGGATTAACATGATGTGAAATAGTAGTCCCTAATGGAGGGATATTAATCATAAACCTAATCTAGGGGAGATGTGATATGAATAGAAACCCTAATTAATGAAAGGTAGGGTACTTTAACCCTAGGTTTGGGTTATGCTTTTAAGTATGAAACCCTTTTGAATGAATTATAATATGAGGAATCCTTATGCCTTATAAGTTTAAGGGGTTTAATAACCCTAATTGAGTTGAATAAACCCTAACCCTAGAAATCAACCATGGTGATGTAACATGGTCATGGTATGATGTTGATAGCACGACCGTGCAAGGGAGCACGGACGTGGTAGCTTTACTTTGCACAACCATGCAAGGTGGCACGACCGTGGTGTTCTATGAATAAATTGAAAAGAATTGGTATTGTGCTGATATTGTTATATATGCATGTCTTCAATTATGCTAATCATGCAGGTTGCTAGCAAAAGGTAATCATAGCTAGGCAAGGGTTATGATGTTTTATTCATTAAAAGCATTTTATAAGCTTTATGAATAATGATATACTATGTTGCCTGGTTTAAGAGATAACATATGAGAATGATGGGATGTAAGAGCCTTGAGTAATATTTACATTGTTACAATTAAGGTCATGCTATTAGATGACTTATGATGATTTAAGGGTTTGAACACCCCTATTCTTGAACCGTAATGATGAGATGGTTATGAAATGATAATTGATGTGAAATAAACTTGATACATTTAGTATTCTTCTTCTATAGCAGATGTTTTAATTGTTTATGTTTGAAAACATGCTTGATGCTAAAAGAATGCTAAAATTTACTTAAATAATCAAGTATGATCATATCATGTAGGGCCCTGACGATAGATCCATCATTGTCAGAGACCAAATGATGGTGAAACATGTTTTCCTAAGGGAACTCCTGGATCATATACTTTTGAGTATATGGGGGTTTATGGACGCGAATATCCTTACGTCCTAATGTAGGAATTGATGTAGGATGTACTATTAACCTATCAATCCTTCATTATATGTTTATACCAGGATGATGTATCACCAATCTCCCGAAGAAATCACCAATACCGCATCGATGAGAGATAAACAAGAGATCTTTCGATGACGAAGAGAGTACAAAATACCACTATAACTCTATAGCGAATTTCCAGAATACCCTGGATAGCTATCATAGCAGAGACACAAGATGTCCTGCAAGTAAATCCTCTTACCGACTGAGGAAGATGAGGTCATAAGAATCCAACTCTTTTGATGACCTATGTATGGTACCGACGCGATTTCATAATGGTCGGTTGGAGAATGAGTGGTATACCTCATCTCCGCAGGGCATAATAATGTTTGAAAATATAATCAGCCGTGTAGCATAATTGCTTAGGTTGAACTACGAGAAACAAATGTTTGATGTTACATAGTTTATATATGTTCTTCATATTCTTTAATGAGATATTCTTTAATATCCAATTAGATTATAATTGAAATGTTGTTTTACTGACATTAAACCTGTTGTTAAATGTTAGTAATCATACTGCTTAATGTTATTCCTTATTGTAATAACAAAGCTTCTGGCGAGAGTTATAACTCTCACTGGGACAATTGTTCAATTGTCTCACCCCCGTGGGATTCTTATTTTTAGGTAGACGCCAAGGACGAAGGAATCCATTTAAGAATGAGAAACAACAACATCAATAGTATTAGGGGCAGCAGTGAATCTCAGGTGGAGATACTGACTGTCAAGTCTTGTAGATAGTATGTCTTATGTCGTCTTTGTACTCTCAGGTCCTAGGAGTTAGTAGGTCTGAGGTTTTTGGCTTTAAGCCTCGAGATTTTGTTGTATCTTTCCTTGTACAGTTAGCAGGGCAATGGATGTATGTAATCACTCGAGAGGTGATTCCACAGAGATGTAATGTTAAAACATGATGTAAACTGTTTATCCTATTTCTTATAAAGAAGTTTTATGGATTAAAGATCTTTTCTTAAAAAATTTAATTTCTAGTGATTTTTCATTATTCCGTTGCTAGTTAAACAATCACTTCCATAGAGTTTACCGCTTCTGCATTAGTTAATCCTGTTTTCGCGAGACGGTCATCACACCAACCAAACTGTGACATGACAGTCACCTCAAGACGAGATAACTCAAAACTAAGTGTGGAAATAGAACTAAACATCCAGGTGACCACAAACACAATAATTTAAAACTGATCACTTATATATTCGCAACCGAAAACATATAGCATTCAAGTCCATAAACCATGCCACCTATACCTCATGTCAAACCATACAAGGTATTTACACCACTGTTCACTGGCCAACTTGCCAGAACCTGTTACAAAGATAGCATGTTCATGTATACCGACCATACATGTACAACCATCGCATACTACCAAAACCTTGTATCGATGTATAATGTCTAAAAACACCCCCAAGGACATGATAGTACAAGGATGACACATAGGACTCTACTACAAAACACTAGAAATATATCCAAGCTTCAATAGCTACTGCTTTCCTTGCTGCTTTTCCTCAACCACACAATCTCTACCTCGTCGTGAACGACCATCTAAAAGATGTGAGAACCCACAAAGTGAGACCAAAGTCCTAGAGAGAGATATAAATCTCTTCCAAAAACTATTATTAACACAGATAGATTACATAGTAGGAAGGAAATACTATTAATAGGATGAGTAGATTCAGCTAAATGATATACGCCATGTAGTTAACATTGTTTAAGTAATTTAAGCAACTATACTAATCAGTAGAGTGCCTTATACTTTTATAAGAAATAAGAGAAACATGTATAGCCTTTATCAACCAAACAATATTAGATCAAGTGGTCATCCAATGTGTATCATGTTTGACCCTAATAAGTTATACTACACGACTGTATCACATCTTTTATTGTGCCATGTGGAGATGACATATACCACTCATGATCCAACTACCCATTGGTAAGTCAAAATTAGTGCCATAAATGATCTGAGAGATTCAGGCTCCTATGATCTCCCACACCCTCATTAGTCTGAGTTTGCTGCAATGACATATAAAGTCAAATTCCAAAGTCAACCTAGTCTTCCATGGTATATATGCATGACACTAGTGAGATATGACCGCTGTCATTCTCTTGCCAGGGTATGATCACAACCATTCCTAAAAAATATATCATATGAGATACGACCTCAACCATTCTCCTATCGGGGTATGATCACAATCATCCTCAATATCTGTGATTGTGGATGCAAGGATATATCCCCAACTTGCACCCCCGCATATTCAACAATATGCGCCATGAGTTTCCAAAAGGAATTACTTGTAACACCATCTAACAAGTATTGACGCTAAAGATGGATCTATGGCTCAGGGAAACCTACATGAGTAGGGTTTCACTTGATTAGTTATTGCCAATTGGGTGTCTTTTAGTACATCAATCAAGTTACAATGTACAAACCCTAAACAAGCTTTACAAAGATAAGGGTAGGTTGCAATATTAGAAGATATAAAATGTATAAGATATAAACTTGTCACATCATCACATGATACCACTACCATACAAGGCAATCATCATTATCTCATCATCCTAGTATAATCATCCCTCATCACACCATTAGAGGATATCACCTCACATTAGATATTTGAGCCTCTACCATGTCATAAGACCCAATACATAGTTCTTGCATCATAACATTATCTCATCACAACATTATGTCATCACACCTCATTAAAGGCTCAAAATCATCACCTTGTGACATATAAGATATACCATAGCACTCACCAACTATGATGTACATTCAACCTGCAACATTAAGGTTATACAAGTAAGAGAGAAAAAATACTATGTTACATACTATTTATTAAACAAACTATGCAAGTACACTCTATGTCCATACTAGGGTTAGGGATCTCATAACAACCTTCCACACCAAACTCTAGGTACAAACTTACCACATTCTTGGAACACATTCAATCATACATTACAAACATGTAAACATCAATGTGTAGCAACCACATGGTACAACCATGTATGGAGACTGCTTCACACTCCATGTATTGCGACCATTAGGGTTATCCAACCATGGGTAGAGACCACAACACATGGGTCAAGGTAGAGACCAACACCAAACCATGAAATGCAATGACCAACTAAGCTAAACTCATGTAGCGACCATTAGGGTTAAGGTTATGGGTAGCCACCAACTACGATGATCCAGGTCTAGAGACCACCTTACACACCAAGCGTAGTGACCAAGACCATAGGTAGTGACCATATGTAGTTAACACTTTGTTGCGAACGCAACACCACCACTGGTAGCGGCCACCACATGATCAAATAAGGTAGTGACCCCAAAACATGTTGCAACCACAAAGCATAGTGATCAAAATAGGTTTAGGTTAGGGTTTGGTAGTGACCAACCCACACTAGGTAGAAACAATCACAAGGCTGATAACACTTCGACCGCAACAAGAACCATCATGGGTAGCAACCTCAAAGAATTATGGACACATGTTGACAGAAATAAAAGCATATCACCAAGAGCTCAAACGTCACTAAAGATAAAACACAATGAAAGATGATGATCAAAATGTTAAAACAAGTGTTACAAGGGTAAACATAGAAAAACAATGATGAGAGAGGGAAAACCATGCAACTTACTCATGCAACCAAAAATCAAAACCTCCAAAGTCATGCAAAACCAAACCAAAACATGATATCAAAACCAACAATCATGATGCATGCAAGAGACAACAATATCCACCACCATTAACATTTTGGGTACATGAATTAGGGTTTAGGATAAAGAGAAAACTATACAAGAACACCTCAAAATATTAAACCCTAAATCAAAGTAGCATTATCCATCCACTTATGATCACATTTTAGAGGTTAAATAGAAGCATGCAAGCAAGATAAGAGGTGCAATAATAGTAGAGGTGCAAGTTATATAACCTTCCTTGAAGAAGATCAAATCCAAGCCATGAAATCCAAGAGAAGGAAGGAAAAGAGACATGCTTGGAGCCACCTCCATGGCCAATTAAGGTCACCTCGGGAGAAGAAAACACACAAAGGTCATAGGAGATCAAAAGAGAAAGGGTAGAAACCCATTGTCTGAAAAGAAAGAAGAAATAGGGAAGCTTCATCTCACTTAGGTACTACCATGGTCAAACCATAGTCTTGACCTCTATGGAGAGAAGTTCCTAAAGATAGCCACCATGGTAACCCATACGACATGTTTGGTTTGCTGGAAAGGATTAAGAACGGATCTGTCAAAGGTTAGAATATGATGGCATATGAGTAGGTTAGGATACCTATTATCCTCTCCTACATTTGGATATGCAAAGGAAAATATTTCTATAACTATTTTTTCTTTGTCATCTTTTACCATTCAATTTCACAGAATATTACTGGTCATTAATCTATAGTTATTGTTACCTCAAATTGGTTGGTTTGTCGATTATGCATATTTCATGAAATCAAAATAGGATTCTAGCATGTTGTGTGGAAATTGTGGATTGGTGAGTAATATATAAACAAGGCACCAATCAAATCTCAAGTAGTCTATATCTAGTTGTAGGTGTATGCATAGGGGAACCTATCCCAAGGGGCTGACATAGAAGATGCAGAAAATTGATAAGAAATTATAAAAGATGGCTTCCAATGTGAGAAGTTGGGAGGCAAGAGACCCATCGACAGTGACACTGAGTCCCGTTAATCTTGAATGTAGAAGATTGAAGAGAGTTATCTTAATTCAAAGTTTTTTTTCAAGTCTGGGAAAGAAGTGCCGAGGTGACGTTAACAGTTGGGGTAGAAAAGGCAAGCCCGTCTGGGCATCGATGAATTAGGGTTTTGTCTATCTAGCCTAATACTTGGGGGGGACCTTGGTATGCATAAGTCCCAATTGAAGAGGACTCTCTAGCCATCAGTTTAAAAATCATGTCCCAGAAAAAAACAACCAAACGTGGGTTTGCAAAATAGAGAAGGAGCCCGATCCAATCCTACACCTAATACCAAATACCAAACATGTTGATAGTGTCATGGACAAGACAAGGAAGGATAATATAGGGTTCAAAGGAAATGAGATCAAGGCAAGGAAACTACTTACTAAGAAGGAGATCACCAAGAATCACCACAAAGGGGATGATCAAGCTCTAGGGTCACCACTAAAAAAACACTAGAGGGGGGGTGAATAGGGTTTTATGATTATTTTAAGATAATTTAACTCAAAGCAAGCAACCACAAAAAGATTGGACAAGGGGACAAGGATTTAGATTGGTTCCAACCTTAGAAAATACTAAGGCAGTCAATCCACTACCCGGTTGCTTACCCAATCGGGATTTTGAAAGAATCAAATTTTATTACCTCGCAAGGACTTTACATAAAATTACAATTCTTTCACCAAACCCTTCAGACAGCCTTCACCTAGAAGTAGTTGCACCAACCTTGAAGCAGCCTTCTTGAAGTAACTTCAAGCTCCCCCTTGAAGTAGCCTTCCTCTTGAAGTAGCTTCCCGTTGCAACAACCTTCTTGAAGTAGTCCGAAGTCCACCTTCTCCAGCGAGAAGAACCTTCTCCAATCCGTAGCCTCCAACCCTAGGAGTAGCAAGGAGAATACAAGAGATAAAAGGAACAAGAAGGAAAAATAGAAATTACAATACCACTTGTAGCTCAAGGCTTGATTTCCTATATCAAGCGTTTTGATCTCCTAACCAATGTATGTAGAAGTGTAAGTGCTGTGGATAGGAGATGATAGCCTATAGGACACAAAATTAGAGCAAGGAAATGAATAGCCAATGCTAGTGTTGCTCAATTGCTCAAAACAGATTGCCAATCGCAAGTGTAATCTCAAGTATATCACAAGTGTATATTAGTGAGTTTAGGTGTCCAAAGGCATGTCCTATTTATAGGAATGACCTACAAGTGATTAAGGACATTCTAGACACTTTCTAGGGGGTTCTTAGTGCTCAACTAGCCGTTATGTGTCCACTAATTGCATTTGCAACGACTAGTTAATTGACCCTGAAAAGTGCAGACAGAACTCTTCTCGATCGAAGATTTGTCGACCGAGAGTCCTTCTCGGTCAAATTTTTTTCGACCGAGGGACTTCCTGGAGCAAGTGTTTACAACATTCATTTCCAACTCCCAACCACCTTGTCTGCTGGGTCTAACGGCTAGTAGGGTCTATTCTCGATCGAAGATTTTGTCGACCGAGAGTTTCTCGGTCGAAGTTTTTGTCAACCGATATTTTCTCGATCGATGATTTGTCGACCGAGAATATTACTGACTCAATGTATTCATTTACTAAGTGTGTGTATCAATGTGCAATTGTGATACTATCTTGGGGAATGACCTATCTAAGTATTGTGAGTGGATAAGGAAGATCGAAACGCTTGATTTACATGATATCTAATTACTTGTACATTATATACTTGTACAAGCATTTACATTTGATTACAATCATGAAAATAAAGCAATTTTATCAAATTGTTCTTCCAAGTCTTTGTTATCCACCACCTTATATGCTTGTTCCTGAAATACTCAAATAGCACGTTAAAACCACAAGAATGAAATGTTTGTCATCATCAAAATAAAGGGATTATCATAATGTCCAATTTAGCCAACAACCACATGCAAAAGTGATCGGCCACCGAGCTCCAAGATCAACACCTTCTCCTGCTCCACCAAGCTGAAGGCCGAACACAAGAAATATGAGAGGAAGGAGAGAGAAAAGGGAATACTTGCATGTGAAAGAAAGAACATATATACTCAAGGGTAGGAGGGAGGTAAAGATCATGAGGTGTCAATATATAAGAGAACCAAAAGGACACATGTCCAACAAAGCCACGACCATGCAAACACCCACAACAAGCATGCATTAAAGGGTGATAAGAAAAATTCTTGGTAGAGAACACTAGGTCCACTACTAATCTTTGGTTGAAGCAAGACCAAGGCATGACATGGTAGCAACCGCTACACATGTCCACCTAAGACAAAGGTCAAAACACCAAGTCACCAATACAACCCTAGCTACCAAAAACCAAGGGCAAGACACCTAGGTCTCTACAAACACACCCAAGGAAGGTGATTTGGTCAAAGCACTCCAAGAAGACACCACACCAAGATTGCTACACTCAAGAAACTCAACATGGTTGACACCACTTGTAACATCCCTGACCTGGGTTATACTTTAAACCTAGGTGTTTTGATTAATAAAGGTGATTAAATGCTTAATATCATCTTGTGAAAAGTAATTAGGGCTCAAGAGGAACTTATGTTGCTTTCTAGTCCTTTTTTGAACATTGTTGAAATCAATGTTTTGTTTGTTTTGGACTAAAGTGAAAATTACCCAAGTTGAGGGGTTTATGTGCAAATTGTGCATGATAATATGTTCCTCATGTGTTGAAGAATCATGAGAGTGAAAATGATGCTGAGGTATGGCTTATGGAAGCCTGAACACTAAGAAAGAGCTGATAAAGCAATGTATGTGCATGAAAACCTAGTTTTGATGTAATGCGCAATTTACCCAAAACCTAGGGTGCAATATGTAATTTACCACTTCAATAAGGTCCCTAATGTTTCTTTCCATCATGTAGAGAAAAGCAAATGAGAGGGGCGCCTCATTTAAATTAAGTTGGAGGAGAGAGAATCTTGATATTAAAATAATCAAGATTTAATCCTAATTGAAACCCTAATTCGATTTAGGACAAAAATAAATGTATTAATTTAAGGGGATTCAACCAAAATTAAAATGGTTGAATTCAGATGTGTATGTGACGTCCTTGAGCTTTTCAAGGACCACGAAAATATCCAAGGGAGTGGATAACTCACACATAATTTTATAAGAAAAAGAAATATCCACTCACATATGGATATTAATATAATATGATTTAAGGTGCTTGATTTGCTTTTCTTTAAATCATGGATAATTGAGAGGAATAATAGGAAAACAAGATATCCTCATCTCTAAGGAAGATGAGGGAAAGAGGCAGCCACCTTTTTGGGATTAATTGTATTTTTGCAAAGTACATTCTCTCTCATTGAATTTTTATAAAAGAACCTTTTACAATCCAAATGGAAGGCTTTTTCGACCCCACTTCTTCTCCTTGCTTGGGAAACTACCAAGGGAGATTGGGAGGTTCAGTAGGACGACCCCCAACCTGTTGGTAATCTTCTTGACCTTGGTTCACCATGATTCCATGGTGGAAATCGAAAATAAATTATGGATTTCTTCCTATTTCGATCTCTTCTTCAATTCCAACCATTCCTTTTCACTCAAACCTTGAGGACGAGCCTTGGAATGGTGAAAGGAGTTGCATCCACCACTGTTTCCGTGGACATGGAGCTTTGGATCTCAATTGTAGGCGGTTTTTATAACTTGAACCCTTGATTTTGTTATTGCATTCAATTCCATATCAAATAATGATCTTTTCTACATTTACAATAACCGATTTGGTTGATGAATGAAATCACCATGGCAACCCCAGCAGGTTTCGTGAGTTCAGAGGTTGAAGATGATAATAAAACACCTCTCTAAATATCCAAAGAAAATGATCTTGTTTGGGTGCTCAAACGGTTTCCCAAACTGTTTGGGAGCAAACGGTTTCAAACCGTTTAGAAGCAAACGGTTTCACCAAACCGCATGAGACCAAACGGTTTCAAAACCGTTTGGGGGAGTTGACCAAGGGTTAACCGTTTTAGAATCCTGGTCCTAATTATGTTTATTGATAACCCACCAAATGTTATGGATTAATTACAATGGAATCATGAGTTGAAGGCTAATTAATTAGGCAAATCCTAATTGGATTAAGTGCTGATTTTCAACTTGATTGATTTGACTTTTTGGGTTAATTAGCCCAAACGGTTTCAAAACCATTTGGGAATCACCCAAACGGTCTCAAGACCGTTTGGAGGCAAGCCAAGAACGTTTGGAGGTCCAGGGTTGAGTATGGTTAAGTATTTGAAGATTCAAACATATGGTATAAACCCTAATCGGCTAAGTGCTAATTTTGCAATTGAATGAGTTGATACTTTGGGTTGATTGGCCCAAACGGTTTCAAAACCATTTGGGGATCACCCAAAAGGTCTCAAGACCGTTTGGGGATCACCCAAGACCGTTTGGAGGTCTAGGGTTAAGTATGGTTGACCAATTGAAGGTCTAAAGGTACCAAATCACTTTGCAATTAAGTGCTGATTTGATGATCAACTCAATAGCTCAAACCCTAATGATTTTTCACTAGAATCCAAGGGTTGGATGAGACAAACAGTCTCAAGACCGTTTGGAGGTCACCCAAGACCGTTTGGAGGTCTAGGGGTGAGTATGGTTAAGCAATTGATGATCCAATGATACTAAGTTAAAGTGTAATTAATTGCTGATTTGGTGATCAGTCCAATGATCCAAACCCTAATTGGTTGACTTGGATTTTGATGATGTGAAGGGAAAACGGTCTCAAGACCATTTAGTGGTCATCCAAACGACCTCAAGACCGTTTGGGGTCAGGTCATGTTCAATTTGGATGATGGTTCAATGGTTTCAAAGTAACTAATCTTACATTGATTAGTGTTGAAGGATCATCGATTCCAAACCCTAATTCAATTGATTCAAACCCTAATTGAGGGTCAAATCGGTTGAAGGTTGACCTATTTAACTCAATTGAAGTATGAGGATAGTTCTAATTGATGATTGGTTCCATGAATTCAATGATTGAAGGAATCAATATTGAGAACCCTAAACCAATTGGTGTAGTTGAGACCATCTTTGGTCCATGTGGTTTTGAGGAGGTTTGGACCAAATGGTCTCAAGACCGTTTGGGACCAAACGGTCTCAAGACCATTTGGGACCAAACAGTCTCAAGACCGTTTGAGTCCAAACGATCCCAAACCGTTTGTGCCCATGCGGTTTCAAAAGTCAAACTTGGGCAAACGGTCTTCACCTACTTGCTTTAGCAAACGGTCTTGAGTGTGCACCTTTACCAAATGGTTTCAAACCATTTGAGCTTTGAAAGACCAAGACCGTTTGTGGCTCAAGTAGTCAAGGTTGGTTGAGGATTCAATGGGTTAATCCATTCAAACACCTATTGTAATTGAAGATTCAATTGGTCAATTCAATTGGATACCTTATGTAATGAAGGTCCAATGTGATTGAATCTCTTAATAGTTAATATGATGAATTATCCATTGATCAAATGATGATTAGTAATGATAATCAATGAAGGTACAAAGGTTGAAACCCTAATAGTACCTAAGTGATTAGTTCCAATCAAGGGATGAACCCTAATTGTTTATAGGATCAATGACTCGGTACACTATGTTAATCATAGTTGTATGTACTTGATTGAACGGTTGATATGACCTAATCAAGTGAGAATATGTTAGCATGAATTCATACATGAATATGATTCATGTGGTGATTAAGGGTATGATCCTTAAGTAAATAGATCATGAAACCTTAATCATGAACATAAACCCTAATTGAAAGGTCTATTGAGTTCTAACCCTAATTGAGGGTGATTCCATGTGAAACCCTAATTGAGGGTGATTCCATGTGAAATCCTAGTTGAGGGTGATTCCATGAGAAACCCTGATTAAGAGTTGACATCACATGAAGCTCCAATGCTATGTTGTGATGAGAGGCCCTAAGAAGGGTGAAGGTATGTTAGACTTTAATATGGAGTCATAGTACATAAAGCCCTAATCTTGGACAATATGACAATGAATCATAATCCTAATTTTAAGTAAGGGTATAAAGAAACCCTAATGATGAGATATAAGGAATGACCTTATAAAGGTGAAACATTTCATTTGGTTGACTATAAGCAACTTTATTGTAAGCAATGTCTTTAGCATTAGTCAAGTCCATATCATTAAAGATAGTTGGACAATTCTAATGTGTGGCCCATGCATTATATGATAAGGGTGAGTGTTTAGTGGTGGAATGTATTAAGAAGGGAAATACCTTAATACAAGACAAGATGGTTAATTCCAAAGAATCTTATATGATGAGAAAGTGATACATCAAAATATGATGGTTATCACATTCATCATTTCAGGGTTTATATACCTTGTTGTATCCCAAATCTTATATATCCGAATAAGAAACATATGAAGTGTGTTATGCAACTATTACAATGAAATGTAATGAGTTGTTGCACTTGATGAGTGTTAATTAATGTACCTTGAGAATGGCGTTGAGCCCAAATGACGTGTATGATATAATCATACCATGATGAGGATGAGAAATGAACTCATACCTTGAATTGATAATCAATAATGCTATATGATGAAAGTAATGTTCTTGAATAATCAAATATGATACCTTTGAATTCCCCCGAGGTATGGATTAATGAATTAAGGGTTGGATTGATTATATAATCATGAACCCTAATTAATGAGAAAAGGGGAACCCTAACCCTGACTTGGGTAAAGGGAATGATAAGCCCTGTTTGATAGTGAACCCTAATTCCTGGACAAGAAATAATGGTGTTACTATTGTATCACATGATGTGATGAATATCTTGTATGACTGTGATCATACCTAATAACCATACAGATATTATGAGATGATGAATATAGCCAGGTTTGAGCTGTGACATTTATATAATAAATGTTGATTGGCCTTTTGTGCCTTGATGTTATTGTTGCTTAATGAAAGTAGCAATGTGCATGGATTTTATGAATCATATGAGTAAATTGTTTCCTAGAAAGAGGTGTAACATATTTTGTGGCCTTGTGAGCCAGGTGTGATGCTTGTGTAACAAGTATCATGAATGCCTTGGTCAGATGACCTGAAGGTGATAGTTACCTAATAGATGGTAATGATGCTCAATGATGAGTTAAGGGTTTGAATACCCAGAACCATATAATTATGGTGATGACATTGTGAAGGGATGAGAATCCCCAGTTTGAAATGAGGGACTAAGTTCCCAAGGTCTTTGAAAGACTGATAAGTATCTGATGAAAGTAGTACATTTTTCTTTATAGCATTGTTGTAGTAAGTCTTGTTTGAGAACTTGGCTGATGCTAAAAGAATACGAAAATGTACTTAATTAATCAAGTGAAATCTTTTCATGTAGAAGCCCTGACCATAGATCCATCATCGTCAAGAACAGGTGATGGTGAAACGGGTGCTCCGCGGCAAAACTCGGAACTCATATTTTAAATATGTGGGGGTAAATGGGCGAAAAATATCATTACGTCCGGTGAAGTGATTTGAGAGAAGGTAAACATAAAACCTCTCAATAATTGATGTGGATGGATGTATCACTAATCTCCTGATGATTGGGAGAGATGCCGTACACATCTTCCCATAATTCTTATGTCGGGGCGAGGAGATAAATATTAAATCTCTCGATGGCCGATGAGAGTGCAGTTGACGTTGTAACTCTATAGCGAAGTTCATGTATACCCTGGAAAGCTATCTTGAGTCACTACTACAGAAATTACTTATAAAGTCACTTTTCAAGGTGTCGGTTGTATACATAAACCGACACCTAAACTCTACAGTGTCGGTTTATAACATAAACCGACATCCAATCTGTGAAGGTCGACCAGACACGGGTATCACTTTTATTAAGTGTTGGTTAATTAATAAAAAACCGACACCTAAAATCAACCGCCAAAACAAAAATTCCAGCCAAAAAATTACCTCCAAAATTTGACATATGGCATCGGTTCATAAATAAATAACCGATGACTAAAGGTTATTCGCGAGACAGAAATAGGTTTCGGTTGTCTTTTAGTTAAAAACCGACGACTATAATCTAGTATAGGTGTCGGTTTTTGGAAAAGAACTGACACTGTTGGTTTTTTTGTCAGTTTTGTTCAATAACCGACGCTTATTGTCAACTTAATAGCACCAGCACGAGTGACTCTTCCCCTTTCTCTGTTGCATTCCCGATTTCAGTTAGGTCCGGCGATTATTTCTCGTCGCCGCTCAGTGCTGCCGCCGCGTTGCTGCTGTCCTCTCGTCGCCGCCGTTGGTCGTTGACTGTCCTCTCGTCGCCGCCGCCGGTAGAAGCAGCTACGGTGCTCTCCTCGTCACCGCCGCCCCCGCCGGTAGAAGCAACTTTTCTCCTCCGCCAGCTTCCTACAAGGTAACCCACAAAAGCTTCACCCCCTTTTCTCCTCTGCCTTGCTTTTCTCTGCCGCCGCCGACCTGGAACTCACCCAGGCGGTGCCTAAGCAGGTGCCAGGGCACGCCTAGGGTCCCAAGCCCAAGTGCCCTGCCTAGCTAGGCCTCTGGGCGGATGCTTGGGCGGCGCCAGGGCACGTTTAGGCTGCTGCTGGGGTTTGGATTCATCTACTGGATGCCCAAAACATGCACTGATTTCACCAAGTCACCCCAAAAGCCATGAAAAATATTCTGATTGTGTTTATTTATGTACTGATTTCACCAAGCTAGTGGATTTTTTTTTAAAGTTATTTACTGATTGTGTTTATTTAATTATGTACTGATACATATGTGCTATACCAATCTGATAGTCCATGATAGAACAAAGCATAATGATGTTGACTGCAACTTTGTGCGTCATGCTATTCTGAATTAAGTGTATATTTACTTCATAATTGAATGTTTAAGTAAGTTATAGATATCTTGATGATGAACTATAATGCACACATGTGACATGCTTGGAATGTAAATGATGAACTGTAATGCACACATGTTTAACTTGTTTCATTGTTGAGTATATTGAGAATCCTAATCACCCTTCTTGCTTAATGATGAACTGTAATGCACACGTGACATGCTTGGAATGTAAATGATGAACTTTTCCCTAAATTGCCTAGATCTTAGGGTATCTCTAGATCTTAGGGTATCTCTACCATCCTAACTATGAAATTGGTAACTTGTTTCCTTTTTGAGTATATTGACAATGTTAATCACCTAACTTGAAGAACTAGGATATGAATGATGAAACTAGGATTGTAGGTATAAGAATGACAGCACACGTATTTGTTGGCCTAGAAACCCGTCCAAGATTTACTCATTAGGAGTAAATCTTGGATAGTCCCCAGTTTGGGACTGTTCTTTAACACCTAATCTCACTTAGGATGTAAGTGTATAATGTGTATTGGGTTTTTGAGAAAATTTCAGTAGCATTTCCCCATTTGTTCTCTAAGTACATATGTACTTAGAGAACAAGAGGGAAATGCTGCCGAAATTTTCTCGAAAACCCAATACACATTATACACTTACTAGTGAGATTAGGTGGTCAAGAATGGGATAGGTGGTACACATTTATTATATATAAGAATGACAACACATGTATTTGTTGGCCTAGAAACCCGTCCAAGATTTACTCATTAGGAGTAAATCTTAGATAGTCCCCGGTTTGGGACTGTTCTTGAACACCTAATCTTGCTTAGGATGTAAGTGTATAATGTGTATTGGGCTTTCAAGAAAATTTCGGCAGCATTTTCCCGTTTGTTCTCTAAGTACATATGTACTTGGAGAACAGCGGGGAAATGCTGCCGAAATTTTCTTGAAAACCCAATACACATTATACACTTACTAGTGAGATTAGGTGTTCAAGGATGGGATAGGTGGTACATGTACATTTATTATATATAAGAATGACATCACATGTATTTGTTAACCCTAGACCATAATCTTGTTGTAATATATACTTGTTTTCTCTTTGATCATAGAGCTTTACAATTTTGTTGTGATATATACTTTGTTGTAATAATGTGAACTTTACAATGTGAGCTTTACACTTTGAATTACTACTTTACAATGCGAACTTTACAATTTGAATGTGAATTTGCAGATGGCTGACCATTCTCCTGATGACCATGTTGATGACTACCGTGAGGGTGAGGACATCAATGCGCCGCCTCACAATGTAAGTTTTAAAAATATATCATATATTTATATCTATATGTCCATTTATAGTTATATCTTGTAAATGTGAATTATTTTGTCAAATTTTAGGTTGATGATGCACAGGTACCATCTGAAGCACTTGAGGCACTGAAGGGATTTATGTGTGAGTTATTATCAATTTGCAATTCTATTTTGTAGATTACTAAATTTTTGGATACTAGTTAATAGAAATTCTATTTTGCAGAGTATATTTGAATTGGATGAAAAGTTGCATCGTAAATGCGTGATGCAACACTGTGGGAGAGTCTTAAGGAACTATAGGACAAATCTCACTAGAGAATACATAAAAGAATCCGACAAGAGGAAGAAGACAGCCACTGAACAGTGGAACTTCCTGGACAAAGAAGAATGGGACGCGTTTGTCGCTTCAAGACAAACTGATGAATTCAAGGTATTAGGCATCAGTCTCAATCTCATTAATTAATATATGTTGTATTCACTTATTCAAGATTAACATTTAGTGTTACTAACCAAATCATTAATTTGCATACTAACTAGGCCCTCAGTGAGGCACAAAGATCAAGGCGTGCACTGAATGTGCATGACCACATAATGGGTCCAAAGGGGTATGCAGGCGTTCGCCAAAGACTACAGGCTGAGGCTACTGCTACTCAGTCTGCTGCTACTCAGGAGTCCTCTACCATAGGTAGCACACCTCTGCCTCGCCATGATGTCTGGATAGCTGGGAGGCAAAATAAGAAGGGAGAAATAACTAAGGCCGCAACTGTTGAGGCGGCTGCAAAAATGGTAAAATACAACTCTTACAACAATCATTCGAATATTGATTATTTGTGTTGTTTACTTAAGTACAAATTTTTGTTTTGGCGATTAGCGGGAGCTGCACGAGCTGAGGAAACAAGGAAAGTTCATCCCTGAGGGAACAAAGGATGAATTGACAGTTGCTCTGGGTAACCCAGAGCATCCTGGACGTGTTAGGGCTGCAGGCGCTGGTGTGGGCATCAAATCTTTTTTTGGGTCATCCCAGCGCAAACATGTCCCAAAAGCGGGACTTTCACAAGAAGAGGTAACATATTCTTTCTTTATAATGTTACTGTAAAAGAGAATTCAAAAATTAGAATTTGACGTTTCTTTTATCCATGTATAGGTGGATAAGCTATTTGACAGGAAACTCGAAGAAGCAATGAAAAAGTGGCAGGCATCTGAGACTGCCACTTACCAGACAATACCTACTGCAGACTCTACTCCTACTCCTACTGCAGAGGTTGGGAGTAATCCTGTAGAACCACCACCTAGCACATCCACTGTAAGTATTTTTATGACATAGTAACTAGTTTTTTAATTCAAGATGATACGTATATATGAAATTGTAGTCGTTTCAAAAAAAGATGATATATATATATATATATGTATATAACATTCTTTACACAAAACTTTGTAGGGGTTGAAGCCATGCCGTCTAAAAAGTAAAGAATATGTTGTGGCAGAGGCGTCGGCTTACCCATCCCTACCAGGGGAAACGTGTCACGGGTCTCCAGTACCAGCTGGTTGGATTCGGGTGAGCCCGATACATATATTCCCCCAATTTCTGGAACTTCCACTGCCATATGCCCACCCAGATTGTGAAACGCTTGGTGAGGCAGTAGGCGGAGTGATATTGTGGCTAAAAGCGGATGTCTTCTTTACTGATAAGGTATGGTAAATTTACATTACATTCAATTGTTAGTGTGTGTATATGCTGGCAGTTGATCTGAAATTATATATATATATACAGGTTAAAAAGAAGACACCCACAACATCTAGGCCTCCACTTCCACCTCCTGCATTACCTAGTTGGGTTCCACAGGACCTACCTATCCCGTTAGGTCCTAACTGTAGGGGTATGGCAGTATGGTTAGGGGAACATGATATAAACTCCCCTATAACTGTTTCTTTTGATTCAGATTCTATAGGTCAGTCATACGAAACAAAACTATTTATACAAGATATATTGGAGTTGTTTCGATATGATTGGCTAAATACATCTGTAATAGAGCTATGGATAAGGTGAGATATTCTTTATACATCCATATACCTTGTGTATGATCTGGTGATCTGGTTTCTTATTTATTAATGCATGCGTAATTAATACATATTTTGCAGCTACTTAGACAACATATGTGCAGATTTTGGATTCAAACATGTAGGGTTTTTGATTCCATCCTTGATTAGTCTAGTAGCTAAAGACCCTACATCAGTTCAACAATACTGCTGTGAGTCTTTTTCAAATTTTGCTGTAAAAAAAAAGACGGTGATAATGGCTCCATTCAATGTAGAGTAAGTTTACTTTGCTTATTATAATTTGGACTTAAGAAAATTACATTTTATTGTGGATTTTGAGTTATTAATTTTTAACTTTTTTTCCTCTAGGGGTAGGCATTGGGAGTTATTGGTTATTGCCCCCGAGACGTTCACTGTGTATTATCTAGATCCTAAGGGGGGTAAATTGAATACAAGATTTGGACACATAATGAAAATGGCAATATTTCGGTTAGAAATATTTCATTTTTCATATCCGTTAACATATGTTATTGCATTACTATTTAATTGCAATGTTCTGTGTTACATTAACATGTAGGGGTTTTGAGGAGTACAAAAAGGCTGGAGGAAAGGTCCCCACGAAATAGAACCAGCCAATAATTTGGAAGAACGTGCAAGTAAGTTCCCGATTGCAATATATGTATATATTATTTATGTGAACAATGCTTAATTAGTTGTATTTTTTAATATTTTGTATGTTTGAATTTATAGTGTGCTACACAAGACAACGGATGGGCATGTAGATACTATGTCATGCGATATATGCACATGCTTGTCAAATATGCCACAATGGACATCGATTGTATTGCTCAGGTATTATATAGTCTCATTAGATAATATGATCGAAATATATCAATCTTATTTATAGCTCATTAATTATATATATACATCATTCTCTTTACAGGTGTTTAAAGCTGACCCCATTACAGGAAAAGACTTACCAAATGTTAATGCTCCCTATACAATGGGAGAATTAAATGAAGTAAGAGAAGAATGGGCAACAGCCATACAATTAGTGGGGGCTTTAAAATATAATTGGGATCCTTATAGCGAATAATGACTAAACAATGATACTTTGTAAATGAATTTCTGAATTATAATATATGTGTGAATGTTTCTACATGTCTGGATGTTTCTACATGTGTATGAGTGAAAATGAATGAAAGTGTTGGTTTCTATATGAATGTTTCTACATGTGTGAATGTGAATGAATGGAACTACAAATTGCTAGCATGTGTGAATGTTTATAAATGTGTGAAAATAAAATGGAACTGCAGGTTGCATTGCTAAATGCATGTGCTACTTTTTTATTGTTAATTTTGCAGGTTTGCGGCCTGTTGTCGGCTGATATCAATGGATGTCGTAAAACCTGTAGTTCATAACTGAACTGAACAGGTTTCTCATCCTGCGACCAGCCACAGCAGGTCTGCAGACTCACAGGAAAAAAAAACCAATAGGCGTCGGTTATTTGTAAATAACCGACACATAATGATATAGTGTCAGTGTTCCTACAATAAACCGACGTCTATGTCCTTAACACCATGACCGTTCTAGACAGCACGGCCGTGGGGCGAAGATATATGGTGTCAGTTTTTTACTTATAACCGACACTGATAGTTCCCAAGATGGCGCCCTTTCTGTGGCACGAAGGGTTTGGGCGTCGGTTTTTAACTAATAACCGACGCTTATAGTCCCATGATGGCGCGTTTTCTGTGGCGCACGAAGAGTTTGGGTGTCGGTTTTGGAACCGACGCCTTATGGGTGGACTTTTAGTGTCGCCCACATAGGTGTCGCTTAGAAACCGACACTAAAGGCTTTAAATAACCGACACTAAAGGTAGGTTCTGTAGTAGTGAGTAGTTAGCACAGTCCTGCTTATTGTCCTGCACTGACCAGGATGTGAGAGGTCATGGGAATCCATCTCTTCCATTGACCTATGCATGGTACCAATTTCGACTTCGCAATGGTCGGTTGGAGTATGAGCGGTATACCTCATCTCCTCAGGGCATAAGTGTGTTTGTAAAATGAAATCAGCCATATAGCATGTTTGCTTAAGGATTGAATATGGAAATTTATTGGCTGATGTTACATTCTGTTATATATCTGTAGTTCATTGATGTTATTCATATCTGTTGTATTCATTACAAATAGATGAATGAGCTATGAGTCTACCATGAGTAGATGCAATATTATCCTTGAAAAAGGAGATTACTTCACTCTATTCATATAGTGATTTACCTACTGTTGATTTAATATATAAATCCTTCTGCTCAGTTCAGTTAATAAACTGCTATAACAATGTTTTGGCGGAGAGTTATATCTCCCACTGGGACAATTTACAATTGTCTCACCCCTGTGGGATCCAACTTTTTAGGTGGACGCGGACAAAGAAGCAGAATCCCATTGTAGGGAATGGACAGCAGCTGTAACAACAAGGAAAACAGTAATATCTCAAGTGGAGATATTACCTGTCAAGTTATGTAGTTAGAAAGTCCTATGTGTCGTCTCTGTACTCTCAGGTCCTCGGAGTTTTGAGTTAGTGTTTTTGATGAATCGATCTAAGGTTTTGGCTTGATGCCTCGGGATTGTATACTGTCTGTATGTAATGTTCATAAGGCAGTTGATGATGTAGTCTCTGAAAAGAGATGGTACAAGTTATGTACGTTTGAACCAGCATGTAAATGTTATACAATGGTTCTTGATGGAAAAGATTTCCAATGTGTGGATCTCTTTGTAAAAAGTTTTAATTTTCAGTGATTTTCAGTAATCCGCTGCAAATAATTCGCTTCTGCTTAAGTTAATATTTTTTTGTGAGTTGGATGCCACACCACTACCCATGCAAAACCATGCAAACTCTAGATTAACACGTGATCTCCCCTCTTCATCCAAAGATGATAAGACACCCCTAAGCACCATACTCTTTCTATCTCTCTCATGATGCCAAAGAGCAAGAGTCACAATTGACATGTGACAAATTGCAAGGTAAACCCTCAACATGGGTAAACTACAACTTGGTCCAAACAAGCATACATATAGCATAGCAAGCTCAAATATCATCCAAACTGGACCAAACTGAAAAAATAAGCATGTCACATGTTATTAAGGTGCATCACATGGAGATTACCCAATTGCTAATTTGATGAGGAAACCTAGGGGGAGAAGGGGACGAGGGGGATGTGGCGAGGACGGCGATGGCGGCGCTGGTGATGCCAGGGAAATGGATCCCGAAGGGAGTTTTGTGAGTAGGAGCCAGGGAAATCATGCTGTGGCGGAGACAGAAAGGAGGCCGACGACAGATATGTCTATACCGGAACTGGGTTTCGAGTTCCATGTTGCAGGAATGCGGGGGTCTGGAGGGACTACCCAAGGCAACCAAACGGACCGATCTGCTAATGAGGAGGGCCCCGGGAAGAGCCAGTCAAGTATGGACAAGGAGCAGGCAAGCGGTGGAATAGCTGTACGGGCCGGAGGCGACACACCGCTCCAAGCCTCGTTTAGCGAGGTAGTCTCGGGACAGATCGATCCTCGCAACCAAAGTGGATTTGTGGATAAGCTCTTTGAAGACTGGCTACCGGAGGAGGCTGTATCCCTAACGACGGTGGAGAGAGTCCCTTCCATGTCAATATTACCAGAACCAGAAGACGCCCTCATCGTGTTGTGGCGATATGCGGTTGTCGTGAGGCTTCTGGGGGCGGAAATAGGGTATATGACCCTACGCGACAGACTGAAGGTCCTATGGAGGATTGTGGGAAGATTTAATATGTATGAGCTCGATCTGGGGCATTTTGTGGTGCAACTATCATGCAAACAATATTACGAAGCAGCTCTTACCGGCGGTCCATGGGAGATCTTGGGACGGAACCTGTTGGTTTGGGACTGGCTCCCTACTTTCAAGCCGAAAGGAGAAGCACCAGCACAAATTGTTACGTGGGTACGAATTCTAGATTTACCCCTCCACCTATATGTTCCTACTATATTTGACTTCATCGGTAGGGCGCTGGGAAAATTAATCAAGGTCGACATCCATACGTCTAATCGCTCCCGCAACAAGTTTGCCAGATTAGCTATTGAGATCGACACCACGAGACCTTTTATCCCATTCATCCTCGTCAATGAGGTGGAGTATGACATTGAGTATGAGGGCTTCGCGTGGGTGTGTGCAAAATGTGGGGAGGAAGGTCATGTCTCAAAGGACTGCAGATATGAGGAAACAAAAGAGCCGGCGCTGAGAGCGGAAGGTGAACAAAAAGCCAACAGGAAACCGGCTGAGCAACCACAGGAGGTCCAACAATGGCAGACACAGAGGAAAAGGGGCGGAAGGAAACTATGCTCGACCCGGGTGGACAACGCAGCAGCAACAAATTCGGAAGGAGAAAACCATTTTGCCACGTTGGGCGAGGAAGACAGCACAAAATCGATCCCGATGGAGAATAATACAGAAAACCAGGCAGAAGGCAGCCAAAACATTAGACGTAGTACCAAAGTTTGGAAGACGAAAGTGGCAGAGGCCCCAACTAAAGCATAGGAGGTTTTGGGGAATATCACCAACATGCAGGTGGACATCTTGGCTAATACATAGAGTCATGCAGCTGTGAATCCTAGCGTGGATGAAGTCGTGGAGGTTATCAATGTCGAACCGGTGGACGATTCTGTTGTTACAGGTGAGAGTCTATAAAAGCGAGCGGAGGAAGTGCTTCCATCCAAGATAGTGGAGGTTAACAATGCGATAGCATCCTTACATATCACTGATGGTCGTAGAACAAGAGGCAATGCGACCAAAATGAAGCGGAAGGGGAGAATACAACATACTCTTCCAAAAGAGAACCCATGACGGCGGAGCAAGCAGGTGCAGCCTGATCCGGAGAACGAGTTAAGCCTGGAAGAAGAGGAGGTACAGATGGCGAAGGAAGACCAAGATCAAAATAAGGAAAACCAAAATCCTCTGAACACGTCCTAAGCGAGATAGGAACTGATCAAAGCCTATCATTAATGTTGGATATTCTGTGTTGGAATATAAGAGGAATAGCCAGAGAAGACAGTAAAAGAGCCCTGAAGGAACACATTAAACAATATAAGCCCAAGATAATAGGTATCCTGGAGCCTTGGATTAGCGGAGAAAAAGCTACTAGAACTATAAAACAACTTGGCTTCTCCAATTCTTTTAGAGTGGAGGCTCGAGGTTTTTCTGGCGGGATCTGGATATGTTGGAACAATCATGATTGCAACATTGAGATTGTCAACTATCACAGACAGTTCGTTATCTGCTGCTTGAACAAGGAGATCTTAGTCACATTTATCTATGTGAGTCCACATATCACTATAAGAAAATTCATTTGGAAACACCTTATTAAGATGGGGAACAACTTCGAGTTACCATGGGTAGCTCTTGGCGACTTCAATACTACTGTGAACCCAGAGGAAAGAAATGGGTCAGACCACTATAATTACAATGAGGCAAGGGTGTTTCACGAAACCTTGCTGGATGCTGGTCTTACTGATTTGGGGTTCTCGGGACCCAGGTTCACGTTCAAAAGAGGAGTGCTACAACAATGCCTTGATAGAGCGGTGGCCAACGATGCTTTTATTCAACAATATTCCTAGTTTTTGGTCATTCATCTACATCGAACACCGTCAGATCATAGCCCTATTCTTATCAAGGCTAACAGGAAGAAGATTCATAATCAGCGCTTCATAGCTAGAGTGGCACGGTCCTCCGATCAGAAATTTAAATCTTTGCTGCAAGCTATTTGGCAAGGTGGAAATGAGTTCAACAATTCCCTAATGTGCACGAAAGAGCAGATCATTCGTTGGGACCGTACTGCAAAGGAAAATCAGAGAAAGAAGAAATCCTGCCTTATTAGAAATATCACTAACCTGGAAAAAGAGCTTGCCGATGCATACAACCACATTACTGATGATATTTACTTATCTATGCAGGATGAACTGTCCGACATTCTAAAGTTGGAAGAAGAAGAGCTTAAGCAAAAAAGTCATTTGAACTGGTTGAAGAATGGAGACGTGAATACCAAGTTCTATCATGCCTACATCAACCAACGAAAGAGAAAGAATTCCATTGCCAAACTCAAAAATGCAGACAACATATGGGTGTCCACTGATTCTGACCTTCAAAATTTGGTTCGTGATCATTTCCAACAACTGCTTACGGAGACAGATTTTAATCGTAGAAGACACATGATGGCAATACCAGGCAGTTTTATTCGTCTTGACAAAGGCCAGCAGAACCGAGTAGGAGCCAAACCAAGTGAAGCCGAAGCATTTTCCATTCTCAAGGACATGAATCATTATAAGGCCGCTGGGCCTGATGGAATCAATGGATTGTTCGTCTTGAAGAATTGGCAGATTATCAAGAACTTAGTGCTACACACTTTGAATAACGCACTAGCAGGGAGAACGCTGAGTAAGGATTTGTGCAATTCAACAATTATGCTGATTCCTAAAGTCCCTAACCCCGAATCATGTGAGCAGTTGCGGCCAATTTCTTTAAATAACATCTGTCTGAAATTAGCATCCAAAATCATAGTGGAACACCTCAAAGGTTTTATGCAGGCGTGGATTGGACCATCCCAACACAGCTTTGTACCGGGTCGGCGGATTACGGATAATATTGCAATGACCCAGGAGGTCATCCATAATATGAAGAAGAAAACGGGGGGGGGGGGTAAATATATGGCGATCAAAGTTGATTTATCTAAGGCCTATGATAGGCTGTCTTGGGAATTTATTTCTGACACTTTACAAAAGCTTGCTCTTCCTCCAAACATTGCACGGTATATTATGAACTCGATAACAATTGGGGAGTTTTCGGTTCTTTGGAACGACAATCTCACAAAGGCTTTTAAAGAGAGTACGAGTCTACACCAGGGAGACCCCCTCTCACCATATATATTTGTGTTGTGCATCGAGCGTCTAAGTCAAATGATTGAACAGCTCGTCGGTAGTAAGAAATGGAAGCCCGTATCTATTGGGAGAAGTGTATTGAAATTATCCCACTTATGTTTCACGGACAACCTCATACTTTTTAGTAAGGCGTCGAGCAACCAGATGAGAGTCATCAAAAACTATTTCAAAGAGTTCGGGGAGGCATCGGGCCAATCCATATCTATCAAGAAAACACATATCTTCTTCTCTGCTAGTGTATCCATACGTACAAGATAGAAGGTAATCAGAATAGGTTCGTTCAAAGAAACATCAGATCTCGGAAGATATCTCGGTGTCCCCATCATCCATTCGAGAGTCAACAAACGAACATATGCCGACATTCTAAACCGAGTCGAAAGTCGGATAAATAGTTGGGCAGCAAGAAGTCTCTCTTTTGCAGGTCGATGTTGTTTGGTGAAGGCCACGCTTACATCCATCCCCACGTATACCATGCAGACTGCACAAATTCCACTGGGACTCTGTGATAGAATCAATGGCAACATCAGGAAATTCATATGGGGCAGAAGTCAGAATGTGCATCCTATACCACTTGTTGCGTGGAACAAAGTGACTTGTAGGAAGATGGATGGCGGTTTGGGCATACGAACTATGAGGGAATGGAATCTAGCTCTTTTAATGAAGAACGCATGGGAAGCGTTGATAGCCAGATCCACTATGTGGTGCAGATATATGAAACCAAAATATGACCAATACACAGGCGGTAACCTTCCCAATGTATCCAGATTGGCGAAGGTTGTGCTAAAAGGAAAGACCTTCATCGAGGAGCATACCTACAGGGAGGTGATGAATTGTATGGATACGAACTTCTGGAGAGACCGCTGGTGTTCTGAGGAGAACATATTAGAAGAGCTGGCTATCTGTCCGATTCCACCTGAGTTGGTTGATCTGCAGGTTGCCAGCGTCAGCCTGGGCGATGGAGAATGGGACATGGAGTTTCTAGAGCATTGGCTCCCCAAGAATGGTGTTTACATGGTCACGACTATCGTTTCTCCCAAACCACAGGATGAGAAGGATGCTTTGGTGTGGAGGGATACCATGGACGGTTTGTTTTCAACCAAGTCAGCATACAAGATGTTGAGACGACCACGTGATCTGTGAACAGAAGGTGAGTGGGACATCTTATGGAAATCAAGGGTGGTGGCAAAGATCAAACACTTCCTATGGCTACTGATGCACGAAGCCCTTCTTACTAACCAGAAGTGAGTGCACTGCCATATGTCTACTGATTCTAGGTGCGCACGCTGCCACGAGTTTGAGGAGACTAATCTTCATGCAATTCGAGACTGTAAACACTCTAAAATTGTGTGGGAGAAACTGTTTAGAGGTGACATGTCCCCTTCCTTCTTCACGACTGACACTCGCCCATGGATAACTCAAGGGATGCGGCTAGCAGGGGACAAATAGATTTTATTCATGGTCACCTTCTGGTACCTCTGGCACTATAGAAATAAGCACATATTCGAGAAGATTGTCAAACCTACAGAACATATCTGCCATGTCATTCTGTCAGAGGTCACTACAACGGTGAGGGCATGGTAGAGAGAGGATACTGTTTTGATGGGACAACCATTCGTAAGTACTGAAGCTAGTTGGGAAAAGCCGTTTGCTGGGAGACTAAAATTGAATGTAGACGCAGCCATTCTCAGAAGGAAAAGTGCGGAAGCTATGATACTATGGACCGATACTGGTGACTGGAAGTGGGGTTTTGGCACGCTGGCATCCAATGTTCAATCACATGTTCACGGTGAGCTGCTAGCTTTGCTCTACGCATTGCAGAAGGTAGAGGAGCTGAGGTTGGAAGAGCTAGATATACAGTCCGACTGCAAGCTGGCAATCAATGCAGTAATGTGACAATCTGTCGAGCACCCCCACCCCAGACATAGGCGGATCATCCATGGTTGTCAACAGATTATGGCCAGACATGGGCAATGGAAACTCTCCCATATTCAGAGAACTTGTAACAAAGTCGCGGATGGTCTAGCAAAGTATCACGTCAGAAATAAACAAGGGTCGTTTCACTACACTAGTCCACCCGAGGCGATCCTCACTTGGCTAGAAAAAGACAAATGTAATGGTAGTAGTACTACCATGTTTTCTTCGCAATCTATTCCTTGTATGCTTAATTCATTAAATTTGCCTACAAGAGGAGAGCAGGATGAATAAGAGGATCTCCTAACTTACCAAAAAAAAAGGTGCATCACATGATTAGATTAACGTTTAAGCATCTTATTAAAAAAAGAAAGCATGATCAAGCACTAATCTAGGTCAGGGGTCTTACATCATATAGGAAGATTGAATTGTGAACTGTGGGTAACAAGACCTCAAGGCCACACAAAATTTAGTTCCTATACAATTCACATTCCACAAGGAGGAAAATTCACTTAACCCTAGTTTAATTGTTGCAGTTATTGATTTGTAGCAATTAGGATAGGTACGTAAGCGATGGCCATGAAACCCAAATTTCCTAGTATTATCTTAATATTGATTAAATCATTTGTTTAGTTTGATCTTTCCTGTGCAATCCTTAATTCAACCCTTAGTTCACAACCATTCTCAAACATTTTTTTTAAATATTGTTCTCAATGATTGATTTTGAAAGAGATTTCTTAACAACGTTGCATTTTGGGTTCAACCCTTTACTATATTGTGATTGACTAGTCTGCTTGTAGTTGAGTTAGTTGCAATTGTGACAAATACTTTAAAACCTAGGATAATTTTCACAAGGAATTTGTGTGCAAAAATAACATAGTGGGGGACACTGAATCCATTATAACATTCACAAAGGATGGTCTGATATTATCCAACCACAAGTTAGCCAAAGACCAAAAGAAGTAAAAAATCTAGTAGATGAATTCCAAAGATTTCATAATATTCTACAGCAATTAATAACTACAAAATATATTTGTGGTGTATTTCAAGAGGGAAGGCAAGGATAAATAGTTTGGGGTCACCATAATACATGATTTTATGTACATTATTTAACAAGGAAAAAATGAATAACTCAATAATAAAAAATCAAGGACCCAATACATTCATTCAAAGAAAAAGGCCCAATATTTTTCACAACCAGGTCTCAAGGAGATCTGAATTCTCAACTTCTAGCAAGGAAAGATATTCCATGTTATTATGGAATTTTTTTTGATTTGGAATTACTAGGTGAATGTTCATCATTACTACATTGTGTGACAATATGTTTGTATTTTGTTCATCTTAGGTCTTTGCATTTCTAAGTCATATGATGCATAATATATTATGGTGTATATCATCATGTAATTATCTAATATATCCCCCACAAGATTATACAAATATACTTGTATTGTAAAAGTACATTATGGTATATCTTGCATATACTTATGGATTGAAAATGAAAAGTTCATAGAATGGACTATAATTATCTCATCTCATCCTTCCCATGTTCATTTCTTAGCATTCATAAGCGTAATTATTTTCCCTTTAATTATGTGGATACTCTTACTACATGTTAATATGAAAAATTCTTCAATTGAGATACAAGAATATAGTCCAAGGAAATAGATTACTTAGTTGTATTTTTCCATGATTTTTCTATTGATTTTAACCATTCTTTATGTTCTTTACATTATCCATTTTACCGTCTTATGTGTTAATTCATTCCATTAAGAACTTAAGTCATGATATACTTATTTGAGTGTATTTTCATTTCTCATATCAATATCTATAGTTGGCAATGATGTGCATTACTAGTTTATAGTTTGTTTGATAACTATTTTCCCAAGTTTTCATTTATCTTTTCCCTACTAGTTATTCATGGATTTATTGATCCGTATATTGTAGTTGGTTGGAAGAACACAAGAGTAAGGAAATAGGATGTACCACTTATCGTACAGGGACCTAACCATATTGTTCCTGAGTTCAACTAAGGGCATCATGGTTTTTCTTCCCATGGGTCGACATTGACATAAGAGGTACTTTCTACCAGAGTTAGTTGGCTGCTAGGTCAGTGCAAGGTTGAACGAGAGTAGGTCATTTCTATTCTGGAGCAAGGAGGGGAATGATAGGCTTACAAAAGGGTATATTCTAATTTGGGGTGATTGTCAAAGTCAAGGGGAAGACACTACACCAAGAATGTGAGGCATGTTAAGGTCTGAACATCATTAGACTTTATAACAAACTAAGGAATATGAAGCATGGTTTTTTATCCTCTATGCTTATTTATAGGATCAAGGAAGTGTTGAGGCAGTAGATTGAACATCTAGGTTGGCAATGGAGGTTTTAGTCAATACTAAGGTGGCTGGATGAGGGGCAACAATTTCACATGTGTATTCATCTTCTTGGATGATCGTTGATGGCAGTTCAATTTCTAGAAGCAAAAGCTCCTTAAAACCATATCATCATGGTAAAGGTTGAGAAGATAGAGTCATATAACTTTAAATTGGAGGAAAATTATGGAGAAATGAGGAGAAATAGATTGCCAACCTTCCTGAATAATTGATGGCCACATCACCAGGGCATTGGGGATGCAGATCGTAGGATCAAACCCCTACTTTGACCGTGCATTAAAGTCATTTTGGGTGTTATTTAAATAAATTTAAGAGTTTATATCTCCTAAGTCATTAATCCTTTTGACCTAAAATTTTCTCCACATATTTAATTGGTATTACTTTAAATTTTAAAAATCCCAGCTTTTAGATGGTCAATGGGTCTATTCTTTTATTAGGCTCAAATACAGATACCTAGCAATCAAGAATATATTTTTATATCATTCCAATAGTTCATAATTGGTTTAAACTATTTAATAATGGGTGTCAGAGGTGATTTTATATAAATAAGGCATAATTATATTTTGATGCTCAAGGTCTAAGATAAATCAAATTAAGTGCAAATGTACATAGAAATTTAGCAACAATAATTTTCAATTGGGGATAATTATGAATATAGCTCAAAAATTGATTTAGTGCCTATACATCACTATGTTACAAAGCTACAAATAGGTGTCTCAACCCTACAAAATGTATTGAAAAGGAATAACATCAAAGAGACTGTGGGAGGGAGTGGCGCCGATCTAGGGTTTCCTAGGCGATCTGGTGACCAGGAAGACGATGGCGACCCAGGAGAAACGAGAGGAGGCACGATTCCTTTAGGGAACACAGGCTTGCACTTACGCTATGCGAGCCAAAGAAACCAGAACGATACTGCACCGGAGGGCCAACGGAAGCAAGACCAGCAAGGGTCCGTGATGGAAATCAAAAGAGGAGAAGGAGGCACTGACTTCCCACCACTGGGCAGCCCAGACCAGACAGATCCTACAAGGAGTACCGGGGAAGCAAATGCTGGGCAGACAGACCAACCACTATGTTATAAAGCGGCCGTCGTCGGGAATCAAGATAACTCGCATGGATATATACATATTGATGCGGATAAAATGGGGATCAAACTGCAATAAGAAGATATCATCATAACCGAAGAGGGAGGATTCCCAGCCTTTAACCTAACGGCAGAAGCATGCACGAATCTCCTGAAACCGTGGCAATATGCCGTGGTCGTCAAACTCATTGCACGCGACATAGGCTACATGACCCTGCGGGACAAGATCCGCCTTTTATGGGCGCCTGACGGTGGATACAACCTGATAGATTTGGACAATGACTACTATCTTGTACAACTGCAGAAGCTTAATGACTGCCTCAAAGCCCTAACCGGAGGACCGTGGCCAAAGTTTGGGTCGTACTTGACAGTACAATGATGGAATCCTACCTTCTCACTCGAGAAAGTGCACCCGTAATTCTTTGTCGCGTGAGTCAGAATCCCTAACCTGCCTATTCATCTGTATCAAGAAACTCTGCTGGAAGCTATAGGGAACAAGATTGGCAAGACAATCAGGGTTGATACTAACACCATGAGCCAACGTAGGGGGAAGTTCGCGAGGATCGCGGTTGAGTTGCAAATAGGGAAGCCGCTAATACCTGCAGTATATGTGTAAGGAAAACATCTTATGGTCCAGTGCAAGAACATCCCGTATATATGTCTTCGCTGTGGACATGCTGGGCATGAGGAGAGGGAGTGCGTGAACAAACCTCAACCACAGGAAACTACGGGGGGGGGGGAAGGTATGACAGAAGAAAGGAGGGACAGAAACAAGAAATCTATGGAGGCATTTGCGGAGACGATACATGCCCAGCCTACGGTGCGTAGGCCACGACGTAAACCACAGGAGCAGACCGTCGCCAAGAAGGTGAGCACCCACAATCGCTTCGTCAATTTGGACACAGCCGAAATTGAAGAAATACTGGAGTCTGAGAATGAGATGCCACTAGAGATTGAGGAAGTAGCTGAGCGAATCACGAGAATTGACTGGAGTACAAGAAAGCAAAACTCAAGGAGGGAGAAGAAGAACAACAACAATGACCAGCGCATTCCGTTGAAGGAATCTAATGGGGGCAACGAACCCTCACAAAGCCGACACCATACCGCCCAGAACCAGAAGAACAAAGGAAAGGAGAACGATCACTTAGCAGTGGTGTTGACAGGAGATGAAACAGTCGCCGGCCGCCCCAGTCCAGGGATGACGGACATCAATAACCTTCAAGTTAGCCCATTCGTAATCGGAGCTTCTGGCCCTCTAAAACCTCGCACATTTTCCTTTCCTGGGAGGGGAAGTGCAGGGGTTCACCTACGGAATAGGAAGATACCGGCTCTGCCTGATCTACTGGACCCTGGCTCTAAGAAGAGGGGTCGCAAGGGCATGAAGCAAACAACAGAACTGATGGAGGAAGAGGAAGGCGGACCAAACCCCAACCCTTTTTAAATGAATGTTCTCTGTTGGAATGTGCAAGATATCTGCCACAAAGATACCCAAGGGGCAGATAAAGAACTGGTCAGGAAGCATAGGATCTCGATCCTGGTTATTATTGAGCCACGCACCAGCGGTGTACAGGCGGAAACTATCATTCGGAAGTTGGACTTCCCCTACTCACATAGAGTAGAAGCCATTGGCTACTCGGGAGGCATCTCGCTCCTATGGAACAATTCTATTTCGGATATGGAGGTCATCCTCAGTCACAGGTAGTTTATACACTGTCGGGTTGAGAACAAATACTACTTGACGTTCGTCTATGGTAGCAAAGAAAGGGTAGGAAGGAGACTCCTGTGGCAGCACCTCCACGCCATCGCTCAATCTGTCACAAGTCCTTGGGTTGTGATGGGTGACTTCAATGCCTATCTTCTTGCGGATGAGATAACTGGTGGCTTGGGCCATGACCGCAGAAGCTGCGTCGATTTTAATGATGCTCTCCATGCTGCTGGCCTTATTGAACTTGAAACATGCGGCCCGCGCATGACCTTCAAATGAGGATTGCTTCAGGAGAAGCTCGATCGAATCTTGGGGAACAAGGCTTGGCTAGAGATGAGCTCTAGGTGCAAGGCGGAAGTGGTTGAGCGGCTCCGTTCAGACCACGCACCTCTCCTCCTGAAGATGGAATCACCAGGGAGACGTCAGCAAACAAGAATTTGTATCACTACTAAAGCGAGCTGGAAAAACACTGAAGGATTCAAACACTTACTCAATGAGGAATGGCCACACAATATGGATTTCACTACTGCTGCTGCATCTTTCCTCACCAAGGCAGCAGCCTGGAACAATGATGAACAGAGGAAAAGAATCCGCTCCAAAAGAGCACTGTAGACACGGCTGCTTCTTGCCCAGGAACAACTTGCACACACATATGAGCCGGAGCTAGAAAACATGGTTTTGGACCTTCAATTCCAACTCAATGAATTGCTCAATAAGGAGGAACTTGATTGGCAACAACGAGCACACTGTGACTGGCTCCGTGCAGGTGACAAGAATACGAAATTTTTTCATGCTTTTGTTAAAGAGCGAAAATGGAGGAACAAAATTACCCGACTGAAAGACGAAGGCGGCATCTGGTATGACAATGAAGATGACATCCAAACCTTAATTGTGAGGTATTTCCGGAATCTTTACACTGAAGACAACCTGGGCGGTAGAGGCCATTGGTGTGCATCATATACGGGTGCCTTCCCAACACTAACAGCAACACAAGGTGCCTTACTGGAGAGAATACCTGATGAAGAGGAAGTTCGTAGAGCCTTGTTCTCAATGGAGAAATTCAAATCTCCTGGACCGGACAGAGTGGACTCTAATTTTCTACAATGTAACTGGAACGTTATTAAAACTTCCCTAACTTCCTTTGTCTACAATATTTTCGTAGGAAATCAATGGGACAGAAATGCCGCCAACGCGTTAATGGTCCTAATTCCCAAGAAGAACAAGCTGGAAACGTGTGCTCAACTCAGACCCATATCCTTGAACAATGCGTGCATGAAGGTGGTGATGAAGATCATTGTGACCCGCATCCAACCACACCTAAATGGCTGGATCAACCCAGCTCAATCAAGCTTCATCCCAGGAAGGAGAATCAGTGACAATACAATCCTAGTCCAGGAGGTCATACATTCGATGGAGAAGAAGAGATCCAAATATCATTTGATGGCGATTCAGTTGGATTTAGCTAAAGCTTACGACAGGATGAATTGGGAGTTTATCGAAGACACTCTCCGATGCACACCCATTCCTAGCAAGCTCGTGTCTATTATCATGGATGTGATCTCCTCCGGGACAACTACCATTTTGTGGCAAGGTCAAGAGACAGAGGCCTTCCAACCATCCAGGGGAGTACGGCAAGGTGACCCGTTGTCACCTTATATCTTTGCTTTGTGCCTAGATCATCTTAGCCAAGCCATTGAAGAATCAGTAGCCCGGGGTAGATGGAGGCCAGCCACTTTCAACGCACGCAAGACCAGTGTTTCACATGTCTGCTTTGCAGACGATATCATGCTTTTTGGTAAAGCGTCCCTCACTCAAGCTCAAGTCATGAGCAAGTGTCTCAAGGAGTTTGAGAACACATCTGGGCAGAAGCTTGCTAAAGAGAAATCAAGGGTCTTCTTCAGCAAGGGGACTACTCCAGCTACTCGAAGACGCATCTACAGAAAGCTTGGAATCACTGAAACGAGTGAAATTGGAAAACACTTGGGCGTTCCAATTATTCATCACAGGAAAACAAAGGACATATATATTTCCATTACAAACGCCATCGATAATAAGATAGCGGGATGGGCGAATAGATGCCTATCTTTGGCAGGTAGGATCACTTTGGCAAAGTCGGTCTTAACACACTCCTCTACATATTTGATGCAAACGACGGCTATTCCCCTTACAGTCTGTGACAAAATTGATCAACTGATTCGACGCTTCGTGTGGTCCGGCACGACAGAGAAGAAGGGTATCGCCTTGGTGGCATGGAACAAGGTCATAGCCCCCATCGATCAGGGCGGCATGGGCATTCGTAGTGCGAGGGAGCAGAACAAGGCCTTACTAATGAAGCTTGCTTGGGAATTCATCAATTACAGAACGGCAAAATGGGTTAAAATGATGACCCATAAGTATAGAAGGGGTGACACCTTTGCCTCGAATGCCTCCCCTATCTGGAGAGCACTCCGACCTCTCATCCTGGAAGTCAAGTAGGTTGCTACACGTACGATTGGTGATGGGCAGGACATAAACGCCTGGACTGATGCCTGGACTAGGCGTGGCCGGATACCGAGCCTCAAGGTAGGGAGGATAGTGCCCACTAGTTTGCACGACCTCACAGTAAACGCCATGGTTATGGACGACAGAACATGGGACAAGGACTTCATTACAGAATGGTTCAGCCCAGAGTCGGTGGAGGAGATTCTCTTGACGGGTGCTCCTCACCCCGAGGGAGGATGGGATGGCTGGTTCTGGCCCATCGGTAGTTTCAGACGGTTCACTACGGCGAGCGCCTACTCGAAGATTATCCAAATGCGAGCTCACTCATCTGATGGACAGTGGACAACCATTGCCAAAGCGTTGGTCCCTCAATGCGTTCGCGTGTTTGGGTGGCTCTTGGGTCACGACCGGCTCCTTACGAATCAATTAAGGTACATCCGCCAAATGACCAGCGACGCCTCTTGTAAGAGGTGCGGGCAGGAGGAAACAACGCTACATTCTGTGCGGGACTGCAACGACAGTCATTGAACATGGGAGCTCATTGCCTCTCACTTGCCTTTAGAGTTCTTCGCTCCTAACACCATTGTAGAGTGGCTTACCCTTAACTTCAAACCCCAACATGGTGCAGAGGCTTGGCGCCATACCTTCCTCTATACATGTTGGATGCTTTGGAAGCACATGAATGAATATGTGTTTACTGACCGTAGCACACCTGTTGAAGTTCTTGTCGCAAGGATCCGAAGCGAGATACGATCCTACTCGGAAGCAACTGTTAGCCACAGAAGGCTGGAAGACATAAAGAAAGATACGCACCTGGCTGCGTTGCACTGTCCCAGATCTGACGTTTACCTTAACGTAGACGTTGCAGTGGACAATGTGAAAGATATCATCTGTACTAGCTGGATCTTGCGGAATCATCTAGGAGTATGGATTGAAGGCAGAGCCCGGATCATTCGTGGAAGGGATCCACTGGAGGGAGAGATGCAAGCCATTCTTTTGGGACTTGATGTCTTGATTGAACGGGGAGATGCTTCGCCATGTCTCATTTCAGATTCCCAACTCTCAGTCAAGATTCTCCAAGATGATGCAGAAGCACCACCATATCTGACCAGTTTGAAGCATGCAGGAATGCGGAAAATGTGAGCTATCTACAGATGCAGGCTAATCCATTGTGGACGAGAATTCAACCGCCTTGCTGATAAGCTGGCAAAGTGGTTCTTGAAGAAACCAGCTCCCAATATTAGATTATCCTCCTATCCCCAAGAGTTGTCATCTATTTATGCTAGTGAATGCTATCCCAACACTCCGCCTTGGATCTGCCAAGAGCGAGGACAGGCAATAGCAAATAGTCTTTATATCGGTTTGATTTAATAAAAGAAGTGCTTTGGCCAAAAAAAAAAAGGAATAACATCAAATGGAATGAAGAGGTTAAAAAGGTTTTTATAAATTAAGGAGTGTGTGACAACACCTCATGTATTAACTATATCGAACTTTGAACATGAATTCATTATTGAATCAAGTACATCATGATTGGTTGTAGCTGTTGTACTAATGCACATGGGTAGATCTATCAATTTTTTTTCTTAGCCTTGAATGGGAACCCATTGGGGGTCTACATATGAGAAGAAAATCCTTGACATCTTACTAGTAGTAACAAAATGGAGACACTATACAATCACTATAAAGTTCACAACTAGGACAAATTAGATGATTATTAATCATACAATGGAGTAAAGTGTACAGACACCAAATGACAAAATTAGTAATTTAGTTGTTGGGATACCACTATGAGATCAAATCAAAAGTGGTGAATGTCAATAGAGTGGATCACGTTCTATCAAAAAATAATAATAATTTAAAGACCTGGATGGGGGTGGCCAAAGCCTCGAGTTTTGTTTCAGTCATTTTCCTATACCGTAGTGGTTGGAGGGGGTCAATTTGTTGACAACTAATTAACTCATCTTAACTAAAATGAAGACGTGGGAAGATGGAGACCTACACTAGAATGAGCTCCAAGTGAAGACTATCATCATTTTCAAAAATGGGAAGGTAATACACAATGTTGAATGAGAGTTGAGAAATAAGGCCCTGCTTGAACTGTACAACACATTAATTGGAGGATATTTGGGATTTGAAAAACATTGAATAAGATTAGATAAGTTTTTTTATGGAAATAATGGAGGGGTCAACTAAATAAGTATATCCGTGAATGTTAAAATGTTAAGAGAATACGTTTTAAAATTGTCTCCTTAATGGGTTTCTACAAATATTACCCATTCCTTCTCAAATATAGTTAGATTTGGAAAATAATCTCTTAGATGCACTACATTTATCTGAAGGCTACTATGTTTTATTGGTATTTGTAGATAGATTGACAAAGGAATCCCATTTATTATCCATTAAGCATTCTTATGATGCTAAACGTTTACTGGATATCTTTATTGAGAGAGTTATTGTGCATCATGACATGCCCCAATTCACAATTTGAGATAGAGATACCATTTTATAGTGTTTTCTGGAAAGAATTCTACAAACTCCAAGGCACCTATCTAAATATGAGAACACATTATCACCATCTAGTGCATGATCAATGTGATTTTTGAATAAAAACTTGCAATACCATATTAGATGATTTTTTGCCTCAAACCCCATGAGTGCGCAGACCACTTAGCTTGGGCGAATTGGTTACCTCCCCACATTCTTCCACTGAGGTGTCACTATATGAGATAGTATGTGGGATACCTCCACCAACCTTGATGTTAGATATACGAGGTCAATTAAATGTAGTTGTTGTGGAAGCTATATGGAGAACAAGGAGTGAGATGTTGGAGTTGTTGACACACAATCCAAAGAACACATTATAGAATGAAAAAGTTTGCAGCCATTGAGTGATCTCAATAGGTGAGATAGAGTATCTGAAAATTCCATTATGTAGAAAAGGGTCCATGGTTCAATGAGGGAAGACTAAGCTAATCCACTATATCATGAACCTTTTTAAGTAATAAAATGGTCTGCATAGTGGCCTACATAATCAAGCTACCTTCAAAAACATTAACTCATCTTGTTTTTTATGTTTATTACTTAAAAGAAGTTGGGTCAAGCCACCATAGGAGGGATCGATCTTCTGGAGTTAACAATTGGCATTCCTTTCACTAGAGAAGGTGTTATATAGGAGGATGGGTCATGGATAAGGTAGAACACATGTAGTGATTGAAGTCCTAGTATAGTGGTCAGGAAAAGATATTTCAAAAGCAACTAGGACAACTTTAGAATGAATATATATATATATATATATATATATATATATATATATATATATATATATATATATATATATACACACACACTCACACACACTCCTATATTTGAAGGTGATCCAATTTGAAGTGTTGCTATGTTGGTCTTTAGTCAATGTTGAGGACTAGGTTTGTCTAAAGGAGGTGGGTATTTTTTTACACATCACTGTCAACAAAAATACTAAAGGTTAACACCATCTCCAAGTAATTAGGAGTCAGATGAGTTGATAAGTCTGTTATCAATGACCATCTGGTTAAGTGGATAGACAATTACATAAGGGTCATGTGAGAGGCCAATTAGTTAGATATCGGTCGAATCTCAACAATAAATTAATTGGTTCTTGACAAGTAGTTAGTTCGAGTTAAGCTGATGTGGCTATTTGGTATGAGATAAGGCTAAGAGGTGAGTAAGTTTTACCAGCCCAAACCCATTATGGGTATTATATTTCAATCACATTGATTTCAATCAATAAAATCTCTCTCTTTAAACTCTACCCTCCCTATATCTCTCTTTTCTCCTTCTTTGAATCAGGATATATATATATATATATATATATATATATATATATATATATACACACCTATCATCATAGATCCTGTAAGAGGAGATCCAAGCAGACTATAAGTCCCACCAATATCGCTACTACCTTTGTAGTAGCAGTGAAGCACCTACTTTCACCTTCACGAACATACACCGATCACCTGCCAACAAACACCAGGAAATGCCAGCCAAAAGCAGTCATAGTGGCCCCTCATAGACAACATTTGACCTGCAATCCAACCCAATTTGGCCATATCACCCTAGAATCCTAGCTCAAAGGGACTGCATCAGTTGGCCCCCAAATGGACTAGCCAACCTCCCAGTCCGATGCAGCTCATAGGAGCACAAAGCAATTTGTTCAACTACACAAGGCAAATGAAACAAGTTGTCTGAGGCTCTCTCCTATCTCCACAACTGATCCACCTGCATTAGCTAATCAAATCCATTGATGCAAATGTACTAAGGTATACATTTTTAAATTTGCAACTTCAAAATATTTCCTTAAGAAAAATTTGATCATATCACATTCTCACCATATTAAAAGAATATGTGCATTATCACAAAGTATGATTTCATTTTTAATTAACTCCAAAAAGATATAGATTAAATCTAGTAAATAATGCAATTAAGGAAAATAAGGCAAGATTAGGGCAAAGCTAGGTCCATGACCTTACAGATACACCCCATTCATAGACAATATTTACCTTAAGATCTAGCACTGAAATTTATATTTAAGATTTTAGACACTGACTAATATAATGAAAATGATGTGATACTAGCGGCAAAAGGTTTGCAATGCGTCACTTGTCATGTCAACAATCTGTACTAAAGTAAAAGTTTGATTGATAAAATGAGTTGTAGGTGGAATAAGGAAGTATACATTTTATTCTTAAGAAAAGTTAGAAACTTACTCCTCTCTAATCCATTATGATAGTGATGTGACAACCACTGTGTAGGTTCCCATGCTAAAGAAATTTTTTATTCTAAAAAAAATTTGCTAGTCATATTGTGGTGAAAACATGCTCTTTCCGAAATATAGGAGCTGATCGTAGCCCAACCGTAGAGATTTTGTAGGTGGGAGTATACTTCTCTTTATCATGTTGATGTATCGTCCTCACAAAGAGTCCTTATACTTAATGTGATTTTATTTGATCCCCACCTTATTAAGACCCAATCAACAATATCCCTCTAGATTAATCTAAAGTTGGCGGTGGTCCTCCAAGCAAATTCAATGATTTGTAATTTTTTAATATATGTTCGTTGTGTGTCTTCTTTATGTTCCATATTTGATTTTGGAGCGAGAATATCAGACTGAGTATAATTTTTTTATATAATAAAAACTTATCTAGTCAACTATATTTATATATAATAAAACAAGTTAATACACATCAATCACCTATTTTTTCATATACATAATTTATTTTTCTCATGTATATCATATATCTATACGTCTTACATATACTATTATAATTTAGGATAAATAATGAAGTTAAATTTGGATAATGTATCCAATTTGATTCAATTTGTATGCTTCAATAATAATATATGTCACACGTCTAAATCATAAATTTAATGTATACATGTTTACTGTATTGAAAATCAAATGCATTATTCACTTCGAATTCCAACAGATTATAGGCCTAATATTCAATACCTAATATTATAACAAGGAACATACTAGGAAACGTTGGAGCTTATAACAATTAATTTTGGTTAAAAGGTTATACTTTAAGGATGTACCACCCTAAAAACATTCAATGGTCTTTGTGTGTATAGCCTTGAACTGCCTTTATACAGACATGCATCCTTGTTTTCCATTTGACAACTACTTTATGCGGGTGACGGAAATATTAAACCGTGACCTTTATAGTTTCTCCGTGCTTGTCAATGTGTGGTTTCTTGTGCTTCTATTGGAAGGTTGTAGAAGCACATTTGTAAATTGGTCGTGGCGATTTGTAGTTTGCAAATACAATCTCCTCATACCCAGATTGTGGTCTTCTAACATGGTCTGCTAACTTTTCAAGTCGGAAGCTACCAGATTCGAAGACCTTTTTTAAATTCTAAGGTTAAAACGATAAGATGAGCACTAACATTATTTGCAACGTAAGCCCTGTTATGGTCAAATCACCAAAATAATCTGTGGGTGCTGCCGCTCCCAGCTTATTGGTCATATTAAATTCGAGTAAAATAAAACAGAAAATGGGTGTTAAAATTATCTTAAATAATGGGGCCGTTGTGAGCAGGAAGCTAGCTTCAAAGAAAAGAATAAAAGAAGGTTGGGCGACCACCCCGTTACCGCCGTCCTTTACACTTTTGTTTTCCATAATTATTTTATGCCCCAGCTCGTAGCCAGCGCACACGTGGGCCTACCACCGTGGTGCGTGTGGCCATGATCGAATGACCTTGCTCGAGTGCTCCAATTGGGGTGAGATGATTTTAATCTTTTCTTTTTGGGTTTTGACGTCTTGAATTATGGATAGATTTTTGCTCAAGAAGCTGGTGGGTGCGTGAGGTTTGTTGTGGCTGTTTGGTCCCCCCCCCCCCCCACCCCCAACACACACACACAGAAATCTAGTTTGCTTATTTATAAATGAACGTATATCACTGTTAAACTTTACTGCAAACAACACATGTTATTCTCGCAATTGAGAAGAATGGTCAGGCATACACTATGTGAAAGGAATGAAATCTTACTATATCGATTCTCGTTAGAAAAGAGGGGCACCACCATATATGAACCTTTGAGATGTTTAGGTCTGCAAAGTCCTTCGGCCACACGACATTAACCATCGTCTATTTCCGTTCCTCTACCTCTTCATGTAATTACCGTAATGCCCGTTACCGCCATAATCGCCATTGTCATTTGTCAGGAGTACCAGTGTATATATCTTATATTTGTTTTCTACCACTGCTATACCTTTGCACTATAAAAGGCATCGTCACTATAGAGCCATGTCTGTCACTCTCATTTGCTAAATTCTGGTATTTCCCTAGCCCAAACCACTAGGAACGCTTTTGTGAGACACCTTTTATCAATTATGGATGATATAAGCACTCATTTTCTAATTTAAAAAAAATCATTTAGACCCTTGGTTATAAATTAAAATTATTTTTCTGGTTCAACCTTTTCCTGTATTTGCAATCTTCAATGCCAACCACAACGACTTAACATATTGAATGCTGCACATCAGCATGGATGGGTGTCTTCCTGCTCCGTCCCTCTCCATTCCTTATAACTATCTTTTTTCCTTCTTCTATTGATCTGAATAGAAAACGAGATGTCTTCACATGTTGACCTAAGCAATGTCATCATCAACAACAGTTAAGGGGGAAAAGGAAAGTTTTGAAAGAAAGAACGTGTAGGTAGTCGAGGAGGAAAATGAAATTGGCAGTGAAAGTATGTCATAACACTATTTGGGAGAAGGATGGAAACTGGTGTACACTGAGACGGGCTGAGGAGGGTGCGTCATGCACTGGCTCCGTCATTTACCAGCACCAAACAACATTCGATGACACCGACTTTGGAGAAGGGAGGGGGGATAAGGGGTGTGGAAGGTAGAGACTGCGAAAAGGGGATAAGGTTATTGGATGAGCTTTTTGATCCAGGGGTGTGGGCTGTTCGCAACGCAACCCAACAAAGTTGAGCGAGGAGAGGGTCCTTGATTGAGCATCCAACGGCCTAAAATCGAATCATTGGTTGGTCCCCCATCCCTCATTTTCACGCATAGGGTCAAGGTACTGTGTTTGTGTGATTCGTGGATTCCTTGTCGGTAATGGGAATCCAGGCGTGGGGGCCATGACGTTTCTTCCCTAATGGACGACGGCCCCATGGGGCTGTGATTTGGACATGGGAACAACCTCTTGGCTTGGCTTTGCTCATCCCTCACCCATTGACAATGGCTCATGGGTCACCAAAGGTTCGTTTGGAGTTGGGAGTGTGGTCCCCAGTACAGAAGAAAAAGCTTTTCTTCGATACTGTTGGAGGTCATTAGGTTGTCTAATCCCCCCATCCTAGACGCTTCTATTCTGTAATGTAATTAGGGTGTTTTTCCCTCGTTCTGCCATTTGTCGTTCTGTTGTGGGCTGTGGCCGTGGACAGGCCACCCGTGCTGTGTAAATATTAATTTAAGGTGTATAAGACAAAAATTAAGATAGTCGATTAAAAACCACCTCCTACCCCTGATTGTATAATTGCCGATATCCAAACTGACAGCACGGATTCGCTTAGGAAAATATAATTTTTTAAAATGCTTGAAATGCACGCCTTTGAATGGAAAATGACGGGTGATTTGATCGAAAGCAGCTCACAAAAACTCCTTTCTGGAGTCTTCCTTTTGCCCGCTCCCTGTTTAAGGATAGAGATTGATTCATAAAACTAAGCATTAGCGGGCTTAACAAGAATATATATTAGCGATTATTCTAATATTCAACCAACGAAAAAGAAATCTCTCCGTGTGGGTCCATTCATATGTCTTTGCCACCTCTACACCCCCACCCACACATGATGTAGAGTATATTATCCTGTGTGCTACGTGTGTGTATTCGTTCGCTGGGGAAAGAAGATTTGCTAATAAGAATTAGCGTGCTGGACCTGTTGTGGCACAGCTGCCGCAGCATCTGCACCCAAAGATTCGTGCTGGACAGGTGTGCTCCTCTCATATGGGAAGCGAGAACACGTTCGATTTGGCGTAGTAGTAGTCGCGCATTAGTTTGGTTGATGCTTGTGAAAACTCGTGTTGATTATGTCTGGATCGGCGATATTGCGCAGAAATACAAGAAAAAGATGGAGAGAGCAGGAGGAATGCTGGTCAGTTGAACATGTTTGATCGGTAAATCCTTAATTGTAAGTTGCGGATTCCATACTTAGTTGAGCACCCGACGAAAAGAATTATAGCATAATGGCTCTCTTTCGAAGTTGTGATAAAATTAGATCTCTCCTACAATGCTAATAATTTAGTGGGAATATTGCATAATTGCATTTTTAATCATGTTTCGGATGCAATTCTGTGAAGTATAATAAATACTAAAGAATACAACACTGTGTCCATCGCTTAAGTTGCTATAACCCTTGGCGCATGGTAGATCAAAGATGGAGCTAGATATTTGAACTTCACTAAAAATTAGTTCCCACTGGAACTAGATTTGTAATTTGCTAGGATGCTCTGTTCTTCGCTGGCTAGGAGAAGGGGGTCATGGTGATCATACCAACGTTCCTGATATGCAAATAGGACAAAGATGGATTCTTGAATGATGGGATTTAGCTATTTAAAAGAGGCCTTGATGCATTGACGATCCTATGGGAATACTGTGGATAATGTTTTATATAATTTTTTCTTCTATTTTCCTTGATCAAAAAATATTCTTATCTATACTTATAGGAAAGAGTCTGGGAGGTGTTTTGATGTAATTTTTTTTATGAATTTTCAGTTTCAAATTAGTATTTTCCATTCAACATTATGTTTATTGCAACCAAGACTGGGGAGGTGGAGAACTTGGCCGCTCTTACATGACACCTAGAAAATCCACTTAGTGACGTTTCCAGCACAAGGAATCGTCCTAATTCATTTTATCCATGTCTTATCCTTTCAGTGATGTTCTTCTTCTTCCTTAACATTATATTTGTTACGAAATTGATTAAAACATGTTTCCATAGCTATCTTCCATCCTACCTGACCTATGATACAATCACACTACTACAGAAGTGGCCTTTGGCGTCGGTCGTTTAACCCCATTTGGCGTCGGTTTTCGACCGACGCCTATGTGGGCGCCGCTAAAGGTCGAACACTTCGGCGTCGGTTGTTTAACCGACGCCTATTTAACCTATCAGCGTCGGTCGTTTAGTAGATAACCGACGCCAAAAGGGTTCGCGCCACATAAAACGGTGTCAGCTAGGGCACTTTCTGCGTCGGTTATTTACTAACGGACCGACGCCTATATTGCTTATAGCGTCGGTTATCTACTAAATAACCGACGCATAAAGTGTCCTAAATGACGCCATTTTTTGTGGCGCGAACACTTTTGGCGTCAGTTATATACCAAAACACCGACGCCTCTAATTTAAATAGGCGTCGTTTGATACGAATATCCGACGCCATTTCGAGGACTGCTTTGGCCACATAAGGCGTCGGTTATCTATAAATAACCGACGCTGTAGATCTTTGCTGACGGTTTTTTATAAATAACTGACGCCTATTTATATATATTTTTTTTCATATCAGTTTGCAGGCCTGCTGTGGCTGGTCAACAGGATGAGAACCTGCAGTTCAGTTTTCTGAACTGCAGGTTTACGACATCCATTGATATCAGCCTACAAACAGGCCGCAAACCTGCAAAAGTCATAAGCAAAATTTCACACAAGTATATACATTCAGACATCAATTCAATTCTCACATTCACACATATAGAAACATTCAAATACATGTATTAACATTCAGAAATATTCATTTACAAAGTATCATTCATTATCGCTATCAACATCCCAATTATATCTTACAGTTGCCACTGCTTGTATGGCTTTTGCCCATTCTTCTCTTACTTCATTTAATAATTCCCTCGTATATGGAGCATGTACATTTTTTAAGCGTTTGCCTATAGTGTGGTCAGTTTTAAACACCTGCAAAGAGAATGATGTATATATATAAGTAATAATATAAAAATAAGATTGATATATTTCATACTAACTAATGAGACTATATATAATACCTCATGTATGCAATCGATTTCCAATGCGGCATGTTTGATAATCATCTGCATAAATCGCATCACATAGTATGCGCATGCCCAGCCATTGTCTTGTGTAGCACACTATAAATTGAAACATACAAAATAATACAACTAAGCACAATATTCACATCAATAATATATACATTGGAGTCGGGAACTTACTTGTACGTTCTCCCAATTTATTGGCTGGTTCTTTTTCCTTGGGACCGTTCCTCCAGCCTTTTTGAATGCATCTAAACCCCTACATGTTAATATAACACAGTAAATTACATAAGTAAATAGTAATGTAATAACAGATGTTAACAGATACAAAAATGAAATATTTCTCACCAGAATAATGGCATTCTCATTACGTGTCCAATTTTAGTGTTTAATGTACTTCCCGCGGGATCTAGATAATAAACAGTGAACGTCCCGGGGACAATAACTAGTAACTCCCAATGTTTACCGCTAGAGGTAAAAAGTTAACAATTAATAACTCAAAATGCACAATAAAAATGGAATTTTCTTAAGTCCAAATTATAAATAAAGTAAACTTACTTGACATTGAATGGAGCTATTATTATCGTCTTCTTTTGCTGACCAAAAATTGTAAAAGCATCTATACAGTATTGTTGAACATTATCAGGGTCTTTAGCTACCATACTAATCAATGATGGAATCAAAAATCCCACATGATCAAATGCAAATTGTTTGCAATGATCTTCGACTAAGTAGCTGCAAAACATGTATTACGTATGCATTAATATATAAGAAACCAGATCACCGGATCTTACACAAGGTATATGGATGTATAAACAAGATCTCACCTTATCCATGTCTCTATCATTGATGTATTCAGCCAATCATACATAAACAGCTCAATAATATCTTGTATAAATAAAGAGCTATCGTATGATCGACCTGCATAATTTGCATCTAAAGAAACTATTATAGGGCAATTTATATTATGTGCACGTAGCCAACATTCCATTCCCCTACAAGCAGGACCTAACGGGTATGTTAGGTCAGTTGGAACCCAATCAGGTAATGCGGGAAGTGGAGGTGGAGGCCTAGGTGCTCCTGGTGTCTTCTTTTTAACCTGTATATATAATTTCAGATCAGTTGACATAATATATACACATTAACAGTCTAAATCAATGTAAATTTATCTTACAATTTCAGTCGTGTAGACGACATCTGCTTTGGGCCACAATATGACCCCGCCTTCTGCCTCACCAAGTGTATCAATATCTGGGTGGGCATATGGCAACGCAACTTCCCTCCAATCGGGTAACACACGTAATGGGCCCACACGAACATAGCCCTGTGGCATTGGAGTCCCGTGAAACCTTTCCCCAGGAAGGGACGGGTAAGCTTGCGCCTCTGCAACAACATAGTCTTCTATTCTTAAGCGGCATGGCTTCAATGCCTACAAATTTACGTAAAGAATGTTATACATATATACATATAATCTTGAAAACATATCATCTTGAAAAGACTAGCTACAATGTCATAAACAATACTTACAGCAGACGTGCTAGGCGATGGGTCTCCAGGATTACTCGCAGTCTGTGCATCAGGAGAAGAGTGGGTCGCCATAGGCGTATTGGAAGCCTGAGATGCCTGCCACCGCAGCAATTCTTCCTTGACCTTCTCAGCAACTACATCGTTGACCTTCTTAGCAACTAAATCCTCAACTCTCTTATTCTCCTATACATGGATAAAAGAAACATTAGCTTCTTATTAATGAATTTCCTTTTGCAGTAACATTCTAAAAAAAGAATAGGTTACCTCTTCTTGAGAAAGTCCCGCTCTGGGTTTGCGCTGGGATGGCCCAAAGAATGCTTTGATGCCAACACCAGCGCCGACACCTCTAACACGTCCAGGATGCTCTGGGTTACCCAGAGCAACTGTCAATTCATCCCTTGTGCCCTGAGGGATGAACGTGCCTTGTTTCCTCTGCTCGTGCAGCTCCCGCTAATCACCATAAATAGAAATTGGTAAGTTAACACCACAAATAATCAATATTCAAACGATTTCTCTAAGAGTTGTATTTACCATTTTTGCAGCCGCCTCAACAGTTACAGGCTTCTTTATTTCACCCTTCTTATTTTTCCTGCCAGCTATCCAGATATCATGGCGAGGCATGGGTGTGGCAGACTCCTGAGTAGGAGCAGACTCCTGAGTAGCCGCAGACTCCGCCTGTAGTCTTTGGCGAACGCTTGCATAGCCTTTTGGACCCATAGTGTGGTCATGCACATTCAGTGCACGCCTTGCTTTTTGTGCGTCACTGAGGGCCTAGTTAGTATACACATTAAATATTTGGTTAGTAGCACTAAATGTTAATCTTGAATAGGTGAATACAATGTATATTAATTAAATATTTGGTCAGTAGCACATTCAGTGCACGCCTAATACCTTGAATTCTTCAGATTTTCTTGAAGCAACAAAATTGTCCCAATCTTCTTTGTCCAAGAAGTTCCATTGTTCAAGGGCTGACTTCTTCTTCTTATCACCCTCTTTTATGTATTCTCTGTTCAGATTTGTCCTATAATTCCTAAGCATCTTTCCAGCGCGTAGCATCACATTTTTACGATGCAACTTCTCATCCAATGCAAACAGATTCTGTAAAATAGAAATGTTATTAACTAGTATCAAAAATAGAATTGCAAATAATAGAATTTGTAATCTACAAAATAGAATTGCAAATAATAATAACTCACGCATAAATCCTTCCATATCAAGTCTTTTTTCCCTTGAGGAACTTTATGCCAATTGTCATACTTAACACCACAATGGCTCCGAGTGGTACACCCAAGATAGTTTACAAAATTATTGTGGTTCACTCCAATTGGATTTCCTCCATTATCAAACTCCACCACCAATTTGGATCCACTACCACTCAGCGCTAATAACTTCTTCAACAGAGTGATGCCCCTTTTCTTGTTAAGTGTTTGGTGTTGCGCATCAAGTTGCTCCAGTGCTTCAGTGGGTACAGGTGCATCAACCTAAAATTTGACAAAAATAAAACACACTAAATTAGCCCAATATAGAAATATAGGATATATGACATAACTAGAAGATAATGAATTTTATAGAAATACATGATATGTTTTTAGAACTTACATTAGTATCCTCGCCATGCTCGTCATGGACAGCATGCTCATCATGGACTTCATGCTCATCATGGACATCATGCTCATCATGGTCAGCCATCTGAAAATGTCATTTAAAATGCAAACATTTAGCATTTGTATTAACTAGAAAAAGGCAAACATTTAGCATTTGTATTAACTAGAAAAAGGCAAACATTTAGCATTTGTATTAACATACATGTCTCTAAAATTGTGATCTTTTATCAATTAACAATCCTTCATTGTGATCTCCGCGCACATATAAGTCATCATTAGCTTCAATATTTTGTGGAGTGGGCAACCCAACTGAGAATGGACTGGAGTCATCATACTTATCATAGTACTCTTCTTCATCTATAGGATCTTCAATGAACTGTCTTTTACCATGAAGAACAACCGACCATTTATCATTCACAGGATCATCGATATAGAATATTTGTTTCGCCTGTGATGCCAATATGAATGGTTCACCCTTCTCGCCAATCTTTTCAAAGTTCACCAAAGTGAAACCCAATTCATCCACTATAACTCCTTTGGTGTTATCAACCCAATTACATTTAAAGAGCGGAATTTTGAAATCTATGTAGTCAAACTCCCAAATGTCCTCAATGACACCATAATATGACATTTTAGCTTCACGTGGACTCTTATCCTTTGCACTTGCAAAGTACATAGTCGACGCTTGAAGAGTGACCCCACTATTTTGGACGACACTCTTATCATCTTGGCGCTTTGTGTAATATGTGAATCCATTAATGTCAAACCCTTCATAAGACATAACATTCGGTTTTGGTTTAAAGGCGAGGCATTTGATAGTTTCTGTAATATCATTTGGTGTTTGAGATAGTTGATGTAAGACTTTATCTTCAAACCACTTAGTAAAAGTCTTATTATGCTCTCTAGCAAGCCACATTGAACTTGCTCGAGGATGTTGTCTCTTTATGAAATTGGTATGTTCCTCGATATAAACACTCACTTCGTCCATATTGTGTAAAATATACAAGTGAGCTTGTTCCAACTGCTCACGGTTGATTACTTTCACCCGTAATCCCAAAATTCCTTTGCCCTCCTCAATATTCTTGTCATTATCAGGAGTGTCATTACCACTGAGAAAGTCATTGCAAAAATCCATAACCTCTCTCGCCACATAACCTTCAATAATACTCCCTTCAGGCCGATAACGGTTTCGAACATCACCTTTAAAAACGCTCATGTATCGTTCAAAGGGATACATCCAATGCAAGAAAACTGGTCCCAACATTTTCACTTCCCTAGTCAAGTGGACAACAAGATGTACCATGATATCAAAGAACGAAGGAGGGAAATACATCTCAAGCTGACATAGGGTAACAACCACTTCTCTTTGCAAATTATCGAGAGTATCAGGGTCAATAACTTTGCTGCATAGAGTGTTGAAAAAGAAACAAAGTCTGGTAATTGCAAACCTTACATGCTTCGGCAATATAGATCGAAATGCCACGGGCAATATTTGTTGCATTAGAGTGTGACAATCATGAGATTTAAGACCTATCAACTTCAGATCTTTCATTGATACCAATCTACAGATGTTGGATGAGTAACCATGTGGCACCTTAACATTTACCAAGCATTCACACAAAGTTTTCTTCTCCTTTCTAGACAACGTGTAACAAGCGGGAGGTAAGTATGTTCTTTTATTACCCATTTCACGTAATTCTGTTAATTCTGACCTTATTCCCATTTCACGTAGGTCCAGTCTGGATTTTATCCCATCTTTAGTCTTACCTGGTATATTTAATAGAGTACCAATGATGCTATCACAGACATTTTTCTCAACGTGCATTACATCGATACAATGCCTGACTGTCAAAGAACTCCAATAAGGAAGATCCCAAAATATTGACTTCTTCTTGAATGAAGAATTGTCACTCCGTGTGGCCATACTACATTGTGATTTCTTACCAAATTCATTGACAATGTCTTTTACTCTTTCATAAACAACATCCCCTGGTATAGGTTTAGGTGCACTCCGTTCATCATTCCATCCATTGAATGCTTTGCGCTTCCTACGATACGGATGGAATTTTGAAAGAAACCTTCGATGACCAAGATATACAGTCTTGCCGCCATGTTTTAGTCTTATTGAATCAGTGTTTTCTTCACATATAGGACACGCTTTAGCTCCTTTGACACTATATCCAGACAAATTCCCATATGCTGGAAAGTCATTAATAGTGCAAAACAACATAGCGTGCAAACGAAATGTCTCTCTTGCTGAAGCATCATAGGTCATCACACCTTCAGCCCAAAGTTTCTTTAAGTCATCAATCAAAGGTTCAAGATAAACATCGATATCATTTCCGGGTTGTTTAGGGCCCGATATCAACAATGACAACATAACGTACTTATTTTTCATACACATCCAGGGAGGAAGATTGTATATAACAAGCATGACTGGCCAAGTGCTATGTTGGCTGTTCAATGTCCCGTACGGATTCATCCCATCTGTACAAAGCCCAAGTCTTAGATTTCTATCTTCTTCACCAAATTTAGGGTATAATAGATCAATCTTCTTCCACTGTGGGGAATCAGACGCATGTCGTAGGATCCCATCATTATTTTTCTTAACATCTGCATGCCACCTCAAATTCTTCGCATCTTTCAGATTTGCAAACAAGCGTTGAAACCGTGATATTATAGGTAGATACCACAACACCTTGGCAGGAGAACCAGTTTTGGACTCCCCCGAAGTCGTCAATTTATACCGTGACGCACCACATTTTGGACAATCTTTCAAATCTACAAAGTCCTTTTGAAATAATACACAATCATTCGGGCATGCGTGTATCTTCTTGGCCTCCATTCCCATTGGGCACAACATTTTCTTTACCTGGTATGTTGAGATTGGAAGCTCGTTTCCTTCAGGAAGCATTTCTTTCAACAAAGTCAACAATGAAGTGAAGCTTTTGTCACTCCATCTATTGTTAGCTTTCAACTTATACAATCTCAACACAGCGCTAAGCTTCGTAAACTTAGCAGAGCCTGTGTATAATGGTATCTCAGCATCATGCACAATGTTTGTAAAGATAGGAGGTGGATCGGTGTGCTCTACCCTACAACTATCCAGCATCGCATCAACGATGTCTGCTGGAACTGGTTCGTTCACATTTACATCATCGGAGGCAATTTCTTCTTCCACCCAAGCACTGCTATCGACATCTACTGGTTTTGATTTTGAAATCTCTCCATGCCAGTGCCATTCTGTATAGCCTTGTACAATACCGTTGCACATGACATGACTTTTGATTTCCTCACCAGTGTTGACTTTCAAGTTGTTACCGCAATGCCTACATGGACAGTAGAACCTATCTGTAGGTTTTTTCCTATGTTCCTCGGCAAATCTAATAAACTGATCAAGACCAGATATAAACTCTAGGGTGCAACGATTACGAATGGACATCCATGATCTATCCATTCTATGATCAGAGAAAACAAGTATATATTAGGAAACAAGTATATATTAGGAAAAGATTAGGCAGCATTTCCCCGCTGTTCTCTAAGTACATATGTACTTAGAGAACAAACGGGGAAATGCCAAAAAACACATGTGATGTCATTCTTATATATAATAAATGTGTACCACCTATCCCATCCTTGAACACCTAATCTCACTAGTAAGTGTATAATGTGTATTGGGTTTTCGAGAAAATTTCGGCAGCATTTCCCCGATGTTCTCTAAGTACATATGTACTTAGAGAACAAACGGGGAAATGCTACCAAAATTTTCTCGAAAACCCAATACACATTATACACTTACATCCTAAGTGAGATTAGGTGTTCAAGAACAGTCCCAAACCGGGGACTATCCAAGATTTACTCCTAATGAGTCAATCTTGGACGGGTTTCTAGGCCAACAACCACAATAATAGATATGTACATGTTAGGGTTTAAACAATGTTAGGGTTTAATCAAATCAAATTAGGAGGCTAGAATGGACAAGTTTAAATCAAATTAGGATTTAAATTAGGGTTCCAATAGGATTCAATTTAATTAATTTTTATGTGAAAGATGTAATATTATAATACATACAACGGCAATGAAATGAAACCCTAATTGTATTGGAACTCATAAAAGGATGTCTCAAAGGTTGAATCTAATATATGCATCCTAAAAAAGGTATCACATCACAAATGTGCATTTCAATAATCATATTTTATTTCCTTCCAATTAGTGTGGGTGCCAAGTTTGGAATTGTTTTCTAATCATGGGTCCCTTAATTTTATTTAGGATAGAAGATAAAATCAAGGATTTCAAATAGTATAAGGCGCACCCCCAAAAGTAAAAAAATGGATATATATTATGCATCATACCTTGGTTGCTGATTTTGTTTTGATGCACGACAAATAGTTACCATTGGGTCTTGATCCACGGGAGGATAATCTATCTTCTACCTATTTAGAATGCTTCCTTGTGTGCACATCCACATAGTATATGTGTCTAAATTGACATTCTCCTATTTAGAATGTTTCATTCATAAACACATATGTGTTCTTGAGTTTTGGGATTCTAATTATAGCCAATTTAAATCATGTTAGTTAGTAGTATTTTTTTTGGATCAATTATGCTTGAGATGCAGATATTTCTGTAAAGGATGGTCATTGACTCCTGAAAATGGGAATGCCACACGAACATGGATAGAATAGGTAGATGTTTTTGAGCATGGGCTTGACATCAACCAAGTTATGGTGTGGAATGAGGAGATGAGACTATTACTGAATGGAAAGAATGGCAGAGGAAGGGCTTGATGCTAGTACCTTGTGAGCAACGGAGTTAGGGCGTGATCAAGGAGACGCAGAGCAGAGCAGCAACAAGGAGGAAGGAGCAAGCGGCGGCGGCGGCGAGCAGGAGTGGTGGCGAGCAGGCGGCGAGCAGGAGCGGTGGCGACTAGGCGGCGGCGACGCAGAGCAGCAGGATCTTCGGCGAGCAGGAGCGGCGGCTAGTAGGTGTCCAACGGCGGCAGGAGCGGCGGCGAGCAGGAGTGGTGGCGGAGAAAGGGGCGCCGGAGAAGGGGGCGCCGGAGAAGGGGAGCTGGAGAAGAAATCACCGGAGAGAAATCGGCGGCACTAGAGAAGAAATTGCTTACAATGAAACAGAAGAAAGGGGAAGAGTCGGGCGATCGAGGGTAATGACGTTCTCAAATAGCGTCGGTTGTTTAAAACAACCGACGCCTAAAATCTTTAGCGTCGGTTGTTTGAAAAAACCGACGTCCAATTGGACGATATTTTCATGAAATTGTTTGGCGGGAACCGCCTTCAGCGTCGGTTATCCTTGAATAACCGACGCTGAAGGTGACACTTTTCGTGCAAATTTTCATCGTACATAGGCGTCGGTTTCTACCTTAATAACCGACGCTGAAAATGACACTATTTTTTTGATCAAAATTTGGATTTCGTGGGTGACTTTAAGCGTCGGGTTGTTATAAACAACCGACGCTGAAGACAAAGCGGTACCCGTGTCTGGCTGGTCTTCGAATATAGACGTCGATTTTCGTAAACAACCGACGCCTAACATAGAAGGCGTCGGTTTTCCTTAATAACCGACGCCCAGAAAAGTGTCACTGAATGCTAATTCTGTAGTAGTGTCACTTCTCAAATGTAATATTATCTCCTTGGTTTTCTTTATCTAAATAAATTAATACAACAATATGTTTATGGTCTTCAAAGTATTTTAATATTCTCAAACTCGTGCAATGCACAACGGAACGCACTGATAAGGAAAAATCAAAGAGTGAAATGTATTGGCAGATTTTTTTCATGCAGAAGGAGGGCCATGCAAATCTAATGTCTTTAGTTTATCTTTTGTTGATTGTACAAATATGTTTTATTCTCCCAATTTGCATCGGCTTAATTATAAGTAGTAACTAAATAATGTGAATACACATGGTGTGGTATATGTCTAGTTCTTGTTAATTGTTATTATGGTTATAAGGAAGGACTCATGATGTCATATTGTGTAAGGTGGATGTTGACGTGAAGTAACATAAATTCCTTACTCTCTCTCATCACCTTCTTCTGTCAATCCCATTGCAACGACTGGGAACATCACAAAGCGGTTTGGTACAAAATAAAAACAATAGTGGCACATAATTTCATAGATAGTGAATATGTATTGTTGTCAATAGATGAATCAAACCTATTTTAAAAATATATATATCTATCTCTATGCGGTTGTTGATCTTCTTTTACTTTTTTACCAAAAAGAACAAATAAGTAAACTATTTGCAATGTAGCATAGGAATCATTTCAAGCTTTAAAGAAAGATATCATAATTTCAATAGTATGATGAAATGTTATAACATAGGTTCACACTTTTGAAAATATGTCCATCATCATAAGGTTAAAATAATATTCAAATTAGAGGTATATTTAACATTCATCATTCATAAGGGAGCTATCAGTGGAACCAATATATGCCAATGATGAAGGTTAATAATTAACCAAAAATAATTAATAAATTTCACTAAATAAGAAAGAGTTTGAACAATATAAAAGGTAAACCTCCACTAAGGAGTTACATTGAAAAAGGAAAACTACTGTTGTAACTGGAAATAAAAACTATCTATATCCTACTGAATTACATTAAATCTTTTCTTCTGGTGTCTTTTTCACTGGCGTCCATTTCTCATCATATTTGTAGAATAATAAAATATTATCCTAAAATGCCATGAAACAAAATATGGTCAGTATAACAAGTTATACTTGTATGTGGGGGAAATAAAATATTCACATTTAAGAGTAACAACATATTACAAAATGAAAACATTCATTTTCTTTCTAAATTCTCAACTTAACCTCTATCAGACACACCCTTTCTGGAGTGTTGATGTGGGGAACCTTCTCATTATGGTTTTGTCCCTGAAGTGGACATCTCATGACCCCCGTTCCTGGGCTCAGTCTATTATGGCCTTCCTTTCCTGGCTAGGCCTCATCATGACCATCCTATCCTAGCTTGGCCTTATTGGTGATCATCCTACATGGCTTGATCACTTGTCACCATAGTGACTTCACTTACATCCCGCATGTGTCTCTTACATCCACCAGAGATAGTTGAGCAAGTTATTCTTATAGAATGTGATAAACATAGTCACTTTAAAGATTGCAAGAATTAAATAAACAAACAACAAATTATTTGCAATGAATGTGGAAAACTTCAGAAAAGCTCGAGAATTAGGTTAGTCGAGTAGTCATAGGCGTAACCACATACCTTTCTCAAAAGTAACTTGATGTCCAAGCAAAAAGTTAACAAACTAAACAATCAAACAACTACCCTAAAAATAAAGCATAACAACCAAGTATTACTAATTTGTCCATATTCCATCATTATGACTTACTTGAGTCTTAAGTTAGAGTTTTGGGGTCAACCTAGGGTTTCATTATGGTTTTGGATTCCCAAACTAAAACTACCACTTTTCATGTCCTTTTGATTCAAAAAACCTAATTTTATCATCAAAATAGATTCAAGTTATGCCTTTTTATCCATAAAGGTCAGTCTTTGACTATTAAGATCAATTAAACATACTATGACCCTCTAAACCTAGAAATTAGGGTTTTTACATATTAACACATTAAATATAGAAAATTTAAGTACTTTTTGAATTGGAGATAGAACTAGGTCTTGATTGTACTTTTGTTGCATTTTGTATATTCTTTTGAACGGGATTCATACATAACATGCTATTATTAGACCAACCTACTAATTACTAGGATTTGAGAAAAGATTTTTTTATCATTTTCCAACTAATCGCATGCTTCCACCTAGTGACTAACTAGATAATTCTAGTGGGGTGTGGGGCCTGGGCTGAGCCTATTAGCTCACGTCGGGTCAGCGCCCGCGTCCACATTGCCAGAGCAGGGATCGAGCGAGAAAGGTTGGTAAATGACAGATTATCCCTAACCTTTTGATAACATATCAGGGATGAAGGTGAATTTTTGCTCAATGTCTTCTTGTTCCTCCTGTTAGTGAGAAACCACCTATGCCGGTCAACACGTTAGTTCATACTAGGATTTCTTCCTCCCGAGATACAACCAAGAGAACCTTTGCCTTCTCTGCACCTTCTAGTACTAATTGGTGTAGCCTAATTCTTCAGGGATGACCGGTACACAGAGAACATCAAGATGTATCTTTCAGTTGAGTAGAGGCAAGTCGAGGAAGAGAAGAACATGGATGGTAGGGAAATTTGAAGGTGGTGAGAGACCCCTCAATTGTAGTAGAGTCTCCCAATGACACTTCTTGGGTTAGCAAGGGATTCTAGCCCCCTCTTTTATAGGTATGGTTCATGGGGTTTTCTTATTGCCCTGAGCAATTCGGACAAATCTTCTAGGGTTCCTCAAACTAGGCAAAACCTAGGTTAGGTGAGGTTCCTTAGACCTCAAGAAGCCAAAGGAGATATTTCCTAACTTGTTCATGCATTAAATTTCTAGAAACATGATCAAGGAATTTGACCCCTACTATTCCTACTTTTCATATTTAGCGTGAGCTAGGAAATGACCAGACCACAGTTGGATCAAGATCCAACCACTACTGAGCTGCACGACAAAATCCGTATATCCTAATATCAAAAGGATTTTTGTGACATTAACATATTTTCCATAATCCTCTCATTTTAAGGATTTTTGTAAAATCCATATCTCTCACATATTTAATCTATTTTATCTCAAAATTTAAAGGAAAGTTTTTTATGACTTTAACTAAGAGTGGGAAAAGTTTGAGGGCAAACATATATAAGAAAAGATGCTTTTCTTAATACCCAACTCTTCTCATTATCTCATGCATTTAAGGCATCAAATAAATCATTTTCTCTTTCTATCTTTTCTATATTCTTTATTTTGATTTCTTATTAGGAATCATGTAAATACAAAATCAAACCACTAGTGGCCATCCATAAAACTTTTTAGAGAATTCCAGACAATCCTCAAAAGTACAAATATTAATTACCCATTATCTTTTATGTAGCACTTAATATTGATTTTCATTTCTTACTTTTTCCTTTATACCCATTATTGAGCTAAATAAACATGAAGAACCACAAAATCCATAACATGGAAAAAAAAACATACTTATAAAACAAAGCACACCAAATTTCCAATACGTCAATTTTATTGGAATAATTGCATTTTCACTAAGTAAAATACAAGTGAAAACTGGATTATAACATCCTTCCCCTCTTATAAGAATTTTGTCCTCAAAATTTGACTTGTCCTACAAACAATTCATGATGGGACTTTTCCATGTCCTGGCTTCATCCTCTCCATGGTGCTTCCAAAGAACCTTTACCGTCTCTATCTTTTTATTCCTAAGCTCTTTCACCTTGGTATCTAATATCTTCACAGGTGACTTAGGGTATATCAATCTCCCTTGGAGTTTAATAGGCTCAATGCTCATCACATGGCTAGGATCCTTCACATAGCACTTCAGATTGGATACATGGAACACATCATGCATCATACTGTATTATGTGGGTTAGCACTAGATGATACATACCTTCACCAATCTGTTCTAGATCTCAAACTGACCCACATATCAGGGACGTAGTTTTTCTCTATTCTTAGCTATGGTTCAAAGGGGTAGGATTTTCAAAAACACATAATCTCTTACAGTAAAGTCCAAATCTATCTACTTTGCATCAACATATGACTTTTGTCGATCCTGGGCTCTCTTTATCCTTTGTTTGATCAAAGAGACCTTGTTAGCATACAATTGTAGTTCTTCTAACCTCGAAAAAGGTCCTCTCACTTACATCATCCCAGTGAATAGGAGACTGACACATCATCCCATAGAGAGCTTCATATGGAGGCATCCCAATACCGGCTTAGTAGCTATTATTATAGGAAGACTCAGCTAAGGGTAAGCACCGATCCCATGACCCACCCCAGTCGAGAACACATGCTCTCAGAAGATCCTCTAAGGTCAGAATCATGCTCTCCGACTATCCATCAGTCTGGGGGTGATAAGCCACTCTAGACTTTGACCTCGTACCCAGTTCCTCAAGCACTTGATTCCACAACTTTGAAGTGAACTTAGGATCACGATTGGAAATAGTTGAACTCGGAGCACCATGTAAATGAAGTATTTCTATAACATATATTTCAACTAAGTCCGACATGTTTACATTGATCTTTACTTTAATGAAGTGTGCTTACTTGGTTAGGAGGTCCACCACAACCCATGCTGCATCATGACCTTTCTTTGTCTTGGGGAGACCAATCATAAAATCCATAGTAATATGGTGCCATTTCCACTCAAGAATCTTAATTGATTGCAGTAACCCACTGGGTCACTAGTGTTAAACCTTCACCATATGGCATGTGAGACAATTGGACACATACAAGGCTACATATCTCTTCATTCCTTACCACCAAAAGTATCACTGCAAGTCCTTATACATCTTCATGGTACCATGGTGCACTATATATTTAGTACCATGAGCTTCTTGCAAGATATGAGTCTTCAAGGGTGAATCCTCAGGAATCCAAATATGATCCTTGTATCTGATTCCACTATCCACACCCACCAAGAGGTGTGTTTGTGACTTTTCCATCAAACCCTTCATCTTTTCTAACTCTGAGCTGGCTAGTTGAGCTTCTACAAGCTCGAACAATAGGCCAGGCATGATCTAAATATTGGCAAGATGAATCCTATCTTACGAAGGCTATGGTGCCAACCAAACAAAGTCTTCTATTCTCTTCGACTACTAATCAAACCAACTGCACAACTAAAACACTTTCTACTGAGGGAATCGACAACACCATTGGCCTTGATGAGATGGTAAGCTATAGTGAAGTCAAAGTCTTTCAAATATTCCATCCAAAATCTTTGTCTCAAGTTTAGGCCCTTCTGAGTTAACAAATACTTCAAGATCTTGTAGTTGGTCAGGACGTTGAAGGTAACCCCATACAAGTAGTGTCACCAAATCTTCAAGTCATTAACAATAGGTGCAAGTTCCAGATCGTGGGTCAGATAATTTGGTTCACTAGACTTGAATAATTTGGAATCAAAGGCGACCACATGCTTGTTTTTCTCTATCATGCATCCTAAGCCCATCTTTGATGTGTTCATGAAGATGATGACACCTTCATTTCCCGATAGTATGGTCAAAGCGGGTTGAAGGTAAGATTTTCCTTCAACTCCTGAAATTGTGCATAATAGAGATCGGGACAGATGAAATTTTTGTCTTTTCGAGCGAGCTTGGTCAGAGGTTAAGTAGTTTTGGAGAAATCCTTAATGAAAGACCTATAATACTCGGATAATCCCAAGAAGCTATAAATCTCAGAGGCATTCTTCTGGGCTGGCCATTATCAAATGACCTCTACTTTGGCATGGTCCATTGAAATAGTTCCTACATATATAATGTGCCTAAGGAACATGACTCAATTTATCCAAAACTCACACATTGAGAATTTCTATAAAACTTCTACTTCCTTAGGATATCAGGGACCTTAGCTAGGTGGTCACGATGCTGGTATAGGTCATCAGAGTAAACTAGGATATCATCTATGAACACAATGACAAAGGTATCAAGGAAGGTATAGAACACACTATTCATGAGGTTCATGGACACACTTGGGGCATTGGATAACCCAAAAGGCATAACCAAAAACTCATAGATGCCATAGTGGGTTTAGAAAGAAATCTTTGGGATATCCTCACTCTTGAGTTGCAACTGGATATAATCGGATCTCAGGCCAATCTTGGAAAGACTTGAGCAGTTTTATGATGGTCAAATAGATCATCAATACGGGGTAGACGATACTTGTTCTTAATGGTAGTCTGATTTATCATTCTACAATCAATACAGATGTAGAGTGATCCATCATTCTTCTTGTCAAAGAGGACTAGTTCCCCCCACGTTGAAATACTAGGTCAGATGAAGCCCTTGTCTAAAAGTTTGTATAGTTGCTTTTTTAACTCAAACAACTCAGTGGGAGCCATCTTGTAAGGTGCCTAGAAATTGGGTTTGTCCCTGGATCTAGCTTTATCAAGAAGTACACTTCTCTCTCCAGAGGTATGCCAGGAAAATCATTAGAGGATACATCAACATAGTCCCTACCTACCTCTATTTCCTCTAAGGGCTACACCTTTGGCTCTAGCTCGATAGCTATAGCTAGGAACACTAGACAACCCTTGACTATCATTCGGTCCGCCTTCACAGCTGAAACATACATGCTAGTGGTAGCATCCTTCCTACCTCTAATGGTAAAGGGAGGGTGACTTGGTCTCTCTATTCTTATTTTCATTTCCCTATAGTCTATATTTGCATTATAGTTACAAAGCTAACCCACGTCAATTATTAAATCAAAGTCATTCATATCTATCAAGATAAAATCAATAGGGAATTCATGATCCATATATTTAATAGTTATAATGGGGTATTCAATAGAGATGAAAAGATTTGACTACTAGGGGTAGTGACTTCTAGAACAAATCCTAATTCCTTGAAGTCTAGACTAAGCACAGTTGTAAGATTTCTCAAAATGGAGGTATTAGTAGAACCAGAGTCAAACAAAGATTATACATTTAGTCACATGATATGAAACATGCCTATATTGTTTTCATGACAGTCAAACAGCTATTTCACTTCATATTAAAGGATAGGAAAATAACTCTAGGGGTGGTTACCCTCTATTAGATGGCTGGAATTAGCTTGACCCTATTCATTGTCAATGGTGAATACTCATGCCTATCCCCACTCTCCTGCAAGTGGGGATGCTCCCTAAGGTGTTGTATCTACAAGTTGATCCACCACCGGTTGGGCCTCTACTGGGCCCTGACCTTTCAGGTAGGGGAGGGGACAGTTGACAATGAGATGTCCCTCATGTTGATAGTGATAACACACCCACTTCTCGAAGCGACATTTGCCACAATGCTTCTTCCCAAAGGTGCAATATGGGTGACTGTGGTCTTCATGACAAGGCTTCCCTTTTCCTCTGTTCCTCCCCTTTCCATTATTATGACCTTGACCTCTTCTATTGTAATTCCTTGAGGAAGAAGTTCCTTTTGTGAGTCTGAGATATCCTTTAGGCAGGTTCTGAGCAGGCATGACCGTCTTCTCCATGTCAAGTGCAAAGTTGAGGGCTTCAGTGAAGTTTGTTGGCCTTCTCTCCATCACATGAGATTTGATCAAAGGGTCTAGGCATTCTAAAAAAAGCTCTACCCATCTTTCCTCAGTCAAAATGTAACCAAACTTCTCTAAGAGGCAAAACTTGCGAGTGAAGTTTGGCACATGCATGTTACCCTGAACCAGGAAGGTGAACTACTTTTCTTTCTCTTTCTTAGTGGAGGTGGGTATGAATATTGTTGAGAAAATAATACGGAAGTCTTCCCAGACCATCAATTATTCAATCAGATTTTAAGCCATGATATGATTTTCCCACCATATCTTAGCTGCTCCTTCAAGAAGGTGTCTAGCAAAGAGGACCTTCTTGTTTTTCTACACTCCCAGAATGCAAAATCCATTTTATTATGCTAAGATCCAACCACCTTCTTTATCAACCACCTTAGTTTTATCTTCACCCCAAAACTTTTCAATATTCATCTTGCAAAATTCTAGTAGGGTCACACTAAGATGAGGGCAGACAGGCATTGTAACATCCCTGACCTGGGTTATGCTTTAACCCTAGATGTTTTGTTTAATAAAGTTAATTGTATGCTTGCTCTTATCTCTTGAGAAGTAATTAAGGCCCAATAGTAACTTATGTTTCAATTTTAGTCCTTTTTGAATAATGTTGAAAACACAGTTTTGCTTGTTTTGGACTAAAGTAAAAATTACCCAAGTTGAGGGGTTAACTTGCAAATGTTACATGATAAAATGTTCCTCAGATGTTGAAGAATCATAAGAATGAGAATGATGCATAGGTATGGTTTGTGACAGCCTGAGCACCAAGAAAGAGCTTATAAAGCAATGTTGTGCATTAAAACCTAGTTTTGGTGTAATGTGCAAATTACCCAAAACCTAGGTTTCATTATGCAAAATACCACTTCTAGAGAGTCCCTCATGTTTCTTGGAATCATGAAGAGAAAAGAAAATGAGAGGGGCATCTCATTTGAATCACTTTGGAGGAGAGAGAATCTTGATATTAAAATAATCAAGATTTAAGCATAATTGAAACCCTAATTCAATTTAATGCAAAAATAAATATATTAATTGAAGTGCCCTTCAACCAAAAATAAGATGGTTGAATTTGCATAAGTGTGAAAGTCCTTTTTCCTTGCAAAGGCCACGAAATATCTAAAGTGGGTGGAGAGCCCACTCACATTAGTAAAAGGAAAAGTAATATCCACTCAATTTTGGATATTATTATTATAATGGTTAAGGTGCTTAATTTGCTTTCTTTTAATTCATGGATAATGAAGAGGAATTGCAAGGAGGGGGAGATGGCTTCGTGTGCAAGGTATGGAGGAGAGTATGTGGCACCAATTTTGGAGAGTTGAAGGGATTATTATATCATTTTCTCTCTCATTGAATTTCCTTATAAACATCCCATTTCCAACCCAAATGAAAAGCTTTTTCGATCCCTTTTTCTTTGCTTGCTTTGGTTGAACACAAGGGAGCTAAGGAGCAACAGGAGGACGTGTCCCAACCTGTAGGTAAGCTCCATAATCATTTTCAACCTTGATTTCATGGCGGAAATCGAAAATCAATGCTTGATTTCTTCTTTTCTTCATTCAATCTTCAACTTTAGCCAATCCTTTCACTCAAAGCCTTGAGAACGGACCTTGGGAAGTTAAGAGAGCTTAATTAACCATAGGAGACTGGGAGCTTGAATCTTGGATTCAAGTTTAAAGGAGGGTTATATAACTTGAACCCTTAAATGTCATTATTGCTTGCAATTATTTCAATTTGTGTTGAACTTTTCTTCTCTCTTGATTTCCCTTCAATTAGTTGTTGAAATATCCATAAGAATCACAACTGATTTCAGAGGTTCTAAGCTTGAAGATGATAATGGAATTTTAAGCACACACATCAACACAAGAATGGGCAAACGGTTTTCCAAAATCGATTGAACTCATTCAGTTTTAAAACCGGTTGAGTTGATTCAGTTTCAAAACCGAATGGAGAATTAAGATCAAGACCAAATGGGCAATTGCACCCAATACCGAATGGGTAATTGCACCAAGATCGAATGGGTAATTTACTACAAGACCGAATGGGTAATTTAGTACACGAACGAATGGGTAAATAACTACAAGATCGAATGGGTCATTGAGTTTAAAAACCGAATGGGTAATGGATCTCAAGACCGAATGGATAAATTGAACTTCAAAACCGATTGAAGTTAATTGCTTATGTGATTGATGAAGATCCAATAACTAAAATTGATTTGATTATAATTAATTCTAGCATGAAGAATCAATGGATTGCAAACCCTAATCGATTGATGGAAAGAATTCAATTGGAACAACTACTTGGTTGATGGTCCAAATGGTCTCAAGACCGTTTGAGACCAAACGGTCTCAAGACCGTTTGGAGTTCAAAGGTTGTGATGGATGATTGAAAATCCAAGGGTTGTAATTGGATGTACTTCAATGGTTCAATTGATGATCAATTCAATAGAGCAAATCCTAAAACCAATCAATTGGTTGGAAGAAAACCCTAGTTGGTCCAATCGGTTTCAATGGGGTTTGGACCAAATGGTCTTGAGACTGTTTGAGTCCAAACGGTCTTGAGACCATTTGAGATCAAATGGTACTCAGACCATTTAAAGGGCAATCATTCACAAACTGTTTAAGGTTCATTTGGTTTCAATAATAAATTGAGCAAACGGTTTCAAAATTGATTGAAGGAGTAAGGAATGACCGATTGGAGGTCAAGCACCTCAAGACCATTTGAAGGTCAAGGTACTTCAAAACCGTTTAAGGGTCTAATACTTCAAGACCATTTGAAGGTCTAATTGATTCAATCCGTGTTAGTACAATCAACCACAGGATTGTTGATGATGTTTATCAAAGGTACTTAAGTGATTAATACCTTTTGAATGGTTAATCCTTGATGCTTATGGAAGCAACATTTCAACACACTAAACTAACCCTAATTGTGTATAACTAAATGAGGATTTGACCTAATTTAATTAAGTTTTAAGTGATCAACCTCCTAGAAAGGATGAGAGAGAGGAAACCATACATGTATGATAGTTATGTAATGGTTAAGTCTCATTACCTTCAACATGAATAAAATATGTAATTAGGGAATGATTCTTTATAAAGAGATTATGAAACCCTAATTAAGGATGATGTCATGTGAAACCATAATTAAGGATGATGTCATATGAAACCCTAATTAAGGGTGATGACATATGAAACCCTAATTAAGGGTGATGACATGTGAAACCCTAATTAAGGGTGATGACATGTGAAACCCTAATTAAGGATGATATCATATGAAACATGTTATAACCTCATTTTCCAAAACATGTAATGAGATTTGTGAATCTCCTTTAAAAGATAAATACGATCAGTGTTTGATTTCATGGTTTGATTTGAATGAATTTCGTGAATAATAGCCTTGCATGCTTTCTTTATGAGCCTTATTGGCCATTAAGCCCAGTTGAAATAAAAAGAAAAAGAAATTCAATGGGATAAGGGAAATATTAGAAAATGGATAAATGATGATTAAAAAGCTAAGAGATATTTTCCCAAAATAGGATTTCGAGTTATAAAGGTTCCTTGGGGTTCAAGGAACTCAGGATAATTATATAATAGCAAGGAAAATAAAGAATATATGGAAAATATGAGTAAAAGGGTGTTTTCTTGCAACCAAAGAAAAAGGACCATTTAATTAAGATAATGATCTAAAATTTTGCAGGATGAGAGATAAAAACATAAAAGAGTTTCCCTCAAAATTTGAATAAAAACGGAGTTAAGAATTGGGAGTTATGGTTTTTCCAAGTTATCTTTTAATTGAGAAGATAATTCGAATTTTAGGAAATTGTTTTTCCTTTTGCAAAAGCGGGAGAGATGAGGGTCGTTGGATCTTGATCCAATGCGTGCCACTCATCGTCAAGAGTCCCAGAGGGAAAAGGACTCAGAGCTGACAGGGGGATTTTCCCCCTCATTTTTCCGATCGATTCAATGCTCGTGCAAGCATGGAAACCTATTCTTTGGGTTCAGGAGTGTGGGGCGAAGCTTCTCGACCCTACTTTGGAGGGTTCCCATTGTGAATAGGAAAAATGCCCAATTGGGATACAAGAAGGTTTTATGGCGCAGTTAGAAACCCTAAGAGAGTCTCCCATAGCCTATATATAGGACCCCCTACTGATCGCTCTCACCCTCACGATCCCAGACGGCTACTTCCTAAGTCCTAACACCCTCTCCCTCTCTCGATTGCTCGCGCTCAGGCGAGGTCGCCGCCGCGGCGCCACCACGTTATGAAGAACAATGAAGGGAGGAAGAGATGAGCAGTAGCCATAGATCCCTGGACCATCGTGAGCCCAAGCACGATCTAATGGATCGGCCGAAAGGGGCAAGGCGCGCATCTGTCTTAGTGGATCCAGTGAACGTGAGGCGTTCGATTAAGATCCGACGATCAACAGCGAGACACGGGGAACGTAAACCAGTTAGTGGAGCCGATCGACAACATGCGTTGGATCAAAGCATGGACCATTGACGCACTGATCAAACGGCTAAGATAATCCGGTAAATATCCCCTCTAATCAAATAATCCATAAAATAGTGTTTCTTGCAAAATTAATAGAAAACGCTAGGATTATCCAATGAAGAAACTCTATATATGAAAGTTGGGTAGAAAAATGCAAGGAACCTGATAAAAATGATTTAAGAACCTGATTCTATTTAGTTTTACAAAAGTACCTTAATTTGGTAGAAGTATGTATTGAAAAGTAATTAGAAACCCTAATGGTGTATAAAAGATGTATCTTTGTAAGATAATGGGTTAATTAGAAAGGTAATAACCTGTTGATGCTTATGATGGAGTTTCTATCTATTTTGAATACAAAATTAGTTAAATTAGGGTTTATGTCCATAAATGAAAAGTAATGTATATGGGAACCCTAATTTAGGGTAAAAGAAAAAGAAAACCATGTTATTTTGGATTAAGGAAGTAAATTACTAAATAATGGTCCTAAGACTGTTAGGAATATTAAAAGGAGAGAATTTAAGGGTTTTAAGTGATTTTGAGAAATTAGGGTTCATGGTAACTAAGCATGAAGGAAAAACCCTAATTTCCAAGGAAACCCTAAAATTGGAATAGAAATCCTAAGGAATAAGATGGAATTGAATAAATTTTGATAAAATGTAGTTGGAATGTTTATTTCAGGGTTTCTGTGCAATTTGCTTACTTACTTGGATATTCTCTCTCTTCATATTTGATTCAGTATCTGAAACTGCAATAAGAGGTATGTGGTTACGCTTATGAATATATCGAGTTATGTTTTCTGAGGTTTACCGAAGTTTTCATCGATGACATGAATTAATTGTTGGATGATTTTAATTCATGCAAACTATAATGTGGATATGACTATCACCAAAGATATGTGCCTACTAGCTCAGATCTTGGTCCCCTCTGTGGCTTATTAGTTTACCTAGTACATGGCTACCTATGGGGTAGGTCCATCAGGTCATCAGATGACTTAGTACATGGCTACCAATGGGGTAGGTCCATCAAGTCACTTTGAGTTAGATATTGGGCTACTTTTGGGTAGTGCCATGCGACTCTATTACCCTATGTATTGGCTACCTGTAAGGTAGGACCATGGGGGTAAGGATCTACCTAAAGAGAGGTAGCATGCAAGGACAGCACATAGTTAGGGGATAGGTAAGGATTGAGTAGTATGGCTTAAAACGTAATCTTGGTTGTTAAATGAATAATTGAATGATTACATTGTTAACATAGTTGCACATTATTTGTTTCCCCCACATACCAGCTTCGGCTGATCGACGTTTTGTTTGTCAACGTTTTAGGTACAAAACAAAAAGGACAAACAATAAATCATCATAGTGTGAAATACATGAATTAAAGTCCAAGGAGGATTAGTTAGTTAGTCCCAGTTCTGGATAAAAGTTTAGAATTCAAAAATTTTCAAAGGTATGCAAAAATTTTATTTATTACAGCTTTTCAGTTTAGTCTAGTAGAATTTAATAATTATTATCAATTAATTGCTGAACCTTGATTCGGAAATTGGATAACGACACCGACCTCTCAGTCTCCCTTAATTGGGGGTTACCGGAAGGCGGGGTCGTTACAAAACCCTAAATAAGGATGATGACATGTGAAACCCTAATTAAGGGTGATGACATGTGAAACCCTAATTAAGGATGATGTCACATGAAACCCTAATTAAGGATGATTTCATATGAAACCCTAAATAAGGATGATGATATGTGAAACCCTAACTGAGGGTGATGTCATGAGAAACCCTAACCAAGGGTGATGAAAAGTGAAACCCTAATACATACATCTTTAGTTCTTTTTATCAAAGAACCGGCCTGGGATGCTTATCCACGTCCTCTAGCACCACTTCCAGGCTGTTGCCTCTGAGAGCCCTACTGACTCTGCCTCGGTTGTTGGGTCACATTCCTGAATTTCTCAGGATAGTCCCTCACCACATGGCCTTATCTCCCGCATCTATAACATGTTACATTCCCCCTCGGTGGTCTGGGTGGTCCTATTACTCACATTGAGGCTGAGCTATGAGCTCCCTTTGGTGGTATGTTATGGTCTCTACCCTTACTTGACGTCCACTACGTGTGGGTATTGAACCTTGGTGGTGGTGTAGGCACATAATACCTTAGTTTCTTGAAACTCCCAGCACTCTATCCTTGAAACTATGGGTATTCCTTCTTACCCTTGGTCTGTTTCTTCTCAACTATAGACCTCTCTATGCGTCTCATAGACTCCAAAAAAATGGCAAACCTCTCACGGTTCTTCAAAGTAGACACCAGAGTGGTTAATTCAACGTTCAACCCCTTCTCAAACTGTCAAATTCTCTCCTCATCATTAGATGCCATGTGCGGACAGAACCACAACAACTCCATGAACCTCGCCTCATACTCGCTAATGTTCATTGGTCCTTGTTTAATCCTCTCAAACTGAGAGATCTTCTCATCTAGATACGTCTTGGGAAAGTATCTAGCGACAAATTCACGCTTGAATTCATCCCATCTAATCACAACTCTAGGTCTTTTACCTTCCTCGATGGTCCACCAGTGGCCAACACTCCCTTTTAAGAGATATACAACATGCCTGACCCTCTCATCATCAGGAATCATGAGGATTTTGAAGGCTTTCTCCAACTCAGTTAATCATAGATCAACATCTGTTGGATCGGATGTACCAGCATACTCTAAGGATCCTACCCTATTAAGCCTTTCAAAATTCTTGCCGGCACCATGTCTTTCATCATGAACTGGCACCCTGGGTGCAGGTAATGACATTCTATCCATCATATGGGTCATAGTTGCCATAAACTGCCCGAACATAGCTTGGAAGGCTGGGTTCCCCATATCAGCTGAATTGAACTGGGGTAGTTCAGGGACATGCCCCTCCCTATCATGGTCTCTTGCACCTCCTCCTGGTGCAACAACACTACTCTCAGTAGTGTGTTCATCGTGTGATCCAAACATCTTTAGTTCTTCTTCTCCTCCTGATGAGCGGAAGACACTATCTGATAACTGGAATACACTAGAACAGACTCAACAACCTTAATCCTATGTCTCTATAGACTCAGTGAACCTAGAACTCTGATACCACTTTATTTGTGGCATACAACTCACAAAAACCGGATTAACTAAAGCAGAAGCGTATTATTAGCAGCATAATTACTGAAAATCACTAAAAATTAAAACCATTTATCAAGAGATCCATTCACAGGAAAACTCTTTCATTCTGAACCAAAGTATTTCAAGTACATACTGGTTCACTAGTACATCTCTCGTACTATTTCCTTTCGAGAGTTATAACATTAACTGCCATGTTAAACTGTATATCAGCAGTATAAAAAAATCTCGAGGCATCCAGCCAAAATCTCAGATTGAATTTTCAAAGCACTAACTCCTAGGACCCGAGAGTACAAAGATGACTCATAGGACTAACTATACAAGACCAGACAGCCAATGTGTCCACCTGATGGATCACTGTTGTCCCTGTGGCTGCTGCTGCTGCTCTTCTCCTACAGAAGAGTTTCTGCCTTGTCGTCTGCGTCTACCTAAAAACGTTGAATCCCACGGGGGTGAGACAATTATAAAAATTGCCCCAGCGGGAGATATAACTCTCTACCAAAACATTATCATTGCAGTTTAATAGAAATAAACTGAGCAGTGAGATAATATAAATCAGAAGCAGATGAATCAACATCTATGCAGATTAGAGCAACATTCTTATGCAAGTATTTCAGCTATAACTTGATTAGGCCGCATGTCTCATATTCAATATGAATTAAAAGAACATAATTAACATTTATGTATCAAGGACATGCTAAGAAGTATAACATCAACCAGTGGTTCTCACATTTCAATCCTATGCAAATATGCTACATGGTTGATTATATTTTGCAAACATATTTAAGCTCTGAGGAGATGAGGTATACCACTCATACTCCAACCGATCATTTCTAGAATCGAAATCGGTACCATAATTAGGTCAATGGAAGAGCTGGATTCCCATGACCTCCCACATCTCGGTCAGTACAGGACCACAAGAAGGACTGTGTTAACTGCTCAAATAGCTTTCTAGGGTATATTGGAACTTCGCTATAGAGTTACAACGTCAACTGCACTCTCATCGGCAATCGAGAGAATTAATGTTTATCTCCATCGTCCCGACATTAAATATCATTGGGAGATTAATGATACATCCATCCCAACCATCGAGAGATTTATGATACATCTATCCCAACACATGAAGGATTGAGAGGTTTAGTATTTACCCTTCCTCAATCTCTTCACATGGACGTAAGGATATTTTCTCCCATTTAGCCCCACATATTCAGAATATGTGAACTCCAGGAATTCTATAGGAAAACCTGTTTCACCGTCACCAACTTCTGACGATGATGAATCTATGGTCAGAGCACTACATGAATAGATTTCATTTAATTGATTAAGTACATTTTCATATTATTTTATCATCATGAAAGTTCTCAAACAAAACTTATTATGACAATGCTATAAAGAAACATGTACTATTTTCACCAAATACTCAACTATCTTTAAAAGATATTGGTAACTCAATCCCTTATTTCAAAACTGGGAATTCTCATCCCTTCACAATTTCATCACCATAATCATATGGCCCTGGGTAATTAAACCCTTGATTCAACATTAAGCATTGTTACCACTTTTCTAGTTAACCATCACCTTCAGGTCAATTGACCAAGGAAAACGTAATACTTGCTATTAAAAGCATAACACATGGTACTTGAGGCCCATTAACTCTCTTGTTACCTCTTACCAGACAACAATGTATATTATGACACTCAAGGCACAATCACAATAGTGAATTAAACATCATAGCTCATTCCTGGCCATGATCATCATTTCAACATACCTTTATGGTTAGCACAAATGAGAATAGTGATATCGATTGCATATCAGAACCATGTACAACAAATATGAATTCACTATTCATGGGTAACACCACTATTCCCTTACCAGGGTTAGGGTTTCCCATTTCATGTTATACGAGGATAATCATCCCATTATCACATCAAAGATATGGTTTATCACCATATTGCCTAAGATTAGGGTTTGTTAAGCATTACATAGAATTACCCTAAATTTGAGCTTCACAGCACATTAAACATCAGGGTTTCTCATGAAACCATCCTTAGTTAGGATTCCACATCAAATTCATCCTATGATAGGAACTATATTCAATAATCCACAACTAGGGTTTACTATTCATCCCAATTAGGGTTTTGTGTTCCATTACCCATAATTAGGGTTTACTATTCATCCCAATTAGGGTTTCATGTTCCATTACCCATAATTAGGGTTTACTATTCATCCCAATTAGGGTTTTGCATTACATTACCCTAAATTAGACTCACATATATCATCACCCTGGATTAGGGTTACAACCATACCCTAGATTAGGGTTTCAACTATAATTGCCCTAAATTAGGGTTAAGGTTCAACATTCTTGTCAGTTAGGGTTTATGTTCATGATTAGGGTTTCATGATCTTTTTACTTAAGGATCATACCCTTAATCACCACATGAATCATACTCATGTATCAATTGCATATTGTCACCCTCTCAACTTGATTAAGTTACATCGACCCTTTAGTCAAGTTCATACAACTATGATTGACGTAGTGTACCAAGTCATTGATCTTATAAGAAATTAGGGTTCATTCCTTAATTAGCACTAATCACTTAGGTACTATTAGGGTTTCAACCTTTGTACCTTCATTGATTACTATTACTAACAATCATTGGATCATTGGAACAATCATTACCTTCAATATCCAAGTGATTGAACCACATTGAACTCCATTCGGTTTTACAGGTTTCACCACCAAATGGTTTTGAAACCATTTGCCACCAAATGGTTTTGAAACCGTTTGACCCCAAACGGTTTCAAGACCTTTTGGTCTCAAATGGTCTTAAGACCATTTGGGCCAAATCAGTCCCAAAACCGCAAGGGTTCACTAGGTCATTCATCAATCCAATCGATTTCCAATTGCACCATTGCATTGACTATTGGTTATTCAATTGAAGGATTCATCAATCAAAACCATTAGATCATCATCTATGGGTCAAGAATCAACCACTAACCCACCAAACGATTTTGAAACCGTTTGACCCAAGTTGTCTTGAAATCGTTAGGACCAATCAAGGATTCTTCAATCAACTTGATTAGGGTTTCCAATTAAAGGATTGTACACACATTGAATCGATCAATAGGGTCCATTGGATCATCATCCAACGTGCAATTAAATTCAGACCTCAAACGGTCAACTAAACCAAATCGTCAACCCCTTCATTCGGTTTTGAGTCCAAAACACCAAACGGTTTGCAAACCGTTTGGTCTCAAACGGTTTGGTGAAACCGTTTGGACCAAAGGTCCAAGTCCGTTTGCTCAGGTTCTTGATTAAGGTGTGTGCTTGTGAACATGTTATTATCTTCAACCTTTAGACTCATGAAATCTACTGCCATTTCCATGTCAACTCCATTAATCAAGCAAGGCTATTGCAATAATAACAATTAAATCAATTGTATGGAAAAATCGAATTCAATGACAAAGATTAAGGTTTCAAGTTGTATAACCCACCTTTAAATCTGATCCCAAGCTCCAAGATTCACGGATCCAATGGTGGTTGAATCTCTAGAAACCTCCCAAGGTTGTTTCTCAAGCCTTTGGAGTGAAAGGATCGGCTAGGGTTGAAGATGGAGTGAAGAAATGTAGGAATCATACATTGTTTTATGATTTTCACCATGAAATCAAGAAGAACGAAGGTCAAAGACTTACCAATAGGTTGGGGGCGTCCTTCCTGCTATTCTTAGCTCTCTTGGTCGATTTTGCAAGCAAGGAGAAGAAAGGAATCTGAAAAGATCCTTAGGTGGGTTGGAAAAGGCTCTTTTATAAGAAAAATCAATGAGAGAGAAATTGTTTTATAAAATCATTTAATTCCAAAATTGTTGCCACCACTTCCTCCTTTTTTTCTTACATGCAAAGGCAACTCAATCCCACCGAGTTCCCTTCCATTATCCATGGATTAAGGGAAAATAAAATAAGCACCTTAATCCCTTATAATATTAATATATATTTTTGAGTGGGAATTCTTTTCCTTATAATAAGGTGAGTGGAATTTCACATCCTTAGGATATTTTCGATCCTTGCAAAGCTCAAGGACGTCCACACACACATCTGAATTCCACCATTTTAATTTTGGTTGAAGGCCCTTCAATTATTTTATTTATTTTTGCATTAATGTTTCCATTATGCTTAAATCTTGATTATTATAATATCAAGATTCTCACTCCTCCAACTTAATTCAAATGAGGCTGCCCTCTCATTTTCCTTGCTCCACACGATGACAATAAGAATTAGGGACCTTATTGAAGTGGTAATTTACATATTGCACCCTAGGTTTTGGGTAAATTGCACATTACACCAAGACTAGGTTTTCATGCACAACCATTGCTTTATCAGCTCTTTCTTGGAATTTAGGCTATCACAAGCCATTCCTCTACATAATCTTCACTCTCCTGATGCTTTAACACATGAGGAACATATTATCATGCACAATTTGCAAATAGACCCCTCAATTTGGGTAAGTTGCACTTTAGTCCAAAACAGGCAAAATATTGATTTCAACAATATTCAAAAAGGACTCAAATTGTAATATAAGTTCCTCTTGAGCCTTAATTACTTTTCAAAAGATAAGAGCATGCATATAATCACTTTTATTAAGAAAAACACCTAGGGTAAATTCATAACCCAGGTCAGGGATGTTACAAGTTTATCCACCTCTTGCAATGATTTCATCCCCGAAATCATCAACAAAACATTAAGAGAAAAGAGTAGGATATTTCCTCTTCATCTCATCCTCTAGTTCCCACGTAGCTTCTTCAATGCCATAGTGATTCCAGAGAACTTTTATAAGACTAATGTCTTTATTTTTCAACTTCTTGATTCTTCTGTCAAGAATCAACACTGGCCCTTCCACATAAGATATGTCATCATTTAGTTCTACCTCCACATGTTTTAGAACTAACTCAGTGTCAGGATGACACTTCCTCAACATAGAGATATGAAACAATGGGTGCAATCTATGCAACTCAGGTGGTAACTCCAGCTTATAGGTTACCTTTCCCATCCTTTCAATTATCGGATAGGGCCCCATAAATCTAGGAGCTAACTTCCCTTTCTTTCCAAATCTCAAGATACCTTTCCAAGGTGAAACCTTAAGGTATACCCTATCTCCAACTTGGAATTCTAAGGGTCTACGATGCTTGTCAGCATAGGATTTCTATCTATCCTGGGCTATTTTCAACTGTTGTTGTATGATCTTTATCTTCTCAGTTGTTTGTTGAACAAGCTCAAGACCCAAAAGTTGATATTCCCCAATTTCATACCAACATAGGGGAGATCTACAATGTCTACCATACAAAGCCTCATATGGTGCCATCTCGATAATGTGCTAATAGCTGTTATTATAAGTAAACTCTATCAAGCTCAGATGTAGATCCCAACTCCCCATAAACTGAAGGACACATTCTCTAAGAAAATCCTCCAAGGTTTGTATAGTCCTTTCAGATTGCCCATCTGTCTAAGGATGAAAGGATGTACTAAACCTCAATTGTATGCCCAAAGCTTTATGAAGTCGTTCCCAAAAATGACTTGTAAATTGAGGATCTCCATCAGAAACTATGGTAATTGGGACCCCGTGCACATGATGCTCTGATACCACTAATTTGTGGCCTATGCATTACATGCTAAAGGTGAGAGATTAGTGATGGAATGTATTAAGAAGGAAATGCCTTAATAAAAGATAAGTTGGTTAACTCAAGAGAGTCTAAAATTATGAGAAGAGTGATACATCAAGATATGATAGTTATCACATTCAGCATTTTAGGGTTTATATACCTTGATGTATTTTAAATCCAATATATTTGGGGAAGGAACTTATGAAGTGTGTTATGCAACTATTACAATGAAATGTAATGAGTTGATGCACTTTGATAAGTGTTGACTAATGTACCTTGAGAATGGGGTTAAGTCAAATTAATGAGCATGATGTAGTCATACCATGATGAGGATGAGAAATGAACTCATACCTTGAATTGATGATCATTAATGCTATATGATGAAAGTAATGATCTTGAGTAATTATTTATGATCTCTTTGAATGCCCTTAAGGTATGGAATAATGAATTAAGGGTTGGATAGATAATATAATCATGAAACCCAAATTAATGAGAAATGGGGAACTGTAACCCTAATTTTGGGTAAAGGGAATGAAAAGCCCTATTTGATAGTAAACCCTAATTCCTGGTAAAGGAATAATGGTGTTACCATTGAATCACATGATGTGATGAATGACTTGTATGACTGTTATCATGCCTAATATCCATACATGTTTTATGAGATGATGAACTTAGCTAGGTTTGAGCCGTGACATTTATATAATAAATGTTGATTGGCCTTATGTGCCTTAATGTTGTTGTTGCTTAGTAAAAGTAACACATGTGCATGGATTTTATGAGTCATACGAGTAAGATGTTACCTAGAAAGAGGTGATAAGATATTTAGTTGCCTTGTGAGCCATGTGTGATACTTGTGTAAAAAGTATCATGAATGCCTTGGTCAGATGACCTGAAGGTAATAGTTACCTAAAAAAGGGTAATGATGCTCAATGATAAGTTAAGGGTTTGAATACCCAGAACCATATTATTATGGTGATGAGATTGTAATGGGATGATAATTCCCAATATTGAAATGAGGGACTGAGTTCCCAAGGTATTTTAAAGACTAATAAGTATTTGATGGAAATAATACATGTCTCTTTATAGCATTATTGTAATAAGTCATGCTTGAGAACTTGGCTGATGCTAAAAGAATTTGAAAATGTACATAATTAATGAAGTGAAATCATATCATGTAGAGACTTGACCATAGATCCATCATCGTCAGTAATAAGGTGATGGTGAAACGGGTGCTCCACGGCAAAACTCGGAATGCATATTTTGAATATGTTGGGGCAAATGGGCGAAAAATATCCTATCGTCCGGTGAAGAGATTGAGGGAAGGTAAACATCAAACCTCTCAATACTTCATGTGTCGGGATGGATGTATCACAAACCTCCCGATGGGTGGGATAGATGTAACATTAATGTCCCAATGATATTTAATGTTGGGTCGAGGAGATAAACATTAAATCTCTCGATTGCTGATGAGAGTGTAGTTGACGCTGCAACTCTATAGCGAAGTTCCAGTATACCCTGGAAAGCAATTTTGAGCAGTCGACATAGTCCTGCTTGTGGTCCCGCACTAAACGGGGTGTGAGAGGTCATGGGAATCTGGCTCTTCCATTGACCTATATATGGTACCGATTTTGACTTCGTAGTGGTCGGTTGGAGTATGAGCGGTATACCTCATCAACTCAGGGCATACGTGTGATTGTAAAATGAAAATCAGCCGTATAGCATGTTTGCTTAAGTATTGAATACAGAAATTCATTGGTTGATGTTACATTTCTTTTATGCAACTCTAGTTCATTGATGTTATTCATATCTGTTGTATTCATTGAAAGTAGATGGATGAACTATGATGTTGCTATGAGTAGATGCAATGTTCTCCTTGGAAAATGAGATTACTACTCTTTGCTCATACAGTGATTTACGTGCTGTTAATTATATATAAATCGTTCTGCCCAATTTATTTTAATAAACTGCTATAACAGTGTTTTGGTAGAGAGTTATATCTCCCGCTGGGGCAATTTACAATTGTCTCACCCCCGTGGGATCCAACTTTTTAGGTGAACGCGGACAAAGAAGTAGAAATCCTTTTGCAGGAAAAGGACAACAGCTGTAAAAATAGGGACAACAGTGAGATCTCAGGTGGAGATACTATCTGTCAAGTTATGTAGTTAGAAATTCCTATGTGTCGTCTCTGTACTCTCGGGTCCTCGGAGTTTGTAGTTAGTGTTTTAATGAATCAATCTGAGATTTTGGCTTGATGCCTCGAGATTCGTATGTTGTCTGTATATAATGTTTATAAGGAAGCTGATGTTGTAGTCTCTGAGAAGAGATGGTACATGTTATGTACGTTTGAACCAACATGTAAATGTTATGCAATGGTTCTTGATGGAAAAGATTTCCTATGTGTGGATCTCTTTGCAAAAAGGTTTTAATTTTTAGTGATTTTCAGTAATCCGCTGCAAATGATTCACTTCCGCTTAAGTAAACCTTGTTTTTGCGAGTTGGATGCCACAAATTAGTGGTATCAGAGCTCTAGGTTCACTGAGTCTACAGAGACATAGGACTAAGGTAGTAGAGTCTATTCTGGTGTCATCCAATATATCTGATAGTGTCTTCTGCCCGTATAAGAGAAGAAGAACTTAAAGATGACTGGGTCGCATGAGGAGGTTGCTGCTGAAAGTAGCAATGTTGCACCAAGAAGAGGTGCATGGGAGAACGCAAGAGAGAGATAATTTCCTAAGAATCCCCTAGCTGATCCAACTATAATAAGAAAATCCTTCTTTAAGTATTACTGTTGGAGAATTTAGGGCAATAGTAATGTATATAATGGATCAAGCATTGGCAGTGTAACCTAGATTACCAGCCCCCAATGATGATGTTTTAGATATCAACATGATTTGTAATCAGCTTCAGTAGGTTGAAGCAAAAGGAAATGATGAATTTCTGGACTTAAATTGAGTCTGTGCTCAACTTTAGCCTATTGAATCAACCTTTGAGGCAGAGTCAGCCTGAGGCAGTAAATAATCCACGAATCATGACATGTTAGACAACATAATGTCATTCAAATATGTCATTTTATGAATTCCTGGATTAATTGAGAAAGTAATTGATTGTACTTTCCTTGAATAGTCCTATGAGGACTTATGTTTTGCACAGTAAAACATTACAAAAGTTTTATGTTGTTCTTACCTCTATAAGAAACAAATGAGGTACAAAAGATATGCCTGGATGAAATCTAGGGATGTTAAACCTTATGCTTGTGATAATATGAAAAGAAGGAATATGATAGTATACAAAGTGCATACCACTTAATCTCAGTATTTATATACCCTGGCCCAGTATACAACTATTGATGATAAAGTGAGTATGGAAACTCTTAGATTGTGGCCTTTTTGATTGCTCTGATCAAGTAGTCATTCTGAGACAATCTAATGAGTATCATGAAATTAGAAATATGGAATGAAAAATGTGCCATAAGCATAAGAAAGAGAAGTCTGAGAGAATCTCAGATGAGCATGTTGGTATGAGGAACTAAAAGTGTACTACTCATAAGAATAAGAATAAGGAAGATGAACCCTGTTCAATAAAGATGTAAGTATAATAAAGATCTTTCCCATAATGAGGAAATGGGAAATGTGATGAGATCATGATATGATCATAAACATGCTAATAATAATAATAATAAAGAAAGGGATAATGTTATGTAATCATCCTTATAAATTCCTATGCTGAAGGCAAGGAACCTAGGATGAGACAAAGAGTAAATGGTTCATGAGTAGTTGAAAATACATGAATTAATAAGAGGAATATGAATCCTTGTTTTCTTTCCTTTCTGGGACATGGCAATCAGGTGGGTCTTAGGACACTTGATGTGCATAAGATAAATATGTTCATGTGATGGATACTTAGAAATGTATCAGTTTATCTTGGACTTTGGTTCCAAGATGAGGACATATGTAACAATTAATGTTCCAAGATGAAAGGAAGATAAATATGTGATATGTTCTCAACACATGTGATAGATACCAAGGTGAAAGATTCTGGTATCTGAGAAATATCAGATGGTTTATGTTGGCTACCTGGAGTGGTCAATTATAAAATTAGTCTGATTATATAAAATAATATGAACATCATATGTTAGGGGTTTATGCTATGCACAAATATGATATTAATAAAGAATGTATGATGTTTCTATGAACAAGAAAAGTGTTACTTGACACAAAAGTTGACTCCACAGTCAATGATGAGGAACAGTGGAGCATGTGCCTTGTGTTTTGATTCTATGAGAATCTTGTAAGGAAACACTTTGTGCTGATCAAAGCTTTATGGTGTCTCCATAATAAGGAGATGTTATGAGAAGACTAGATAGTATGATGAATGAATGACATCTGTCTTCCTTTATCTGGGATTTCGGGGACAAAATCCTTGTTAGGGGTTTATAATTTGTAATATCCCTGAACTGGGTTATGCTTTAACCCTAGGTGTTTTGATTAAGAGAGATGATTATATGCTTAATCTTATCTTGTGAAAAGAAATTAGGGCTCAAAAGGAACTTATGTTGCAATTCTAGTCCTTGAATATTGTTGAAACCAATGGTTTACTTGTTTTGGACTAAAGTGCAAATTACCCAAGTTGAGGGGTTTAAGTGCAAATTGTGTGTGATGATATGTTCCTCATGTGTTTAAGCATCATGAGAGTGAAAATGATGCATAGGTATGGCTTATGGAAGCCTGAGTACCAAGAAAGAGCTGATAAAGCAATGTTTGTGCATTAAAACCTAGTTTTGGTGTAATGTGTAATTTACCCAAAACCTAGGGTTCAATATGCAAATTACCACTTCAATAAGGTCCCTAATGTTTCTTGGCATCATGTAGAGCAAAGAAAATGAGAGGGGCGCCTCATTTGAATTAAGTTGGAGGAGAGAGAATCTTGATATTAAAATAATCAAAATTTAATACTAATTGAAACCCTAATTCAATTTAGTGCTAAAATAAATGTATTAATTAAAGGGCCTTCAAACAAAATTAAAATGGTTGGATTCAGATGTGTGTGGACGTCCTTGAGCTTTGCAAGGACCACGAAAATATCCAAGGGAGTGGATAACTCACTCACAATTTTATAAGAAAAAGAAATATCCACTCACATATGGATATTAGTATAAAATGATTTGAGATGCTTAATTTGCTTTTCTTTAAATCATGGATAATTGTGAGGAATAAGAGGCAAGCAAGATAGCCTCGTATCCAAGGAAGTTGAGGGGGAAGATGCGGCTCTATTTTTGGGATTAAATGGATTTTTATAAAACATATTCTCTCTCATTGAATTCGTATAAAAAGACTCTTTACAAGCCAAATGAAAGGCTTTTTCGACCCCACTTCTTTTCCTTTGCTTGGAAAACGACCAAGGATCTTGGGAGGACCAGGAGGACGACTCTCGACCTGTTGGTAATCTTCTTGATCCTTTTTCACCTTGAATCCATGGCGGAAATCACAAATCAATGCATGATTTCTTCATATTTCGATCCCCTCTTCAATTCTAACCATTCCTTTTCACTCAAACCTTGAGGACGAGACTTGGAATGGTGAAAGGAGTTGCATCCACCATTGTTTTTGTGATCTTGGAGCTTGGGAGCTCAATTGGAGGCAGGTTTTATAACTTGAACCTTTAATTTTGTTATTGCATTCAATTCCTTATCAAATAATGATCCTTTCTTCATTCACGATAATTGATTTGGTTGAATGGTGCAATCACCATGGAAATAACAAAAGGTTTTGTGGATTTAGAGCTTGATGATTATGACATCATCATAAGCACACACCTCTCCAAAATATCCAAGGAAAACAGTTTCAACTTGTTGGTCCAAACGGTTTCACCAAACCGTTTGGAGACCAAACGGTTTCAAAACCATTTGGTGTTTTAAGACCCAAACCGTTTGAGGGAGTTGACCCTTTGAGAGGGTTGACCATTTGAGGTCAGAACCCTAATACATGTTGAATGATAATATAAAGGATCCAATTGATTAATTCAATGCATTGTTAATCACCAAGTAGCAAACCCTAATCGGGTTAATTGCTGATTGGTAATTGATGGTGTTGAGTCTTTGGGTTGATTGACCCAAATAGTTTCAAAACCGTTTGGGAATCACCCAAACGGTCTCAAGACCATTTGAGGGTCAATAAAGACCGTTTGGTGGTCTAGGATTGAGTATGGTTTTGTATTTGAAGGTCCATAGATACCAAATTAAAAGGCAATCAATTGCTGATTTGATAATGAATCCAATGATCCAAACCCTAATTGGATATTATGGATTTTGATTATGAGATGGGAAAATAGTTTCAAAACCATTTAGAGGTCAAGCACCTCAAGACCGTTTGGATGGTCAAAGGTGGTGATTTATGGATTAAAGATCCAAGGGTCAATTATGGTTGAATCTCATTAATTCAATTGATTGTAGGCTTCAATGTTGTTAATCATAATTAACTAATTAATGGAAGTACCTCATGAACCCTTGCGGTTTTGGGACTGATTTGGCCCAAACGGTCTTGAGACCGCTTGAGTCCAAATAGTCCTGAAACCGTTTGGGGTCAAACGGTTTCAAAACCGTTTGGAGGTCAAACGGTTTCAAAACTCTTTGGTGATGAAACCTCAAAACTGTTTGAAGGTTGTTGGTGATTCAATCACTTGGTAATGGAAGTTAATGATTGTTCCAATGATCCAATGATTGATAGTGATGGTAATCAAAGATGGTACAAAGGTTAAAGACCTATAAGTACCTAAATGATTAGTACTATCAAAGGGGTAAACCCTAATCACTATAAGAACAATAATTTGGTACACTATGTCAATCATAGTTGTATGTACTTGATTGAAGGGTTGATATGACCTAATCAAGTTGAGAGGATGAAAGAATGAAATTCATACATGAGTATGATTCATGGGGTGATTAAGGGTATGATCCTTAGCAAAGAGATTATAAAACCCTAATCATGAATATAAACCCTAATTGACAAGGTTATTGAACTCTAACCCTAATTGAGGGCAATTCTAAATGAAACCCTAATCTAGGGTGAGGATGTAGCCCTAATCTAGGGTAATGATATGAGAAACTCTAATTTAGGGAAATGAGATGTAAAACCCTAATTGGTATGAATAGTGAATCTCTAATTATGGACAATTGAATGAAATCCTAATGGAGATGAATAGTAGACCCAAATTGTGGGTGACTATAGTGGAAAACCTAATTAAGGATGATTCCATGAGAAACCCTAGTTGAGGGTGATTCCATGAGAAACCCTAGTTGAGGGTGATTCCATGAGAAACCCTAGTTGAGGGTGAGTCAATGAGGAACCCTAGTTGAGGGTGATTCAATGAGAAACCCTAGTTGAGGATGATTCCATGAGGAACCCTAGTTGAGGGTGATTCCATGAGGAACCCTAGTTGAGGGTGATTCCATAAGAAACCCTGATTAAGAATTAATACCACATGATGATCTAATACCATGTTGTGATGAGAGGCCCTAAGAAGTGTGGAGGTATGTGAGACACTAATTTGGAGTCATAATACATAAAGCCCTAATTCTAGGCAATATGACAATAAATCATAATCCTAATTTGTAGGCAAGGGTATAAGAAAACCCTAATGATGGGATAGAAGGATTTACTTTATAAAGGTGAAATATTTCATGTGGTTGATTGTAAGCAACCTTATAGTAAGTAATATCTTTATCATTAGACAAGTCCATATCTTTAAAGATAGTTGGACAGTGATAATGTGTGGCCTATGCATTACATGCTAAAGGTGAGAGATTAGTGATGGAATGTATTAAGAGGGAAATACCTTAATACAAGATAAGTTGGTTAACTCAAGAGAGTCTGAAATGATGAGAAGAGTGATACATCAAGATATGATAATTATCACATTCAGCATTTCAGGGTTTATATACCTTGATGTATTTTAAATCCAATGTATTTGGGTAAGGAACTTATGAAGTGTGTTATGCAACTATTATAATGAAATGTAATGAGTTGATGCACTTTGATAAGTGTTGACTAATGTACCTTGAGAATGGGGTTAAGTCAAATTAATGAGAATGATGTAGTCATACCATGATGAGGATGAGAAATGAACTCATACCTTGAATTGATGATCATTAATGCTATATGATGAAAGTAATGATCTTGAGTAATTATTTATGATCTATTTGAATGCCCCAGAGGTATGGAATAATGAATTAAGGGTTAGATAGATAATATAATCATGAAACCCTAATTAATGAGAAATGGGGAACCCTAACCCTAATTTTGGGTAAAGGGAATGAAAAACCCTATTTGATAGTAAACCCTAATTCCTGGTAAAGGAATAATGGTGTTACTATTGAATCACATGATGTGATGAATGACTTGTATGACTGTTATCATGCCTAATATCCATGCAGGTTTTATGAGATGATGAACTTAGCCATGTTTGAGCTGTGACATTTATATAATAAATGTTGATTGGCCTTATGTGCCTTAATGTTGTTGTTGCTTAGTAAAAGTATCACATGTGCATGGATTTTATGAGTCATATGAGTAAGTTGTTACCTAGAAAGAGGTGATAAGATATTTAGTGTTCTTGTGAGCCATGTGTGATACTTGTGTAACAAGTATCATGAATGCCTTGGTCAGATGACCTGAAGGTGATAGTTACCTAATAAATGGTAATGATGCTCAATGATGAGTTAAGGGTTTGAATACCCAGAACCATATGATTATGATGATGAGATTGTAATGGGATGATAATTCCCAGTATTGAAATGAGGGACTGAGTTCCCAAGGTCTTTTAAAGACGGATAAGTATTTGATGGAAATAGTACATGTCTCTTTATAACATTGTTGTAATAAGTCATGCTTGAGATCTTGGTTGATGCTAAAAGAATGTGAAAATGTACATAATTAATCAAGTGAAATTATATCATGTAGAGCCCTGACCATAGATCCATCATCGTCAGTAATAAGGTGATGGTGAAATGGGTGCTCCGCGGAAAAACCCGGAAAGTATATTTTGAATATGTGGGGGTAAATGGGCGAAAAATATCCTTACGTCCAGTGAAGAGATTGAGGGAAGGTAAACATCAATCCTCTCAATCCTTCATGTGTCAGGATGGATGTATCACAAATCTCCCAATGGTTGGGATAGGTGTAACATTAATCTCCCAATGATACTTAATGTCGGGTCGAGGAGATAAACATTAAATCTCTTAATGAGCGATGCGAGTGCAGTTAACACTGTAACTCTATAGTGAAGTTCCAGTATACCCTAGAAAGCTATTTTGAGTAGTCGACATAGTCCTGCTTGTGGTCCCGCACTGACCAGGATGTGAGAGGTCATGGGAATCCGGCTCTTCCATTGACCTGTGTATGGTACCGATTTTGACTTCGCAATGGTCGGTTGGAGTATGAGCGATATACCTCATCTCCTCAGGGCATAAGTGTGATTGTAAAATGAAAATCAGCCGTATAACATGTTTGCTTAAAGATTGAATACGGAAATTCATTGGCTAATGTTACATTTCTTTTATGAAACTCTAGTTCATTGATGTTATTCATATATGTTGTATTCATTTCAAGTAGATGGATGAACTATGATGCTGCTATGAGTAGATGCAATGTTCTCCTTGGAAAAGAAGATTACTACTCTTTGTTCATCTAGTGATTTACCTGATGTTAATTATATATAAATCCTCCTACCCAGTTTATTTTAATAAACTACTATAACAATGTTTTGGCGGAGAGGTATATCTCCCGCTGGGGCAATTTACAATTGTCTCACCCCCATGGGATCCAACTTTTTAGGTGAACGCGGACAAAGAAGCAGAAATCCTTTTGCAGGAAAAGGACAGCAACAGTAACAACAGGGACTGCAGTGAGATCTCAGGTGGAGATACTGTCTATCAATTTATGTAGTTAGAAAGTCCTATGTATCGTCTCTGTACTCTCGGGTCCTCGGAGTTTGTAGTTAGTGTTTTAATGAATCAATCCAAGATTTTGGTTTGATTCCTCGAGATTCATATGTTGTCTATATATAATGTTTATAAGGCAACTGATGTTTTAGTCTTTGAGAAGAGATGGTACATGTTATGTACGTTTGAACGAACATGAAAATGTTATAAAATGGTTCTTGATGGAAAAGATTTCCTATGTGTTGATCTCTTTGCAAAAAGGTTTTAATTTTTAGTGATTTTCAGTAATCCGCTGCAAATGATTCACTTCCGCTTAAGTAAATCTTGTTTTTGTGAGTTGGATTCCACAAGGGAAATCATTCACAAACCGTTTAAGGTTCATTCGGTTTCAATAATTAATTGAGTAAATGGTTTCAAAACCAATTGAAGGAGTAAGGCAAGACCGATTGGAGGTCAAGCACCTCAAGACCATTTGAAGGTCAAGGTATTTCAAGACCGTTTAAGGGTCAAATACTTCAAGACCGTTTGAAGGTCTAATTGATTCAAGCCATGTTAGTACAATCAACCAGATGATTGTTGATGATGTTTATCAAAGGTACTTAAGTGATTAATACCTTTTGAATGGTTAATCCTTGATGCTTATGGAAGCAACATTTCAAAACACTAAACTAACCCTAAGTGTGTATACCTAAATGAGGAGTTGACCTAATTTAATTAAGTTTGAAGTGATCAACCTCCTAGAAAGGATGAGAGAGAGAGAGAGGAAACCGTACATGTATGATAATTATGTAATGGTTAAGTCTCAATACCTTCAACATGGATAAAATATGTAATTAGGGAATGATTTTTGATAAAGAGATTATGAATCCTTAATTAAGGATGATGTCATGTGAAACCCTAATTAAGGATGATGTCATATGAAACCCTAATTAAGGGTGATGACATGTGAAACCCTAATTAAGGGTGATGGCATGTGAAACCCTAATTAAGGGTGATGACATGTGAAACCCTAATTAAGGATGATGTCATATGAAACCCTAAATAAGGATGATGACATGTGAAACCCTAATTAAGGGTGATGACATTCGAAACCCTAATTAAGGATGATGTCGCATGAAACCCTAATTAAGGATGATTTCATATGAAACCCTAAATAAGTATGATGATATGTGAAACCCTAACTGAGGGTGTTGTCATGAGAAACCCTAACCAAGGGTGATGAAATGTGAAACCCTAATACAAAGATGTTATGTAAAACCCTAATCAAGGGTGATGTTAAAGTGAAACCCTAATGTAATGATGTGATGTGAATCTCTAACCTAAGGTGATTTTATGTAATGATATGTGAAATCTTGATATCAAATCTAACCCTAATAATGGGTAAAGGTATGTGAAGCCCTAATTTTGGGCTATAGTGCATGAAACCCTAACGTTGGGAAATATGATGATAGACCATAACCCTAATTTGGGTAATGGGATGAGTATTCCTAATTGACATGAATTGGGAAATCCTAATTCTAATGAGGAAATAGTGATGCTGCTCTTACATTGCATAGTGTTGATATGTGACTTGATCTAACTGTTATCATATGCACTAATCATGCAGGTATCATGAGATGTTGGACATAGCCATGTATGAGCTATGATGTTTTAATTGTTTATGGGCTTTGAAAGCCATAATATGTTGTGTTGCCTAGTAAGAGGTAACAAGAGATTAATGGGCCTTAAGAGCCATATGAGATACATGTATTGCAAGTATCATGTTTACCTTGGTTAGATGACCTGAAGGTGTTAGTTACCTAATGAGTGGCAATAAGTGTTCTTGATGAATTGAGGGTTTGAATACCCATATTCCATAATCATGATAATGAGATGTTAAGGGATGAGAATACCCCTAATGTGACAAGGGATTAAGATCCCAATGTTTTATAAAGATTTGAAAAGGACTTGATAGATGTAGTACTCATTCTTAGTAGCATTTGTTATAATAATTTATGTTTGAAAACCTAACTGATGCTAAAAGAACATAGTAAGTGAAATCTTATCATGTAGAGTCTTGACCATAGATCCATCATCATCAGTAGTTTGGTGATGGTGAAACAAGTTTTCCTACGGGAACTCCTGGATGCATACTATTGAGTATGTGGGGGTTATGGGCACACATATCCTTACACCCTAGTGGAGGAAATGATGTGAGGTAAACATTAAATCTCTCAATCCTTCATTATATATGTCGGGATGGATGTATCACTAATCTCCCAAATGCCGAGATGGATATATCACTAATCTCCCGATGATATTAATGCCAGATCGATGTGAGATAAACATGAAATCTCTCGATTGCGAAGAGAGTACAACATGCCACTGTAACTCTAATAGCAAAATTGCCAGTATACCCTGGAAAGCTATTTAGCAGAGACACAAGATGTCCTACATTTGGTCCTCACACTGACTGAGGAAGATGAGGCCATGAGAATTCAGCTCTTCCATTGACCTATGTATGGTACCAATTTTGATTTCGCAATGGTCAGTTGGAGGATGAGTGGTATACCTCATCTCCTCAGGGCTTAAGTATGATTGTAAAATGTAATCAGCCGTGTAGAGTATTTGAATAAGATTAAAATATGAGAATCACTGGTTGATGTTATCTTGCTTAGTATATCTTAAATGGATAAATTTTATACATGTTCTTCATATTCCTTATTAAATAAATGACATACTGCTTTATCAAGTTACAAGTGAATTACTTTGAAGAATAACATTGCTCTATTATCCTTAGTTAATTGACTTATCTGCTGCTAAATATTTATGATTCTTTTGCTCAATTTTATTTCATTAATTTGCAATAATAATATTTCTGGCAATCGCCTAGATAGAGATCTAGGCAATCAGCTTTGGGTCAACTCAATAGACTCCAAATCTATACAAGTCTTGGAACACAATCACTCTAACCATGCACCCATCTTAATAGTGAATTCAGCTCAGCCACGGTGTCCAGACAGAGACCTGTGCACATCAATCAGCTGGGAAGTGAGACCCAACTTCACCAACCTATTGTCATCAAGCTAGGATATGACTCTACCTTTCTCACAAGCAACATCAACTTTTCTACTTGTAGCCTCCAAGTGGGAGTAATTGGCACAGAAGGAAGAAAGGAAGGACAAGGACCACATCAACAACAAAATAAAGTGGAATCAACTCCAAATAGATCTATCTTTCAACCAAGTTCTAGCCTTAAAAATTGTTAACCTCCAGTTCAACTAGATAAAATCCTGAGACATGAGGAGATGGAATGACAATAGAAATCTCATTGCAATTGGGTCCGGTTTGGTGATAAAAATACTATATTTTCCACTCCATGGTTAAGTCCATGAGGTGGAGGAACAAAATCATGCATCTCAAGGACCTGGACGGAGTGTGGACGGAAGATGAGTTCTTATTGAAGCAGCTAATTTTTACTTTTTTCTCCAATGTGTACCAGGATCGTGACTTGATAGGAAGGTACGAGGCCACATCCATTTCCCTAGAGTCTTCCCTACCATCGGACTTAAAGACATGGCTAACATGGCTATGGTACCACTACAAGAGAAAGTCTGGGAGGCTGTCCACTTGATGCCCCCCTAAAGGCGTCGGTCCTGAATGGGGTCAATGCCTCCTTTCTCCAAAAACACTGGAATACAATCAAGGACCAACTAATCGCTTTGATTTCAAAGCCTTTCATGAGGGAACCACTTGAACTAGGAGTAGAAAACTCTACACTAATCCTCATATTGAAGACCCCTTCTCCTAAAACATGCTCTCATTTTTGGACAATCTCCCTAAACAATGTATGCACAAAGCTTCTTTCAAAGGTAGGTGATAATGTTGCTTTAGTCCAAGAGATAATTCATTGCATGGAGTCCAAGAAAAACCAGAAAGCCGAGATGGCGATCAAACATGAATTGGTAAAATTTTTTGACAAGATAAACTACCCTTTCATCAAGGATACGCTCCATAGAACAATGATCCTTAACAACCTCATCAATATCATTATGTAGATCCTTGATTCTAGAAAAACCATGATGCTCTAGAATGGTGAATCCATTGGCACTTGCACTCCATCACACAAAGTTAATTAAGGGGACCCTATGTTTCCTTATCTCTTTGTCCTCTTCTTGGAATGCATCAGTCAATTGATAAAGGAATAAAAATTTGAGGCAGATGGAAGCCGATTATCCTTACAAGGCAAAAAATTTCTTTCTCCAACATTAGTTTTGTAGATGAAATCCTTCTCTTTGGAGAAGTAACCTCAAAATAGGCTATTAACATCAAGAAATGCTTATATCACTTTCGTAGCTCATCTAGGCAGTTCCTATCGCATGAGAAATCTGCCATCTTCTTTTCTTCTAATACACCTAGAGCCACGAGGAATCATATCTGTAGGAAACTAAACATCCAAGAGACACCCAAACTTGGATAACACCTGGGAATACCTATCATCCATAAAAGGAAAAGCAAGGAACATTTTTAGTTCTTACTTGAACACATCCCCACCTAAATTATCTCATAGAACAACATATTACTGTCTCTTACAGACCGCAACACTCTAACAAAATTGGTTCTTCTCTCACAAACTTGCTACACCATTCAGGTAGCCCAGTTACCAATCTCATACTATGATAGGATAGACCGAATGATCTACAACTTTATCTAGAATGGGGCTTCATCCAAAAAAAAGTTGAATCTTGTCGCGTGGAAGTAGTTAACTAGGCCCTTAAATGAAGGGGTCTTGGTTTGAAAAAGGCAAAACACTTCAATGACTATTTGATCATGAAGATGGCATCATCCTTCATCTAGAAATCACCCCTTCCTTGGGTACAATTTATGTATGTGAAGTATTTTACCAAGGGCCCTGGAACTCCTCAGGCTCTCATATCTGGCAAAACATCCAAAGCTCTATCCAATTCCTTCAGAATAACTCAAGGAAAACAATCTTATCATCTTGGGATACTAATGTATGGATCGACTCTTGGGTAGGGGAAGGTGATATCCCAATCCTCAAGACTAGACTTAGGATACTAGACGATATCATGGACCTAATGGTTTCATGCTTGGTCACTAATGAAGGTGTCTGGGACTCCAGCTTCCAGCACCATTGGTTTACTAACTCTACAACCAATGTAATTCTCTCCCAGCCTCCACCCGACGGATCTTAGGTGATGATAGCCTTGTATGGATCCACTCAAGTTATGGCAATTTTTATCCCAGTTCAACCTATAGACATATTAGCAACAAGCCTTCTACTAGCAATGATACTCACTACACGACTGTCTGGTCTCTCCATGTGTCATTAAGGATGAAAGCCCATCTATGGCTCATCCATAAGAATAAACTACTTACGAATTCCCTAAGATTCAAGAAAAATATAACCCATGGCAACACATGTTTGAAATGTAACCAAGTAGAGGAAACAACACTCCACACCATATGGGATTGTCCAACAGTGGAATCTTCCTGGTTACAACTACTACCCCCAGAGGCAAACAAGTTCTTTATCCTAGAAAGCACTACTGATTGGTTAGGTTACAATCTTCTGACAATCAATAAGACAGAGGGTGGGTGCACTCTATTCACTTTCGCATGCTGGTTCTCTGGAAGAATATGAACTCATTCATCTTTGAAGGAAATTCCATCATATCCCTTATGAGTAGAGATGAGCAAGCCTCTCTGAAATTGCCTTCCAGCACCACCCTCCTGGGAGTCACCTCCAACCAATCTCCTTCTATACAAGCTATCATTACAACTACTACCCTCATTGTGCATGTGGACACTAATATTGACAACAAGCTAAACAGGAAGGCCACTACCCTGATCCATAGGGACAACAAGGGTCAGTGGCAAGTAGGATCAACGCCACTAATGGAAGGTTTAGACCCCGTTGATGGAGAGCTCATGGCTATACTCTATGATTTTATCTACCTAGATCACCAAACTGAGATGATGGTTTTCATTTTCACTGACTCCAACAATGCGGTGAAGTGGATGAACAAACAAGGAGAACCTCCAATGAAGTACAAGGTGTTGGTGGAAGCAATTCACAGTCAATGGTGAAATTTTTTTGAGTTGAAAGTCTTCCATCTGAAGAGAGATAGGAACAACCTGTCTGACCAGCTTGCCAATAAATGATTAAAGAAACCAGATGAAAATCTACGATGGAATTCATGCCCTCCCTTTCTGTTGAGCAACTACAATGAGGAGCTTATTAATTTTCCATCCAGGTACCCATAAACAATCCGTTCCCTGAGTGAGTAATGTAATCAGCTAGTCAGTTTTCAATACAAATTTTGATTTTTATTTCTTTGTTTTTCCTTTATACCCATTATTGGGCTAAATAAATAGTAAGAACCACATAATCCATAGCAAGGGAAATCTGCAAAAGAAAACCATACTTACAAAACAAAGCATACCAAATTTCCAATATGTCCTTTTTATTGGAATAATTACATTTCAACTAAGTAAAATAAAAGTGAAAATCAGGTTGTAACACGTTGGGTGTGTGGCACAACCTAGATGGGGGGAGGTGGAGGACTTGACTACACTAATGTGACACCTAGAGGATCGACATAGTGATGTTGCCAACATAATAAAGTGCCATCATTCATTTTTACCATTGCTTCTCCTTTTAGTGATGTTCTTACTCTTCTTTAACACTATGTCTACTATAAAATTGACTAAAACATCCAAGGATCAAAGCCTATCTTTGATCCTACTAACTTATGACACAATTGCTTCTTAAATATAATATTATCTCTTTGTTTTTAATTAGCTAAATGAAGTAGTATATCAATATGTTTACGGTCTTCAAAGTAGTTTAATATTCTCAAACCCATGAAGTGCACGTGATAACCTAGTGATAAGGGACAATCAGAGAGGCAAATGTATTTACATAAAAACTTTTCTTGTCAAAGGAGATGGATGTAAATTTAATGTCTTTAGTTTATCTTTTGTTGATTGTACAAATTTGTTTTATTCTCACAAATTTTATGAGCTTAGCTATTATTTGAAACTAAATAATGTGATACATGTGGTGTAGCATATATGTAGTTCTAGTTAATTGTTATTATAATCACAAGGAAGGACGCATGAAGTCATGTAGTGCAAGGTGGATGATGACATGGAGCAACAAAAATTCCTTACTCTCTCTCTACTCACCTTCTTCTGCCAATCCCATTGCAATGGCTTGGAACATCACAAAGTGGTTTTGCACAAGACAAAAATAATTGCAACACATAATTTCATAGATAGTGAATATATATAGATGTCAATATTTGAATCAAACTAATTTTAAAAATATGTATCTACATTTATGTGCTTGTTGATTTTCTTTTCTTTTTAACCATAAATTACAAATAAGTAAACCATTTTCAACATAACTTGAGAACCATTTCAAACTTTAAGGAAAATATATTATAAAATTAATAGTATGTCTACATGTAATAACATACAATCAAACTTTTAAAGATAAATCTCTATTGGTGTATTAGGTTGTTCCCATTCTAGAACAAACTCCACCTATTTAGGTTCAACATAAATACCTTCATATATGCCCTAGAAAAGATACTTCTAATATCTAAAACTCATGCTTACTAAACTTAGCATATAGCTTGTGTTGTCTTAACAAAGTCAATGCTTGTCGAAGATGTTGTTCACGTTGTTGACTATCTCGACTGTATATTAGAATATCATCTATAAAGACCACTATAAGCTAATCAAGGAATGTTCAGAACACTCTATTCATCAAATCCGTGAATGATGTTGGTGCATTAGTTAGTCCAAATGACATAACTATAAACTCATAATGACCATACCTTGTCCTAAAAACTGACTTGGGTATGTCATCCTCCTTAATCCATAATTGATGATATCCCAACCTCAGATCTATCTTAGAGAACATGGTTTCACCACACAACTGATCAAACAAATCATCTATCCTTGGCAGAGGATACTTGTTCTTTATTATCATCTTTTTTAACTATCTATAGTCTATACATAACCTCATAGATCCATCATTTTCCTTTACAAAAACTACAAGAGAACCCCATGACGATGTACTTGGCTAGATAAAATCTTTATCAAGTAACTCTTGCAACTATTTCTTTTATTCATCCATCTCGGCTGGAGCCATCTTATAAGGTGTTTGGGCTATTGGTTGTGTATCGGGAACTATATTGATCTTGAGATCAATCTCTTGAGGCGGAGGAACATCAAGAAATTCCTCAGGAAACACATCCTTAAACTCCCTAACAACTAGAACTTCTGGAATACTAGGACTTTCTACCTTGGTATCCACTACATGTGCTAAGAATGCATCACACCCATGTCGTAATAGCCTCTTGTCTATCATTGTCGATACTAGACATGTTGGAAGAATCTTCATGTCTCCTTGAAAGATCCATGTCTCACCACCATATGTGAACATAGCTTGCTTGGAATCACAATCCAAGACTACCTTATATTTTTCCAAGGTGTCCATCCCAAGGATTACATCAAATCCATGCATCTCAAGTGGTATAAGATCCACTTGAATTTTGTGTTCCAGGAAAGAAAGAACACAGGGGGAACATGCCTCTTGTAATACTATAGAACGAACTAACAGAGTTTCTAACATCAAGTTCTTCATTCTATAACTAATGAGCAAAAGAGAATTATGAATCACTTCACAAATAATAAAGGAGTGTGTAGTGCCTGGGTCAATCAAAATAGATATGAAGCAAGATGAAGACATATTAGTATGAAATAACTTCATCTGACCAGTCACGACTTGTGTGTTGACTACTGCTTCTTGCTAACTCATAGCATCGAATCTCATCATTGCCTGCTACCAACCATGTCCTCTGTTACCTTGTGTAGATGAACCTACTTGAGACGCATGTCCATGTCCTTGTACTCCTGTACCACTATTTTAATGTTTCTTTTGAGAGCCTTGCTGACTCTGCCTTGTTGGTTGGGTTACCTCAATATCTCTTATTAGACAATCCCTCATCAAATGTCATGTTTGTCCACGCTTGTGGTAGGTTTTGGTCCCTTGTTATGGCCTAGACGGCCCTATCACTGACATTGATGCCGCACTATGGGCTCTAATAGGTGGAATATGGCCCTTACCCTTACTTGACATCCACTGCGTCTGAGCACTGAATCTTTGTGGTGTTGATGGCATAGAAAACCTTGGTTTCTTGTAGCTTCCAAACCTCTATCCTTGGAATGGGAGGTCCTTTCCAAAAATTGGCCTCACGTTTCTCGATTACTGACCTTTCTATCCTCCTAACCAATTCCAAAAACGTAGAAAATCTCTCCCTATTCTCCAGAGCAGCTTCAGAACTGGATAACTCAGCATTCAGACCCTTTTTAAAACACTGAGTCCTCTCCTGTTCTGTAGTATCCATATGCAGAAAAAACTGCAAAAGCTCTATGAACTTAGCTTCATACTCATTAATCTTCATAGGACCTTTCCTAATTCATTCAAACTACAAGATTTTCTCATCCAAGTACATCTAAGGAAAGTACCAATTGGTGAACTCACGTCGGAATTCCTCTCATTCGACCTCAACATTAGGCCTTTTCTCCTCTTCAATAGCCCACCAATGGCCAACACTTTCCTTTAATAGGTACACAACATGCCTAACTTTATCAGTTTCTGGGATGCAAAGAATGTTAAAAGCTTTTTCTAACTCAGAGAGTCACATATTTGCATCTGTCGAGTCAGTTGTTCTAGCATATTTTATAGCTCCTACACAATGTAGCCGCTCAAAAGTCTTACCAGAACCTGAAGATTCTACATTGGGAACTAGTTCCCTAGGTGGTGGTGCTAGTATCCTATCGGCCATATGTGTTACCGTCATCATGAACTTCCTAAAGAGAGCATGTAAAGTAGGGTTATCCAGCATAGTTTGATCCACCAAGGGTTTCTCAGGCACTTGTTCTTCTCTTGCATGTTCCCTTGCACCTCTTCCTGCTGCAACAATATTTCTCTCAACATGTTCTTTGTGTTCTCAAGACATATTTAAGCTTTACTTCTTCTTCTATATAAGCAGAAGTCACTATTAGATAAATTCGAGGACACTCGAACAGACTCAACGAACTTAATCCTATGTCCCTGTTGACACAGTGAACCTAAGGATCTGATACCAAAAATTTTGATGATGACTATCAAACTGACAACATTATCACACAAAACTACGTTGAAATAATCGTTAATAGCGGATTACCAAAAATCACTACAAATTAAAACCTTTTTTCCAAAAGATCCATTATGAGGAAACCCTTTATAGAAAGAACCAAACCATATATACATCACGGCTCACTTTATACATACATTATTCCATCACCTTGTAAGGATATGAGATAATAGTTGCTTTACCAAAACATATACAAATGTAACATTATGCATCGAGGCATACTAACCAAAATCTCAGATCGATTATAAAACCATTTACACACTCTCCCAAAGACCTGAGAGTACATGGACGACAAATAGGACTCTATATCTACAAGACACATAACAACACACTAAACCTAAGTTGTTATTGTTGTCCTTGTTGATGTTGCCCGCTCTCTACTGCACGATCTCTTCCTTCACATGCACGTACACCTAAAAAGTTATGGAACTCACGGGGTGAGATCCATATCTCAGCTGGAGATATAATCCTCCTCCAACAATATTATTATCACAGATAAATCTTATGAAAGAGAGAAGAAGAAACATGTATTGAATTAAATAGGTATAACTACTTGTTATAGAGAAATATTCATCATTTAAGTAGTTCAAATAACTATGACTGAGCAATTGATTATCTAATCATTCTTAAAAGGAATATGAAGAACATGTATGAAATTTATCAACTAAGACATATAAAAGTAATTACAACCTCATTCATTGTTTTCATATTTGATCCATATGAAAATATGCTACACTGCTAATTACATCTTTTAACAATCAATCGTATGCCCTACAAAGATGAGGTATACCGCTCATGATCCAACTGACCACTACTAACTAGCATCAGTGCTATACAAGGTCCATGGAAGAGCCGGACTCCATGACCTCTCCTATCTTGATCAGTATGAGATTATTGGCAGTGACATTATGAGTCAAACTGCAATTAGATAGCTTGGGTATGTAGGCTCATCACTAAAGAGATACAACCCAAAATTGTTCCCTTATCAGGGTATGACTTGTAGTCAATCATGATTATATCATGGTATGGTCTATAACCAATCCTGATGGCATGATGATTCATGGCCTACAACCATACTCTCTTCAGGATATGGCATGCAGCCAATCCTGTGAGTTAAGGATACAAGGAGATACCTCAACTTGCATGCTGCATATTCAATAATATACACTCTGAGTAAAACTCATTTCGCCATTTAACAAATCCTGACACTGAATGGATCTATGGATAGGGAAACTACATTTTTAGTTCATTCCTAGGTTTGGCTGGTTACTACAGGAGGTTCATCAAAAACTTCAGTTTTGTAGCATTACCCCTGACTAGGTTAACCAAGAAGGATGTTCCTTTTTTTTCTAGAATGACAAGTGTCAACGCTCTTCCTAGTTTTTGAAATAAAAGTTGACCAGCGCACTGATATTAGTTTTACTTGAACAAGGGAAAGGACACATTTTCTTTTATGATACTTCAAAGAATGGTTTGGAATGTGTGTTGATGCATGATAAATGAGTGATTTCTTTTGGCTCTCAAAAACTTAAGAAACACGAGGAGAATTATCCTACACATGATATGGAGTTGGCTATAGTGACTCATGCCTTGAAAATCTAGAGACATTACCTATACGGGGAAAAGTGTCAGATTTTTATAGACCATAAGAATCTGAAGTATATCTTTTTGAAGCAAGAATTAAACATGAGAAAACATCACTGGATGGAACTAATCAAACACTATGATTGCATGATTGATTATCATCCAGGAAAGGCTAATGTGGTGGAAAATGCACTAAGCAAAAAGTCCTCATCTCCATTCACAGATAAAGCATAGTTGAATTGTTTGGTGTGTCATAAGCAGGACATGCTAGTTTTCTTACAATAGATGAATGTACATATGGAATTATCTTTGCTACCTGGATTGTTAGAACAGATATAAGTAAAACCTATGCTGAGATAACAAATTAAATAAGCACAATAGGCTGATACTATGATACAACAGATCATATCAGAATATGGCAGTGAGAAGTGGGATGGCTTCCATGAGTCAGAAGATGAAACATTTTGTTATCATGGTAGGTTCATGGTACCTAATGTTAATGATCAATGGAAGATAGCTATGTAATAAGCTCACTCATCTATGTATGCCATGCATCACAGAAGTACCAAGATGTATCATAATCTAAAAGTTATGTATTGGTGGCCTTATTTGAAGAAAGATGTATCTAGGATTGTTATGCGATGTCCGGTATGTGAACAAGTTAAGGCTGAACACCAGAAGCATGTAAGAATATTGCAACCATTACCGATACCACAGTGGAAGTGGGATCATGTGATAATGTATTTTGTAGTTCGTTTTTGTAGAACAGCCAAAGGTCACAATTCCATTTGGGTGATTTTTGATAGGTTGACAGAGTCATCACATTTTCTTTCTATTAAGACAACATACATTGCTAAGAAACTTACACAAGTTTATGTAGATGAGATAGTGCAGTTGCATGGAGTCCCAACAACAATTGTGTCTAATAGAGGTCCTCAATTTACAATTCACTTTTGGGAACAATTACATACAACTTTGGGTACACAGTTAAAGTCTAGTACTGCTTTCCACCCTCAGATAGATGGTCAATCTGAAAGAACTATAAATACCTTGGAAGTCTTGCTTAGAGCATGTGTTCTTAAGTTTGTAGGTAGCTGGAATATACATTTGAGTTTGATAGAGTTTGCCTACAATAACAATTATCAGAAAAGCATGGATATGGAACCATATGAAGCATTGTATGGTAGGCCTTGTAGATCTTCATTATGATGGTATGAAACATGAGAATGCCAACTTCTTGGTCCTGAACTTGTGCAACAGACAATAGAAAATATTAAAGTGATACAACAATAGTTAAAGGTGGCACATGATAGATAGAAGTCGTATGCTGATAATCGCCACAGACCTTTAGAATTTCAAGTAGGAGAAAAAGTGTATCTCAAGGTCTCTCCTTGGAAAGGTGTTCTCAGATTTGGGAAGAAGGGTAAGTTGGCTCCTAGATTTATGAGACCCTATTTGGTGATAGGACATGTTGGAAAGGTAGCCTATAAGTTGGAACTACCACTTGAGTTGCATAGACTACATCCGGTATTTAATGTATCTATGTTAAGGAAATGTCACCCTAATACAAAGCTTGTATTACAACATGTAGAGGTAGAATTATATGAAGATATATCCTATGTGGAAGGTCCAGTGTTGATTCTTGACAGAAGAATCAAGAAGTTTAAGAGGAAAGACATATTGCTTGTGAAAGTTCTTTGGCATCATTGTGGCATTGAAGAAGCCACATGGGAGCTACAGGAAGAGATGACGAGGAAATACCCTTCTCTTTTCTCTTGAGATTTCGGGGATGAAATCCTTGTTAGGGGTTGATAACTTGTAACACCCCTGACTTGGGTTTTGGGATAATCCTAGAAGTCTTGCCTAAGTAAGTTGCTTAGAACCTTGTCTTAATCTTTTGAAAAGTAATTAAGACTTGAGGAGAGTTCATTTATCAATTTTGAACTTATTTGCAAATTGTTTGTGCTTTACATGATAACTTTGGTAATGTTTGCAATTTACCCAAATGTGGGGTTTTGTGCAAATTATCACCTCTAGAGTGTTCCTTCTTTCTCATAGCATCATCTATAGGAGATATAAAGAAGGGGATGCCTTGTTTGAGTCTTGGTTGAATGATAGCACTCATTGTGGTGAAAGAACCAAATAAGTGTTGAGTGTTTTTGAACCCTAGATGAGGTTGTGTCGAGCTTCATATTGGAGTTCCTATCATCTTGGAAGTCATAGAGGAGCCCATATTGGTTTGGTAACCTTTGAAAGTACTCATCTCGAGCTAAGCACCTCAAGTAGGTGAAGCCTATCAGTTTACATGTTCCTTGCAAAAGTTATATCTGTTTGCATATAAAGTAATATTAGATTGTGATATCTTGTCAAGCAAGATACCGAGGGGCCAATATCTTATCTATGGACTATCCTCATGAGTTTTGTATGATGCGATAATTATGTTTGCATGGAGTCACCAAGCATGGACATGTGTCACCCATGTACACATGGTCATGACACCTTACACATACTCTCTTTCATGAACCTCAACTATATATACCCCTCTTTTTACCTCCTAGTAAACCTTTCAACTCCTTTACCATCTCTTGCTTAGTGGATGACCCTAGGAGCTCAAGGAGAAAGGAGAAGGCCGAACAACTTGTCCAAGGTAAAGTCATGATCATCTTCAACCTTAGAAAGACTATGCTTCTCGGATCATGATTCTTTCCTTTCCTTCCTTCTTCACCAAGTTCCTTACTATGATATCTTTTTTCATATAGAAGTGTTATGATCAAGTCTTGGACTTTTGATAAGTCATATTCAACCTTGGGAATGTATAGCTTTGGACCTTGAAGCTCTTGTGTTGATCTTGAGGTGGGTTATATAACTTGAACTCAAATTTATTATTATTCCACTTCTATCATGCAATACTTGGTGATTCCTTCTCTACTTCAACTTTTCTTGTTTGAATGATGGTTATATGAGTTCTAGTGGATATTTGGGGCTGTTTTTCATGAACTAGAGTAGCAATGGATGAAGGGTTGGAGCTTGAAGATGATGGAAAAATGATATGCACAAACCAATATCAGTTTGGTGGAAACCCTAACCCGATACAAGGATAAATGAACGGAAAATGATACATATGGATTGCTAACTCCCTATCAGTTTGTTACATATGTAGGACTACCATCCTTACAATTGTCTAACATATCACCCATGGCTAAAGAAAAATACAGGCCAATATCTTGAAAATAGTTAAGTTAACATATACGTGCACTCTAATATGGAGGTCGGCATGGCCATCAACCCTAATTCGATATATTCATAAGATGCTATTCCTCTAGTCCGACACAAGTGTGATGGGAAACACACTTAGACAGACACACCTTGTGAAAGTGTGGGCAACACATTCCTTGAGGTCTTGGCCGACACAACAAGAAGTGGTGAAGTCAATAGGTGAAAGAAACTAAGGTGTTGATAAGGATTCACCCGATACAACCCAAAACCCTAAAGTTTGATACCCCATAGTGAGAAATGGCCAATACATTAAGGGATAGCTAGGTTGATTCTCTAGTTGATAGAGTGTATGATACCCTAATTGATGGTGTGGTTGACACACTAGTTGATTGAGTCGTCGATACATAATATGAAGTGTGGCCGACACATAAGAATATTCTATGGCCTATATACCTCAAGAACCTTCCAACCAATATAACCCTAAGCATCACTAAACCAATATCTTTTTGAGGTGTCATGGCCGCATAAATGAAGAGTGTCATGGCCAATACATTTTCCTTGGCTGACACATGTATTTGTGTCTAGGCTGACACAAGTGAATGTGTCTAGGCCGACACAAAGACTAGAGTGAAAGCCGATACATCTTGATGAGTATAGGTCGATACACTCTGATCAGTGTAGGCCGATACACCTTGAATATAATTAATGGATACAGTAGGAGGTAATGAGATGGATACACTTTACTAACTATAGGATGATAAACTCTAAAGAGGATTAAATCAATGCAATAAGTATGTTGAAGACAATATGTTAATAAGGATGAGAGAGAAAGTTGTACTACTCATATGAGAAATGTAATACTTCATGTTGATAATTAATTGATGATATTTGATGAAGTATGCTTGAACACTTATGGTAATAATATAGAACTTATGATGGGAATTAGGTTTTGATTTATAATTATGAACTTGGAAACCCTAAATCGGCTACAAGGGAAACCCTAACCCTAATTTTAAGAGGGTTGCAATTTGAATGATTCTCTTTATGGCACGGACATGAGATTTATTTGATATTGCATTTGCTATGAAATCCTAACCATGTGGGTGTTATGAAATAATGAGCATAGCCAGGTATGAGCTATGATGATTTAGCATAATATAGATTATATAAGGCCTTTTGAGCCAAGTGATATACTTCTACAACAAGTATGATATATATATATGTGTTTGATGACCTAGAAATGATTGTTGCCTGGTAAAAGGTGACACTTTTGAATAATGAACTTAGGGTTTGATACCCAAACATGTGATCATGATAATGATAATATTGAAGGGATGTGATTCTCAATAAAGTGTTTAAGGGATTGAGATCCCAAGAAGAATGTAACAAGATATGTTCCAATTAATATAAAATTTCTTGAAAAATATGATACACCTTTCTATGTAGCATTTATCTATACTTCATGCTGGTAATTTTATTGATGCTAAAAGATGCAGTAATGCACTCAACATATCAAGTGAACTAAAAATGTTGTTTCCCTATCCATAAATCCATTTAGTGTCATGATTTGCTGAATAATGAAACAAGTTTTATTGAAGTGCGTATTATTGAATATGCGGGGTGCAAGTTTGGGTATCTCCTTGTATCCTTAAGTCACATGATTAGATGCGGCCATACCCTAAAGAGAGTGCGGTTGTAGGCTGTGACTCAATATGCAATCAGGACTAGTTATGGACCATACCCTAATATAATTAGGATTGACTACGGGACATACCATGATAAGGGAATAGTTATGGGCTATATCTCTCTAGCGATGAGTCTATATACCCAGGCTAGATAATTATAGTTTGACTCATAATGTCACTTCCAATAATCTCATACTGACCGAGAAAGGAGAGGTCATGGAGTCTGACTCTTCCATGGACTTTGTATGGCACTCATGCTACTTAGAAGTGATTAGATGGAGAATGAGGTGTATACCTCATCTCTTTAAGGCATAAGATTGATTGTTAAAAGATGTAATCAGCTACGTGGCATATTTTCTTAAGGATCAAATACAGAAACAATGAATGAGGCTATAATTACTTTTATATGTCTTAGTTGATACATTTTATACATGTACTTCATATTACTTTTAAGAATGATTAGACAATCTTTGCTAAATCATAGTTATTTGAACTACTTAAATGATGAAGACTACTCTATAGAAAGTATTTATACTTGTTTAATTCAATAAAGGTTTCTTCTACTCTTTTTAATACGATTTATCTGTGATAATAATATTGTTGGAGGAGGGTTATATCTCCCACTGCAATATGGATCTCACCCCTTGGGTTCTATAACTTTTTAGGTGGACATGCACATGGAGGAAGAGATCATGCAATAGAGAGTGGGAAGAAACAACAACAAGGACAACAATAACATCTTAGGTTGAGTGTGTTGTTATGTGTCTTGTAGCTATAAAGTCCTATCTGTCATCCTTGTACTCTCAGGTCTTTAGGAGATAGTGCGTAAATGGTTTTATAATCCATCTGAGGTTTTGGCTAGTAAGCCTCGATGCATAATGTTGCATTTGTATATGTTTTGGTAAAGCAACTGTTATCTCATATCCTTATAAGGTGATGGAACAATGTATGTATAATGTGAATCATGATTGATATATGGTTTGGTTCTTTCTGTAAAGAGTTTCCTGGTAGTGGATCTCTTGGCAAAAAGGTTTTAATTTGTAGTGATTTTTGGCAATCTGTTGTTAATGATTATTTCCATGTAGTTTTGCGATAATGTTGTCAGTTTAATAGAGGTTGTTACAACTTTCTAACTGGAGTATGGGTGAAACACATATCCAACTTGGACTTACAAGACTCAATTACACAATACAACAAATAGAAAATAAAAAATATCACTCAAAATACAACATTTTTGCTCCCCCTTAAACATGACTCTCCAAATAATAAAATGTTTGATGACGTGTCCTTTAAAGTTATTTTCTACAGTATGGAAATACTTGCCTTTGGATATGATAATCTGAAGTGCATATGGAATGAATAACAACATCATCAATATGGATTAGATGATCAAAATACCTCAGCTACGGCATTTTCACTAAAAAGGAATGTGTGATTGGAATAAGTGCAATCAACACATCTAACGATGTAATAGTAGACATATCTTCAAACACATATATGAAGAGGTGATGATAACTATAAAAGTGGATCCATATGGTGTGTGACTCTCAGGATCTTGATAGGAATGAAAGATTCCATCAAGCAAATCCCAAATAGATCAATAGAAGAACCATTTTGGTGGTTGAGAAATGGCAGATGCTACTTTTTGAAGATATGAATAAAATGGCCTTGTGAAGAAAATTTGGATGAATCATTAACCTTGTATGTGTAGTATTTTGAGACTTGATATCAATGATCTTATAAAAAGTAACCACATATCTTATGGGATGTAGTAGGATCGCTAGAAATCTAACACTAAAGGGAATACAATAGTGGATTAAGCACAATCAACTCCATCCCAATGTGTTCTAATATTTTTGCTAAGATCCCACAACATCATCGAAGTATGGTGGCCAATTGGAATAAGAGTGGATATCCAACCCATGTGCATATCATGGAACAAACACAAAGAACCACGGTTTTGTTGGGAAATAGTTGCACACATGATCATTAGAAGCACGATTCTTACTGGGAATGAAGTACCACAAAATCATCTAAAAGATTGATGCGCTAAAGAATAAGAAACTCCATGTAGATCAGAATAGCCATCAGAATACATATCATATCTCTCATACTCTTTCTACCCATACTCCCACTTCATACTTTCTATCTCTTCAGTTATACTCCATTTCATTCTTCCCTCTACTCATCTTCATCTATTCCCCCCATCAACAACCACATAAAGAATCAAGTTATAAAGAAGGACTCATGAAGTCAAAAGGGTTAGGTTGTAGTATAAGGTGGATGCTGAATTAGAGTAACATAAATTCCTTACTCTATCTCCAATCACCCTCTTTTGTCAATCCCATTGCAATTATTGGGAACAACACAAATTTGTTTAATACAATCTAAAACCAATAACGATACATAATTATATAGAGTGAATATATGTTGATATCAATAGACGAATCAAACTAACCTAAAAAGTATATATCTATGTCTATTTCTTTTCTTTTCTACTTCAAGGAATATATAAGTAAACTATTTACAATGTAGCATGAGAACCATTTCAAACTTTAATGAAAAGATATTATATTTCAAAGTATGTCTAAATGTTATAACACAAAATCACACTTTTGAAAATGTGTCCATCATCACGAAGTTGATCTAATTTTCAAATAAGAGGCATATTTGACTTTCAACATTGATAATGAGCCTTCACTAGGAACCAACATACACCATTGATGTAAATTGAACTTTATTAGTGAGTTTGATTAATCTAATTATTTGAGTCTATTTGTATATGGGACCAACTGTGTCTTACGCCATCAGGGTGTAGTGTATAGTTTGTATGCTTCCCTCTTCTCATATATATAGTAGGGGGATTCATTTTATCAAATATACCTCAAATCCTTATTTTCATTAGAAAATGGTATCTTAGTAGTGATCCTAGCCTAACCATAGATGAAACAAAAAAGTTCTTCCACCTGCATGCAACAACTACTCTTCTTGGCTAGGTCACTAGTCAGGCATCTATCCGTCATCCATGGCCATCTCTTTACCTTTTTACCTTGTAATTACCTACAAACACTCCTTTACAATCATTCACAACTATCCCTTGCCATTAATACATCTCAGGCTCCCCAATGCTTTGGGCTTCCTACTATACGCATGCTGCGACCACTATGTCAAACCCACTTTTTACCATAGTCAATGATCTAATTGCTCCAAAGTCACAATTATCCACCTCATGTTGGTAGTAGAAATAGCACCACCCATTTCTGATCACCTTCTTGATGGACTCTACCATGTAGCCAAAGTTTAAGTCACAATCCAAGGCCTAAAACCATCTTCAAACAACAACGTTAGCATTTTGGAAAAGCTCATGGAGGTTGTAACCCTCAACTTCTAGTTTCACAAATCATTTCAACAACAAGAAGGCACATGATTTAATAGTCACACCATGTCTTCACCAACTACGGCCATCAGACATGAAAAAGACATGATGAACTGTTAAAATATTGAATCTAGCTCTAGAAATGCTTGAATACATCTTATAAAAGGATTACAACAAGGAACATCTCTCCTAAGATTTGAAAACCTCACATGCATTACAAGGTAGATCTACAACCCCATAAATAGGGGTGATCTCTAATAAGTTAACATGGTCTCCCCTAGGCATAAACATAAAACTTGCAAGGAAACTTGTGACATAGTCTCTGCACAATCAATACCAAATCAACAAAGATGTTAAAATACAATGTAGAAGAACATATCAACTACAAGGAGCCCATGTCACCTCAGAATACTACTCTTAGATTAGAGCTAGTATGATACAATATCTATTGATGACAACCAAAAGCAAATTCAAGCCTTTACCTTGTTGGCTAAATGGACATCTATAAATCCCTTTGTTTTGATTATGACAAACATTTCATTCTTATAAATCTAACGAGCTACTTGAGTGTGCAGGATGACAAAGCAACAAGGGAAAATCTACAAGCTTACATATTTATATTTTCATGCAATGTAATCACTGTTGTAAAAACTTGTACAAAAATATAATGTACAAGTACTTAGAATTGCATGTAAATCAAGCGTTAGATTCTCCCTAGCTAAACACCACAGTTAGACAAGTCATCCCATTCAATAGGATTACTTATGCACACTTACACACATAATTAGTGCCTAAATTGAAACCTTGAAACAGGATCAATCTCGGTCGACAAACTCCTCGACCGAGACACTCTCGGTCGACAATCTTCTCGACCGAGAAAGATCCAAAGTAGCCGTTAGACACAACAGACAAGTTAGTTGGCAGTTGATGAAAGACGTTGCAAATCACTTGTTCCAGAGAGCCTGTCGGTCGACAAAAGTTCGACCGAGTAGGTGTCTCGGTCGACCATTTGTCGACTGAGATGGTCTCTGACAACAACTGCAGAATTAATTAATTAGCCGTTGTTAAAGCAACAACTTTGTACCTAACGGCTAGTTAAGCACTTAGAAACCCCTAGAAGTTGTCTAGAACGTCCTTAAGCATCCTTAGGCCATTCCTATAAATAGGACAAGCCATAGGACACCTAAACTCACTTGTTTACACTTGCTACACTTGAGAAACCTTTAAGTATACTTTGTGCAATCTGTTTGTGAGCAATTTGAGCATTGTGACAATTGGCCATTTCATTCCTTAGCTCATAATTCGTGTCCTATAGGCTAGTATCTCCTACCCACTACAATCACAAGTTCACATACTTGGTTAGGAGATCTATACGCTTGATCTAGGAAAATCAAGCCTTGGGCTATAAAGGATAAGTTGTAATTTCTATTTCCTTTCTTGTTCCCTATTATTGTTTGTACTCTCCTTGCTACTCCTAGGTTGGAGGTTGCGGATTGGAGAGGGTGAAGATCTTCTTGGCGAAGAAGGAGACTTTGAGCTACTTCAGAAGGCTGGTGCAACGGGAGGTTACTTCTAGAGAGGAAGGCTACTTCAAGGGGGAGCTTGGAGTTACTTCATAGAAGGCTACCTCAAAGTTGGTGCACCTACTTCAGGGTGAAGGCTGTTCAAAGGGTGTAAAGGAAAGTATTGTATTTTGTATAAATCCTCGAGAGGTAATAAAATAAATACTTTCAAATCCCGGTTGGGTAAGCAACCGGGTAGTGGACTGACAACTATAGTATTTGCTATAGTTGGAACCACTCTAAACACCTGTCTCTTTCTTCTAATTTCAATTGTGGTTGTTTGAATTCAATAAATTGTTAAAATAATTCAAAAACTCTATTCACCCCCCCCTCTAGTAGTTTTTCAATTGGTATCAGAGCAGGCTTCAAGGAACCCTAACAAGGTCTTGAAGAATGGAGGGTAGTGGTGATTACAATCACAACAAAAGGTGCTTCTTGGACAAAACTACAACATATTGCAATTGGTGCTTAGGTACAAGCCACCCAACAACTGGATGCCCATGGAGATCTAAGAAGGAAGATGAGAACAAAGATTGTCTCATTGCTACAACTAGCGAGGAAGAAGAAGAAGAGGTAAGTCTTTTTGATTTATCTAAAGAAGAACTAGTTGCTAGCCTTGAAGAAACACATATTAAATATGTTGAATGCAAGAAGAAATTAAAGAAGTCAAATAAAGCAAATGATGAATTACATGCTAAACTTCTTGCTATTACATCCGAAAACGAAGATCTTAAAAAGACCATTGAAGATCATGATATTAATATAAAATCTATAGAGGCAAATTGTAATCTACTTTCTTTAGAGAAGAATAATTTGCAAAGACAAGTGAATGATCTTCAAAAACAACCCATTTTGTGCAACCATCTAGATTATGATTCTATTATCAAACAAAAGAAATTTATTGTCATCTAATCTAGATCAAGCAAAACTAGATATTAAGAAGAGAATGGAAGAGATTGCCAAGTTACAACAAAAAGTCAGTAATTTAAATAATAATGACATTCTTAATCAAATCTTAGATAATTCCTATCATCAAATTGGGAGAAGAGGACTAGGTTATAAGCCTAAAGGGAAGTCCTATCAACCTAGTTGGAAAAGGTCACAAACCCATCAATCTATATATGTACCTAAAGGAACAAATACATTTGTACCAAAGAACAACCTAGAACAAAACCATAGAAAACGACTTGAGGTTGATTCTATATGTTGCCATTATTGCTCACGTCTTGGACATTACTCTTTTTCATGTCCTTATAAGAGAAAAGATGTCGAGTTAGTTTGGGTTCCAAAACCTCCAAACTAAATGAACAGAATCTAGTTGAGATATGAACAGAGACATTAGTTGCATACTTCTATGTCTATATCAACTCAACATAATGAGATTACAAATAAATATCTAAATAGTTAACTCACATAGTTATGTTTTACTAACAGTTCCAGGAATCTTGTCGGTCGAAAAACTGTCGACCGAAAGACCATCGGTCGAACAATTGTCGACCGAGCACATCACTGTTCTCCAGTCTACTACAAAATTGCTGCATTTGTTTTTCCGATGAAATTGCTATGTACTTATGATTGATGACTGGATATATTTTGGAAATCATCTCTACAAATGTAAATGAAAATAATATTAGTTTATTCCCTAAATGATTTAAAGTTTAAACTAAAATCATGCTTAGTCAAATGAAAAGAAAATACCTTTTTTTTCTTTTCACATGATTGTTCGTAAAAGTATCTTCTGGTTTACTAATCATGTGATGCTGTTATTATCATGCTTTCATCATTGGGTGCGCATAGATAATGATAATTGTATGCATGGATTCATGAAAATATATAGGCAAGTAAAATGATTTATTGGTTATATGTTATTGCTTGCAACACATAAAAATAAAAATCCATAAATTGGTATCTTTGAAGATTCGAGATAATTCATTGTGCCTTCAATTAAGAATCATATTAAGTATTATGCTTCAGCTTGACATTTAATTAAATTTTATGCAGATATTATACTCAATATATTCAATCTGAAAATCTGCAAAATGTGCCTCTTGGTCAAAAAATAAACCAAGGGGCGCTATGGTCGTAGTAAAATTCGACCTAAAATAAGTTTGACATAATAACTATTTGGATATCCTTTTATGATTAAAAGAATAATTAATTTATGATCACAACTTGTCCAATATTGTCAATAATAAACACAATATTACTCCCTTAGAAAATCTATATATGTGCTCTACAAATATAGTCTATCACTTACATTAAAAATCAGCTTCAAATTCATACTCAGTAAGTCTGTCGGTCGACGAACTCTTCGACCGAAAACCTTTCGGTCAGCCCCTCTCTCTCGACCGACAGAATCTAGACAGATTTAGTATCGGACACACTTTCGATCGACAACTGTTCGACCGAGACAATGTCGGTCGACAATTGTTCGAACGAGAAATAGCCGTTGGATATGACCGTTGTAAACTGACCGTTATGACCGTTTATGACCATTGGGGAGCCGAGTGGCGCGTCTGCAACATGACCGTTGCGGACGCTCGGTCGACGAATCGTCGACCGACCAGGTCACTGGATTGTTATAAAAGGAACCAAAGACGGGTCACTTCCTCACACTTGCATACTCTTGCTTCCATAGGCTCTCTCTAGTGCATTTTTGTGCAACTCTTTAGCATCCTCATCCCCAAGCCTTCCTTGCTTCTTTTCCACCTTCAAGAAACACAATGGCCTCATCATCTGCTCGTGGGAAGAAGAAGGTCGCCGACAGGAAAGGAAGAGAAGCTCGGGAAGCTACTCCACCACTGACGATCATCAACGACATTGCCTTCGTCGATGGAGATGCTGGTGATCGATATCTACGGCTTTCCTCCAAAGCTCCTCTCCCACGACGACCAGTTGAAGTTATGGACTTCATCAACATCGTCGACTTGGAGGACCTTTTCGAAGTGCAAAAGTTAAAAGAATTCATCAACCCTTCTTTTCCTTCCTATTCAATCAAGGTAGTGAATGAATTTTATGCAAACCTCATTTCCCACTCTGAAAATGAAACCATCTTCTTCTATACTATGGTCAATGGGCATAGCTTCCGATTTACTGAAGGGGACATTCTTGACATGCTAAACATTGACATAGATGAATATCAAGACACCCTCGACCTTACTTCTGGAAACCCCCTTAACCAATTTCTCCAAGATGACCATACCATTAGTCTTAGTGACATCAAAAGGACCATTTTTCAATCCAATACAACCTGTCACGAAGATAGAGGCACATATTATGCTATAAATCTCAAACCAGCTGCTAGGATTATAAACCTTATTGTTTCAACAAACATACATCCTAGAGCCAATAAGTCTGAAGTTCCTGTTTTTCGTATGTGTCTAATATATTCCATTATCCAACGTATTCCCACAAATTTTATCCGCATCATTCTTAAAATCATGCTTGAGTTTTCTGGCAATCCTACATATGCCGATTTTGTATGCCAAATTACTCAACATTTCCTTAAGACCCAACTTGAGGATATGGGATATACATGGGAGCGTAGACCACAAAAAATAAGTAAGAATACAGTAGAAAAAATGGGAATTGATTTTGGTCATAAAAGGGCTAGAGTAGAAGGAGAAACATCTCACCAAGACATACCACCACCCCCTCCTTCTACTAACCTATCACATGATCCCATTCAAAACACTCTTACTTATATTGCTGGCTCCCAATATCACCTGAGCAAACAACTAGACTATAACCATCATGCCATGACTTATATAAACCAAAGAATGCAAACCCTTTCACCAAACCAACCTGATGAATATCCGTATTCTTTAAATCCTGGCATGCTCAATCCATACAATCCTTCGTACAACTATTATCAAACTCCACCTCCACCATCTGTGGATCTTACGCACACTCAATTTTCATCTATGCAACTGCAAGATATTGCCGCTCATTTCCGATTTGACCGAGTTCCTATATTCTTGGAAGCATATGCTTTAACTAAGACAGGTGCTCTAGATTGGCAAACCTTGGTCCAGTATTATGGAACTGAGCCTTTTCTTGGGAAAGACCCTGACATTGATGTAATTCTTAAGTCTTTCCAGTAAGTGTTGGAGTTATTGTAATGATATCTTTTGAATAATTGTAATGGGTCATCTCTATATGATGTGTCTATCTTTCTATGCTTGTAATACATGCTTTTAATGAAATTGGCCATCTTTACTTGATTCAAATGGATATTTTTATAAAGAGCATGTGAGACATCTTCAAAATATGGATTATAAGATCGTCATTGTAGAACATACAAAATAAAGGGAGTAATAAATAAAAAATGCAACCTTTAAAATTGTGGCAAAATTGAAAAGGATCTATGACACAATTACTTAAAACAGTTATGAAACAAATCCAGACACATTCTCGGTCGAGAAACTGTTCGACCGAGAACACTATCGGTCGAAAGATCGTCGACCGAGCAGGTTTCTGTTGTCAAGTTTGCAATAAAACTGAATATATTTGCAAATCCATCATGTTTCCCTTCATCATGTTGAAGATAAAATTGGCTAATATTTTTACAAAACCGCTTCCACTTTGGAAGTTGTTTTCTTTGATACTTGTGCTACTTAAACAAAAACTCTTATTTACATTTTTGGCTTTTAAATGGACATCTTTTTCATTAGATTTGATGGGATATCTAATTAAGGGGGAGTTTTTATTCTTAACGGTTATCTTTTTGAAATGACAAAGGGGGAGAGATAAATATAAAACTAAAATTTAGTAATTATGTAAAACTCAATTAATGAGTTTCATAAATAAACTCTTGGCATTACATTGAAAGTTTCTATATTCCCAAAAGATCTGGATTTCATGTTCCATAATTCATGGGGAATAATAAGCACACATTTTATACACAAGAGAAAAAGCTACAAAAGGTAATCTAAAGGTATGAAACTCATATGTTTATATTTCCTTTATTTATATTTTGGAAATGTTTGTCATCTTCAAAAAGGGGGAGATTGTTGGCTAAATGGACATCTATAAATCCCTTTGTTTTGATTATGACAAACATTTCATTCTTATAAATCTGACGAGCCACTTGAGTGTGCAGGATGACAAAGCAACAAGGGAAAATCTACAAGCTTACATATTTATATTTTCATGCAATGTAATCACTGTTGTAAAAACTTGTACAAAAATATAATGTACAAGTACTTAGAATTGCATGTAAATCAAGCGTTAGATTCTCCCTAGCTAAACACCACAGTTAGACAAGTCATCCCATTCAATAGGATTACTTATGCACACTTACACACATAATTAGTGCCTAAATTGAAACCTTGAAACAGGATCAATCTCAGTCGACAAACTCCTCGACCGAGACACTCTCGGTCGAAAATCTTCTCGACCGAGAAAGATCCAAAGTAGCCGTTAGACACAACAGACAAGTTAGTTGGCAGTTGATGAAAGACGTTGCAAATCACTTGTTCCAGAGAGCCTGTCGGTCGACAAAAGTTCGACCGAGTAGGTGTCTCGGTCGACCATTTGTCGACCGAGATGGTCTCTGACAGCAACTGCAGAATTAATTAATTAGCCGTTGTTAAAGCAACAACTTTGTACCTAACGGCTAGTTAAGCACTTAGAAACCCCTAGAAGTTCTCTAGAACGTCCTTAAGCATCCTTAGGCCATTCCTATAAATAGGACAAGCCATAGGACACCTAAACTCACTTGTTTACACTTGCTACACTTGAGAAACCTTTAAGTATACTTTGTGCAATCTGTTTGTGAGCAATTTGAGCATTGTGACAATTGGCCATTTCATTCCTTAGCTCATAATTCGTGTCCTATAGGCTAGTATCTCCTACCCACTGCAATCACAAGTTCACATACTTGGTTAGGAGATCTATACGCTTGATCTAGGCAAATCAAGCCTTGGGCTATAAAGGATAAGTTGTAATTTCTATTTCCTTTCTTGTTCCCTATTATTGTTTGTACTCTCCTTGCTACTCCTAGGTTGGAGGTTGCGGATTGGAGAGGGTGAAGATCTTCTTGGCGAAGAAGGAGACTTTGAGCTACTTCAGAAGGCTGGTGCAATGGGAGGTTACTTCTAGAGAGGAAGGCTACTTCAAGGGGGAGCTTGGAGTTACTTCATAGAAGGCTACCTCAAAGTTGGTGCACCTACTTCAGGGTGAAGGCTGTCCAAAGGGTGTAAAGGAAAGTATTGTATTTTGTATAAATCCTCGAGAGGTAATAAAATAAATACTTTCAAATCCCGGTTGGGTAAGCAACCGGGTAGTGGACTGACAACTATAGTATTTGCTATAGTTGGAACCACTCTAAACACCTGTCTCTTTCTTCTAATTTCAATTGTGGTTGTTTGAATTCAATAAATTGTTAAAATAATTCAAAAACTCTATTCACCCCCCTCTAGTAGTTTTTCATACCTTACAAGAAAGAATTGTTGCTTAGTTCTCACATAGAAACTTAAGACCTATTTGTCACAGAACTGAAATCCCAGTCCCATGAACCAAACGAATACCAAAGGCGACATGAGGAAGCGTAAGGCTTAGTAAACATGAACAAATAACAAGATACAAGCACCAACATAATCTCAACAATCAAAAAGATATATTAAGCAACATTATTATATTACATGATTTGAATTACATATTCAAGTGTCATTTTGTACAAGTCTGCTCATGTATACTATATCTGAATCTTACAACAAGTACACGTAGCATAGCTCACCAATCCCATCAACCTTCTAGCCACCTCTGAACCTAAAAAAAGAATACGAGAAATGGGTCAACACACGAGGTGTTGAGTACGGGGCAGAAAGATACATATATGTATAAGCTTTGCATAATTTTGAAAAGATTTCAAGACTAAACGAACAAGAATAAACATGTTAATTTCTTAACAAATGTGAAACCATATTTTATGTCATTTTACTCCATTATACCAACAATATCAATCATGTTTAAGGCCTTTTACCATATTCTCGTCGGAAGGGTCCGTAAGGGTGCTCAAGCTTAGCTAACCCTTTTATACGAGAGGGACCTCAAGGATGTAACCAAGATTTAACCCTTTATCAACAATATTATAATGAAGTTCTATATATATGTGTGTTCAAGTTCTAAAACTGATGAGGCAAACATCGAGTAAGACATAGCAATACTACATGGCAATATTTGAGTAAATAGACAAACAAGCATACAATATATGTCTTTTCAAGAAAGAAAGAGATAGTCATATAACTAGATAAGGCCCATGCCTGATTAAGAGATTCTTAACTTAACACGTCCATTACCATCTAGATCATAAGCCAAACCTGATTAAGAACAAAATTACATATATGCATTAGATTCTCATCATTAACCCTAATTAGATGCATTTTAGGGTTTTGGCCAAGGTGGGTTCCAAGTTTCTTATTGGGTCATTATATGATATTGTGCTGATCTAGAGTTCATCATGATGGTGTGGTTCAAGTTTCATGCCATTATGACCTTCCATACTCTTTCTATAATCATAACAAGGTTTAAGGCATTTACATGCATTCTAGGGTCAAACGACTCACAATAGAATAATCAAGGTCAAAGATCATCAATGAATAAGATCCAAGCATAAGGGATGGTTTAGGTCACCAACATAAGGTCATAAGAAACATATAACAAGATTAGGTGGGTGTCCATTAGAAGCAAGATATAGATACATGAATCATATTCAAGAAACATAGAAACTTTGCTCAAGATCGTACATTAAAGTCCAAGGACAGGTCACATAGTGCAAAAGGGAGTAATTCTTAAGAAATAGGGGTGATAAGGACCCTCCTATAGATCAAAGGTGTACTGAATATTCTGATTTCAAGATTAGGCAGATAGATGATCATTAAAGGTTCAAGTTTTATCACCTAGATGCATTGAATGTATTGAACATGGCTAAAGTTATCATTTTCCAGAAATAAAGGGAGGAAACATTAGAATTAGGACCTGAAACCATACCCAATTGGTAGGTATCGTCGAGCTGATCAATTTGATATATTGGTTCGACATTTTTGGCCAAGGGATTAGCAAGATATCATTTTTTGAAAATCAATATAAAAACTATAAAGATAAGACATGTGACACATACATTTATTTCCATTGGGGGCCAGATCCCTTGGATCACGATCGAACGGCCGCCCCAAAAAACAACATTCATGGTCCATGGTTGGCACTCACTGCTCCAAACGCAGTCAGGGCGGTGGCGGTTGGCTTCAGCGTGTCCCCATCCCGACCGTTGCCAATATATCAGATGGTCGTGATGGCCTTTGCCTCCTAGCATGCATCCCGCTCGAGATTCCTCTGTTCCTCCCATGAAATAGGGGAAGAATAGGGGTTCCCCGCCCTGAGGACCTGCAGCCACAAATCCCTCTCTGCTTGGGGAAGACACAACAAGGGTGGATGGGGTGGGTCTGAGGCACGCTGGCTGCCGTTCTCTCTTGTCATGCGCACTGCGGTGGTTGTGCGTGGGCGCCTAGCTGCCAGACCCAACCTCCGACTAGCGATATCAGAACAGGGAGGAACACATGTGGTAAGGAACAAGTGTATGAGGAGTGATGGTGGCCGACCTAAGCCCGGAAACAAGGGGCAAGCCGCAGTCTATGGTAGGCTTTTTATAGCATTTCGAAGCTATCTTTAGGGTTTGCGAAGGGGCTCGTCTTGGAGAGTTGGCGGTGGGTTTCCTTGGCCTCCAAGGTTCATTTTTGAATGATTAATAGGTGGTGAAGATTTGATAAGGTGAGGGGAATATAATCATCACAAAAGTGGGTGAGAGGGGGGGTCCAAGAGAGGGTCGGGTCACACGCTCGAAGAGTCAGGTCTGTGACAGACCTGCCATTTTGGGCGCAAGGTAGAAGACGACCTGGCGATGTTGGATCTCCATCCGACGGTTGTTGGGTCATGCACCTGGCTCAAGAGGAGGGGGTTGGGTTCATGACCAGTTCAAGGCATTGAACCCCAGTTCGAAGGAATTAGACCCGGGTCAGATCGGGGAAGCGCCCAAGGGGCAAATGGGCCAGGCCCTGTAGGTATAAAAAGGGGGAAACAAGGGCTAAAAAGAGTATATCTTAGGAAAATCATAACAAATCGTAGGAAGGTCCAAATGGTCTCAAATTGGTACCATAGCTTCATAATAGGGTCTATAACAAATAAGCACGTATGATTAAGAAATTAATCAAAGGGTTCAAGGGTATAACAACACTAACATTTCATGCATATATGTGTATCATATTGACTCAAAATGTGAAATCTTGACATTGGTGGACATTGTAGATTTATTAAGTCAAAGGAGACATAAATAGTGAGGACTTAAAGTAACAAGAGTAATTATGCACAAATAGGAGAAAGTTCACTTTATCACATCCTTCCCTCCTTACAAGAAATTTCGTCCTCGAAATTCATCAAAGATCATATCTAAAAGTTAAAGTCCAAATCTACCGAGTATAGATATCCCTCCATGGTTGTCAATGAGTTATTCACATGGGACACAGACTTAGGTTACTGCCATCAAGGGTGGTACTCATATCGATGATACATACATTTACTTATTATCACACCATATTATGACATCATCATGGCATTAGGGTTTTCCATCGCCTAGTATCCATACATTAGGGTTTTTGTTCATATCTTTATATGAGACCAAAGGGTATCATCAAAATCTATGTTATCAATTCTCAAACAATTCTATTCATGGTCAAGACTTTCAAACAAGACTATCACCGAGTGTGTAACTCATCTTCACTCTAAATTTTATGCATGTTTTTGTTTTCCCTAAAATTTTACCAATTTTCCCAAATTATCTTCATCAATTTCACATTTTGGAATTAAAATTAAGTAATTTATTTATCTAGTTTGTTCGAGTTATCATCCCGAGAGCATCATCATTTCAAGTTGATCATTTTTTTCACTGTATCAAGTTGATTTGTTTTCATTGGGTATGATATTAGGCATGTTACCCCTGACTATTCAAGCTAAAATCTCTAAACATCATCATATCAAGTTTATGATTTCAAAGCTACATATTTTATGTATAGTATGATTTCATACTAGGTCTAGCTTATGAGAGTGGCTATTGCACATTATCAAAATTTGAACTTAGGTGAGAGATTTGTTTTTCATGTATCGAGAATCATACGAAGAACAACATTATCATCAACGTCGAGGTTTTGTAACTTTCTCACTTGTATCAAGAAAGATCTCCACAAGCTCAAGCCCCTCAAGTTAAGACATATATATGTCCAACTAGACATGCTAACCACAACCATCTACCCATAACAAAATTTTCTACCCATCATTTGAGAAATAAGGGTAACCACTAGATTCCTTTATATACAATTACTAACATGAGTGGGAGGCTCATCATGGATATCACACATCATATACATCATCTTAGGTCTTGGGACATCTCCCTAACCTATATATATCAAGCATCAAATTTTCAATTGCCTCTTTCTCTAGGGTTAGATATTTTCATAGGAAGTCTAGGGTTCAACATTTTCTAGGTACCATAAACAAGGTGACTTATCTCATATACTTAGAAGTATTCTAGCTAGGGACTCTTCAACAAGTACTTCATCATTCATATTTTTTAACCTTTCAAATATTTTGGAGTTTAGGTACTCTAACCTTCTCCCCGAGGTGGGTCGACTCATATCAAAAGGTCACCCTATTCATATGTCCCATGATAGAGGTTCTCCTTTGTAAAGAGATTGAGGCCCATGTTAGTCTCAAACTATATATCACATATCATATCTCAACAAGCATAATACTAGGCAAAAGAAAACATGCCAACCCACTAGGTATGTTTAGCTCATCAACCAAGTCATATGTACCAACAAGGTGCTAGGTCTAGCTAGGGTTGCATGGTCAAACTAATTCCATATCATCAAACTACTTCGCCCTCTCAAGGACAAACTTGGGTCTTATCAATATCAACATCATCATAAATATCATTATCAACATCTTAGGTTTCTAGGTTACTCACTGACCTAACCTATATCATGGCACTAGACAACTCTATAGACTATCACTATCATCTAAACTCTCTTATCTAGACTTGATGTTACATCTCTTTCTCCTAGGTTACATGGAAACTCACTACCTTTATGTGTGTGGTAACATTTTTCATATGTACCTATAATAATACTTGAAATATGTTTTCTCCAACATTTAAATAGGCAATCAAAACCACTATACTGCATCCGAATAAAACCAAAACCAAAATGAGTTACCACACTCATTAGGCAGTCTAGTATCATGACACCTAGAGAACTAGCAAGAACATGGTGCACACTTGTGTAGACATCCTAAGCACATGTCATGAGTCATGTCTAGGGAGGTAATTTACACAAGTCTACACCTAGTTCTAGAACATCTAGGTTCTAACCTAGAGGCTAAGTCAACCTAATCCACAATGGACATCTTATTAAGTTTCTAGGGTTGAGATGTAGGGTGAGTTTAGTTTGTGTTTCGTGTGAGCAATATTTGGTGTAGTTATTGTTCATGCTATGATACCATCTGTTACAGAACCAGAATCCCAGTCCCATGATGGTTCAACCACACCATGATGTGAGTTCAATAGTTCTTGGGTATGACTAAGGTTCGCTTCCATAAGGTTGAAGTAGATACATGAAGAACTCAAAAATAGTATAATTTATCACCCCGTACTAATGGACAGTATGATCAAGACTAGAGGGTCTGAAGAGAGCAAGTGTGCTTGTGCAGGGTGATACAAAGAGGAAGTTCTTAAGATGTGATGTTAACCACCATAGCCTTTATCGGGATGCAAGAAGGAGGTTGTGTCGGTCACCACTTCATTAAGATGATGTTGGTGAAGGAGGCCTCGTGAAGGTCAGAAGAGAACCATAATGTGTGTAGGTGAAGTCGCTTTGATCGTGCAATGGCCAAGAGAGAGCCCAGTGATGACATGAGAAATGAGCTGATGCAAAGTAGATTGACATGCAGTTCATTATGGGAGAATATGTGATGTGAAAATTTGACCCCTCTAAGCTACAACTGAGAAAGCTGAGTCCCCAATATATGGGTCCATTTGAGATGGATTGGTGGAGATAGTTGTGTTTAGTCGTGCCCCTTAGGATAACATGATGAGTAATGTGTTCCATGAGTCTGATCTAGAGCACTATGTGAGATACCCAAGCCATGTACTACGCCCTAAACCTATTCAACTTTTGAGAGGCTGAAATGTCCTGAGTCACCTATGAGGGTACGATATACCAAGGTAAGAAAGAACTCAGATGGAAGAATATGAGATGATAAAGGTTCTTGGGAAGCACCATGGAAAGGGTGAAGCCACATGCGAGCCATGATGGACATATGAAAGGCTTATCCTATTTGTTTGTTTGATGGAATTTTGAGGGAAAAATTCTTATAAGAGGGGAAGGATGTTACAACCCCAATTTTTGGGTTCATTTGGTGAGAAATGTGATTTCTCATAATAAAGATAATTGAAAAAATAATGATGTCTTTGATTGAATGCATGAATTTTGTTTACAATTGCCTTGATGTTTGTGTTGTGGGCTTTATTGGCTATTGGGCCCAATAACAAGGAAATTCAATTAATTGATGAATAACTGAGAATTTGAGAAAAGAAAGATGTGGAAACCTCTAGAAGGCAAATCCAAAGAGGGATTTCGTGCCTCTTGGGTTCCTTGGGTTCCAAGGAGTCCAAAGTTGCAGAAAGAGTGCAATAAGAAAAGAAAAGATCAATTAAGTATTTCTTTATTAAGAAAGAAATTGAAAATATTGATGAAATGTGGAAAATAAGTGAAAATAGGTATAATTGAGTTATCCTTGGTGGAATTTCGTATCCCAAGGATTCCTAATGTTAAAAGGAATACCAATGAGGAAAATAAAAGAGAAATAAAGAGAAATCCTCAAAAAGAGATATTTTAATAAGAAATAAATATGATAATGTGATATAATGCATATTGATGTATTTAAGGATAATGAGTATTCCTTAAAAAGAAATTTCGAATTATTAGAGTTTCTTGGGATCCAAGGAGTCCCAATGAAGAGGAAAGAAAGAGAAAATACCAAAATTGCAAAATGGGAATACATAATTAATGGAATTATGTGGTTTTATTAAGAAGGAGTATTTTCCTACTTGAAGAGAATATAATTTCAAGGCCAATGAATTAGAAGACAAGATTAAAGAGGATAAGGGATAGAAATTTCTAATTCCTAAATATCCATGCAATAAGGAATATCAAGGAAATAGGAGATAATGAAGAGAGAGAGATGGTTACTTCACAACCAAGGAAAGTGTGTTTCCTTTCGAGTTTGGAACATGAGTCCTCTTGAGGCACGCCATAGCGCTTCATACTCTCCCCTATATAAGGGATACGAGCTTGGACCGAATCCAGAAGAACCCACACGTAGTCCTCCACTCTTCTTTCTCGTTTGTGTTCTTAAACCCTAGCCCAGGGTAGCAGCGTGAGAATGGAGGTAGAAGGAGCCAAGGCAAGGTCAACATGGTGGCTTGATGTGCCACGTTGACAAAGAGAAACTTGGTCGTCGAAGCTAGGCCTTGGAGCACGCATATCAGTAGCCGCAAGGCTGTAGGGGAGGCTGCAATAGGTAGGGCCATGAGGGAGAAACCGACCATCTTAGATGTGGTATGGGGACGGCTGCGTGCACCCAAGCAAGGTGGAGGCAAAGAGCATGTTACCGATGGAGTTCGAGCCCAGACCTGAGCGGGAGAGCCGCACAAAGGCCTGCCCTAGGCAGCCGCTGCTGTTGCTGAACTGAGGAGGAAGATGACGACCGTTGGACGGTTTTCCTCTTCGCGGGCTGAAGCAGCGGCTGACTTAACCAAGGGCATGGATGTCTTTTTGAAATGTTTTCCAAATTCGCGAGATCGCTGCATGGGAAAAGTGACGTGGTGCAATCCCATTGGCCTGAAGTAAGTCAATTTTGTTAAATTCATATCTCCTCAACCGTAGCTCGGATAGATGCGCATTATACTTGAAAGTTGCTCAAAAAATTGAGGGGAGTCCACTAAAAATATAATTGAAGCTTGATTCCTCTTGGAATTCGAAATGTAATGGAAGATGTCAACTTTAATGTATTAATGTTTAAATAACCCTATTTTGATATGAATAATATATTTATAAGGGTTTAATGGATGATTAGAGTTGGTATTAACCTGTTAATGATGAAAGGGCACATTAGGAACTAAAATGATGAACTTTACATGTAATTAGTTTAATTTTGAGTTTAATGTGCATGAATAATGCTTTAATGGGCCTTGAAACCCTAATGTTGGCAATTCGACTCTGAATAGCTTTAATTATTCAAAGTGATGAATAAAGATGAGACATAATGATCCTAGGATATTTCGAGCATTAAAGTTCCTAAATTTTGGATAAATAACCTTAATATAGAAATTAGGGTTTTTGAATGAATCAAGATGAAATTAATGACAAATAGAGTTCATATGTGAATTCAATCATAATGAACTATGAATTGATGATAAATGATCATAATGATCTTGTTATATATTAAAAGGATGGAAATTGTAGATTTAATGTAAAAGAGTCTTAATGGCATTATTTAATGGTTAATTATGCCTTAAATCCGAAACTGAGGATTAGATGTTGAGATAATTAGGGTTTGTGATCAATTGCGTTAAATTAGGGTTTAAAATAGTAAAATATGAAGGGAAACCCTAATTGCAATGGAAACCCTAAAAGTGAACTAAAAACCCTAGGAAGCGAGCTAGATTTAATAGATCTTAATGACATGAGTAATAAAAGGAAATTGTATAATTGTTTTAGGATCTTATTGAATGCTTGCTTGCCTATTGGTTGATTGGATTACTTCTGTCTCACATCAACTTGACAGGTATGTGGTTACGCCTATGAATATCCCAAATTAGTTTCTTGAGGATTTTCGAGGTTTTATCGATGACTTGAATCAAACTGTTGGTTGCATTTAATTCATACAAATTATAATGTGAATATGACTATCACATAAGAGATGTGCCTACTAGCTCAGATCCTAGTCCTCTCTGTAGCCTAATGGATTGACCTAGTACATGGCTACCAGTGGGGTAGGCCCATCAGGTCATTGAATGACTTAGTACATGGCTACCAATGGGGTAGGACCATCAAGTCATCATGAGTCAGGGATTGGGCTACCTTTGCGTAGGGCCATGCGACTCCATAACCCTAGGAATTGGCTACCTGTGTGGTAGGGCCATGGGGGTAAGGATCTACCATATGAGAGAGGTAGTATCCATGTCCACTGTGGGGATGGTACAGAGATAGGGGATAGGCAAGGATTGAGTAGTATTGCTTAAAACATAATCTTGGATGTTAAATGATATTTGGTTGACTACATTGTTAACATAGTTGAACAATTATTGTTTCCCCCACATACCAGCCTCTTGCTGACCGACGTTTTGTTTTTCAACATTTGTGGAACTAAACAAGAAATAACATACACATGAGGATTATTTAGATTAGTATCTTCATGGATAGAAGTTTAGAAATCCCAGCTTTTAAAAGGTAAGTAAAGTTTTTATTTTATACCAGTTTTTAGTTTAGTAGTAGAATTTCATAATTATTATTGATTATTTGTTGAACCTTTGATCCAGGTTATGATATAACGGCTCTGATCTCTTGGTCTCCCTTAAGTGGGGGTTACTGAGAGACGGGGTCATTACAATTGGTATCAGAGAGAAGGTTCCTCACTTAATCTTTAATAACTATTAAATTTTACAAATCCTGTAGAACCCAAGGGAGTTGTTAGAGCATTATCCGAAAGATAGAGGTGTCTAGAAAAGGATCACGACTAGGGTCTGGCAATATTTTCCTCCGCACCGCTAGTCGGAATACGAGGACTCTCAGATCCGTGTGACTACCTGACCAAAGTCTTAGGGTATGATTTGAAATAAGATACCTTTAGGACTCTCTCATCTTGTTCATTCCTTCTCAACTCAAATTTTGTTAAGGACCTTATGGATTAGGGTTTCCTCTCTTCTCCTCACCCTCTTGAGGTATGGGTAAGGTTGATAAGGATTAAGGGATCCTCCACCAATTTAATGAAAGGAATGTAAATAAGATGTCATGGACATAAGTTTAATAGAGTAAGCGTAAGAGAATAGATACATGCTTAGGTCGTATGACACGAGTTGTCATCACCCTCAGGAGAGACCTGAGGATAGACCTCCTTGTCAGGAGGATGAGTAGAGAGGGTTAGTCTTGGAGGAAGAGACCTCCATTAAAGGTAGAGACATAGCACATTCTTTGAGGATGATGGTAACCCTAATCCTAAGTGAAGGTTAGAGAGAGATGACATGATGAGTTGGATGTCATGGTTGACTAGGTGTTTGGATGGACATGCCTTTGGATTGACATACGAACCATGAGAAGTTGATGACCGAGTACCTTTGGCAACCCAACCCTGGGAAGGGTCATGCATGTTTGAGCGAAGGATAGATCCTTCATGGATGATGTTACAGAAGAACCTATAGAAATCTTTTGGGCTGTTGCAAGTAGGATATAGCTTGCACCCAGAGTGCGTCAGTAGTGTAGACAGTTGAATGAAACCCTAGACAAGGGATCATGATGGATGGCTTATGAGATAAGAATAAGGGGTTATGAATAATCTTAAGTAAACATAAGTTCGATTATAGGCTTCACTCAGGTAGGGGCATGCTTATGAGCTTGATTCTTCATGAAGAACGGACCTCTTATAGGGAGGTTGGTTGTAGGATTAGCTTTAGAGAGAGATAAGACCTCAGGCAAGAAGGTTGGAAGCCTAAAACCCTGAAACTTGAGGAATAGTGGGAGTTGAGGATGATGCGACCTAAGTGGGTGATAGCGGTTACCGTATGCTTGATCCTTGGAGGCTAATGATGTATTGGTTGCCATGAGAGGAACCAAACCCTAGAGAGAGGATGAGTCTGCTGGTACCTCTGTGCCTATGTTATAGGTGTTTACCTCCTGAGATAGGTATAAGAGTTTCTTAGACTTGAAGAGGATGAAGTAGCAAGTTTTGAAGCCTTGTACCTAGTTGGTTGTCCTGGAAGAGGACTCAACTCTTAGGTGTTTCTCGAATGAAAGGATGACATACCTTGGACATGCTTGATTCATGGTTAAGAGATTGAGCATGCAGTTGGACACCCAAAGGTGAACCTAGGGTTTCTAGGCCTAAGAGGGGAAGTAGTGTACCTGATGCTCATGATAAGATTTGAGTCTCTATAGCTTCGAGCATGTGTAGAGGAGAAAGAAACCCCTTAAGTTAAGGGTATGTGTGATGAAAGACTCACAACTAAGTTGGTCTAATGTTGAGGATGAGAACAAGTGTGACCTAGCATGGTTTAGTAGGTACACTTGTGCCTTAGTAGTTGCTGGATTAAGCATGCTCATCTGAATGTAAACCCTAAGGACACTTGTGACCTTTGTTATCAAGGTATAGTTTCCTCCCATCCTGGGAGAGGGACCCTTTTGTAGGGTGTATACCATTTTTGTTGAGGTTTCAGAGGATCTTGAGAAGCTAAGTGAAGAGTACATGGCATGAGAATGAACCTATAGACTCATACATAACCATCTCTATGTGCATGTGGAGGTGTTACCATGGAGGTAACCGGTATGGGGCCTGACCAAGATAGGCAGGTCGCCATGATCCCTGAGAAAGGATGAAAGATAGCCCAAGAATGTAGAGAGAGATGATGAAGGATTGAGTAAGGTTCTAAGTTGAACATGTACTATGATATAATCCTAAGTCTATCCTAGGGTCAGGTAGGGATAAGACCGATGGAAGTAGGAGTTTCCTAATTCCCTAGTTGCACATGACCATAGGGTCGGGAGGTAACAACTATCATTGTCTGAGGGCCATTGGTTAGGAGGTTGATCACCTTCATGAACTCATGGGACCCAAAGGGCAGATGAGTAGGGAACTCTCTGATGCATGAGGGAAGAGGGATGACCCCAAAAGTGCCGACTCCTTATAGACCTGGAGGAGATGACCAAGGATTGTATGGTGACCCAAGTAGGTTCGAGACCAGTTTTCCATGGAAGAAATTTTGATATCATGATGTTTGTGATGTGAAGACATGTGTTGCACGTTTCAACTTAGATTTGAAGATGTACTGGAAAGGTGGGATGTACCATCTCTACTCTTGGAATGGGAAGAACTCTGTATTTGGACGGCTGCCAAAGGCTTATTTCTTCTTGTTATGTGAGTCAGAGATAGGACAATATGCATGCCACACACCAAGGGTAAAGATGATGTGAGTTGGAACGTTTCTATAAGGATGAGGATAGAGATGATAACATACCTTGGTGGAGTGAATGATACATGGATGGTTTACAAACACTAAGAGGAATAGTGTAGTCATCTTATGAGGATGTTTTATCAAGAGCTATGTGGAATTTGCAAGTTAACCGAGGTTGAGTTTGATCACCATGAGGATGAGCTCAGAGTTTCTTGATGAAGACAAACTTAGAGTTTGACATGAGATGATGAGTATAATACATGGAGGTGTATGTCTTCGACATTACCTAACACCTAAGGATAATGAGTGGTAATGAATGCTCTAGTTGAGATATAGCTGCCTAGTTTAGCTGGAAGCTAGAAGATGTTGAGGTTGTTAGGCTAACCTTAAGTTGAGAAAAAGAGATAAGTTTGGATAACACTCCGATATAACGAGATCTGTTGAACAAGATTAGTGGTTGTTTGGATAGCCAACCTAGTCCTTGATGTGGTAGAAGGATGGTTGTAGAACTCTGGACACACTTATTTGGATAGGAAGGTAATAAAACCCTGATGAGAGTGGTTTAGTGTTTCTGAGGAATCGATCTTGAGGAATCATGATATATAGTAAATCATGATTTTAAGATCACCACACACCGTGAAACTACAAATATAGTAAGTGATAGTAGCACTTTGGATGCTTAAAACAAAGTTGCATGTAGCATGTGGCCATGCAAGCTAGGATGTGAAGGACGAACACCAGTAACCCAGTACATGGATATAAAGTATAAAGAGTTCCCGAGAGGGAATGGGAGTTCATCACTGTGGATGTTGTGAGTCTCCCCCTGGACCAAGGAAGGTGGAGATCCAATATGGGTTATGGGAGATCGCCTTACCTAGATGACATGAGAAAGGAAGAGTACTGTCACGAGACATATTCAGTTGAACTACTTAAGAGAGAAGATGGTTCAACCACACCATGACGTGAGTTCAAAAGTTCTTGGGTATGACCAAGGTTCGCTTCCATAATGTTGAAGTAGATACATGAAGAACTCAAAAATAGTACAGTTTATCACCCCGTACTAATGGAGAGTATGATCCAGACTAGAGGGTCAGATGAGAGCAAGTGTCCTTGTGCAGGGTGATACAAAGAGGCAGTTATTAAGATGTGATGTTAACCACCATAGCCTTTATCGGGATGCAAGAAGGAGGTTGTGTCGGTCACCACTTCATTAAGATGATGTTGGTGAAGGAGGCCTCGCGAAGGTCAGAAGAGAACCATAGTGTATGTAGGTGAAGTCGCTTTGATCGTGCAATGGCCGAGAGAGAGCCCAGTGGTGACATGAGTCATGAGCTGATGCAAAGCAGGCTGACATGCAGTTCACTATGGGAGAATATGTGATGTGAAAATTTGACCCCTCTAAGCTACAACTGAGAAAGTTGAGTCCCCGATATATGGGTCCATTTGAGATGGATTGGTGGAGATAGTTTTGTTTATCCTTGCTCCTCATGATAACATGATGAGTAATGTGTTCCATGAGTCTGATCTAGAGCACTATGTGAGCTACCCAAGCCATGTACTGCGCCCTAAACCTATTCATCTTTTGAGAGGCTGAAATATCCTGAGTCACCTATGAGGGTACGATATACCAAGGTAAGAAAGAACTCAGATGGAAGAATATGAGATGATGAAGGTTCTTGGGAAGCACCATGGAAAGGGTAAAGTCACATGGGAGCCATGATGCACATATGAAAGGCTTATCCTGTTTGTTTGTTTGATGGAATTTTGAGGGAAAAATTCTTATAAGAGGGGAAGGATGTTACAACCCCAATTTTTGGGTTCATTTGGTGAGAAATGTGATTTCTCATAATAAAGATAATTGAAAAAATAATGATGTCTTTGATTGAATGCATGAATTTTGTTTACAATTGCCTTGATGTTTGTGTTGTGGGCTTTATTGGCTATTGGGCCAAATAACAAGCAAATTCAATTAATTAATGAATAACTGAGAATTTGAGAAAAGAAAGATGTGGAAACCTCTAGAAGGCAAATACAAAGAGGGATTTCGTGCCTCTTGGGTTCCTTGGGTTCCAAGGAGTCCAAAGTTGCAGAAAGAGTGCAATAAGAAAAGAAAAGATCAATTAAGTATTTCTTTAGTAAGAAAGAAATTGAAAATATTGATGAAATCTGGAAAATAAGTGAAAAGAGGTATAATTGAGTTATCCTTGGTGGAATTTTGTATCCCAAGGATTCCTAATGTTAAAAGGAATACCAATGAGGAAAATAAAAGATAAATAAAGAGAAATCCTCAAAAAGATATATTTTAATAAGAAATAAATATGATAATGTGAAATAATGCATATTGATGCATCGAAGGATAATGAGTATTCCTTAAAAAGAAATTTCAAATTATTAGAGTTTCTTGGGATCCAAGGAGTCCCAATGAAGAGGAAAGAAAGAAAAAATACCAAAATTGCAAAATAAGGGTAATGGGAATACATAATTAATGGAATTATGTGGTTTTATGAAGAAGGAGTATTTTCCTACTTGAAGAGAATATATTTTCGAGGCCAATGAATTAAAAGAAAAGATTAAAGAGGATAAGGGAGAGGAATTTCGAATTCCTAAATATCCATGCAACAAGGAATATCAAGGAAATAGGAGATAATGAAGAGAGAGAGAGATGGTTGCTTCACAAACAAGTAAAGTGTGTTTCCTTTCGAGTTTGGGACTTGAGTCCTCCTGAGGCATGCCTTAGGGCTTCATACTCTCCCCTATATAAGGGATACGAGCCTGGACCGAATCTAGAAGAACCCACACATAGTCCTCCACTCTTCTTTCTCATTTGCATTCTTAAACCCTAGCCAAGGGTAGCAACCTGAGCATGGAGGTAGAAGGAGCTAAGGCAAGGTCAACATGGTGGCTTGATGTGCCACGTTGCCAAAGAGCAACTTGGCCGTCGAATCTTGGCCTTGGAGCGCACATATCGGTAGCCGCAAGGCTGCAGGGGTGGCTGCAATAGGTAGGGTCGATGAGGGAGAAATCGGCCATCTTGACTATGGTTTGAGAGATGGCTATGTGCACCCAAGCAAGGAGGAGGCAAAGAGCATGTTCCCGGTGGAGTTTGAGCCCTGACCTGAGTGGGAGAGCAGCGCCAAGGGCTGCCCTAGGCGGCCACTGTTGTTGCTGAACCGAGGAGGAAGATGATGACCGTTGGACGATTTTGCCCTTCGCGGGCTGAAGCAGCAAATGACTTAACTAAGGGCATGGATGTATTTTTGAAATGTTTTGCAAATTCGTGAGATCGCTGCATGGGTAAAGTGACGTGGCACAATCCCATTGGCCTGAAGTAAGTCAATTTTGTTAAATTCATATCTCCTCAACCGTAGCTCGGATAGATGCACATTATACATGAAAGTTGCTCAAAAAATTGAGGGGAGTCCAATAAAAATATAATTGAAGCTTTATTCCTCTTGTAATTCGCAAAGTAATGGAATATGTCAACTTTAATGTATTAATGTTTAAAGAGCCCTATTTTGATATGAATAATATATTTATAAGGGTTTAATGGATGATTAGAGTTGGTATTAACCTGTTAATGGTGAAAGGGAACATTAGGAACAAAAAGGATGAACTTTGCATGTAATTAGTTTAATTTTGAGTTTAATGTGCATGAATAATGCTTTAATGGGCCTTGAAACCGTAATGTTGGCAATTCGACTCTTAATTGCTTTAATTATTCAAAGTGATGAATAAAGATGATACATAATGATCCTAGGCTATTTCAAGCACTAAAGTTCCTAAATTGTGGATAAATAACCATAATATAGAAATTCGGGTTTTTGAATGAATCAAGATGGAATTAATGACTAATAGAGTTCACATGTGAATTCAATCATAATAAACTATGAATTGATGATAAATGAGCATAATGATCTTGTTATATATTAAAAGGATGGAAATTGTAGCTTTAATGTAAAAGAGGCTTAATGGACTTATTTAATGGTTAATTATGCCTTAAATCAAAAACTGAGGATTAGACAATTGCGTTAAATTAGGGTTTAAAATAGTAAAAGATGAAGGGAAACCCTAATTGCAATGGAAACCCTAAAAGTTAACTAGAAACCCTAGGAAGTGAGCTAGATTTAATAGATCTTAATATATTGGTTCGACATTTTTGGCCAACAGATTAGCATGATATCATTTTTTGAAGATCAATATAAAAACTATAGACATAAGACATGTGACACATACATTTATTTCCATTGGGGGGAAGATCCCTTGGATCACGATCGAACGACCACCCCAAAAAGCAGCGTTCATGGTCCATCGTTGGCGCTCACCGCTCCAAACACGGTCTGGGCGGTGGCAGTTGGCTTCAACGTGTCCCCATCCTGACCGTTGCCAGTATATCGTATGGTCGCGATGGCCTTTGCCTCCTGGCGTGCATCCCGTTGGGGATTCCTCTGTTCCGCCCATGAAATAGGGGAAGAACAAGGGTTCCCCACCCCGAGGAACTATAGCCATGACTCCCTCTCTGCATGGGGAAAACACAACAAGGGTGGATGGGGTGGGTCCGAGGCACGCTGGCCGTCGTTCTCTCTTGGCAGGCACACCGCGGTGGTTGTGTGTGGGCGCCTAGCTGCCAGACCCAACCGCCGACTAGAAGCATCAGAACAGGGAGGAACAAAGGTGGTAAGGAACCAATGAAGGAGGAGTGATGGCGGCCGACTTGAGTACAGATACAAGAGGCAAGCCACAATCTATGGTAGGGTTTTTATAGCGTTTCGAAGCTATCTTTAGGGTTTGCAAAGGGGCTCTTCTTGGAGAGTTGGCGGTGGGTTTCCTTGGCCTCTAAGGTTCATTTTTGAATGATTAATAGGTGGGGAAGATTCGAGAATGTGAGGGGAAGAGAATTGTCACAAAAGTGGGGTGAGGGGGGGTCCAAGAGAGGGTCGGGTTACACGCTCGAAGAGTCGGGTCTGTGACAAACCCGCCATTTTGGGCGCAAGGTAGAAGACGGCCTGGCGATGTTGGATCTCCATCCGACGGTCGTTGGGTCGTGCGCCTGGCTCAAGAGGAGGGGGTTGGGTTCGCGATTGGTTCAGGGTATTGAACTCCAGTTCGAAGGCATTAGACCCGGGTCAGATCGGGGAAGCGCCCAAGGGACAAATGGGCCATGCCCAGTAGGTATAAAAAGGGGGAAAACAAGGGCTAAAAAGAGTAGATCTTAGGAAAATCATAACAAATCGTAGGAAGGTCCAAATGGTCTCAAATTTGGACCATAGCTTAATAATATGGTCTAGAACAAGTGTACAAAATATGAAATCAAAATAAGCACGTATGATTAAGAAATTAATCAAAGGGTTCAAGGGTATAACAACACTAACATTTCATGCATATATGTGTATCATATTGACTCAAAATGTGAAATCTTGACTTTGGTGGACATTATAGAGTTATTAAGTCAAAGGAGAAATAAATAGTGAGGAATTAAAGTAACAAGAGTAATTATGCACAAATAGGAGAAAACCCACTTTATCACACTATCATAAACACAATGCCAATACCACATCGCTAAAGCAGAATGGGTGATATATTGGACCCTAATTCTATATTATTACTGAAAAAAAATACTTTGAGTGAGATTTTATATATTTACAAAAGTTGTAACTAAGGAGTTTGAAAGTGGAATACAACTTGCATTAGATTAAGCTTGACCCTGAGTTATCAACCATGTGATTATTGGGAGTAAACATGTTTGAGATTGATTTGTTTTATAAGTCCTACACTTTTCTAGACATTCTCAATCACTTTCACATCAATGGATGGGCATTTCAAATATCTTAGGGCCCTACACCTAGACCTTAAACTAGACTGCAAGCCGTGTCATAGACAAACATCTCTATTGTCAATTCTCCAATCTTTTAGGGTCCTAGACATGATCTTTTACTAGACCATCTTTGATTCTTGAGGTTCGTAGGATCTAAGCTTAAACTTGAACCACCTATTGAGACATGAAAATCTTGGGGTCATAGTATGTGAACTAAAACTAAAACCATCATACATTATCTTTTGTATGTGAACTTAAACTAAAACCACCATACATTATCTTTAAGCCCTATTTAGAAAGGTGTCTCTCTCTGTAAACTCTTTCAAAGTTCACATACTCATGTTCTACACTTTGGGTGCTAGATCAAGATCTTAAACTATACCAAACCACATTTCCCCCAGTGGGCACCCTTATTTTCAGGCCCCACAGAGAGTATACACCATATATTTCAATACCTACAGTTATAGGTGAATCACTAAAATTCCATACATGAGTAGGAATCATACACTTTTAAGCCCTACCCTAAGTATAAACATGCCATCTTCAAATATTAATCAACAATGAAGCCATCCCTTGTTCTTATGAAGTCCTACCATGTGTAGGAATTCAACAATTCACAAGCTATATAATGAATAGGTGATTCTCATTTCAATCCCTACCCCAAGTAGGCACCCTTCCATTTTAAAGACATATGTTGATTAAGCACCCATTTAGTCTCAAGCTCACCCCAAGTAGGTGCTTCTTTTTTCTATCCCTACACTAAGTGGGCATTATTTATTCATTCTAAAGCCCTACACTGTGTAGGAACCTGAGTAGGCAATCTGACTCAAAGCCCAATCCTAAATAGACACATCTTGTTTTGAATTCCTATCCTGGATAGGAATATTATAATTCAAAGCTCGATATTGAATATGCATCTTAAGTTCAATGACTTTTCACTCTTATATCATGAGTGGGCACCTTTTCTCAATTTTAAGCCCTACCAATACATGCATTCTAGTCAAAATCCCTACACCAAGGTAGGAACCTCCCGATCCCCCATACTAAATAGTCACTTTACACATTCATAATCCCAAACCACAATATAACTATACATTTTTAAATCGTTACCCTAAATAAATGCTTCTTGTTTCAAAATGCTTCCATGAATAGTCACTATTCCGTCAATAATATATCCCTACGCTCAAGTAGGCACCTACACTTTATTCCTATTTTTAGTAGTCATCTGTAGGAAAGGCCTATGTTGAATAAACACTTCCTTTATCAAATAGATATCATCTAAAATATCTAAGCCCTCCACAAAGTATGCACTACCTAATGAATCTCTTGATTTCCCTTAAGTCTTAACAACCATATGGTTCCTAAACTTGAGACTTTGGTCCACACTACTGAAATTTAAAATCTCATGATCAGATCTGACCTTAATTCATCCATGCTAAAGCCCAATCCTAAATAGACATCTCCTCTTACAAAAACCCTATCCTAAGTAGAAAAATAGCTTGGCTCAAGCCCTACATTCAGGTAGACATGACCTCAAACCCTATTCAATGTATGTACTCCTGATAAATTCCTACAATCATGTTTGCACTTCTTTGGAAAAGCTCTACAAATAGGCATGCATCACATTCAAGCCCTACATACAGTAGGCACAATACTAAAAATACTAAAAAATAGGGTCAAGGATGTGTACTCAAGGATTAAAACCCTAGGCAATTAGACAATATAGGTCAATTCCTATCCTCGACTAATATGTAACCCATCCTTGACCAAAAATTTTAGCACAACATAAATTTGGGGCAATTTCTTTTCCAAGTCTACCTATGTCTAGGAAAGTTTCCTAGCCCGCGAACCAAAAATGTCTCACTAGTTATTTTCCTTTCAGTTAGTTGCATCTCAACTTTTGGCATTCTACAATTAATTTTAATTATCGATTAAGCTCATTTCTTTCTTGCTAAACCTAGGTTTTCAGTTTGAATTTGAAAATTAAAATCTTCCAATCTCTCTTGCCACAACCACGTTTTTCCATAGAAGCCACTACAAATAGTGGTATGGGGAGGAGGCAATCGAGCCATGTATCTGGTGAATGGGTTGTAGAGAACAATCCACCATCAACAATTGACAGGAGGTGGAGATTGAGATATGGAAGAAATCCAACCACTATCCATGAGAAGGACAAATCCTTTTTCTTGTACAGGTTTACTTGTTGTTTCATTCACACAACAATGAGAAGGGGAAAACTTGTTGCCCATATGTCTTATTTTTGGTTTCTCTATTCTAACTCTTAAAAAAGGCAATATTTGTTTATATTGGTCCTAAAAGTCATATGCTTTTCTCAGATTTATTCTATACCCAATCCAATGCTCATTCTTGACTTAATAGAAGCATGAGAGGAAATATTGTGTTTTCTATTTTTCATGATCGTGTGTGGCATTTTCTTATTACTAGAAATGAGAAATTCCAACCACTATTTTAAAGAATCATGCACCTCCTGATTTATTTGTGTTCTACCATTTTGACATAAACTATGCTTCCACCATTTTTCTGACTTTTCCCGCTCCTAGTATATATATGTGAAGTTATTCCCTCAAACTCCTTACCAAAGAAAAGCCACAACCTTTAGCCAAAAAATGTACAAGATTGTGCCACTTTGTCTCAACTTCTCCCTTGGAGTGCTTCCCAAGACCTCCCTATAGATGTAGAAGCTACAAGTAGCTATTGTCAGACACCCAACTTCCACATTATGACCTTATAGTAAATCACAAACTAGAGATAATGTTACAATCCATAACTCTTCTTGCTAGTAATTTTAGGGTTAAATATAACCTTAATTTCATTTATGTCTTTGTTAGTACTTCAATTTCTTTGTGGTTAATTTTGAAATGATTTTATTTTGAACTTATGCTTTGATAATCAAATTCATGACTTGAGCATACCATGACATACGGGCGTAGGTTGATATATAGATAACCCAGACATGTATGTTGGATGAGACTTAATGATATATAAGAAATAATTAATATAGAAATTATCAATTGAAATCTTATCAACATTATATTATATATTGTAGAGAATTCAATTAGAAATCTAATGCAAAAGGAATGAAAAAAATTGTTGTTAAAATGAAATATTTATGTATTTAATCTATTTTTTTATCAGGGTGACGACCATTAAGACCGATGACACGTAGACCAACACATGTCGACCGACAACCACACAAACTGATTACATGTAGGCTGATGGCAACACAGACTGATGGGCCACACAGACAACCAAAAACGAGTCGTGTAGCCGTCCAAGACAACCAATCAATAAAATAACCATAATGTTTGCTATACATATCCAAATATGACAAAATGTATCCTGTTGGATTTGAAAAATAAAGGGAGAGTGATGATCTAGCTTTGGATCTATCATAGTAAGTAGTTTTAAACTACAGATCTCATCTCTCTTGCTCCCATTCTTGGTTGAGATCTTCTATTTGATTCATTGGAAGTCTTATTCATCCTCCCCTCATCGTCTTCTACCACCAACCAAATTCTTAAACTCTATTTTCTTCTTGGATATTAGCTTTGGACGGAATATCAAGGTCTGAAGCATGAATTAGGCTCATGTGGTATATAATCTGAGTTTAGCAACTCAAAATTTGAGAACCAGTGGGTTTAGACATGATTAGTGAGTGAAAATCACCTTCTAACCTTGATTTACAAAAAATAAATTCAAAGTAATAGTGTTCCAATGTTTGTTCTTACTTTGTAATAGTTGTGGTTATATTTTCATACATGTTCGATGATTTCCATAGAAAAAATGCCTTGGTGATGTGATTCTCTAACTAAAATTATTATGTGAGTTGCCATGTATGATGGTAGATGAAATGGCAGAATCAGAGGCACTAGAAATCCCGAGTTGGCCCTATTATGGATCTAATGGATCGAGTTGTAATTTGTAAAAATTTCTAGAAATATGTTGTTTAGCTAAATAAATCCTATGATAAATGCTTGAAGTATCATATTTAGCCTCTTTGGTGACAGATAAGCCATCTGACCTCAGACCAGAGTTCATCATTAGGCTTTTGCATAATGATTAGTTATGATGATGAATTTATCAGAAAAAAAGTTATAATTAGACAATAGATGCCTTGGACACTGTAAAATCCATCACAAGAGGCCTACACCAAGGAGGACGCATGCTTCCAGACTGGAGGTAGTCCAGGCAAGACATAATGTACTAGTAGGGTGTGGGGGGTCTATGATAATGAGGGAAGACTCCTTATGATCGTGAGATATCCAACATCAAATAGGGAGCCGGTGGTACCTATTTTATGGATTAGTCACCATCTTTGGTAGAACCACTAATGTAGGATAAGATAGAGTTCTTTGACTCTTTGTCTGAGTATGTAGGTTTAGACGAGGAATCCATATATCTATGACCTCTCCCATTAGCTACTAAGAGCCATATGTGGTGTTGCCCATTGTAGATGGGGTATTAAGATTAAAGGCTTAGGAACCCGAGCATGCTTATAAGTTTTTTACAGTGAGATCCTAGCTTCTTGTGATGCTTTTATACATTGTCGTACACCTCATGTGGATCCAGAGTATACAAAAAATAAACAATTGAATATTTAGTGAGTTATCCTGATCAGTTGTTATCCTACTCAATCTATGTCTGATTTTCGAGTTTCCAACTATCTTGTATAACTACTTGTACCCTTCATTGTGATTATCTTCAGATTGTTGTATCATGGTAATATGTTGATTTTATACTCACTAAGACAATAGCTCATCAATCTACTGAAATGTTTTTTAGGTAAAAGATTAGTTCCTCCAGAAGAGACAGAAGCCATCTTTTATCTAGAATAAAGAAGAGGTCTTATGAATACATATTTAGAATAGTTAGTCAATTTCTTATCTTTCTTATAGATCTTGCATAGAAGAGAGTGTGAGATGAAAGAAGTTTCTAATATATTGTACTTGATGTAAATTATGGTATAACCCCTTTTTTCTTGTAAAAGTCGAACTCTATTGTAATATTTAATGTTCATAGAATCTGATGTTGTTAGTTCAAATACAATTAATGTATTTCACATGTTTCTTATGAAGAGAGGAAGGGAATAGTTAAAATAGTTCATGGAAGTAATAAAATTGATGGTTAGACTTACTCACTCTTTGTTTGTCCAAAAATTGGTTAATGGGTTCAAGTCACACCAATTTTGTGGTATCAGAGCATCGGTTGAACCACAATTGAGTTTGCATTGGGATATGGATGATAAGATACATTGGATTAGGACGCTTTCCTCTTCAAACTACAAATTTCAAACATATATGTTTTCATTATGGATGAGAAAATGGTTGGAAGAGGATGTGGACTTGGTGAGGAACAAGCTCAGAGACATTGTGGACTAGATTCTTGAGTGATGGCTCAAGGAGGAGAAGATAGAGCGAGACGACATAAATGTATGATATCTTCTTAGAAACAAAAGAAAAATATAAGATGGGAAAGAGATATTCATCTTTCACTAAGGACCTGAGGAGATCCTATAAGCTGGTGAAGAAGCTTGGTGGAACTGATTTTTTGGAACAACATACCTAGATATGCCATATGTGTGGCTCTGACAACTAGAAAAGGCTTTTCACCTAATGGAGTTACCAGAAGATAAGTAGATCAATCATGTTGTCTATTTACTCAAAGAAGATGTTGAGTTGTGGTGGCATGAGGTGGAAGATAAAAAGACAAAAAAATGATGGCATGGAGAGACTTTGTAGATGAGTTCCACCAAAAGTATTTTTTCCTACATTCTTAAGAAATAAGAACATACAATTGGAGAATATTAGACAGGGTAGCAAGTCGATTGGAAAACATCAGGCATATCACAAGGTTGGCTATTTTTTGTCCTCAACTTGTACCAGATGATGTAGAGAAGTGTAGGAGATTCCAAGGAGGTTTAAGATCCAAAATTATACATACTATATCTATTATTGGGAGAAAAGATAGAGAAAACTTTGGAGAGTTTGTGGAGGATGCAAGACATATAGAAGAGTCAATTAATGCTGATAAGAACACCGAGAGCAAGAAAAGATTTGGAGCTTTTAGTAAGGGATGCCGAAGTAGTGGTGGATACAAAGGAGGTGGTGGTTTCTTTTTCAAAATAGGACAATTAACTGGTTGTTTTGGAAGACAAGGATCAAGTTCATCACAAGGTGTAGGAAGGTCTAGTTCTACTAGATGGAACATGCCATCTTTGTGGGCACCATCAACAAGGCCTTCAAGGTCATCAACATCAGTCATAGGTGTGTAGAAACATGATACAACTGCATGTGACAACTATGGTAGGATACACTCTAGTAAATGTTAGGGAGCCAATAATTAAAATAGATCATCACTATGGGAAAATTGGACATATAAAACTGGGACTACCTAGAGCTTCAATATTTTTCAAACAAGGTTTAAAATCACATTTTCAGAATTCACAAAGACAAGCCTTAGTTAGAGGGGAAATTTCTTCAGTAGCTTTAGTCTCTAGAGGGGAAGCACCTAGTACGAGTACTAGGCATAGAGGATAACATGGCAGAGGGAGAGATACATGTCACTTCTTCTCTATGACACCATTTGAAGGCGTTGTCTCATCTAGATTTGTGACATGTGAGATGCTTCTCTTGAACAACATTTCAGTTATGGTATTGATAGGTCCCAATGTGAAACATTCTTTTATTCAACAATCTATAGATAATGGATTGAATTTGTTAACTCAAGACTTATCTTGTGAATCATTGTTAAGAGTGTTGTTAGGTGAAACATCAGTTTTGAAAGATGTTTGTCCTTGTTTTTTGTTGAATTGTAGTGGCATACTATAACAATTAATTTCATACCCTTATATATTAATTCTTTTCAAATTATTTTGGGTATGGATTTCCTTGAGACATACCATGTTTAATTGAATTTATGAAAGAAAGAAGTTATGTTTCAATAGGATGGCTTTTCATGTGTCTTTACTGGAGTTACAAAAGTCTTACCCACATGTATAGTATCATCATGTGTACTTGATAAGATGATGAGAAAGGGAAGTGAGGCCTTTATAGTACATGTGGTAGATGCTAGGGTGGAGAAAAGAACAATCAATATAGAGGGTATTCCGGTAGTATGTGATTTCCAAGATGTCTTTCCTGGTAGGTTACAGGTTTACCACTTGAGAGGATGTTGACTTTGAGATACATAATTTACCTGGTAGTCACTCAATAGCATTACCAACCTATAGAATATCACCTGGAGAGTTGAAGCAATTAAAAATTTAGTTAATGAAGTTACTGGACAAGGGATTTATTCAACCTAGTACATCACCTTGGGGAGCAACAATACTATTTGTCAAGAAGAAGGATGGAACTATGCAGTTGTCGAAAGACTATGGAAAATTGAATATGATAACATAGAAAACAAATATTTTATGCCTATTATTGATGACATGTTTGATAAGATACATGAAACAACAATCTTTTAAAAAATAGATCTCCGGTCCAGGTTATCATTAGTTAAGGATAAAGGCATCTAATGTACCTAAGTTAGCATTCAAAACAACATATCGTCATCGTGAGTTTTTTGTCTTGTCTTTTGGATTGAGAAATGGACCATAAACCTTTATGGATATGATGGATATAATTTTTTAACCCTACCTCAAATAATTTATAGTAGTGTTCATAATTGATATTCTTATATATTCTAGAGATGTAGAACAACATGAACAACATATGAGGATAATCCTTCAGTTGTTGAGACAACAACAATTTTATGTGAAATTTAGTAAATGTGAGTTTTGGTTGGCTAGATTTTCTTTCCTTGGACATGTCGTTTTAGGAGGTGGAATAAGTGTAGACCCTAAGAAGGTGGAATCTATTGTTCAGTAGGAGCAACTTACTACTCATACTAAAATTAGAAGTCTTTTAGGGTTAACATATATTATAGGAGGTGTATAAGGAACTTTGGTGCATTAACATCAGATCTTACACACCTAACAAGGAAGGATGTGCCTTTTATTTGGTTTGAAACATGTGGGAGAAGTTTTTAGACATTAAAGAAGAGGTGACCTATGTCACTGAATTTGATTCTACCAGAAGTATACAAGGGTTCTGTGTTTCTTCTATGATGCATTCAGGAGAGGTTTAGGATGTATTATAATGCAGGAAGGGAAGGTGTTGTTCTAAGATTCTAGACAACTCAAGAAGAATGAAGACAAATATTCAATACATGATAATAAGTTTGCCGCAGTAGTACATACCTTGAAAACATTGCATCATTATCTTATGGGTGAGTCATGTAAGGTCTTTACCAAGCATAAGAGTCTAAAGTATATTTCTGCACAAAATGAACTCAATTTGAGACAATGCAGATGGTTAGAGCTTATAAAGGACTATGACGTTTCCACCAATTATCACCCTTGGAAGGCCAATGTAGTAGTAGATGCTCTGAGTATGAAGTCAAAATCATCTGCCAAAATGTTTTTCTGGATGTGTAAAATGAGATTTACTAGTTAAGATGAGAGAGATGAATTTACATTTGAATGTGTCAGGATAAGGTGGGTTGAATGTATAGATGCATGTTAGATCTACATTCTATGATCAGATCAAGGAGCTTCAATAGAGTGATAGTGAATTACAATAGATACGGATGATATGGAAAAAGGTAAGAGAATGGAATTCAAATATTTAGATTAAAGGACATTGTATTCACATCATAGATTATGTGTGCTGAGTGATGCAGAATTACGACAATAGATTCTTGAAAAATCACACTCTTTTACGTATACAACACGAAAAAACACAAAGATGCATATATCCCTTAAAGAACTATATTTGGTGGTCAGGTATTAAGAAAGGTGTGCCTAAGTATGTAGCTAAGTGTGGTGTATTCTAGCAAATCAAGGATGAACATCAGAGACTAACATGTACTCTATAATTACTTACTATTCTTGAATGGATGTGGGATCATATTACTAAGAGTTTTTTGGTTGGAGTACCTAGAACACCACATGGATATGACTATGTATGGGTAATAGTAGACATACTAACTAAATTCTCTCACTTTCTAATAGTTAAGACAACATCAAATACACCAATGTTAGCCAAAGTCTACATAGAGGAGATAGTTAGACTGCATGAGATACCATTTTCTATAATATCTGATAGAGAACATAATTCACATATGGATTCTGGAATCAGCTAGAGTGTTCTTTGGGAACAAGATTCAAGTTTAGCACATTATTTCACCCTCAAATTGATGGGCAATCAGATTGGGCCGTTCAAACCCTAGAGGACATGCTTACATCATGCGTTGCAGTTTCACAGTTGGGATGATCACGTTAGTCTTATGGAGTTTTATTGTAGTAACAACTACCATTCAAGTTTAGGTTTATTTCCTTATTAATTTTTATGTGGGTGGAAGTCTAGGTCGCCTATTTTTTGGTATGTAGTTGGTAAGAGGAAAATTATAGGTCCTAAGTTGGTGGAGTAAAAAACTGGAAAGAATATCTATGATTAGAGAACAATTGAAGAATGCATAGGATGGACAAAAAATCAGTGTAGAGAAATGGCGTAGGCTACTTTAGTTTGAGGTTGGAGATGAGCTTTACTCAAAAGTCTCACCATGGAAAGGTGTTCTCAAGTTTGGGAAAGTTAGGAAAACTAACTCCCAGATACATGGGCACCTATTCAATCATTTAGAGAATCAGACCAGTAGCATACAAGCTTGAGTTACCTCAAGAGATAGAGAACATACATGACATATTTCATGTATCTATGTAAGAAGTGTCATCCAAGTATAGATAAGACTCAAACCCAAAGCCTATACAGTTAACAGAGGATATATCCTATGTAAAAGATGCTACACAAATTCTTGATTGTAGAAATCAAAATCCTAAAAAGAGGGAGATACCTCTAGTAAAGGTTGTATGGAGAAATAATGAAGTAGAAGAAGCTACTTGGAAATTAGAGTTAGAGAGGTGTTACAAGCATCCTTTCATCTTCTAAGAATTTTGAGATTAAATTTTTATTAGAGGGGGAGATTGTTACAACCAATAAATATTCTTACTGGTAACTATAGGGTTAAAGGTAATCTTAATGTCATTTATGTCTTTGTCAGTACCTTACTTACCTTGTAGTTAATTTTGGCCTTCTTTTATTTGAACTTATGCCTTGGTGATCTAAACCATGACTTCAGATTACCATGAGATCCATGCTTAGGTTGATATAGAGATAACCCACACATGTATGTGGGAAAAGATTTAATGATTCTTGAAAATAAAATTTATATAGAGATTATCATTTGAGAACTTTATCAAATTAATTGTATATAACTCAATTACAAATCAAACACAAAAAGATGAACCAAATTGGAATTAAAATGAGTGAATTATAGTAAACATGTGTAGAACATGTTTTAGCCTCCTTTTTTGTCGTTCCTACGACTACACTGACAGACATCATGTAGGTTGACATGCAGGCTGATGACCACATAGACCAACAAAAAACAAGATGAAGGCCACATAGACCGATAGCCATGCAAATCAAGAAACACACACACACCAACAGAAACAAGCTATGCAGCCATCTAGGGCAACCAATCAATAAAGTGACCATAACTTTTATTGTACAGATCCGAATATGAAGGAAATTGTCTCGAATTCATATTTAAATTTTCAACACAACCAAATCCGTAGACAATTCAAGAGACTGATAGAGAGGCAGAATTTTGTAAGAACAATGTGAGACTGATGATCTAACAACATATCTATTGTAGTAAATAGTTTTAAACAGTAGATATCTTATCTCTTGCTGCCTTTCTTGGTCGAGATATTGTATTTGACTCATCAGGGGTCTTCTTCCTCCCCTCATCATCTTCTACCTCCAGCAGACTTCTTAAAGTCTATTTTCTTCCTAGCGATCAATTTTGGATAGAATCTCAAGGTCTGAAGCTTGAATTAGACTCATGTGATATAGAATATGAGTATAGCAATTGCAAATATAAGAACTAGAGGGTTTGGACGTGATGATTGAGTGAAAAATCACCTTTTTTTATAAAGGGTGCCCGTAGCTTCTTATTTATTCAAATCATAAAGAGAAATAGCAACAATTTTCGCATCAAAGTCCTCTAGCATGGTCTAAGGATCTTCTAAGCAACAAGCATGAGAGTCCAAAGTATGGGCCACCCCATTACCTTGCCTTAGAACTAAACAATAGTGTAAGGAGAATAAATCTAGACAAGTGGTAGATATCCATCACAATTCTATCCTCATAGCCGCATCCCCACCCGCCGGCCTTCACTGTGTGTACCAGACTAGCACTATCAGTCTCAACGATCATATCCTTTAGGTCCAGGTTCAAAGCTAGCTGAATCCCATGTAGGACTACAATTCCCTCCGAACTAAGCACTGAGAATGCATGGTCCAGATGGCATTGGTATGTAGCCTTGATATTCCCTAGGTTGTCCCTAATGACAGCTCCAATACCCACACGGCCACCAATGCGAACACTGGAATCTGTATTTAGCTTGAAACACCATAGGGGCAGAGGGTTCCAAGATGAAACATCCAGATCACCCTCCCGTTGGTCATCGCTATGCAACGCCGATGAGTACCGACTGTAATCCACTATCAGTGTGAGAAAACTGGTTGCAAGTGCAGGGAAGTAAGGCTTGTGGGGGTTGAAAATATGCTTGTTTCTGGCTGTCCATGCTATCCATAATAAAGTCTCACCTTCATCTTTTCTCCTCAGATCATCATCACGTAGAAGCTCCCTAGTAAACTCCTCAACATCCATGCCTATTTGGTTTGGCCAACATAGTTGTCCCGCCGCCCAAACAGGTCCCGCTGAAGCATAGAGTAGAAGGGCATGTGTGGAATCCTCCCTATGTGAAAGGCAACGAGGGAAAAGATCATCTTGGGCTGTGTGCCTCCTAAAAAGGGTTGTCTTCATCGGTAATATGTCTCTAAGCACCCGCCAAATGAAATGCTTAAGCTTTGGAGGCCAGCATTGCTTCCACACCCTTTTCCAGTCTTCCTCCTCCAGATCGTCCAGTAGATCCTCCCCTATGCACAAAAGTCTGTATGCACTATAAACTGTGAGTTCCCCTCTGCTTTCTCTATCCCAACATTGAGTATCAGCGTCCTCCCAACCACTCAAAGGTATGGAAAGAATCATGGATCGAATATGGAGAGGGAATACTACTACATTTTTGGTCAATAACATCGCTGCCAAAAGTGTCACTTTTACTAGCAAAATCGACCTAGAAATTAAAAAAAAAATTCAGGCACTGCTTAACTCTATTGGGTCAGTTTTTTTAAAACAACCGACCTAGTAGGGTCGACTTTTTGGGTCGGGTTTTAATATAACTGTCCTTATAGGTTGGAATGAAAAAATTTGGGCACCGACCTCTATTGGGTCAATTTTTTCCTTTTAACCGACCTTATAGGGCCACTCTCAGTCGACAAAATTTTCGACCGAGAATCTCGCGGCAAAAATTGGCTCCATTTTGCCTTCGCGTGTGTATAAGTACAAATAGGGTTGGTTTTTTACTTTTAACTGACCTTGTAAGGCCATTCTCGTTCGACGAAATTCAGTTTTGTAGTATAACCGTGCTAGTAGGTCAGAATGAAAAAATTCAGGCACTGACCTCTATTGGGTCAGTTTTTTCCTTTAAACCGATCTTGTTGGGCCCCTTGGTCGACAAAATTCTTGACCGGGAATCCTGCAGTAAAATTTGGCTCCATTTTGCCTTCGCGCGTCTATAAGTACATCTAGGGACGATTTTTTTACTTTTAATCGACCTTGTAGGGCCACTCTCGGTCGACGAAATTCTCGACCGAGATGACTTTTTGGGTCAAATTGGCTCCATTTTGCCTTCGCGTATCTATAAGTACATCTTGGGTCAGTTTTTTACTTTTAACCGTCCATGTAGGGCCACACTTGGTTGACGAAATTCTCGACCGAGATGACTTTTTGGGTCAAATTGACTCAATTTTGCCTTCATGTGTCTATAAGTACATCTAGGGTCAGTTTTGTACTTTTAACTGACCTTGAGGGCCACTCTCGGTCGACGAAATTCTCGACCGGGATGACGTTTTGGGTCAAATTGGCTCTATTTAACCTTTGCACATCTATAAGTACATCTAGGGTCAGTTTTTTACTTTTAACCGACCTTGTAGGGCTACTCTCGGTCGACGAAATTCTTGATTGAGATGACTTTTTGGGTCAAATTGGCTCCATTTTGCCTTCACACGTCTATACGTACATCTAGGGTCATTTTTTTTTACTTTTAACCAACCTTGTAGGGCCACTCTCGGTCGATGAAATTCTCGACCGAGACGACCTTTTAGGTCAGTTTTTTAATATAACCATCCTTGTAGGTCAGAATGAAAAAATTCGGGAAGGCCTCTATTGGATCAGTTTTTTGCTTTTGACTGACCTTATAGGGCCACTCTCGATCGACCAATTTCTCGAGCGAGAATCCCACGGCAAAAATTGGCTCCATTTTTCCTTCACGCGTCTATAAGTACATCTAGGGTCGGTTTTTACTTTTAATCGACTTTGTAGGGCCACTCTCGATCGACGAAATTCTCGACCGAGATGAAAATTTGCTTGATTTTGTCTTCGTGCCTCGATATATAAGGTTGGTTTTTTCAAATAACCGACCCTATAGATGTTGGTCTCCAGATATACTCACGCAAGTCCAACGATCGAGCTACTGCTCTATTATTACCTTGTAAGCTACTGATCAGGGAATTGGTGGCCGTTCTACTTTCTTCTTTGGATCGACGACAACGCTCAGCCACTCTATCCTTTATTCCTTGGACGATGATGATGGCCTCCAACGCTGCAAGGGTTGCCTCACCGGCAGTGACAAGCTGCAAGGTCTGCTCATTTGCTCCTCCATTGATGCTCTGCCACTTACCACTGTGCTACTGCCCCAACCACCATCTTTGGTGCCTAGCACTCTAGACCTAACTGCTACTGCAAGCTCACCTCCTTGCACTGTCTCTTCTCCCGCACAAGATCCCCCATCGCCAGAGTAGATCGACTGTCGACCCATTCATCTAACCAGCTACTGTCGGTGCCCGAAGGGATTTGCAAGAGGCATGGCCAGAGTAGCCATCTCCAAATGATATGGTTGACACTTGCATTGGGGGAATAGAGGGCGGAGAAGGAGAAATGATTTGCCAACAGATCGACTCATATTCTCCTCCCACATCCAACATAGAGTAGTTCCAAAATTCACCTTATTCTTAGCTAAATTTGTTATAGTTCCTCAGCCCACATATACTGAACCCTCACCTCTTCAATTGCAGGTCTTTAACTAATCGACATGGCAATCCAACAACCAGTGATCGATCCTCTTCCTCGCAGATGCTCTGGCGCTCAGCGGCCAACCTCTTACTCTTTTCCACCTTCGCGCCTTCCACTGCCCACGATCTTCTCTCATTTTCATCTCGACGGTTCATGTCAGTTACATTGTTTTTCCATTTTATTTGACTAGTAACCCAACCAATAATAAAAATATGTATTCTTTCATATCTACATTTTATTATCAGTCACATATGTTATCATTGTATACATTCTAGAAATATGATGATAGAAATTGTGTAGTCCCAGATTGACACTTTTGGGATTATAGATGAGATCATCAAAGCATGATGTTTAAATTAATATATAAATATGACAATAATACATTTATTCATTAACTTAGAAACCCATTCAAAATTTACTCATTAGGAGTAAATTTTGGATAGTCCCTAGTCTGGGACTATTTTTGGATATTTTGGAAGTATAATGTATGTTTAGTTTTAAAGAAAATTTTAGTAGTATTTCCTCATTTGTTCTCTGGGTACATATGTGGGTGGTTATTTTACATTTACATCGATGTACTTGGAGAACTTAGGGGAAATGCTACTAAAATTTTCTTGAAAACTAAACATACATTATATAGTTACTAGTGAGATTAAATATTCAAAAATGGGATAGGTGGTTCACTTTAGTATAAAAGTAATTAACTTCCTAGCAATCAAAACTTACAACTTATAGTATCAATATTAAATGCTCACTTTTATAATTAATTTTAATGTGATCTAGAAAATGGATCGAAGTTGGATGTCTATCAAGAACCGTTGCAATCTAGAGTTTTCCAAAGGTCTTCATGAATTAATCAGATTTGCTGAGGAACATAGGAAACTACCTATAGATAGGTTCTATTGTACATGTAGAAATTGTGCTAACAATTTGAAAGTCGATAATGTTGAGGAAATTAAGAATCATGTCATATGCAATGGGATCATACAAGGTTATAATGAATGGTATTGGCATGGAGATAAATTTAATTATGGATCAGAAAATGTCGATACTAATAGTTGTGGCATAGAAAATATATATAATGATGATAATGTCAATGATGAACCGATTCAGGATGAACTGATTCAAGTTGAACCGATTCAACATGATATGGTTGATGAGATACTACGTAGTTGTCAGGACTATATCATTGATCCACCTTCTTTATTTGCAAACATTATCCATGATGCTGAAAAACCATTATATAAGGGTTGTACTAAGTTCATGAGGTTGAGTGATGTGATGCGATTATATACTCCTAAAGCTCAAAACCGGTGGAGCGATATGAGTTTCAGTTCACTGTTATATTTGTTAAAGGAAATTCTTCTTGAAGGCAACACGCTTCCAATTTCAACATATCAAACAAAGAAAATAATGTATCCAATGGGAATGGAGGCTAAGAAGATTCATTCATGTCCAAATGATTATGTGTTATTTCAGAAGGACTATAGTAATTTAATAAATTGTCCAAAATGTGGTGCGTCAAGGTACAATACCACAAATTCAGTTAAGGCTAAAAAAGGCTCTCCTACCAAGGTGATGTGGTATCTACCAATAATACCATGATTTCAACACTTATTTGTTAATACCGAGGATGCATGAAATTTGTCCTGGCATGGGGAGTTAGAGGCCAATGATGATGGTGTCCTATGACACACATCTGATTCACCAAAATGGAAGAAAATTGATTTATTATACCCTCAATTTGGTAAAGAACCAAGAAACTTAAGACTTGGACTCTATACAGATGGAATGAATCCTAATGGTACATTATGCAGCCAACATAGCACTTGGCCTGTTATGATTGTTATATACAATCTTCCTCCTTGGTTGTGTATGAAAAATAAGTATGTCATGTTGTCAATATTGATATCAGAACCCAAGCAACTTGGAAATGACATTGATGTTTACCTTCAACCTCTAATTGATGACCTAATGAAACTATGGGAAGAAGGTGGTATGACATATGATGCTTCATGTGAAGAGATCTTTAGTTTGCGTGCTATGTTGTTTTGCATGATTAATGACTTTCCAGCTTATGGAAATTTGTATGGATATAGCATAAAAGGATACAAAGCATGTCCTATTTGTGAGGAAAATATTGATTCAATCTGACTGAAACATGGTGGTAAAATTATATATCTTCGTCATCAAAGATTTCTCCCACAAGTGCATCCTTATCGAAGGCAACGCAAAACCTTTAATGGATCAACTGAGGAACGAAGTGCTCCTAAACCTATACCAAGAAATGTTGTATATGACAGGGTGAAATATATTGTTAATGAATTTGGAAAGAGTTCAAGTAGTCGTACTCTCGCATGTGACAAATCTCTATACAAGAAGAGGTCAATATTTAGGGATCTTCCTTATTGGAGATTCTTGTCAATTAGACAATGCATTGATGCCATGCATGTTGAAAGAAATGTTTGTGATAGCATCATTGGTACGCTATTGAATATACTGGGAAAGACTAAAGACGACATCAAATCTAGAAAAGATTTAGATTAATGGGTATAAGAAAAGAATTATCAATGGAGATCGGGGGTCACCACACATATTTACCACCAGCTTGTTACACTTTGTCAAAGCAGGAGAAAAAGACTTTCTGTGAGTGCTTGTATAATATTAGGGTTCCACAAAGATAATTTTCTAATATTTGTAGATTGGTATCAAAAAATGATCTGAAGTTGATAGGTCTCAAATCTCATGATTGTCACAGCTTAATGCAACAAATTTTACCTATGGCTATGTGATCTATATTAACGAAGCATGTAAGGTTTGCAATCAAAAGACTATGTTTCTTCTTCAATGAAATATGCAACAAAGTGATACATCCTGATACTCTCGATAAATTACAAAATGATGTAATTGTTACCATGTGTCAGCTTGAAATGTACTTTCCTCCTTCATTTTTTGATATCATGGTTCATCTTGTATTACATATAACAAGTGAGGTGAAGATGTTGGGTCCAATTTTCTTACATTGGATGTATCCATTTGAACGCTACATGAGTGTTTTTAAAGGTGATGTTCAGAATCGTTATCATCCTCAAGGGAGTATTATTGAGGGTTATGTGGCTAGGGAGGTGATGGACTTTTGCAATGATTTTTTGAATTGTAATGAAACTTCTAGAGATCTAAAAAATTCCCATCACACCGAATCTTATTGTGGAAAAGGAACTCTGGGAGCACAAGTGAAAGGAATTTAGTTATGAGTTGTGGGAACAAGCACATTTGTATATTTTACACAACAACGATGAAGTTAGTAGCTACATCACATACCACAATGATCTTATCAAGAGAAATCATCCATGATCCAGTTCAACGTGGCTTGCAAGAGAGCATAATCTAACATTTATTAGGTGGTTTGAAGAGAAAGTCTTTAATCAACTATCTGAATCACCGAATAATGTTGCTGAGAACATAAAATGGCTCACCTTTAAGCCAAAAATGGATGTCATGTCATATGAAGGATATGACATAAACATATTTTTATACTACACAAAGCGTCAAAATGAAAGTAGTGTAGTCCAAAATAGTGGGGTTACTGTTCAAGCTTGTTTGTTGTATTTTTCTAGTGCAAAAGATAAAAGACCACGTAAAGCTGAGATGTCATATTACGGCGTCGTTGAGGACATACGGGAATTGGATTATACAAATTTCAGAGTTCCTATCTTTAGGTGTAATGGGGTTGATTACAACAAAGGAGTTTGTTACAACCTCAATTTTGCATATGTTTGCATAATTGAATTGTAAAGATTTTGTGAATATGGACTTAATTGAAAAGGTTGTATGCTTTCCTTCAAAAGATGGATTTCTTTGAAAATATCCCTTTTGATAGGAATTTCATAATTTCTATTCTTGGATTCCATTTTAGGCTTTCTAGGCCACTTTAGGGTTTTATTAAGGTTTTAGTCTCCATAATACTTTTATCACATTTAATGTTTTCTTAGTTCTCCAACCTTAATTTCAACATCATAAGCCCAATTAAAGTCTATTATTTCTCTTTTATACTAAAATCGCCATCTTTATCCTTTTAAGTCATGACACGGTCATACGCCTAATTATCATCTTAGATTTCTTTCAAATTGATTACTCACATTTCATTATAGTTCAATTCATATATGAACTCTATTTATCGTTAATTCCACCTTTATCTATTAGAAAACCTTAATTACTAAATTAAGGGTATTCATCTACAATTAGGAACTTTTATACTCAAAATAGCTTAGAACCATCAAATCTCAGCTTTATACATGAATTTGACCAATTAAAGCCATTAAGAAACATAATTACTAACATTAGGGTTTTAAGGCCCATTAAAGATTAATTATGTACATGAAACCCTAAATTAATCAAATTACACATAAAGTTCACCCTTTTAGATCTAATGCATCTTTTTATAATCAACAAGTTAATATCAACTTTAATCATCCATATAACCCTTCTCGATACATTAATCATCTTAAATTAGGGTTTCTTAATCATTACTGCATTAAAGTTGATAACGTCCACTAGTTTTTGAATTGAAAGAGGAATCAGGCTTCAATTACATTTTTATTGCATTCCTTACATTTTTCTAAGAAAAATGCATATATTATTTGCTACCATCAGAGTTACGAGTAATTAGTTATGAAAGTTGCAAGTTTTGCTTACTTGGACCAATGGCAGGCTGCCACGTCAGCCTTTCCATGCAACATGTAGCCACAACTGAATTATAATGGAATTACTCTTTTTACCTCACTTAAGCGGCCAACTCTTCATACCTGGGAGGGTTATAACCGTCTAATGACACCCCAGTCATCTTCCTCCTCACGATCCCTACGCTGCCATCGACTACAGCCGATCGTGGGTTCATCTCCCACCTCCCCAAGGTCTGGAGCTCGCCGGAACCCATCACCCTGCCTCCAGCACTCTATGTTGTGCTTAAGAGGGCCTCAAAGCATGTTCGAGATGACCGGTTTCAAGAGTGCCATGCCCATGATCGCAGTGAGTTTGCAGACCTCCTGTAGGTGTTGCGCAAAGATTAGAGCAAGGAGATGATGGCCAAGCTCTCATAGGTTGTCGGGGAAGCATCATGGCTCCGTCGTAACCCCTTCACTGCTCCTCGTTGCTCCAGGGATTGCACACTCCCTTTGGCTAGGGTTTGAGCAGATACAAGCTGAAGAAGGGTGTGGGATGTTTGAGATTCTCTTAGACCCGAGGCTAAAAGTCCAATCCTTATATAGGGGAGGGTAGCAAAGCCCCAGGATGCCCATCCATGAGATCCAAGCCCCTTTCCCAAAAGGAAACCAAGTTCCTTCATTAAGAAGCAATTTTCTCCCTCTTAAATATCTCTTTGATATTCTTTGTTGACCTTTTAGGTGCGATGTTAGGTTTTGGTTACGGCTGGTGATCTGGCAAGGGAGACGACACTCATGGAGGAAGACCGCCGGAACAAGAAACTGCAAATGAGAATCAGACAAAGATGAATCCAGGCTACCAGAGAGAACACATGGGAGACCAAAACCAGGGACACAAAGGGAAGGGGACACAACAACAAGAAATTCTCATGAAACTGGGTATTAACCTGGATTACAGCAGCCATCGAAACATCCCCTAAGTGGACAGTGGAGAAATCTTCCATGATGCGGATATGGAGGTGGAAACCCAATCACCACCAGTAGAACATGCTCCCGTTATGAATGATGAAGCAAGGCGACAGGAGGCTAACAACTGAACCAGGGATGCAATCAGCCAGGAAACTATTGTTCCGAACACCCAGACACAATAATCACGACCCCAGGTCTCTTACAGAGATGACGTAGATAACACACAAAGAGATGATCCCTTTGATGCGTTGAATATGGGAGCAGTCCAACAACCAAACGACATCGTTGTCAAACTTACTGATGGAATTCCATCGCTTGATATCAATGATGAAGTGATAGAGGGACTCCTAAAACCGTGGAAATACGCAGTAGTGGTGAAACTAATCTCTAGGGAAATCAACTATCTCACACTCAGAGACAAGATACGACTATTGTGGAAACCAACCGGAATATTCAATCTCAAAGATCTTGAAAATGACATTTTCCTAGTCCAAATGCAGTTAGAGGAGGACTATATGCGGGCATTAACAGGCGGACATTGGCCTTTGTTTGGTTCTTACCTGTCTGTGCAATGGTGGCACCCCCTTTTCTCAACAGAAAGCAGCAATCCAGAATGGATGATAGTATGGGTTTGCATCCCCAACCTACCAATATATCTCTACCATGATACTTTCCTGAACACAGTTGGCAATCAAATTGGCAGGAAGATCAAAGTTGACATAAACACGACTATGCAAAGAAGAGGTCGTTTCGCAAGAATTGTAGTGGAAATTGAAATGGGTAAACCTTTACTACCAATGATCTTCATTCTGGGTAGAAAATACAAAGTACAATACGAAAACATTCCCCTTATTTGCTTGAATTGTGGCAAGGCCAGACATGCAGAGCAGTAGTGTCCAACTAAAAAGATAACGGGGGAGAAAATGCCGGCGAAAAAAACGGACTCCACTGACCAACCAGCAATTATGGGTGGAAGGCAGGAATACTCGATGGATATGCATGTTGTACCAATATTCAGAAGACCAAAGAAAAAACATGATGGCCACACAAATGAAGCAATGCAAAATCAAAACAGATTTCAAGAATTGTAGGAATCTGACGAAGATGATGAAGTGGAGGAAGTAATAACTAATGGTAATCACACCCACCAACGGCTACAATTTGACTGGAGGGAGCGAAAAAACAACTCAAGAAATAACACGAAGAACAAGGGTAAAGAAAGTGACACCAATACATGAGACAATCACAAACAAAATGAAACTACAACACAACAGCAGGAGAAGAACTCAGCTGAAAATCCTCAAGATAGTTCGAACCACACTGCGGTGACTATGACTGGAGATGACCTGATAAGGGAACTGGTGAGAGAGGACAACCCATTCCAACATGTCAGATTCATTGCAGGTGAAGGGGAAGGGACCAGAAGCACCCACCGTACCACAAACACACAAGTGGAAGTTCACCTACACAACAGATAGAAAGTAGATATACCAGTGCAGAACATAATCAACATGAGGAAAAGGGGAAAGCAATCCCACCAAGAGGATCTGGAAAATGACTGTTGTGAGGAAGAAGGAGAGGGATTGCAACACACCACTACTAAATAATGTTTATGACCTGGAACGTACAGGGTATCCTAGACAAGGATACCCAACGAGTAGCGGTTCAGCTTGTATAAAAGTACCACGTTTCGGTATTGGCATATGTTGAACCTCGCATCAGTGGTAACATAGATACACAGACGATTAAGGAGTTGGGCTTCACAAGGTCTCATCGAGTTGAGGCACAATGTTTCTTGGGAGGAATATGGGTCCTTTGGAAGGATAATACTTTGTCTATGGAAATCCTCCAAACACACAAACAATTCATACTTTACAGAATCGATGGTGCCTTCCTAGCCATCTTCGTGTATCGAAGCACCATGAGGTATGGGAGACGACTATTATGGAATAGATTTAAGAACATCAGTGATGAATACAACGAACCAGGGATAGTGTCTGGCGATTTCAATGCTCACATCTTCCCACACAAAAAATCTGGGGGAAAGACTCTGGACACCGCTAGCTATAGAGAATTATCTACTGCTCTTAGTCAATTTGGATTAACAGATCTAGGCGCCAACGGCCCATCAATGACATTTAAAAGGGGCATGCTTCAAATTCGGCTGGATAGGGTTGTTGGAAACAAAAAATGGCTGGATAACTATAATCACGCGACAATTCATGTAGTGGAGTGCATCCAATCTGATCACGCTCCCATCCTAATTACAATCCCTCGACAGAATATAAACTTAAGAAGAATACAAAGTATGTATGCTCACTGGAACGAACACCCAGATTTTGAGACAGTAATCTGAAACCATTGGAATCCAGGAGAGGGCTACACAGTCAATGTGAAATCCTTCTTAAAAGAGGCAATGCAATGGGACCAGCGAATCAGGAGCAAAAGATGGAAGTAAAAGAAGACTCTACAAATTAGGCTGCTACTTACACAAAGACACCTGGCGGAGCAATACAGTAGGGAGGCAGAGCAAGTAGTCATTGATTTGCAAACACAAATCCTTGAGGAGATGAGATTGGAGGAGATAGAATTGAGGCAACGAGCACACTGTGAATGGATCAAATTAGGGGATTACAACAATAACTACTTTCACACCATTGTCAAGGCGAGGAGACAGAAAAACAAGATTGCAAGACTCCAAAACAATACATGTGAATGGATTTACGACGAGGCTGCCCTCCAACTCATGATTACTGAACACTTCTCAGAACTATTGACTGACCCACAACCTGGCTCATGTGCTTCCTCTGCTGTGTAATACACTTGCATCTTCCCGTGCCTCACTAACGTGTTGGTATGTATGCCCTGAGAGCCAATCATGGGATGATTGGTGGGATACATTAAGATTGATTTGATAAACATCAAAGGCAAGCTTCCAATTCATTCTGGTTCAGTCATATGAGATAGTGATAGAACAGATTGAATGTCTAGAGAATGACAATACTCAATGACGTATGCTTTCAGGTTAAGGACCTGAACGATGAGATCATACGGATGCTAAGAGTTTGTACATTCTTGTTATGTCCCTAGTCGGATGTCATTGTGGAAGGTAGATAGACAGCAATGACACACAAGACTGGATTGTGGTGTTGGTTGATGACAGAATCTCATTAGTCATGATATAGAGATATCAAACCAAACACATAGGTACTTGTTAGAGAACAAGTGTACCGGACAGACCCACCGTGAGTTTGACACATGGAACCATGAGATGGTAGTCACAGTCAGTACTCACAGTGATGGTGGTGAGTGTGATTCTTTGACCTGAAATCACTATACTCAACACATGTCGTTGGGCACACTTTGACATCATCAAACGCAGTCCTGAAACATGGGTTGTTATAAAGGTGATGATTGGGTGGCTTTGACACATGGGGCTTTTGAGGGGTGAGTGATAGATATGGGATTTGTCCCTCCTGAGGGAGTTTGATATCCAAGGCCACTTGATGAGTAGGATTGAGATAGGTGTGCGCACGCATGTGTGAATCAGTATGTGATATTGATGTCATACATATCTCGTTCAATCTGCTCTGAGATCAAGAAAGTGAATGAACGTTGACAGGATGACTGTTCCATGCCTTGAGTTCATTCGGGATATCAATGACAAAGGAATTATACATTCACTGTAACACCATTCACGGATTGTAGGATGAAAGTTGTTCTCCAACTTTCTACTTTCACTTGGGTAGCACTGATGTGTGACTAGGCACCGCTCTTTGCTTGTGAAGTCATAAGTGTTATGGACTTTCACTGCCAACGTGAAATGGACCTGCAAGGTCACACACATAGGATTTAACCTGGAAGAGGAGTTTTGTCTACAAAGCAATGTTTAGATTGATTACTAAAGGAGTTTAGTAGTTCAATTAAACACTCAATCAGTCGATGGCTCAATATCGTATGGTTCAAGGTGTTGGACGCATTGATTGGAGTATCGGATTGATTGAAATCGCAATTGACTGATTTTGCCCAACCTGTGCTCCCAACCGATCGGTTCATGTGATGAACCGGTCGGCTGAGGTTGCTGAACCAGTCGGCTGGAGTGTCCAGGCCGATCGGCTCATGCCCAGGTTGAAATGACCGGTTCAAGGGTTGAACCGATCGACTCAACTGGTGCAACCGACTAGTTGGGAAAAGTCATGTCGGAAAGAATTTTCCTTTGGTTTCAAATTGCCCAATTCGATTGGGAATAACATTGGTATTCGATACCAATTAAGAACGAAACAAGGAAAGTCTTTTTTGAGCCGGATTAGGACCATGAACCGATCGGTTCAGGGAACCAACCGATCGGTTGGAGTGCCCCAAACGATCGGATCAGGTCCAACCGATCGGCTCAATGGCCGAACCGATCGGTTCAGTTGTGAACTGATCATTTCAAGTTGCGAACCGGTTGCTTTTTGTGGAAAATTCTCGAACCCTTCTACTCCTGCTTTAGTCCCATATTGCCGGACACAGAGAACCCTGTCCCATGACCCGCCTATATATATAGGGGTATTGGGGGCTTCTCAAAGTACAACTCAATGCAAGCTGGTTGCTTTGCGAAGTTGTCATTCTCTCTGGTTTTGGTAACCGTGAGAGATCCCGAGCAAGTGCTTCCCGCAAAAGGGAGGTGCAGTAAGGGAAGGACAACTACAGTTGCAACTGGTAGCAGGAGAGTGTGTTGGCGACTAGTACGTCAACAGGAGGGTGCGACTCCTTCCACTTCCTTGTGGGACAAGGAGAGTGGAGTTCCAGGTGGTCCGTGTGGACTACTACAGAGGCGTGAGGACACTGCCGCTTAGGAGGACAACTGTCATCCGACAGTCCAGTTCGAGTAGGAGTTGTCAGTCCCGGTGTGACCAGGAGCTGCACAGACACCGTCGAAGTCCGGAGTTGAAGACCGCTCATTGCGCGAGGTATTGTCGCCGAGAAAGCCTCGGGACAAGGTATGATTCCACAAACCATCCTTTCCTATTATATAGACGTTGACGCATTTCCTCGGTATGGGTTGGGGAGAAATTATTTTTCGTTTCCACTGCCTTCTCTGTCTCCCCTAAAACCCAACAGTGGTATCAGAGCCACGTCAACTGCTCTATATTTTAGGAATATCGATATGATTGATTTTGGTTTGTCGCCTTTATTTATTGCATACGATGTGAATAATATTGGCTTTATGCATGTCCAATCCTAAATCCACAAATCCCAAATTACATATATGATATGTATTATTAATGCACTCGATACGCGTCGCCCTTAAACGAGTTTTGTGGTGGATGTGTGTAGCGTGATTATGGCCTATAAACCCCTATATGTGTGTGGTTGTTTGTGGTTGCTTGCATCTCAGTCTGCGCACCGATCTTCCCTCTCTTATTCCTGATGTAACTCGAAATAATTCGAGATTCTTGCCTACCTTTGCTCCCCCCGAATGTAACTCGGGGTTTCTTCTTTTAAGCAATGTAATAATAGGATAGATTTTATTTCCTGTTATGTCAAAGACCGGTGGACATCAAGACGACAGCTAAAACGATCGGTTCAAGGTGTGAACCGATCGGTTGACGTTCCAAACGGTCGGTTCAAGGAGTGAACCGATCGGTTGATGACCGGTTCGAGGAGCGAGACGAGCGGGTGGCGGACATGACGAGATGCACGATGACCAGGCGAACCGATCGGTTGGAGGAGCCAACCGATCGGCTGGTGGCACCCAAACGACCGGCTGGAGAGTACAGATCATTCATGTGATGAGTTGATCAATTCGGATGGCAAGGCACAGAAGTTCATCTTGTACAGGTTGCATGTGATGTAGACCTAGATGACCGTGATTCCTCTTGGCTCAAGGAATCACATTAGGATGGCCATAATCATCGCTTTTTATCATTTGTGCATGTTTTCTGTGGGATATAGCATGTATATGATACATACTATGTATTGTGGTGATTGGATATGTATATGTATATAAAACCAAATCCCTCATTAAAATATTAAGTTTTAGATGCCTTCCAAATGCGACACACGTGAAAAGCTTGTTCGACTAAGTGTGGGCACGACCTAGCGTGGTGCACCGTCTACCTCGTGGAAGCGTGAAGGATGAATGTGTGGGTCTGCCCTAGCAGGGTGCATATTCATCTTATTTGCTTTGGGTCGGCCTTAACAAGGTGACCTAGATAGGATCTAGCGCCTTGAGGCATGGAGATGATCATTGCAAGGAGTTGTAGATGACATCTTATCAAGAGTTGCATATGATGCAATTGGCAAAAGTTGCCTACCTGAGAGATCTATGTTGTGGGTGACAGCCCTAGCAGGTCCATGGCTTAGAGGATTTCAGGATCTTGCCCACTAGAAGGTTGTACGCTGCAATCTTCCGAATTGATGGTGAGGGCTATCAATTTGAAGTAAAATAGTGGGAGCGATAATTAATTAAAGGCCTAATTTTATCGTCAACTTTTCAAATCAATCAAATAAGACAAAAGAGTTTTGGACTGAAATTGCATATATTTCCTTTTGTTAAAATAAATGGTTAATCAACAAATCACTTTATTTGCGATCGGTCTTTGAGACCAACAAATTAAATGGGAATAATTCCACGACTGGTTAGGATGATGTTGAGAAGTGTTCTCAATCAAAGAGCGAAAGCTCTAAGTCCTAATTATACCAGAACCAGATGAACTCGATCCCACCGCATCAATGGCTGAAAGTATGCTTATGGAAGCTTACTGAGGATGACATTGATGAGGAGTGCTTGATGTTGTGTTCTCTGAACTATGAGTTGCAGAGACAACATGAGACATATGATGTCTCCAAGATACTGTCCTAGTATGTCATGACAGAAGGAGATTCAGTAAGGTATTCACACACTCAATGTGATTGGGTATGTGGAAAACCTGATTAAGAAGGATTCCCTCTGAGCCAAGAGTTGGCTATTGGTATGATACTGCAAATGTTGTGAGAATCATACAATTCATGATAAGCTACAACATGAACAACTTTGACAAGCGTTGACAAAGTTGTTGGACATGTTGAGGATAGTAGAGGCAAAGATGAAGAAAGACAAACCATAGTCTTTGATGTGATCAAAGAAAAGGTAAGTCTTAAGGGCAAGGGCAAGGGCAAAGCTAAGAAGTGTTCTGATGCTAGCCAGCAATCCAAGCCGTCTTCAGCCTCAAGGCACATGGGGAAAGGGTGTATGAGGGAACTGCCCTCTATATCTGGAAGAACAAAAGAAGATGAAGGAGGGGATGGAGATCTCCACCTAAGGTATCAAGAAATGAACCGCTTCTTTATCTGAGGTATATGATACCAAGATATGGATATGTCATATATGATATGCAATATCCACAAAGAAGTGATGACCGTTGTGAAAGGACCAAGAAAGAAATACCCATCATTGGAGCAAGTGTTGCTGCCATAGATAGGAGTATCTTTCAGTTTATTTCAGCCTAAAGGGCATGAAATAGAGTTGAGAACTGCTATTTCATATATTGCTAATAGATAGAAACACTTTATTATTGCATATTGTATGACAATGATGGCAATTAATAAAGTTGATGTTTCAATCTGAAAGATATGATCTTTGTGGCAATGCCTTGTTTATATTGTGATACATGGTATGCATAAGATAAAATGATACCTAAAGTTATTGATAACTCAAACGATCAAATTAGCATCAATCATGAGAAATTCATTTCTAGTTTCCATATGATGGATAAATCTAGACTCTTTTGGTTAGAGAACCAGTAAGAGACATGAATCTCTTAAACATGATTAATAAATCTTCACTAAAGGTAGTGGGAGAGTGATTATCCTATTAGGTATAATACATGTGATGTATTTACATACCAATTGGAACAAATGCTAATACTTCAAATGGTGTTTAGAGAAATACCAATATGAACATCTTGAAGTGTTCAAGACTGTCATAGATGAAGTACAAATTTGGTAAAGTATTAATTCTTGATGAGATCAATGAATAAAATACTTGGACCAAATGTTTGAGATCCTTATGAGTGATTATGATAGTGTATCATAGTGAACTCATGATTAAGGCATGGTGATGTCTAAATCAAGAAGGAATCATACTCTAAGGAGTTAGAGAATGATTATCAAATAACTGAATTCTTCTTAATAAAAGAATACCTCACACTAATAAAGGACATTAAGAATCACAAGGGTTGTGAATTCTTATATTCTTGACAGATACACCTCAATTATCTATGTGATGAGTTGTTCATATGATGAGTCAACTATCTAGATGAATATGAGGAATCAGATTTTGAGTTATGATTTATGATCATTACATCCTAAATGATTTCCATATGAACCATAAGGTATGACCTTGATGGTAGCACTCATTGGATGAAATCCATAAGTGCAAATGAGTCTTAAGTGTTAAGACACATGGATAACATTTTTACAAGGATGATGCTTGTTGATTGCAACTTAATGACTAAGACATTTGGCATATGGATACTAAAACCACATTCCTATGAGGGATAAAACCAGGATGTGTACGTGACACAGCCTATAAGGCTTATGAATCCACTAATGCAAATGAAGTCTATAAGTTACAATGGACTAATCAATGTGATTGATTGAGTACAAGCAACTCAAAATTGGATCTTTACTTTGATGATATAGTCAAAGGGTTTGACTGATATGTCAAAGATAAAGAAGGGATCTGTGATTTAGTGGGAGCGTATTCACATTTCACATGTTGATGTGAAATGGAAATGTTCTAGAATGGTAATCCAAAAGTGGACATTATCTTTAAGGAAGATAGAGATGTTTCCTATATGATAGGAATAGAGATCTATAGAGATAGTTCTCGAAAAATCTTTTGACCTGGAAAGAGAAAGCATACATTGGCAATCTGTACTGAAGGGTTCAGTATGCACAGATTCAGTGGGAGAAAACTTGTCCATGTTATATGGATATTAGTATCCCAAGGCCAAGTGTCCAATTCTTATGACGAATGGGAACACTAAGAATAGATATGGATCCATCATGTATGTAATCATCCCATTGTCTTGCATGTATGACATGGCAGGAATAAAATGCATTCATCATTTTGTATGTATGACATGACAACATGATGTGCTCATCCTGATAACTCGTATGTGGGACATGACGAGTGGATGTATGTCTACTTCCAGTAAGGGTTACTGGAATACCATGAGAACTTGATAAGTACTTATGAAGTACTAGTTCCATGAAGATAAGGAAGAGTTTGATGTAAAGAGTTACATTGATGCGAACTTCCGAATGGACAGAAAATTAATCGCAAAATATACATAGGATGTATAAAAGTGAAAGTTTGTTGATAATTGGAAGTGTTCCAATAAAACCATTTAAAAGGGAAATGCCGAGTATCAGTGTGTTAGAGAGCAACAGTGGATACTATATGGATCTGGAAGTTCATGAGATGAACTTATAGATATTCCACTCATTGATGACAAGTCTAGAATCCTTGATCATGCAATGTGGCTAAAGGTTAGCAAAGGAATACTAGATCGCATATTACGGCAACTCCATCTCATACGTATGACGTACAACGAAGAGATGTGAGACATGCAATTTGTATAGACTTTGGCAAGGTGTTTTCATTACTCACTATGTTGGCACTAGAGCACAGTAACATGTGGGACATGTCTGAAGATCACTATGAATATGATTCAAGGGTGATTGGCTCGCAGTGCAAGTGGGAGTCTGTTGGTATGTATGCCCTGAGAGCCAAATATGGGATGATTGGTGGGATACATTAAGATTGATTTGATAAACATCAAAGGCAAGCTTCCAATTCATTCTGGTTCAGTCATATGAGATAGTGATAGAACAGATTGAATGTCTAGAGAATGACAGTACTCAATGACGTATGCTTTTAGGTTAAGGACCTGAAAGATGAGATCATACAGATGCTAAGAGTTTGTACATTCTTGTTATGTCCCTAGTCGGATGTCATTGTGGAAGGTAGATAGACAACAATGACACACAAGACTGGATTGTGGTTTTGGTTGATGACAGAATCTCATTAGTCATGATATAGAGATATCAAACCAAACACATAGGTACTTGTTAGAGAACAAGTGTACCGGACAGACCCACTGTGAGTTTGACACATGGAACCATGAGATGGTAGTCACAGTCAGTACTCACAGTGATGGTGGTGAGTGTGATTCTTTGACCTGAAATCACTACACTCAACACATGTCGTTGGGCACACTTTGACATCATCAAACGCAGTCCTGAAACATGGGTTGTTATAAAGGTGATGATTGGGTGGCTTTGACACATGGGGCTTTTGAGGGGTGAGTGATAGATATGGGATTTGTCCCTCCTGAGGGAGTTTGATATCCAAGGCCACTTGATGAGTAGGATTGAGATAGGCGTGCGCACGCATGTGTGAATCAGTATGTGATATTGATGTCATACATATCTCGTTCAATCTGCTCTGAGATCAAGAAAGTGAATGAACGTTGACAGGATGCCTGTTCCATGCCTTGAGTTCATTCAGGATATCAGTGACAAAGGAATTATACATTCACTGTAACACCATTCACGGATTGTAGGATGAAAGTTGTTCTCCAACTTTCTACTTTCACTTGGGTAGCACTGATGTGTGACTAGGCACCGCTCTTTGCTTGTGAAGTCATAAGTGTTATGGACTTTCACTGCCAACGTGAAATGGACCTGCAGGGTCACACACATAGGATTTAACCTGGAAGAGGAGTTTTGTCCACAAAGCAATGTTTAGATTGATTACTAAAGGAGTTTAGTAGTTCAATTAAACACTCAATCAGTCGATGGCTCAATATCGTATGGTTCAAGGTGTTGGACGCATTGATTGGAGTATCGGATTGATTGAAATCGCAATTGACTGATTTTTCCCAACCCGTGCTCCCAACCGATCGGTTCATGTGATGAACCGGTCGGCTGAGGTTGCTGAACCGGTCGGCTGGAGTGTCTAGGCCGATCGGCTCATGCCCAGGTTGAAATGACCGGTTCAAGGGTTGAACCGATCGGCTCAACTGGTGCAACCGACCAGTTGGGAAAAGTCATGTCGGTAAGAATTTTCCTTTGGTTTCAAATTGCCCAATTCGATTGGGAATAACATTGGTATTCGATACCAATTAAGAACGAAACAAGGAAAGTCTTTTTTGAGCCGGATTAGGACCATGAACCGATCGGTTCAGAGAACCAACCGATCGGTTGGAGTGCCCCAAACAATCGGCTCAGGTCCAACCGATCGGCTCAATGGCCGAACCGATCGGTTCAGTTGTGAACCGATCATTTCAAGTTGCGAATCGGTTGCTTTTTGTGGAAAATTCTCGAACCCTTCTACTCCTGCTTTAGTCCCATATTGCCGGACACAGAGAACCCTGTCCCATGACCCGCCTATATATATAGGGGTATTGGGGGCTTCTCAAAGTACAACTCAATGCAAGCTGGTTGCTTTGCGAAGTTGTCGTTCTCTCTGGTTTTGGTAACTGTGAGAGATCCCGAGCAAGTGCTTCCCGCAAAAGGGAGGTGCAACAAGGGAAGGACAACTGCAGTTGCAACTGGTAGCAGGAGAGTGTGTTGGCAACTAGTACGTCAACAGGAGGGTGCGACTCCTTCCACTTCCTTGTGGGACAAGGAGAGTGGAGTTCCAGGTGGTCCGTGTGGACTACTATAGAGGCGGGAGGACACTGCCACTTAGGAGGATAACTGTCATCCGACAGTCCGGTTCGAGTAGGAGTTGTCAGTCCCGGTGTGACCAGGAGCTGCACAGACATCGTCGAAGTCCGGAGTTGAAGACCACGCATTGCGCGAGGTATTGTCGCCGAGCAAGCCTCGGGACAAGGTATGATTCCACAAACCATCCTTTCCTATTATATAGACGTTGACGCATTTCCTCGGTATGGGTTGGGGAGAAATTATTTTTCGTTTCCGCTGCCTTCTCTGTCTCCCCTAAAACCCAACAGTGGTATCAGAGCCACGTCAACTGCTCTATATTTTAGGAATATCGATATGATCGATTTTGGTTTGTCACCTTTATTTATTGCATACGATGCAAATAATATTGGCTTTATGCATGTCCAATCCTAAATCCACAAATCCCAAATTACATATATGATATGTATTATTAATGCACTCTATACGCGTCGCCCTTAAACGAGTTTTGTGGTGGATGTGTGTAGCGTGATTATGGCCTATAAACCCCTATCTGTGTGTGGTTGTTTGTGGTTGCTTGCATCTCAGTCTGTGCACCGATCTTCCCTCTCTTATTCCTGATGTAACTCAAAATAATTCGAGATTCTTTCCTACCTTTGCTCCCCCCGAATGTAACTCGGGGTTTCTTCTTTTAAGCAATGTAATAATAGGATAGATTTTATTTCCTGTTATGTCGAAGACCGGTGGACATCAAGACGACAGCTGAAACGATCGGTTCAAGGTGTGAACCGATCGGTTGATGTTCCAAACGGTCGGTTCAAGGAGTGAACCGATCGGTTGATGACCGGTTCGAGGAGCGAGACGAGCGGGTGGCGGACATGACGAGATGCACGATGACCAGGCGAACCGATCGGTTGGAGGAGCCAACCGATCGGCTGGTGGCACCCAGACGACCGGCTGGAGAGTATAGATCATTCATGAGATGAGTTGATCAACTCGGATGGCAAGGCACAGAAGTTCATCTTGTACAGGTTGCATGTGATGTAGACCTAGATGACCGTGATTCCTCTTGGCTCGAGGAATCACATTAGGATGGACATAATCATCGCTTTTTATCGTTTGTGCATGTTTTCTGTGGGATATAGCATGTATATGATACGTACTATGTATTGTGGTGATTGGATATGTATATGTATATAAAACCAAATCCCTCATTAAAATATTAAGTTTTAGATGCCTTCCAAATGCGACACACGTGAAAAGCTTGTTCGACCAAGTGTGGGCACGCCCTAGCGTGGTGCACCGTCTACATCGTGGAAGCGTGAAGGATGAATGTGTGGGTCTGCCCTAGCAGGGTGCATATTCATCTTGTTTGCTTTGGGTCGGACTTAACAAGGTGACCTAGATAGGATCTAGTGCCTTGAGGCATGGAGATGATCATTGGAAGGAGTTGTAGATGACATCTTATCAAGAGTTGCATATGATGCAATTGGCAAAAGTTGCCTACCTGAGAGATCTATGTTGTGGGTGACAGCCCTAGCTGGTCCATGGCTTAGAGGATTTCAGGATCTTGCCCACTAGAAGGTTGTACGCTGCAATCTTACAAATTGATGGTGAGGGCTATCAATTTGAAGTAAAATAGTGGGAGCGATAATTAATTAAAGGCCTAATTTTATCGTCAACTTTTAAAATCAATCAAATAAGTCAAAAGAGTTTTGGACTGAAATTGCATATATTTCCTTTTGTTAAAATAAATGGTTAATCAACAAATCACTTTATTTGCGATCGGTCTTTGAGACCAACAAATTAAATGGGAATAATTCCACGACTGGTTAGGATGATGATGAGAAGTGTTCTCAATCAAAGAGCGAAAGCTCTAAGTCCTAGTTATACCAGAACCAGATGAACTCGATCCCACCACATCAATGGCTGAAAGTATGCTTATGGAAGCTTACTGAAGATGACATTGATGAGGAGTGCTTGATGTTGTGTTCTCTGAACTATGAGTTGCAGAGACAACATGAGACATATGATGTCTCCAAGATACTGTCCTAGTATGTCATGAAAGAAGGAGATTCAGTAAGGTATTCACACACTCAATGTGATTGGGTATGTGGAAAACCTGATTAAGAAGGATTCCCTCTGAGCCAAGAGTTGGCTATTGGTATGATACTGCAAATGTTGTGAGAATCATACAATTCATGATAAGCTACAACATGAACAACTTTGACAAGCGTTGACAGAGTTGTTGGACATGTTGAGGATAGTAGAGGCAAAGATGAAGAAAGACAAACCATAGTCTTTGATGTGATCAAAGAAAAGGTAAGTCTTAAGGGCAAGGGCAAGGGCAAAGCTAAGATGTGTTCTGATGCTAGCCAGCAATCCAAGCCGTCTTCAGCCTCAAGGCACATGGGGAAAGGGTGTATGAGGGAACTGCCCTCTATATCTGGAAGAACAAAAGAAGATGAAGGAGGGGATGGAGATCTCCACCTAAGGTATCAGGAATTGAACCGCTTCTTTATCTGAGGTATATGATACCAAGATATGGATATGTCATATATGATATGCAATATCCACAAAGAAGTGATGACCTTTGTGAAAGGACCAAGAAAGAAATACCCATCATTGGAGCAAGTGTTGCTGCCATAGATAGGAGTATCTTTCAGTTTATTTCAGCCTAAAGGGCACGAAATAGAGTTGAGAACTGCTATTTCATATATTGCTAATAGATAGAAACACTTTATTATTGCATATTGTATGACAATGATGGCAATTAATAAAGTTGATGTTTCAATCTCAAAGATATGATCTTTGTGGCAATGCGTTGTTTATCTTGTGATACATGGTATGCATAAGATAAAATGATACCTAAAGTTATTGATAACTCAAACGATCAAATTAGCATCAATCATGAGAAATTCATTTCTAGTTTCCATATGATGGATAAATCTAGACTCTTTTGGTTAGAGAACCAGTAAGAGACATGAATCTCTTGTACATGATTAATCAATCTTCACTAAAGGTAGTGGGAGAGTGATTATCCTATTAGGTATAATACATGTGATGTATTTACATACCAATTGGAACAAATGCTAATACTTCAAATGGTGTTTAGAGAAATACCAATATGAACATCTTGAAGTGTTCAAGATTGTCATAGATGAAGTACAAATTTGGTAAAGTATTAATTCTTGATGAGATCAATGAATAAAATACTTGGACCAAATGTTTGAGATCCTTATGAGTGATTGTGATAGTGTATCATAGTGAACTCATGATTAAGGCATGGTGATGTCTAAATCAAGAAGGAATCATACTCTAAGGAGTTAGAGAATGATTATCAAATAACTGAATTCTTCTTAATAAAAGAATACCCCACACTAATAAAGGACATTAAGAATCACAAGGGTTGTGAATTCTTATATTCTTGACAGATACACCTCAATTATCTATGTGATGAGTTGTTCATATGATGAGTCAACTATCTAGATGAATATGAGGAATCAAATTTTGAGTTATGATTTATGATCATTACATCCTAAATGATTTCCATATGAACCATAAGGTATGACCTTGATGGTAGCACTCATTGGATGAAATCCATAAGTGCAAATGAGTCTTAAGTGTTAAGACACATGGATAACATTTTTACAAGGATGATGCTTGTTGATTGCAACTTAATGACTAAGACATTTGGCATATGGATACTAAAACCACATTCCTATGAGGGATAAAACTAGGATGTGTACGTGACACAGCCTATAAGGTTTATGAATCCACTAATGCAAATGAAGTCTATAAGTTACAATGGACTAATCAATGTGATTGATTGAGTACAAGCAACTCAAAATTGGATCTTTACTTTGATGATATAGTCAAAGGGTTTGACTGATATGTCAAAGATAAAGAAGGGATCTGTGATTTAGTGGGAGCGTATTCACATTTCACATGTTGATGTGAAATGGAAATGTTCTAGAATGGAAATCCAAAAGTGGACATTATCTTTAAGGAAGATAGAGATGTTTCCTATATGATAGGAATAGAGATCTATAGAGATAGTTCTCGAAAAATCTCTTGACCTGGAAAGAGAAAGCATACATTGGCAATCTGTACTGAAGGGTTCAGTATGCACAGATTCAGTGGGAGAAAACTTGTCCATGTTATATGGATATTAGTATCCCAAGGCCAAGTGTCCAATTCTTATGAAGAATGGGAACACTAAGAATAGATATGGATCTATCATGTATGTAATCATCCCATTGTCTTGCATGTATGACATGGCAAGAATAAAATGCATTCATCATTTTGTATGTGTGACATGACAATATGATGTGCTCATCCTGATAACTCGTATGTGGGACATGACGAGTGGATGTATGTCTACTTCCAGTAAGGGTTACTGGAATACCATGAGAACTTGATAAGTACTTATGAAGTACTAGTTCCATGAAGATAAGGAAGAGTTTGATGTAAAGAGTTACATTGATGCGAACTTCCGAATGGACAGAAAATTAATCGCAAAATATACATAGGATGTATAAAAGTGAAAGTTTGTTGATAATTGGAAGTGTTCCAATAAAACCATTTAAAAGGGAAATGCCGAGTATCTGTGTGTTAGAGAACAACAGTGGATACTATATGGATCTGGAAGTTCATGAGATGAACTTATAGATATTCCACTCATTGATGACAAGTCTGGAATCCTTGATCATGCAATGTGGCTAAAGGTTAGCAAAGGAATACTAGATCGCATATTACGACAACTCCATCTCATACGTATGACGTACAACAAACAGATGTGAGACATGCAATTTGTATAGACTTTGGCAAGGTGTTGTCATTACTCACTATGTTAGCACTAGAGCACAGTAACATTTGGGACATGTCTGAAGATCACTATGAATATGATTCAAGGGTGATTGGCTCGCAGTGCAAGTGGGAGTCTGTTGGTATGTATGCCCTGAGAGCCAATCATGGGATGATTGGTGGGATACATTAAGATTGATTTGATAAACATCAAAGGCAAGCTTCCAATTCATTCTGGTTCAGTCATATGAGATAGTGATAGAACAGATTGAATGTCTAGAGAATGACAGTACTCAATGACGTATGCTTTCAGGTTAAGGACCTGAACGATGAGATCATACGGATGCTAAGAGTTTGTACATTCTTGTTATGTCCCTAGTCGGATGTCATTGTGGAAGGTAGATAGACAACAATGACACACAAGACTGGATTGTGGTGTTGGTTGATGACAAAATCTCATTAGTCATGATATAGAGATATCAAACCAAACACATAGGTACTTGTTAGAGAACAAGTGTACCGGACAGACCCACCGTGAGTTTGACACATGGAACCATGAGATGGTAGTCACAGTCAGTACTCAAAGTGATGGTGGTGAGTGTGATTCTTTGACCTGAAATCACTACACTCAACACATGTCGTTGGGCACACTTTGACATCATCAAACGCAGTCCTGAAACATGGGTTGTTATAAAGGTGATGATTGGGTGGCTTTGACACATGGGGCTTTTGAGGGGTGAGTGATAGATATGGGATTTGTCCCTCCTGAGGGAGTTTGATATCCAAGGCCACTTGATGAGTAGGATTGAGATAAGCGTGCGCACGCATGTGTGAATCAGTATGTGATATTGATGTCATACATATCTCGTTCAATCTGCTCTGAGATCAAGAAAGTGAATGAACGTTGACAGGATGACTGTTCCATGCCTTGAGTTCATTTGGGATATCAGTGACAAAGGAATTATACATTCACTGTAACACCATTCACGGATTGTAGGATGAAAGTTGTTCTCCAATTTTCTACTTTCACTTGGGTAGCACTGATGTGTGACTAGGCACCGCTCTTTGCTTGTGAAGTCATAAGTGTTATGGACTTTCACTGCCAACGTGAAATGGTCCTGCAGGGTCACACACATAGGATTTAACCTGGAAGAGGAATTTTGTCCACAAAGTAATGTTTAGATTGATTACTAAAGGAGTTTAGTAGTTCAATTAAACACTCAATCAGTCGATGGCTCAATATCATATGGTTCAAGGTGTTGGACGCATTGATTGGAGTATCAGATTGATTGAAATCACAATTGACTGATTTTACCCAACCTGTGCTCCCAACCGATCGGTTCATGTGATGAACCGATCGGCTGAGGTTGCTGAACCGGTCGACTGGAGTGTCCAGGCCGATCGGCTCATGCCTAGGTTGAAATGACCGGTTCAAGGGTTGAACCGATCGGCTCAACTGGTGCAACCGACCAGTTGGGAAAAGTCATGTCGGCAAGAATTTTCCTTTGGTTTCAAATTGCCAAATTCGATTGGGAATAACATTGGTATTCGATACCGATTAAGAACGAAACAAGGAAAGTCTTTTTTGAGCCGGATTAGGACCATGAACCGATCGGTTCAGAGAACCAACCGATCGGTTGGAGTGCCCCAACCGATCGGCTCAGGTCCAACCGATCGGCTCAATGGCCGAACCGATCGGTTCAGTTGTGAACCGATCATTTCAAGTTGCGAACCGGTTGATTTTTGTGGAAAATTCTCGAACCCTTCTACTCCTACTTTAGTCCCATATTTCCGGACACAGAGAATCCTGTCCCATGACCCGCCTATATATATAGGGGTATTGGGGGCTTCTCAAAGTACAACTCAATGCAAGCTGGTTGCTTTGCGAAGTTGTCGTTCTCTCTAGTTTTGGTAACCGTGAGAGATCCCGAGCAAGTGCTTCCCGCAAAAGGGAGGTGCAGCAAGGGAAGGACAACTGCAGTTGCAACTGGTAGCAGGAGAGTGTGTTGGCGACTAGTACGTCAACAGGAGGGTGCGACTCCTTCCACTTCCTTGTGGGACAAGGAGAGTGGAGTTCCAGGTGGTCCGTGTGGACTACTACAGAGGAGGGAGGACACTTCCGCTTAGGAGGAAAACTGTCATCCGACAGTCCGGTTCGAGTAGGAGTTGTCAGTCCCGGTGTGACCAGAAGCTGCACAGACACCGTCGAAGTCAGGAGTTGAAGACCGCACATTGCACGAGGTATTGTCGCCCAGCAAGCCTCGGGACAAGGTATGATTCGACAAACCATTCTTTCCTATTATATAGACGTTGACGCATTTCCTCGGTATGGGTTGGGGAGAAATTATTTTTCGTTTCCGCTGCCTTCTCTGTCTCCCCTAAAACCCAACATAATGAGCAAAGACAAAGACTAGGGAAAATTCCAACTGAGGAAGAGATACAAGACAGTCTATTCTCCATGGCTCCACTGAAGGCCCCCAGACCTGATGGCATAGGTGTGGGGTTTCTCCAAAGAAACTGGAACTCTACAAAGAAAAGTATGACAATCTCCGTCTGAAAACCCTTCCTAGAAGGTCGATTGGAACATGATGCAGCAGACTTGACCATCGTGTTAATTCTGAAGATCAAAACACCCACTTCCTATAGCCACCTATGACCTATATCTTTAAACAATGTCTATATAAATGTGTTATCAAAGATCATTGTAGATCGACTGAAAAGTCACCTGGAGGGTTGGATATCTCCTATCCAAACAAGCTTTATTCCTGGCAGATCCATACATGATAATGTAGTTTTCATGCAGGACATAATTCACTCGATGGAGAAATGCAAGACAAAGAAACACACAATGGCAATAAAAGTCTACATTTTGAAGACTTACGACAAACTAAGCTAGGACTTCATCAAGGATACACTGAAACGAGCATCTATTCCAGACAACATTATTAATATCATCATGCAAATCATCTCAGCAGGTAAATCGTCTGTTCTCTAGAACGACACCACCTTGAAGCCGATTGCACAGACGAGGGGGGTCAAGAAGGGCGACCCCCTATCCCCATACATCTTCGTCTTATGTATGGAAAGGCTGAGCCAAGACATTCAGAGGAATGTGGAAAACAAGCAATGGAAGCCCGCCATGTTTACCAACAGGAAGATCGAAGTAACGCAAGTCTGCTTTGCTGATGACATTGTTCTTTTTGGGGAAGCTATGATGACGCAAGAAAAATGTATACTACTATGCCTACAGAAGTTTGGGGAAGCATCAAGACAATAATATTTCAAGAAAAATCCTCTGTATTCTTTTCAAAATCCACACCGACGACACTAGTTCCTTGATTTTAGGGAAATACCTTGGAATCTCCATTGAACACAGAAGAAATGAAAAGGCACTGTACCTAGACTTGATTAACAATTATCAGGCTAAAGTCAACAATTGGGCAAATCAGAAACTATCATCTGCGGGCAGGATCGCCTTAGCCAAATCAGCACTAACAACTACTTCTACACACATTATGCAGTCGTCAAGACTGCCAATATCTATTTGTGATAAGCTGGACCAGATCACACGAGAATACATATGGAGTGGACAACTTAACAAAAACAAAACCCACCTAGTGGCTTGGAATAAATTACTAGCTACTACCAACGAAGGGGGCCTAGGTGTGCGAGCTACGAGGGAATTCAATGCAGCATTACTGATGAAACTAGTAGACAAATTCATTAGCCGCTCCAACACCATCTGGAAACTGATTATGCAGGCAAAGTATAGGAAACAATAAGAACACAAAGGAACAACCTCCATGGCATGGAGAGGGATTAAAAAACTGCTGCCTCATGCTAATAGACTCACAGTGAAACAATTGGCTAACGACCACACAATTTCAGTCTGGGAAGACAGATGACTAAGGGATGGGAAACAACCAAGTCTTAAGAATGGGGTACATATACCCGACGAACTACGAGATTTGAAAGCCTCAAGTCTGGTCATACAATATGGTATCTGGGATGAAGAATTCCTATCACAATACTTCGAGGAGGAAACAGTGAAGGAAATTACCTCGCTACCGACACCAAGAGATGAACTCAGGGAGGATGATATCTATTGGCACACTCACCCCCATGGAGATTTGTCTGTCAAAGCAATGTACAATTAGTACGTGAGGGAGAAAGCCAAGCCTACTCAAGGGAACTGGACGTTGCTCTGGAAGCAAAAAACTCCTCCAAGAATCAGACATTTCTCATGGCTCCTTCACCATGACAGATTACTAACAAACAACCTGCGAGCACGAAAGAAGATGACTGAAAACGATATCTGTGAATGATGCGGCGATCAAATTGAAACTCCGATTCACACCATCCGGGACTGTAGAACTATTCAGAACATGTGGAAATGCTTAACTTCGCACATGCCAACAATTTTCTTTACTATCAACAACATACAGGAGTGGATCATCTCAAACTTGACAATATCCTCACCTGAGCCCAACTGGAACATCAAGTTCATGACCGCCTGTTAGAGAGCATGGAATGCTCAAAATATAGCCGTCTTTCAAAAAAGATATGTCCCCGCTGAAGAAACCATCAGACAGGTTCATACCTATGTCTGAAATATCCTGAACATCACATAAGAACAACTTAGAGGAATCAAAAAACACATTCAACCAGCATGGCAGCCATGCCCGCAAAACTGGCACCAAATTTTGGTGGACACCGCAACTCAGAGCTCACAAAACAAGATGAGCACGAATTTCGTAGGTAGAGATGACAAAGGAAATTGGAAGGGAGGAGGAGCACACAAATACTATGGAAATGACCCCTTAGAGGGTGAAATACTGGCAATAGGGTGGGGACTCCAGATTGTAGTCAATTCCCGGTGGTGACATTGCGAGATGATCTCGGACTCAAAGATTGATGTAAAGCTACTTAACGATAACTACAAAATGCTGGCTAAATACAGATGCCTGATCACGAGAACTAAACACCTGATGCATGCACTTGTCGAATGTAATATCCGAAAGATTAGTAGACAAGCGAATAAACCTATAGATCTGCTGGCAAAATGGTTTCTCAAACAACCACAATCAGAACTCTAAATGGAGAGGTGCCCAACCTTCATGAAGGAAGTGATAGACAAAGACATTGAGCAAATGAAGGAGCATCAGTAATCTTAGAAGTCTGTACCAAAAAAAAAGATATTCTTTGTTCTTTAGATATTAGGAATTCGAAAATTACCTCTTTTATTCTGTTTCTACTTGGCTTTTAATCCATTGGCCACAAAATTATACTTCCTCATAGAAGAAAGTACCTCTTTTTAATAATACCACAAATTCATTAATTAGGTATCACATTATTCTTATTTTGGTATTATTTTGCATTTTCTCTTTCTTCTTATTCATTGGGACTCCTTGGATACCAAGAAATCCTAAGATTTCGAAATTCCTTTTTACGGATACTTATCATCCTTCTAGATGCATCTACATTCTTCATTTCTCATTATCTTACTTATTTCTTTATTAAGATATCTCTTTCCAAGGATTTTCTCTTTATCTTTTATTTCCTTTCCTCTTTTCCTATTTCCTTCATTTGAAATCTCATAGAAATGAAATTTATTTAATTGTGGCCATTAATGCCACTTTCTAGAGATTTCTATGTATTTTTATAAATACTTTGCTTAGTATGCATTATCTTGTATCTTTTCCTATTATTTGGACTTTTCTTCTCTTTTATATCCATTATTAGATTAATTTGATAATAAAGCGTTCTTTGGGCCATCACAGTGCAAACATGTCCCAAAGGTGGGATTTTCTAAAGCTGAGGTAACCTATTCTTTTTTTTAGAATGTTATTGCAAAGGGAATTCAATAATTAAAAGCTAGCCTTTCTTTTGTCCATGTATAGGTCGATGAGTTAATTGATAAGAGAGTCTAGGAAGCAATGAGCAAGTGGCAGGTGTCTTAGGCTGCCACTCACATCTACCTATTCCATGCCTCTCTTCCCCTACGGTAGAGGTGGTTGGGAGTAATCCTGTAGACCCACCACGTAGCACGTTCGTTGTAAGTATTTTCATGACATAGTATCTAGTCTTTTCAAGATGATATGTTTATTTAAATATTTATAACATACTCTACATAAATTTGTAGGGGTTGAGGTCATTCCATCTAAGATTTAAAGAATTCATCATTGCAGAGGCCGAGGCTTACCCAAGCCTTCCAAGGCACAAAATTCATGGCACTCCAATACCTGATGGTTATGTTTGTGTGAGCTCGAGGCTTGTGTTCCCTCATTGGATGCAACATCCATCGCCATATGCCCACCCAGATGCTGACACACTTGGTGAAATAGAAGGTGGAGTGATATTGTGGCCCCAAACAGATGTCATCTATACTAATCATGTATGGTAAATTTAACAATACAATAATTTGTTAGCGTGTATATACAAATCAATTGATAAGAAATTATATATACAGGAGAAAAGGAAGAAACCCGATATAGCTCCACCTCCAACTCCACCTCATCCTGCAGTACCTAGTTGGCTTCTAAAAGACCTATACGACTCGATAGGTCCTAATTGTAGGGGTATGGCAATATGGATAGTTGAACATAACAAATTGTGTCCTATAAATGTTTATATTTTGAAGGTTGCTGCAGGCCAATGATACAATAACACTAAATATACAAGATATTTTAGAGTTGTTTAGGTATGATTGGTTGATCACATCTATGATAGAGCTATGGATATGGTGAGATCTTTTTTATATATCTATATACCTTGTTTTATATTTGGTGATCTGGTTTCTTATATATTAATGTATACGTAATATATGTTTTGCAGCCACCTACACAAGATCTGTAAAGAAATTTCATTTACCCACGTGGGATTTCTAATTCCATCTTTGATCAGTCTTATAGATAAAGACCCTGTAACCGTTACCTTATACTACTCTGTCACTTTTAAATATTTTGGTAAAAAAACAAGAGCGTGATAATAGCTCCATTCAATGTTAAGTAAGTTTACTTTGCTTATAATTTGGACTTAAGAAAATTACATTTTATTGTTGATCTTGAGTTATATATTTTTAACTTTCTTATCTCTAGTGGTAAGCATTGGGAGTTATTGGTTATTGTCCCCAAGACGTTCACTATTTTGTATCTAGATCATGAGGGGAAGCAATTAGACATACATGGACATGTAATGAAAAGGCCATTATTCACATGAGAATTTTTTCATATTTATATCCGTTAACATCTATTATTACATTAGTGTTTGGTAATGCAATTTAATGTGTTACATTAACATGTAGGGATTTAAAAGATTTCAAAAGAGATGGAGGAAATGTGTGCAAGATAAAGAATAAAACTTTAGTTTGGGAGAATGTGAAAGTAGTTTCATGACTCCAATGTATATTATTATTTATGTGAACTATGCTTGTTTTTATTTATGAACATTTTGTATGTTGAAATTTATAGTGTGCTAAATAAGACAACGGCTGGGCATGTGCATACTACGTGATGCGATATATGGACTTGATTATCAGATATGCTGCACTAGATATGAATAACATACAATAGGTATTTTATAGTCTCATTAGATAATATGAAATATATCAATCTTATTAATTATATATATTATAAAGTCTCATTAGATAATATGAAATATATCAATCTTATTAATTATATATATACATCATTCTCTTTGCAAGTGCTTAAAACTAGTGACTTAATTACAGGTGAGAAGTTATTAGATGTACATAGTCCCTATATGATGGAACAATTAGATGACATAAGAAAACAATGGGAAAAATCCTTAGAAGTGTTGGGAATTTTTTATTATCACTGGAGCATTGATGACGACGATGATAATGATAAAGAATGACATTTCTAAAATTTGATGTCATAATATATTTCTATATTTGATGACATGTTAAACTTTGAAAGAAACACTTATATATACATGTCTGAATGAATTTTGAATTGCTTATCTATATACATGTGTGTGAATGTGCTTCTATATTTGTGTGAATGTGAAAAGAGATGAATGCATGGATGTGCTTCTACATGTGTGTGAATGTGAAAAGAGATGAATGAATGGAACTGCAGGTTGCTACATGTGTGTGAATCATATGAATGAATTAAATGTGCTTATACATGTGTGAATCACATGATCTATATATATATAATATTATCTGTCTTGTAATATTGTAGGTTTTTGGCCTGTTGTTGGCTGAAATCAGAGGATGTTGTAAACCTATAGTTCAAAACTTTAGGTTTTGCATCCTACTGACCAGCCGGAACCTGCAAGCTGATAAGAAAAAAAATAAAACATAATCGTTGGTTAAAAGAAAAAAGCTGACAACAAATGTCCAAATAATTGGTCAACTATATAACACCACTGTATTTTGTTCTAATGGTGTTGGTTATTTTTTAGTTATAAAAAAACCGTCAATGAAGGAGGTCAATGAAGTCGGTTATTTATACACAACCGACAACTATGGTCTAACTGGGACCAATTGTTTTTGTTTGGGATGGAGAATGGCGTCAGTTTTGGATGAATAACCGACGCTTATGGTCCCATTGTTGGCGATTCTTTTTTTGGTTGCAATTGGGGACGGCTCTAGGTCATCCGTTTTGTAACTGACACTTAAGTTATTTAGTTTTGGTGCTGCCTACTTGAGTGTCTCTTGGAAACCGACGTAAAAAGGCTTATTTAACCGACATCAAAGGTGATATCTGTACTAGTGGATGCAGCACGATGACAAGGTTAAATCAATCCTTACCATTATAATCCACAAGGGGAGAGAGATATAGAGATATTGTGCAATACTAGGGCATTTCCATTGGGAAGGTTGCTCATTTCCCACTATCTCTTGGGAGTGGAATGAGGAGTTCTCAATCACCCATGTGGATGATATGAAAATGCAAACCTCATTGTGACTACATTAGGGGATCATCATTGACATCCTCTTCTTTCTATATTCATTTGAGCACTGTCGTTGGATCTACTCTTTAATAAAGGTATATTTCACATCCCTCCCATCATGATATATTGTTTTTGATGAGATATGCTTGTTGAAACATGGATTTATTTTTGTGTTTTTTCCACTAAGCCTTTCAGTTGCATGAATCAGTCAACAAGGGGCGTAGCCATTAGGCATTAGGGGGACCTTTAGATAACTTGTGGAAGTATGAATTCCCAAGGAAGGTCAAATATTTCCTATGTCTATCTTGTAGATGGGATCTTATAAAGAATGTGAGATGATTCCAAAGGAATTTCATTAAAACTGGTAAATATCCTAGATGTGAGGAGGAAGACAAGGACCTTGTGCAAGCCCTTAAGAACTGCAATCATGCCAATGTGGTGCAACAAAAGTTTGGATCTAGATATGGACATTGATTTTATTGAAAATGTTGATACGAATTGGGTTTCTGATGATATGAAAATGAATGTCGAACATAGTAGCAACATCTCTAATTTTTCTAGTACATCTAGACCTATAGAAGGAAGGAGTTGTTTGATTACAAATACCCACCCATTTACCATTGAATTCATTTTATGAGGAAATAGACTGAGTAGGTGATCAAGGGATAGGAGCACAAGGCAATCAGGCCATGGGAGACTCTAAAGTAGCTAATGGGCACCCATCCAAATAGATATGTAAAGCTCAATGTTTATGCAATTGTCAAGGGTAGCAACATATTCATTATGTTTCCATGTACGTATGGACATGGTAACTATATACTTGGACAAGGAGAGAAAATCAAGGTTAGTAGTGTAACATATGTTGATTAGATCTATTATTCTATCTCATAATGTAGACAAAGACAAAAGTCTCAAACACCTAAAAATTAAGATGGACTGTGTTATGAAAATGATTGTTCTTTCTAGAAGAGATGAAGATTTTTCTTGCATGTTAGTCGGAAAGCTGAATCTAATGAAACTTTTGAAGATCATTGTGTAGTGTAAATATACCATGTTATAAGGGAGTAAAACAAGTTGTTTGTGGTGTGGCCAAATATGATCGAACACATTCTATTGGGAATTTAATTAAAATAATCCTTCACCTTCCCAAGGTAATCTTCAATGGCTAGATGAACTATGTATGATGGGTAGTCTCAATGGTATTTCTATAATAAGTAGTGTTGATGCACTTAGTCTTTTTGGTCCAAATGAGGAGGATGAGACAAATAATAGTACCTCCTGGATTCACACAAATGTACCATCATCAAAGGTAAATGCCTTATAGATAATAGAGAGAATGAAACCGTTTTGATAGAGATTCACCCTTGCACATAAAGAGTTTGGTTGATGGAGTCTAGGTTGACATGTAATCCATCAAATATTTAGTTGTTTCCTTGATATTCCTGATTTTACAAACCTAGATAATGACAATATATATTACTTAAAGATGGATGGTAGCTACATTGAACTAGTATCTAAAACCTAGTCTTTGTTTACAAACAAAATACTTAATCGATTAGCTTTCTATTAATGTATTACAATTATTAGCATATAATAGCTTGCTAGTACATAATGTATATTTTTGTAGTTATATGAATCAAGGAGTTTGGGACATATCACTTACTATGTTATAGATCAGATTTCTTGATGGAATGCCTTAAAAACACCCTCGTTAAAATCTAGATGTCCTAGACATATATTGATCAAAGTGCACTTGGAGAGAAGATATCAATTTATTGTAGTATTATGATGTAACTGAGACATGTGGAATGAAATGGAGGGTAAGATATAAAATGTGACAGATATACATTTTTATTATGAACAACCTTATATCTATAAATAAATGATAAGACGACACTTAATATTTGACTCTAGATGTAATTATTGATTCTCTACATAATATACTAATAAATTTATAATTGGTTTAATACAAATATGTAGACTTAGGAATTAATACATAAAACTAGTTTAGGGTGTTTGTATCTAGTTTAACTTCATGAGGAATGACTAATGTTTAACATTAATCCTTTCTTATGTTATAATTGATTTAATCATATCCAAGTTTCTTCTATGAAATATTTTCATAACCTTATGAGGGAAAATAATAAGGAGAAAATCCCTAAATCTAGACTTAAGTAAATGAAAAAAAAGTTTGAAAAATAAGTATATACATATTTGAATATTTGTTGACTGATTTGTGGAATATATTGATCTAGGAGGAAACAATGATTGGTTGGTGACCTATAGTATAATATTTATTCATAAATACATTAGGTATGCGCAAACTGTAATGACCCCACCTCCCAGTAACCCCCATTTATGGGAAGACCAAGAGGTCAGAGCCGTTATCCCAATTTTCCGGATCAAAGGTTCGACAAATAATCAATAACAATTGTCAAATTCTACCAAACTAAAATGAAAGGCTGAAATCAAATTTAACTTTGCATACCTTTTCAAAAACATGGTTATCTATTTATATCCACATCTAGAGTCTATTCTAACTAATCCTCCTTTGTACTTTAATTCTCATTTAATTCCACATATGACACTTTACTATTTGTCCTTTTCATTTGTACCTAAAATGTCGAAAACCAAATGTCGGTCAGCATAAATGAATTATGTTGTTATGTGGGGGAAACAATAATCGTGCAATTAACTGTAACAACATACTGCAGTCAATTATGATTTAACAAACAACTTTACGTTTTCAACATAACTGCTCAATCCCTACATACCCTAGCCTCTGCGTTGTCCCTATAGTGGACCTGGATGCTACCTTCCTTATGGTAGATCCCCATTAAACCCTTCATGATCCTACCTAATAGGTGAACCAATTTCTAGGGTTGAGTCACATGGCACTACCCATAGGTAGCCCACTCCTTAACTCATGGTGTGCTAAAGAGTCTCATGGCACTACAAGTGAGTAGCCCAATTTCTAACTCTTGATAACCTGATGGTCCCACTTAACAAGTAGACCCTTTACCAGGTTACCCTTTTCATCATTAGCAAAGCCACAGAGGAGGACCAGGATCTGAGCCAGTCTTGTATCTATATTTATGGTGGTAATCATAGTCACTTTATAGTTGCATGAAAATAAAAGTCATTCAAGCAGTTATTTTCAGGAAACCGATAAAACGTTCAAGAATCACCATGAAACAAAGCGATTAACCATAAGCATAACCACATACCTATCAATCCGATTTGAGAGAGAATTAATCCAACCAATGCAAGAAATCCAACAGGAAAACAAGCATACAAAGAGATCCTGAAATGTGCATACAATTTCCTATTATTGATGATGCCATCAAGATCTATTAAACCTAACTTGCTACCTAGGGTTTCTAGTCCACTTTTAGGGTTTCCATTACAATTACTCAAAAACCATAATTATATCATCTATTCTTCATGAAAGATATTAAGGTTACCTTATAACAACATATAACCCTAATTTCGATTCAAAAGCACAATTAGACATCAATTAGGTCCCTTATGCCTCTTTTACATTAAAGCTACCATTTTTATCCTTTTTAATTCATGACAAGATCATTAGGCCCAATTATCATCTTTGGTTCCTTCTGGATTAACAACTCATAGTTCATTATGGTCTAGTTCACATATGAACACTTTTTATCATTAATTCCACCTTTATCCATTAGAAAACCCTAATTACTACATTAAGGGTATTTATCCACAAATAGGAACTTTTATACTTTAAATAGCTTAGAACTATCATATCTCAACTTTAATCATGAAATTTAACAATTAAAGCCATTAAGAGTCACATTTACTAATATTAGGGTTTCAAGGCCCATTAAAGCATATTTATACACATGAAACTCTAATTTAAACTAATTACGTGCAAAGTTCATCCTTTTTGTTCTCAATATACCTTTTTACAATTAACATATTAATATCAAATTTAATCATACATTAAACCCTAATAAATACATTAATCATCTCAAAATAGGGTTTCTAAATCATTAAAGCATTAAAGTTGATAACTTCCATTACATTTCGAATTGCAAGAGGAATTAGCCTATAAATTTGTTTTTAATGAATTCGTCTCGTTGTTTTGAGAAAAATACATAATTATATGTACCAATCTGAGTTACCATTATTTAGATATGAAATTTGTAAGAATTACCTTTTTGGACCAATGGCAGGACGCCACGTCGCCCTTTCCATGCAACATTGTTGATTTGGAAAACATAACGGAAAGACACATATGCCCTCACTTAAACAACTGGCTCTACATAGCGCGGAGGGGTAGAACTGTCAACAACCGCCTGGTTCATCTTCTTCCTAACAAAGCCCGACCTGGCTACTAACGACTGCCTTCCCGCGGCCTGCCCCTCCTTCCTGGAGGCTCGAGGACCACCACAAGTTGGATTCCTAGCTCCGCTGCACCCTCGCACACGTGGGGCACCCCCAGGTTGCGGCCAGGATGGCCATTCCTATGTGAAACCAGTCCTCCATTGCTGCAAACTTGTAGACCGATGACAGGAGTTGCACGAAGACAAGGGCATTCGGTTGGGAGTCGATCAGTCTTGGGTTGTCGTGGAAGCTTCCCTCCTCCATCATGATGGCTCCACATCCCCTTTTTTGTTCTAAGGTTGCTCTACCCTCTCGTTTAGGGTTTAAATGAAGAAGAAGATGGGATAGAGAGAAGGATGTGTGGGATTCTTAAACTCGAGCCAAAGGCACCACCCCTTATATAGGGGAGGGTTTCAGAGCCCTAAGATGCTTGCCCATTAAGAAACAAAGTCCTTTTTCGATAGGAATCCGATTCCTTCAATAAGAAGCAAGTTTCTCTCTCTATTAAATATATTTGGATATTATTTATCCTTTGAATATTTAGGAATTCAAAAATCCTCTCTTTTATTCTCTTTATGTTTTCTTTTTAATCCATTGACACGAAATTATGTTTTCTTTTAGTGGAAAATACCACCTTTTTAACAATACCACAAAATTCATTAATAATGTATCACATTATCCTCTTATTTTGCATTATTGGTATTTTCTCTTTCTTTCTTCTCCATTGGGGCTCCTCGGACCCTAAGAAACTCTAAGATTTCGTAATCCTTTTTAGTGGATACTCATTATCCTTCTAGATGCATCTATATTCATTATTTCTCATTATCTTATTTATTTTTTATTAAAATATCTCTTTTTGAGGATTTCTCTTTATCTTTCTTTTTATTTTCCTCATTGGCATTCCTTTTAACATTAGGAACCCTTTGGATGCAAAAATCCACCAAGGATAACTCAATTATACCTCTTTCCACTTATTTCCCATATTTTATCATTATTTTTAATTTCTTTCTTAATAAAGACATATGTAATTGATCTTTTCTTTTCTTGTTGCATTATCTTTGCAACTTTGGACTCCTTGTGTAATGACCCCACCTCCCGGTAACCACCAATTAAGGGAGACCAAGAGGTCAGAGCCGTTATCTCAATTAACAAGATCAAAGGTTTGACAAATAATCAATAACCATTATCAAATTCTACCAACTAAACTGAAAATTGGTATAAAATAAAACTTTGCATAGCTTTTTCAAAAATTGGGATATCTATTTCTATCCGCATCAGGAGTCTATTCTAACTAATCATCCTGGTACTTTAGTTCTTATTTAATTCCACATATGTCATTTTATTGTTTGTCTTTTTCAATCTAGTACCTAAAACGCCGACAAACAAAATGTCGGCCAGCATAAACGAATATGCTGGTATGTGGGGACAACAAAAATTTCACAAATATGGCTAACAATCTAAATATCACAATTAATTTAATTAACAAGCCAATTTACACTTTCAATGTGACATTCTCCACCACTTTTGCCCTAACCCTGGCATACCCCCTTTAGGGTTTCTCTTTTGCCATTGACTTAAGGCCACCTTCTCAATCCCGAGCTTGGTGCCTAGGGTCACCCTTCATGGTTCCCTTTTGTCATGCAATATCATAGGTCACCTTCTCAATCCCGATCTTGGTACCTGGGGTCACCACTCAAGGTGCCCATAGGTCTTCCCTCCTGGGCTTGACCTTTTGCATCATCCAGCAGGGTGGCATGTAGATGCGAGAATACACACTTCTATTATTATTGTGATAATCATAGTGACTTTATGATTTGCAAGTATGAACATCCAAACTGATAGGTTGCATTCAATGTGATGAATCATCCGAGAAACTCTTTGGGAAACTAATGCGATTAACCATAATTAACCACATACTTGTCAAGATGATTTGAGACAGAATCAATCCAATCCATGCAAGAAATCTAATAAGCAAGCACACAAAGAGATCCTGAAATATGCATCCAATTTCCTATTATTAATCATGCCATCAAGATCTATTAAACCTAGCTCGCTTCCTAGAGTTTCTAGTCCACTTTTAGGGTTTCACTTGCAATTAGGGTATCGCTTCCTTTTTACTCTTTTAAACCCTCAATTTTATGCAATTACTCACAAACCCTAATTATCTCATCTATTCTTCACGAAAGATATTAAGGTTACCTTTTAACAACATATTACCTTAATTTCAGATTAAGGGTACAATTAATTGTTCATTAAGTCTATTATGCCTCTTTTTCATTAAAACGACCATTTTTATCTTTTTAATTCATGACAAGATCATTAGGCCCAATTATCATCTTTGGTTCCTTTCAAATTAACAATTCATAGTTCATTATGATCTAATTCTCATACGAACTCTATTTATCATTAATTCCACCTTTATCCATTAGAAAACCCTAATTTCCATATTAAGGGTATTTATCCACAATTAGAAACTGTTATATTCAAAATAGCTTAGAACCATCATTTAACAACATATTTTCACATTCTTCAAATTAAATATGATCTTCTCCTCTTTTACCCTAAATTAGGGTTTCTAAATACTTAATCGTTCTCAAATAAGGTAAAAACCCTAAATCATGCAAGAAACATCTAGATCCGGTTCAAGTTTATCATTAACTATTCAACAGGTTGCAATTACTCAATTTCATCAACTAAGCAACATGAACTTAACCAATATGCTCAATTAGGGTTTCTTAATCTAATACATAAGCACTTTTCATTAGATTGACACACTTTTACAAATAGGAATAGATTTAGGTTATCAAACCAATTTTATTGTGTCCCTCATATTTTTCTAAGAAACTTTCATATTTTAACTTTATTCATCATAACTTCCTAATAAAATCTATGATTTTCACAAAAAAATACCTCTGGACCAGTCGTGAGGCACCACGTGTCCCTTTTGTTTCTTTTTCTGGCGAATCTGTCCCTCAGCGCGCGGCCCTTTGCGTGGATCCGTCTACCCAGCTACCCGATCCGCTCCCCCTTTGTCATGTTCATGGGTGCAGGCGGAGGATCCCGTTCCTCTGTATACTCTGTAAAATAGAGTATTCAGATCTGGGTCAGGCGGCGACCACCTCGCCCATCGCGGCGCTTCTTTTCTCCCTCAGAGCTCTGTGCGAGAACATAAGGGCTTTGCCCCTGTCAGACAACTCTATCGTCCTCAATCCATGCCCCGCTAGCGTGCGGGGTGGTGTTACTCCTCGAGTCGACCCAGGCCATGGTGTTCACATATCTAGGGGACCAAACCCCCCCTCTTCGCCCACCAACCTCTCTATCAGTGATGCACGCTTGCAGATAGCAATTGTAAGATCGTAAGGGCATCGAGATCCCTTTTTTATAGCCAAGGTTTGTTAAGGTATTGGCCCTTCACAGACTCTAGTTCCTAGAGGAATTGGGACTGGGGAAAGTCCCGATTAAACATGGGACTAGGTCAATCTAGGGACCATTTTATTCAGATTGGGTTCCTAATCGCAATGGGAGAGTCCCCATTAGAGCTCGATCATTACCCAACAAGGACATTGATCCCAAAATTATGTGTGTCCATTTCTCCTTTCCTTATTTAGTCAAAGTGCAGCCACTATTGGATCCAAATCCAACGGTTATCGGGCCCCATGAAAGAACATGATTTAAAATCAAATTGTGATATTCAAAGGAAACTTGAAAAATTCATATCTCTCTCCTCATTTAACATTTTTCACTCAAATTTTAGAGAAAACTCTATCTTGGCATTTTCTACTCGTGTATTAAATTTGAAACCCAAATTCCAAAGAAAAAGGCTGTTTCCTTCATATGCTAGTTATTTATAAATAAAACCAAATCAATTGATATTTCCTCTTTCTTTCGCCATTATCTTATCATCTTGGATTCCTTGGACCTCAAGGAACCCTAAAGGCACGAAAATCCCATCTTGGGGAAATATTACTTTTCCTTTTCATCTATCCTTTATCCCTTCCTTACTTATTTCTTTATTAAAAGATTTCTTTTTAAGGATTTCTCTTTATCTTTTATTTCCTTTTTCCTCTTTTCATATTTCTTTTATTAGAAATCATATGTAAATGAATTTTACTCAATTTTGGCCATTAATGCCACTTTCTAGATATTTCCAAGTATTTCTTATAAATACTTTGCTTAATATCTATTGTCTTGTATCTTTTTCTAATATTTGGACTTTTCTTCTTTTCTTCTCTTTTATATCCATTATTGGATTAATATAAATAGTAGGAATCACGAAATTCCTATCCAAAGGAATGTTTGCAAAGAAACCCATCCTTCGAAGCAAAGCATACACACTTTTCAATTAAGCCCATATTCACAGAATCATTATATTTCAATTATGAAAACAATTGCAAAATTGAGGATGTAACATCCTTCCCCTCTTATAGAAATTTTGTCCTAAAATTCCATCAACCAAACAAACAATTTAGGATAAAACTTTTCTATGTCCATCATTGGCCCCTATGTGGCTTTACCCTATCCATGATTCTTTTAAAGAACCTTCATCATCTCATATTCTTTCATCTGAGTTCTTTATCACCTTGGTATATTGTACCCTCATTGGTGACTCAGGACATTTTAGCCTCTCACAAAGCGGAATAGATTCATGGCTCAACACATGGCTTGGGTACCTCACATAATGCTCTAGATCAGACTTGTGGAACACATCATGCTTCTGGTTATCCTGAGGGGTAAGGCTAAACCTAACCATATTCACCAATCCATCTCAAATGGACCCATATATCGGGGATTCAACTTTCTCAACTATAGCTTAGAGGGGTCGGATTTCACATCACATGCTCTCCCACTGTGAACTGCATGTCAGTCTGCTTTGCATCAACTCACGACTCATGTCACCACTGGGCTCTCTCTCAGCGATTGCACGATTAAAGTGACTTCATATGCACACACTATGGTCCTTTCTTGACCAACATCATCTTAAAGAAGTGATGACTAACACGACCTCCCTTACAGAGCTTCTTTACATCCCGATTCAGGCTATGGTGGTTATCATCACATATTACAGAGGACAAGAACTGTCTCCATGTATCACCCTGAACAAGCACACATGCTCTCATCAGACCCTCTAGTCTGGATCATACTAACCATTATCTAGGGGTGATAAACTATACTAATATCGAGTCCTTTATGTACCTTCTTCCACCGCATGGAAGTGAATCTTTAGGTTATACTCAAGAACTTTTGAACTCACATCATGGTGGAGTTAAACCATCTCTCTCTCATATGTAGTTCCACTGAATCCTTTCCTTGAGTATTTTTTTCTCTCACACGTCATCTAGGTAAGGCGATCTACCATAACCCATATTACAGCTTGACCTTCCTTGGTCTAGGGGAGACTTAGCACAACATCCATAGTGATGAACTCCCATTCCCTCTCAGGGACTCTTTTATCCTCTATATCGATATACTGGGTTACTAGTGTTCGTCCTTCACCTCCTGGATTGCATGGCAACATACCCCATGCAACTTCATCTTAGGCATGCAAAGTACTACTGTCACTTATTATCTTGGTAGTACCACGGTATATGGTGATCTTAAATCATGATCGCCTATATGTCATGAGTCCTCAAGTTCGATTCCTCAGAAACCCTAAACCACTCTCATCAGGGTTTACCACCTTCCTATCCAAATAAGTACATCTGAGGTTCTATAACCATCCTTTTATTGCATCAAGGTCTAGGCTAGCTAACCAAACATCTACTAACTTGTTCAATAAACTTCATTAGAGTTAGCCAAACATATCTTCCTTTTCAAGCTTAGGGCTAACCCAACAACCTCTTCTAGCCTCTAGCTAAACTAAGCAGCTACATCTCAACCAGGGCATCCATTACCACTTCACATCCTTAGGTGATAGGAAATATTGAAGACATACATCTCTATCTATTCCACTTATTATCTCATCTTGGAATCTAAGTCTATCTTCATCAAGAACACTCTAAGATCATCCTTATAGTGATCAAACTCAACCTGGTATAGCTCATGATAAAACATCTTCACAAGATGATTACCTTAATACTCTTAGTGTTTGCAAACCATCCACATACCGTTCACTCCATAGGGGTATGTTATCATCTCTGTCCTCATACCTCATAGCAACGTTCCAACTCACATCATCCTTATCTTTGGTGTATGGCACGCGTACTGTCCTACCTCTCATTCCCATAACAAGAGGAAATAAGCATTTGGTTGCAGTCCAAATACAAAGTTCTTCTTGTTCCAAGAGTAGAGATGGTACATCCCACCTTGCCAGTACACCATTAAATCTAAGTTGAAACGTGCAACATATGTCTCTACATCACAAACATCTCGATATCCAAAGTTACTTCCATGGAAAACTGGTCTCGAACCTACTTGAGCTACCACATTCCTTGGTCATATCCTCAAGGTCTATAGGGTGCCGACACTTTAGGGGTCATACCTCTTCCCTTATGCATCCAGTGAGTTCCCTAATCATCTGCCATTTGGGTCCCATGAGTTCATGAAGGTGATCAATCTCCTAACCCATGGCCCTCAGACAGTGATAGTTGTTACCTCCCGACCCAATGGTCATGTGCAATTACGGAATTAGGCAACTCCTACTTTCATTGGTATTATCCTTACCTGACCCTAGGATAGACTTATGAATCCATTATAGTACATGTCCAACTTAGAACCTTACCCAAGCCTTCATCATCTCTTTCTGGATTCATGGGATGACTTTCATCCTTTCACAGGGGTCATGGCGACCTTCCTACCTTAGTTAGGCCACATACCGGTTACCTCCATGGTAACACATCCACATGCACTTAGAGATGGTTATCTATGGGTCTACAGGGTCATTCTCATACTATGTACTTTTCACTTAGCTCCCCAAGATCCTATGAGACCTCTTTAGGTTTCCTCAAAACCAATACAACTGGTATACACCCTACAAAAGGGTCCCTCTCCCACGATGACAAAAGTCACAAACGTCCTTATGTCTAGGGTTTACATCCACATGGGCATGCTTAACCTTAGCAAGCTACTAAGGCAGAAACAGACAACTTATTAAACCATACTAGGTCACACTTGTTCTCATCCTCGACATTTGATCAAGATCAAACCTTCTCATGTCATCAACTTAGTTGTGAAGGGTTCATCAAACATCCTTTAGACTTAAGGGGTTTCCCTTTCTTCTAAACATGAGGAGTATCATTTTCGAATCTATAGAAACTCAAATCTCATCATGAGCATCAGGTACACAACTTCCCCTCATAGGCCTCGGAACCCTAAGTTCTTTTTTTTGCTGTCCAACTGTCTGCTCAACCTATTAACCACAAACCAAACATGTCCAAGGTATGTCACACACTCCCATGATCCTTTTATTCGAGAAACACCTCAGAGTTGAGTCCTCCTCAAGGACAACCAACAAGGTATAAGGCCTCACAACCTATTACTAGGCCTCTTCAGGGTCTAAGGAACTCTTCTTCCTAACCATAGAAGGTGATCATCTATACTATGGGCTCATAGGTACCAACAACCTCACCTTCTCTATCAGTTTTGGTTTCTCTAAAGGCAACCAAGATATCCTTAGCCTCTAGGGATCATGCATGGGGCAACCACAACCATCCACTTAGGTTGCATCATCCTCAACACCCCATTGTTCCTCATATCTCAGATTCTAAGCTTTCAACCTTCTTGTTTGGGTCCTTCTCTATGTCCCTCTAGAGCTAATCCTACAACTAGCCTCACTACTAGAGGTCCTTTCTCCATGAAGATGGATCAAGCTCACAAGCATACCCCTACCTGGGTGAAGCCTATGCTCAACTTATGTTTGTTCAAGATTATCCATCATTTTGTTAATGCTTATCTCATAAGCTATCCCTCATACTCTCCTGGATAGGGTTTTAGCCTACTCTTAGCACTATTCACGTACTCTGGGTGCATGCTAAACCCTACTCGCATAAGCCCATTGGTATCTATAGCTCCTTCTCTAACCTCATCAATGAAGGAGCTATCCTTCACTTTGACATGCACAACGCTTTCTAGGGTTGGGTCACCAAGGTACTAGGTCATCCAACCTCTCATGGCTCATATGGGCATCAAAAGCATGTCCACCCACACACCTGGTTTATCATGACATCTAACTCATCGTGTCACCTCTCTAACCACCAGTTAGGGTTAGGGTTAGCATCATCCGTAGAGGACGTGCTAGGTCTCTACTTATAATGGAGATCTCTGCCTCCATGACCAACTCTCCCTACTCATCCTCCTGACAAGGAGGTCCAGCCTCAGGTCTCTCCTGAGGGCAATGACAACTCATGTCATACGACCTAAGCATGTATCTATTCTTTAGTTTACGCTTAATCTATTAAGCTTATGTCCATGACATCTCATTTACATGCTTTTCATTAATTTGGTGGAGGATTCCTTAAACCTTATCAACCTTACCCATACCTCAAGAGGGTGAGAAAAAGAGAGAAAACCCTAATCCTTAAAATCCTTAACAACATTTGAGTTGAGAAGGGATGAACAAGATGAGAGAGTCCTAAAGGTATCTTATTTTGAGTCAAATCCTGCGACATTGGCCATGTAGTCACACTAATCTGGGAGTCCTCGTATTCCGACTAGCAGTGCGGAGGAAAATCTTGCCAGCCCCCAGACGTGATCCTTTTCTAGATACCTCTGTCTTTCAGAAAATCCTCTAATAACTCCCTTGGGTTCTACATATTTTGTAAAATTTAATAATAATTAAAGATTAAATGAGGAACCTATGCTCTGATACCAAATGTAACCACCCCGCCTCTCAGTAACCCCCAATTAAGGGAGACCAAGAGGTCAAAGCCGTTATCTCAATTAACATGATCAAAGGTTCGACAAATAATCAATAAGAATTATCAAATTCTACCAACTAAACTGAAAACTGGTATAAAATAAAACTTTGCATACCTTTTCAAAAATTGGGATATCTACTTCTATCTGCATAAGGAGTCTATTCTAACTAATCCTCTTGGTACTATAATTCTTATTTAATTCTACATATGACACTTTACTGTTTGTCCTTTTCAATCTTGTACCTAAAATGCCGACAAACAAAATATTGGTCAGCATAAATGAATATGTTGGTATGTGGGGACAGCCAAAATTTGCAAATATGGCTAACAATCTAAATATCACAATTAATTTAATTAAAAAGCCAATTTACACATTCAATGTGACATTCTCCACCACTTTTTCCCTAACCCTGGCATACCCCCTTTCAGGTTTCTCTTTTTCCATTGACTTAAGGCCACCTTCTCAATCCCGAGCATGGTGCCTGGGGTCACCCTTCATGGTGCCCTTTTGTCATGCAATATCATAGGCCACCTTCTCAATCCCGAGCTTGGTGCCTGGGGTCACCACTCATGGTTCCCATAGGTCTTCCCTCCTGGGCTTGACCTTTTGCATCATCCATCAGGGTGGCATGTAGGTGCGAGAATACACACTTCTATTATTATTGTGATAATCATAGTCACTTTATGATTTTCCAGTATGAACATCCAAATTGATAGGTTGCATTCAATGCGATGAATCATCCGGGAAACTCTTCGGGAAACTAATGTGATTAACTGTAATTAACCACATACCTGTTAGGCTAATTTCAGACAGAATCAATCCAGTCCATGCAAGAAATCCAATAAGCAAGAACACAAAGAGATCCTGAAATATGTTACCAATTTCCTATTATCGATCATGCCATCAAGATATATTAAACCTAGCTCGCTTCCTAGGGTTTCTAGTCCACTTTTAGGGTTTCACTTGTAATTAGGGTATCACTTCATTTTTACTCTTTCAAACCCTCAATTTTATGCAATTACTCACAAACCCTAATTATCTCATCTATTCTTCTTGAAAGATATTAAGGTTACCTTTTAACAACATTTTAACTTAATTTTGGATTAAGGGAACAATTAATTGTTAAATAAGTCTATTATGCCTCTTTTTCATTAAAACTACCATTTTTATCTTTTTATTTCATGACAAGATCATTAGGCCCAATTATCATCTTTGGTTCCTTTCAAATAGACAATTCATAGTTCATTATGATCTAATTCACATACGAACTCTATTTATCATTAATTAGACCTTTATCCATTAGAAAACTCTAATTTCCATATTAAGGGTATTTATCCACAATTAGAAACTTTTATATTAAAAATAGCTTAGAACCATCATTTAACAACATATTTTCACATTCTTCAAATTAAATATGACCTTCTCCTCTTTTACCCTAAATAAGGGTTTCTAAATAATTAATCATTCTCATATGAGGTAAAAACCTAAATCATGCAAGAAACATCTAGATCCGGTTCAAGTTCATCATTAATTATTCAACAGGTTGCAATTACTCAATTTCATCAACTAAGCAACATGAACTTAACCAATATGCTCAATTAGGGTTTCTTAATCTAATACATAAGCACTTTTCATTAGATTGACACAATTTTGCAAATAGGAACTGATTCAGGTTCTCAAAGCAATTTTATTGTGTTCCTCATATTTTTCTAAGCAACTTTCATATTTTATCTTTATTCATCAGAACTTCCTAATATTATCTATGATTTTTGCAAAAAAAATCCTCTGCACCAGTCGCGAGGCACCACGTGTCCCTTTTGTTTCTTTCTCTGGCGAATTTATCCCTCAGTTCACAGACCTTTGTATGGATCCATCTACCCAGCTACCCGATGCACTCCCCCTTTGTCATCTTCATGGGTGCAGGCAGAGGATCCTGTTCCTCTGTATACTCTGTAAAATAGAGTATTCTGATCCGGGCTTGGCGGCGACCACCTCGCCCATCGCGACGCTTCTTTTTTCCCTCAGAGCTCTGTATGAGCACACCAGGGCTTTGCCCCTCTCACTCGACACTGTCATCCTCAATCCATGCCCCTCTGGCGTGCAAGATGGTGTTACTCCTTGAGTCGACCCAAGCCAGGGTGTTCACAGATCCAGGGGACCAAGCCCCCCCTTCACCAACCGGCCTGTCTATCAGTGATGCATGCTTGTGGACAACAATTGTGAGATCGTAAGGGTGTAGAGATCCCCTTTTTATACCAAGTCTTTCAAAAGTATTGGCCCTTCATGGGCTCTAGTTCATGGAGGAACTGGGACTGGGGAAAGTCCCGATTAAACGCAGAACTAGGTCAATCTAGGGACCATTTTATTCGGATTGGGCTCCTAATCGCAATGGGAGGGCCCCCATTAGTGCTCGATCATTACCCAACAAGGAAATTGATCCCAAAATTATGTGTGTCCGTTCCTCCTTTCCTTAATTAATCAAACTGCAGCCACTGTTGAATCCAAATCCAACGGATGTCGGGCCCCATGTAAGAACATGATTTAAAATCGAATTGTGATATTCAAAGGAAACTTGAAAAATTCATATCTCTCTCCTCGTTTAACATTTTTCACTCAAATCTTTCAACAAACTCTATCTTGGCATTATCTACTCGTGTATTAAATTTGAAACCCAAAATCCAAAGAAAAAGGGTGTTTCCTTCATATGCAAGTTATTTATAAATAAAACCAAATTAATTGATATTTCCTCTTTCTTTTGCCATTATCTTATCATCTTGGATTCCTTGGACCTCAAGGAACCCTAAAGGCATGAAAATCCCATCTTGGGGAAATATTCCTTAGCCTTTTCACCTATCCTTTATCCCTTCCTTCTTATTTCTTTATTAAAAGATTTCTTTTTAAGGATTTCTCTTTATCTTTTATTTGCTTTTTCCTCTTTTCATATTTCTTTTATTAGAAATCATATGTAAACTAAATTTTACTCAATTGTGGCCATTAATGCCACTTTCTAGATATTTCCAAGTATTTCTTATAAATACTTTACTTAATATCCATTATCTTGTATCTTTTTCTAATATTTGGACTTTTCTTCTTTTCTTCTCTTTCATATCCATTATTGGATTAATATAAATAGTAGGAATCACGAAATTCCTATCCAAAGGAATGCTTGCAAAGAAACCCATCCATTGAAGCAAAGCATACAACCTTTTCAAGTAAGTCCGTATTCACAAAATCATTATATTTCAATTATGAACACATATGCAAAATTGAGGTTGTAACACCATGGGACCCAAGGAACCCAACATGCATGAAATCCAACTTTGGATAACATTCCTTTTCCTTCTAGAGGTTTCTACATCTTTCCTTTCTCCATTTTCTTATTTACTCATTTAATTATTGAGTTTCTTTTGTCTTTTCCTTGTTATTGGGCCCAATAGCCAATAAAGCCCACAAAACAACCACCAAGGATGTTGTAAACGAAATCCATTTGCTCAAAAAAAATTATATCATTATTTGTTCAAATATCTTTAATATGAGAAATTACATTTCTCACCAAATGAACCTAAAAATTGGGGTTGTGACATCCTTCCCCCCTTATAGGAATTTCGTCCTCAAAATTCCATCAAGCAAGCAAACAATCCAGGATAAGACCTTTCCATGTACATCATTGGCCCCTATGTGGCTTTACCTTATCCATGGCGCTTTCAAAGAACCTTTATCATCACATATTCTTTTCTCTAAGTTTCTTTCACCTTGGCATCTATAAATCTCACAGGTGACTCAGGTCATTTCAACCTCCCTTAGGGCTCACTAGGTTCATTTCTCAGCACATGGCTTGGGTACCTCACATAGTGCTCTAAATTAGAGACACGGAACTCATCACACATTACTTTATCCTAAGGGGTAAGGTCAAACTTAACCTTCTCCACCAATCCATCCCAAATGGGCCCTAGTATCGGGGACTTATCTATCTCGACTATAGCTCAGAGGGGTCAGATTTTCATATCACATATTCTCCCCCACAGTGAACTTCATGCTAGTCTACTTTGCATCCTCTTACGAATCATGTCATCCCTGGGCTCCTTTCAGCCATCATACGATGAAAGCGACTTCATCTGCACTCACTGTGGTTCTTTTCAGGCCTTCGTGAGGTCCCTTCACCAACATCATCTTAATGAAGTGGTGACTGACACCCCCTCCCTTACAGATCTCCTTTACATCCCGACACTGGCTATGGTGGTTATCGTCACATCTTACGGAGGACAAGAACTGTCTCTAGATATCACCCTGAACGAGCACACATGCTCTCATCAGACCCTCTAGTCTGGATCATACTAACCATCAATTAGGGGTGATAAGCGGTATTAACATTGAGTGCTTCATGTACCTACTCCCACTTATGCAAGTGAACCTTTAGGACATACTCAAGAACTTTTGAACTCGCATCATGGTGTAGTTGAACCATCTCCCTCATATATAGTTCAACTGGATCTGTCCCTTGACAGTACTCTTTCTTTCTCTTGTTATCTAGGTAAAGTGATCTACCATAACCCATATTGCATATCGGCCTTCCTTGGTCCATGGGAGACTTACCACAACATCCATAGTGATGAAATACCATTCTCTTCTGGGAACTCTCTTTATCCTCTATATCAATACACTGGGTTACTGGTGTTCGTCCTTCACTTCCTGTCATGGATGGCAACATACCACATGCAATGTCATCTTAAGCATCCAAAGTACTACTATCACTTACTATCTTTGTAGTGCCACGGTGTATGGTGATCTTAAAATCATGAGCTCCTATATGTCATGATTCCTCAAGATTGATTCCTCAGAAACACTAAACCACTCTAGTCGGGTTTCATCACCTTCTTTTCCAAAGAAGTGCATCTCAAGTTCTACAACCATCCTTTTATTGCATAAAACCCTAGGCTGGCTAACCAAACAATAACTAACTTGTTAAACAGATCTTGTTACATCTGAATATTAGCCAAACTTATCTCCTTTTTTCAAACATAGGGTTAACCTAACAACCTCTTCTAGCCTCTAGCTAAACTAGGCAACTGCATCTCATCTAGAGAATCCATTACCACTTCACATCCTTAGGTGTTAGGTAAATTTGATGACATACACCTCCATATATTCCACTTATTATCTCATCTCAGCTCTAAGTCTATCTTCATCAAGAAAACACTGAGCTTATTCTCCTGGTTTTTGAACTCAACCTTGTATACTTCATAGCTCATGATAAAAACATCCTCATAAGATGACTACTGAAATGACCGACACCAAACTGAAAATCAAATTAACGAATGCGGAAGCGATTAACTGCAGAATTATCAAAAATCACTAAAAATTTAAAACTTTTGTAAAGAAATCTTAGAAAGATAAAAATTCTTTCATAAACAACATGATAGGTCATTTACAAATTGATCCATTGATACATCTCTGTAATAAACACATCTCGAGCATTATAACAAAACCCACCTTGTTAACTGTACAAGGTAAGATACAAAATCTCGAGGCATCATGCCAAAATCTCAGATATACTGACTCCTAGGACCTGAGAGTACAGAGATGACACATGACATACTATTTACATAACATGATAGGCAGTGTCTCCACCTGAGGATCGTTGTTGTCCCTGAGACTGTTGCTATTGCTGCTCACCCACTGATGGGTTTCTTCATCCTCAGCGTCTTCCTAAAAAGTAGAATCCCACGGAAGTGAGACAATTTAAATAATTGTCCCAGCGAGAGTTATAACTCTCCGCCAGAGGCTTTGTTATAGCATATAAGGAATAACAGAAGCAAAGTAACTAAAAATATCAACATCATGTTTGGTAATAAGTAAAACAACATTTACTTAAGAAATCACTTCATTAAAGCATATGTAGAACATGTATGCTAGATACTTTGAACAGACTATTAAAGTTAACAATGTAACATCAATCATTGTTTCTCGTAGTTCAACCTAAGCAGTTATAATATACGGCTGATTATATTTTTCAAACATTATTATGCCCTGCGGAGATGAGGTATACCGCTCATACTCCAACCGACCATTTATAAAAATCGCGTCGGTACCATACATAGGTCATCAAAAGAACCGGATTCTTATGACCTCATCTTCCTCAGTCAGTAAGAGGATTTACTTGTAGGACATCTTGTGTCTCTGCTGTAGTAGCTATCTAGGGTATTCTGGAAACTTCGCTATAGAGTTACAGTGGAGTTCTGAACTCTCATCGTCATCGAAAGATTTCTTGTTTATCTCTCATCGATGCGATATTAGTAATTTCTTCAGGATATTTATGGTACATCACCCGGTATGAATATATATAGTTAAGGGTTGAAAGATTAAAGTACATCTACATCAATTCCTACTCTAGGACGTAAGGATATTCACGTCCATATACCCCCATATACTGAAAAGTATATGCTCCAGGAGTTCCCTTCGGAAAACATGTTTCTCCATCATTTGGTCTCTGACAATGATGGATCTATGGTCAGGTCCCTACATGATATGATTATACTTGATTAGTTAGGTACATTCTAGCATTCTTTTAGCATCAAGCATGTTTCCAAGCATTAATCATTAGAACAACAGCTATAAAAGTAGAATACTAAATGTATCAAGTCTAACTCACATCAATTATCAATTGGATATCATTTCTTAACCATTTCATTACTGTGATTCAAGATTAGGGTATTCAAACCCTTAATTCATCATAAGTCATCTTATTAGCATGGCCTTGATGTTACTAATGGCTCTCACAGCCTATCAATCTTATATGATGTCACTTAACTAGGCAACATAGTATATCACTATTCACAAAGCTAATAACATGCTTCCAATGAATATGATATCATAACCTTTACCTGGATATAATCATCCTTTTATAAGAACCTGCATGGTTAATTCAATTGACACCAATAAACATTTCATTTCCAGATCAGCAATTTATAAAGCAGAATTAACCTTTCAATTCAGGAATAATACCTTCATGCTTACACTAAGGCTAGGTTCCCTTCTTTACATCAATTAGGGTTATTCAATCCCTTTCTTTATGATTAGGAATTATGATTCCTCATGTCATACTTTAATCATGAAGATTCATGATTAAAAGCATAAGTAGAGTTAGGGTTTACCCCACTCAATTAAGGTTATTGAATCCCTTTGTCTTATAAGGCATAAGAATTCTTATATTGTAATTTGTTCACAGGGTTTCATACTTGAAAGCATAACCCAGGACTAGGGTTAACATACCCCATCCTTTATTAGATAGGGTTTCCTGTTCATGTTATCAGTCCAACCCTAGCGTACAACTTTACCATTCTTGGGAGCATACCAGGGTATGATGAGTGTTTACTTTTGATTACAATACTTATTGAATATCATTAATTATCATAAATTCTAAGTATCAGCTCATTTCTCCTTCATATCATGTTATGATTACATCATACTCATTGATTTGGCTTCCTCCCTTTCCACGATATAATATTCTACACTTATTGAGTACATGAATTCATTGTGCCTCTATCATAATTAATTACCTACTGGTTCATAATAGATAAGCCATAAACTAAGCTTACTATTCATCCTAATAGGGTTTCCCATATCTTCATTTCCAATTAGGGTTCCTCATTCACATCACGTCTCTCCTAGATTAGATTTATGATTGATATATTTGAGGACATGCATATATAATAGTATTAGCACAATATCAAAACCTTTCAATTCTTTATAGGGTAATACGGCCGTGCTCCCTTGCACGGTCGTGCAAGAGCAAGCTACCATGGTCGTGCTCCTTAGCACGGGCGTGTTGAGAATCAGCAAATCGCCATTGATTTTTAGGGTTTGTATTCTTTTACTTCAACATAGGGTTATAGAACATGTTAGCTATCAAGGCATAAAGATTTCTCATATTAAAAGTTGTAATTAGGGTTTCATACTCAAACGAATAACCCTGAATTACTCCATTTATCATATCACCCTAAATTAGGGTTTACTATTCACATTACATGTTATTATTTCTAGAATTAGGGTTTACTATTCACTTCATAGTGAATTGAGCTCATAGCATCATTATGTATGAAAATTATCATCGTTGATGCCCTCAAATTAGTTTAGGATTCATTAAACATCATAATTAGGGTTTCTATGATCTCACCTTGATGGATCATATCCTAATCATGTACATTCTTACATATTGAAGGTATGTTACTTGATTCACATTCATATTAGGAGACTTCTCTCTCCTCTCACTACTAGATGATGTTTTCATCACTCTAGGTTAGATTAGGTCAAGTCATCTTTGATTAACATAGATTAAGACATCCCATTATAATCATTAGGGTTTACTTGATCAAGGGTTGTTATCTACTTGAACCCTTCAAGGGTACATTGGTAATGTTCAGCATTAACCATTACATGGATCAAGCTACTAATTACTTAGCCCCTTAATATCTTTAGGTATCATTAGGGTTTAGGTTAATCCACCATTGAACCATCTAAGCCTTCAAAGCATTAAGCAATCTTAACCCTAAAAGTCCCCAAACGTTTTCACACTTCCACCTCCAAACGGTCTTGAGACCGTTTGGATGAGCTGACCGTTTGGTTAGGGTTGACTTCAAGACCGCATGACACTCAAGACCATTTTCCCTTAAACAGTCTTGAAACTATTTCATCATGTTGACCGTTTGGACATGGTTGACTTTGAAACCGATTGAACAAATCACCATTGAAACCGCATGACCTTAAATGGTTTGGAAACCGCATGAGTCCAAACGGTTTTGAAACCATTTGGGGCCAAACAGTCTTGAGACCGTTTTGCCCCAAACGGTCTTGAGACCGTTTGGACTCAAACAGTCTTGAGACTATTTGGTCCAAATTTCTCAAAACCACATGGACCTAGAAAGTACATCAACACTTACAATTGATTAAGGTTTTCAGTGTTGAACCCCTCAATTGATCTCATATATGTTAACCACTTATCAATTGAGCCAATTAGGGTTATCTTTAACTAATTGAACACTCAATTGACCCTCAATTGATAGCCAAATAGGGTTGGAACCAATTGAATTAGGGTTTAGAATCGATGATCCTTCAATACTAACCAATGTAAGACTAGTTACTTTGAAACCATAGAACCATCATTCAAATTGGGTATGACCTGACCCCAAACGGTCTTGAGGTCGTTTGGATGACCTCCAAACGGTCTTGAGACCTTTTTCCCATCATATCACTCAAATCCAAGCCATCCAATTAAGGTTTGGATCATTGGATTGATCACCAAATCAGCATTGCATTGTATATTAACTTGGTACCTTTAGACCTTTAAACACCTAACCATACTCAACCCTAGACCTCCAAACGGTCTTGGGTGACCACCAAACGGTCTTGAGACCGTTTGGATGATCTCCAAACGGTCTTGAGACCGTTTGGCCCATCCATCCTTTGGATTCTAGTGAAAAATCATCAAGGATTGGTATATCGAGTTGATCAACAATTCAACACTTAATTGCAATATGATTGGTACCTTTGGACATTCAATTGATCAACTATACTTGACCCCAGACCTCCAAACGGTCTTGGGGTGACCCCCAAACGGTCTTTAGACCGTTTGGGTGATCCCAAAACGGTTTTGAGACTGTTTGGGCAAGAAAACCCAAAAAGTCAAATCAATTCATTGGAATTTCGACACTAATTTCGATTAGGGTTTGCCCAATTGATTAGCCTTCAACTCATGATTCCTTGCGAATTAACCCCTCAAACTTGGTGAGTTACTAACCAACATAATTAGGAACAAGAATCCCAAACGGTAAACGCTTGGTCAACGCCCTCAAATGGTCTTGAGACCGTTTGCCCAAAAAAGGTCAAGTTAATCAGGTTGGAAAATCAGCACTTAATCCAATTAGGTTTTCCTAATTGTTTAGCCTTTAACTCATGATTCCTTGGGAGTTAACCTATCAACTTTGGTGGGTTATTAGACCACATCATTAGGAACAGTAATATCAAACGGTCCATGCTTGGTCAATGCACTCAAACGGTCTTGAGACCGTTTTCCCAAAAAGGTCAATTAAAACAGATTGATAATCAGCACTTAATCCAATTAGGTTTCCCTAATTGATTAGCCTTCAACTCACGATTCCTTGGGAGTTAATCCCGAAAATTTGGAGGGTCATCAGCCAACATAATTATGAACAGGAATCCCAAACGGTAAACGCTTGGTCAACTCACTCAAACGGTCTTGAGACCGTTTTCCCAAACAGGTCAAGTTAATCAGGTTGGAAATTAGCATTTAATTCAATTCAATTTATCTAATTGATTGGCCTTCAACCTACGACTCCTTTGGAGTTAACCCCTCAAATTTGGTGGGTCATTAGCCTACCTAATTTGGAACAGAAATCCAAAGCGGTACACGCTTGGTAAATGCCGTCAAATGGTCTTGGAGACCGTTTTCTCCAACCGACCTTGTGAAACTGTTTGCCCTTCAAGCGGTTTTGCAAACCGTTTGCCGCAAATGGTTTTGCAAACCGTTTAACCAAAGGGGGGAAAACAAGACCGTTTGATAAAGTAACATTTGTAATCATGCCCATCTTCTTCTACCTCCAGAGTAAGGTCTGTTCTTCGTGGTTTTAGTTGCAAGAAAGCAAGAAAGAGTGGGAAAGAAGAAGAACTAAGTACTAATTGCAAGAACAAAGATATGCATAAGAAAGCAAAAGGTTTAGAGTTATAAAACCCACCTTAGAACCAGCTCTAGAGATCCAAGCTTCGAAGCTTTAATGGTGGCTTGAGCTCCACAGGTCGTCCAAGGTTTATTCTTCAAGAATTGGTTGGAAAGGATGGCCAGAAAGAGAAAGCTAAGTTGGAAAACTATAAAACCAACCTTATAACTCCACTTCCTCCATGAATTCGAGCAAGATGATGATCAAAGCTTACCTAGAACTGCTTGGCTGTTCTCCTATTCTCCAGAGCTCTGTCCTAAGTCGGTCTAAGTAAGGGGATAAGAAAGGAAGTGAAGGAAACGATCCTTGCTAAGTGAGAAAAGGTGTATATATACTTTGGGTGAAATTCCAACATAAGGACAACTTGTTTCTCCATTTCTCCTCTAGGTCCTTCCCTTCTTATAAGCCACGTTTCTCCCTTCTATACTTAAGCAAAAAACATCTTAAACCCATGGTATAAAGGTGAAGAAAGCCAACTTCTTACTAAGTTGCACATATAGAAGGGTTATTAGGCTTATAACTTGATTATTTAATTTATAAGGGTTATCATTCTTATTTAATTATTCAATTGAAGTGACCTCTTCATAATTCTTACTCTAAATGATGCCAAGAGTCATAAAAGATACTCTAGAAGGTGTATTTTACAAGTTGCAGCCCATGTTTTGGGTAAATTGCACTTTACACCAAAACTAGGGTTTAAAGCACAAGGATTGCTCCACAGGCTGCATTTTGGTGCCCAAGCTTGGAGAATCTATAATACTTCATCAAATTCATTCTTATGATGTCTCAACACCAAAGGAACATCTTACATGTGCAGTTTGCAAGTTAACCCCTTTTAATTGGGTAATTTGCACATAGGTCCCTTTATTACAAAACAATATTACAACATTGTTCAAAAGGGACAGAAAGGGAAATATATATTCCTCAGGAGCTTTAATTACATTATCAATAGATAACCAAAATCATTTAATCACATGTTTAAGAAAAACACCTGGGGTTAGTTCATAACCCATGTCAGGGATGTTACAAATTATAAACCCCTAACAAGGATTTCGTCCCCGAAATCCCAGAAAGAAAAGGGAAAGCAGATATTATTTAAGCATTATACCATTATGTCTTCAAGTGACATTTCGTTATTATGGAATGTCATAGAGTTTTGTTCAATACAAAGTTTCTCCACTCAAGTTTTTCCATGGAAAGATTCACATGGGACATATACTCTCATGTTCCTTAGTTAAATGAACATTTTCTTAAAATCACAATCATACTCTGTCATCTATTTTGAGACTATATAAGTCCTTTCATACCTTGATTGTGTCATCTCTCCTGATAACACCATACTAACTTTCCTTATTACTTACACTAAGTAACTCATTAGTTGGACATTCTCTTATTATAGGGAAAAGTTTCTTATCAATCAAGGATTTATCTGAAAGATATCTTTAGAAAGAATTTTGTCTATGAAAAACATAAAACCCTAACATGTGATGTTCATATTATTTTACATGTTTAATTTGATTTCATAGTTGACCATTTCAGGTAATCAACATAAATCATTTGATATATTATTACATTCTTATCTTGATACCTATCACATGTGTTATCTTCCTTTCATCTTGGGACATTACTTGTTACATATATTCTCAACTTGGAACTAAAGTCCAAGATAATCTGATACCTTTCTAGGTATACTTCACATAAACATATTTATATTATGCACATCAAGTGTCCTAAGACCCACTTGATTGCCATGTCCCTGGAAAGAAAGAGAATAAGGGATCATATTCCTCTTGTTATATCATGTATTTTCAACTATTCATGAAACATCTTATGATTCCATCACATTTTCACATTTATGGGGTGGATCTTTATTATTATTCTTACATCTTTACTGGACAGGGTTGACCTCCCTTATTCCCATATTTGTTATTTCTTGATACTCATTAGATTGTTTTAGAATGACTACTTGATCAGAGAAATTAAAAAGATAACAATCTAGGAGTTTCCATATTTACTTTATCATCATCAATTGTATACCTGGCCAGGGTATATAATTACTGAGATAAGGTAATATGCATTTGTATACTACCATTTTCCTTCTCTTTTCCTAATATCACAAGTATAAGATCTAACATTACTGAATTTTATCCAGACATCTCTTTAATACTTCATCCTTTTTATGGAGGTAAGCATGTAACATGAAACATCTATTTTATACAACATTATAAGTCCTTATAGGATTAATTAAGAAAAGTTCAATCAATTACTTTCTCAGTTTTGTCCAAGACATCATAAAAAGACATATAAGAATAACATTTATTTCGTCTAACCTGTCATGACTTGAGGACTATTCATTGTCTCAAGCTGATTCTGCCTCAGAGGTTTATTTGCCATAACATTTCTGGCTGGGCAATTTCTTGCCAGATGTCCAACCTGTCTACATATGTAGCAAATTCTAGGTGCCCAGTATGGTCTGAAGGGTTCTTTACCCTTTCTGGATGACCATTGTCTTGGTGTACTAGGTCCTAGTTGTGTTGGTGACACCAGAAACTTCTTAATTTTGGAACTACCAGGTCTCAGCGCCTGGGTTTGGATAGGCCTTTTCTCAATTCTTCCTTTATATTTCTCTTCTGGACAATTATTTCTGATATGTCCAGGCTTACTACACCTATAGCAGGTCCTGGTCTCTAGTTGTATTCTAACCCCTATATTAATGTATACTGATTCATCAGACTGAGGTTGAGCACTGACTTGCTCTAGGTTCAAAGCTTCATCATTTACCATTGCTTCAACCTATTGTTGTGGTTCACATATTCTGTTGATATCCAAGACATCATCATTAGGAGCTGGTAATCTAGGTTGCATTGCTAGTTCTTGATCCACTAGATACATCATGGTAGCCCTAAATTCCCCAACAATGATTCCTAAGGAAGAATTCCTTATCATGGTTCGGTTAGCTAGGGGAATCTTAGGTAATTGTCCCTCTATTGCTTTCTCCTCTGCACCTCTTCTTGGTGCAGTATTTTTGCTCTCCACAGCCAACTCCTCATCCGATCCAGTCATCTTCAAGTTCTTCTCCTCCTATGTGAGCAGAAGTTACCATCAGATACACTGGAGGATACTTAGAACAGACTCCACTACCTAAGTCCTATGTCTCTGTAGACTCAGCGAACCTAGAGCTCTGATACCACTTGAAACGACCGACACCAAACTAATAATCAAATTAACGAATGCGGAAGCGATTAGCAGAGGAATTATCAAAAATCACTAAAAATTTAAAAATTTTGTAAAAAGATCTTCGAAAGATAAAAACTCTTTCATAAACAACATGATAGGTCATTTACAAACTGATCCATTGATACATCTCTGTAATAAACACATCTCGAGCATTATAACAAAACCCACCTTGTTAACTGTACAAGGTAAGATACAAAATATCGAGGCATCATGCCAAAATCTCAGATATACTGACTCCTAGGACCTGAGAGTACATAGACAACATAGGACGTACTATTTACATAACATGATAGACAGTGTCTCCACCTGAGGATCACTGTTGTCCCTGAGACTTCTGTTGTTGCTGCTCACCCACTGATGGGTTTCTTCGTCCTCGGCGTCTTCCTAAAAAGTCGAATCACACGGAAGTGAGACAATTTAAATAATTGTCCCAGCGAGAGTTATAACTCTCTGCCAGAGGCTTTGTTATAGCATATAAGGAATAACAGAAGCAAAGTAACTGAAAATATCAACATCATGTTTGGTAATAAGTAAAACAACATTTACTTAAGAAATCACTTCATTAAAGCATATGTAGAACATGTATGCTAGATACTTTGAATAGACTATTAAAGTCAACAATGTAACATCAATCATTGTTTCTCATAGTTCAACCTAAGCAGTTATAATATACGGCTGATGATATTTTTCAAACATTATTATGCCCTGCGGAGATGAGGTATACCGCTCATACTCCAACCGACCATTTATAAAAATCGCGTCGGTACCATACATAGGTCATCAAAAGAGCCAGATTCTTATGACCTCATCTTCCTCAGTCAGTAAGAGGATTTACTTGCAGGACATCTTGTGTCTCTGCTGTAGTAGCTATCCAGGGTATTCTGGAAACTTCGCTATAGAGTTACAGTGGAGTTCTGAACACTCATCGTCATCGACAGATTTCTTGTTTATCTCTCATCGATGTGATATTAGTAATTTCTTCGGGAGATTTATGGTACATCACCCGGTATGAATATATATAGTGAAGGGTTGAAAGATTAAAGTACATCTACATCAATTCCTACACTAGGACGTAAGGATATTCGTGTCCATATACCCCCATATACTCAAAAGTATATGCTCCAGGAGTTCCCTTAGGAAAACCTATTTCACCATCATTTGGTCTCTGACAATGATGGATCTATGGTCAGGGCCCTACATGATATGATTATACTTGATTAGTTAGGTACATTCTAGCATTCTTTTAGCATCAAGCATGTTTCCAAGCATTAATCATTAGAACAACAACTATAAAAGTAGAATACTAAATGTATCAAGTCTAACTCACATCAATTATCAATTGGATATCATTTCTTAACCATTTCATTACTATGATTCAAGATTAGGGTATTCAAACCCTTAATTCATCATAAGTCATCTTATTAGCATGGCCTTGATGTTACTCATGGCTCTCACAGCCTATCAATCTTATATGATGTCACTTAACTAGGCAACATAGTATATCACTATTCACAAAGCTAATAACATGCTTCCAATGAATATGATATCATAACCTTTACCTGGATATAATCATCCTTTTATAAGAACCTGCATGGTTAATTCAATTGACAACAATAAACATTTCATTTCCAGATCAGCAATTTATAAAGCAGAATTAACCTTTCAATTCAGGAATAGTACCTTCATGCTTACACTAAGGCTAGGTTCCCTTCTTTACATCAATTAGGGTTATTCAATCCCTTTCTTTATGATTAGGAATAATGATTCCTCATGTCATACTTTAATCATGAAGATTCATGCTTAAAAGCATAAGTAGAGTTAGGGTTTACCCCACTCAATTAAGGTTATTGAATCCCTTTGTCTTATAAGGCATAAGAATTCTTATATTGTAATTTGTTCACATGGTTTCATACTTGAAAGCATAACCCAGGACTAGGGTTAACATACCCCATCCTTTATTAGTTAGGGTTTCCTGTTCATGTTATCAGTCCAACCCTAGCATACAACTTTACCATTCTTGGGAGAATACCAGGGTATGATGAGTGTTTACTTTTGATTACAATACTTATTTAATATCATTAATTATCATCAATTCTAAGTATCAACTCATTTCTCCTTCATATCATGTTATGATTACATCATACTCATTGATTTGGCTTCCTCCCTTTCCACGATATAATATTCTACACTTATTGAGTACATGAATTCATTGTGCCTCTATCATAATTAATTACCTACTGGTTCATAATAGATAAGCCATAAACTAAGCTTACTATTCATCCTAATAGGGTTTCCCATATCTTCATTTTCAATTAGGGTTCCTCATTCACATCACGTCTCCCCTAGATTAGATTTATGATTAATATAGTTGAGGACATGCATATATAATAGTATTAACACAATATCAAAACCTTTCAATTCTTTATAGGGTAACACGGCCGTGCTCCCTTGCACGGTCGTGCAAGAGCAAGCTACCATGGCCGTGCTCCTTAGCACGGGCGTGCTGAGAATCAGCATATCGCCATTGATTTTTAGGGTTTGTATTCTTTTACTTCAACATAGGGTTATAGAACCTCTTAGCTCTCGAGGCATAAATATTTCTCATATTAAAACTTGTAATTAGGGTTTCATACTCAAAGGCATAACCCTGAATTACTCCATTTATCAGATCACCCTAAATTAGGGTTTACTATTCACATTACATGTTTTTATTTCTAGAATTAGGGTTTACTATTCACTTCATAGTGAATTGAGCTCATAGCATCATTATTTATGAAAATTATCATCATTGATGCCCTCAAATTAGTTTAAGATTCACTAAACATCATAATTAGGGTTTCTATGATCTCACCTTGATGGGTCATATCATAATCATGTACATTCTTACATATTGAAGGCATGTTACTTGATTCACATTCATATTAGGAGCCTTCTCTCTCCTCTCACTACTAGATGATGTTTTCATCACTCTAGGTTAGATTAGGTCAAGTCATCTTTGATTAACATAGATTAAGACATCCCATTATAATCATTAGGGTTTACTTGATCAAGGGTTGTTATCTACTTGAACCCTTCAAGGGTACATTGGTAATATTCAGCATTAACCATAACATGGGTCAAGCTACTAATTACTTAGCCCCTTAATATCTTTAGGTATCATTAGGGTTTAGGTTAATCCACCATTGAACCATCTAAGCCTTCAAAGCATTAAGCAATCTTAACCCTAAAAGTCCCCAAACGTTTTCACACTTCAACCTCCAAACGGTCAGCTCATGTTGAAACGGTCTTGAAACAATTTCATCATGTTGACCGTTTGGACATGGTTGACTTTGAAACCGATTGAACAAATCACCATTGAAACCACATGACCTTAAACGGTTTGGAAACCGCATGAGTCCAAATGGTTTTGAAACCGTTTGGGCCCAAACGGTATTGAGACCGTTTTGCCCCAAACGGTCTTGAGACCTTTTGGCCCCAAACGTTCTTGAGACCGTTTGGTCCAAATGTCTCAAAACCGCAGGGACCTAGAAAGTACATCAACACCTACAATTGATTAGGGTTTTCAATGTTGAACCCCTCAATTGATATCATATATGTTAACCACTTATCAATTGAGCCAATTAGGGTTATCATTAACCAATTGAACACTCAATTGACCCTCAATTGATAGCCAAATAGGGTTGGAACCAATTGAATTAGGGTTTAGAATCGATGATCCTTCAATACTAACCAATGTAAGACTAGTTACTTTGAAACCATAGAACCATCATCCAAATTGGGTATGAACTGACCCCAAACGGTCTTGAGGTCGTTTGGATGACCTCCAAACGGTCTTGAGACCGTTTGCCCATCATATCACTCAAATCCAAGCCATCCAATTAAGGTTTGGATCATTGGATTGATCACCAAATCAACATTGCATTGTATATTAACTTGGTACCTTTAGACCTTTAAACACCTAACCATACTCAACCCTAGACCTCAAAACAGTCTTGGGTGACCACCAAACGGTCTTGAGACCGTTTGGATGATCTCCAAATGGTCTTGAGACAGTTTGGCCCATCCATCCTTTGGATTCTAGTGAAAAATAATCAAGGATTGGTCTATCGAGTTGATCAACAATTCAGCACTTAATTGCAATATGATTGGTACCTTTGGACCTTCAATTGATCAACTATACTTGACCCCAGACCTCCAAACGGTCTTGGGGTGACCCCTAAACGGTCTTGAGACCGTTTGGGTGATCCTGAAACGGTCTTGAGACCGTTTGGGCAAGAAAACCCAAAAAGCAAATCAATTCATTGGAATTTCAACACTAATTTCGATTAGGGTTTGCCCAATTGATTAGCCTTCAACTCATGATTCCTTGAGAATTAACCCCTAAAACTTTGTGAGTTATTAACCAACATAATAAAGAACAGGAATCCCAAACGGTCAACGCTTCGTCAATGCCCACAAACAGTCTTCAGACCGTTTGCCCAAAAAGGTCAAGTTAATCAGGTTGGAAAATCAACACTTAATCCAATTAGGTTTTCCTATTTTTTAGCCTTTAACTCATGATTCCTTGGGAGTTAACCTATCAAATTTGGTGGGTTATTAGACCAAATAATTAGGAACAGTAATATCAAACGGTCCACGCTTGGTCAACGCACTCCAATGGTCTTGAGACCGTTTTCCCAAAAGTGTCAATTAAAAAAGATTGATAATCAGCACTTAATCCAATTAGGTTTCCCTAATTGATTAGCCTTCAACTCACGATTCCTTGGGAGTTAATCCCTCAAATATGGAGGGTCATCAACCAAAATAATTATGAACAGGAATCCCAAACAGTCAACGCTTGGTCAACTCACTCAAACGGTCTTGAGACCGTTTTCCCAAATAGGTCAAGTTAATCAGGTTGGAAATCAGCATTTAATTCAATTTGATTTATCTAATTGATTGGCCTTCAACCTACGATTCCTTTAGAGTTAACCCCTAAAAATTGGTGGGTCATTAGACTACATAATTAGGAACAGAAATCCAAAACGGTCCATGCTTGTTCAACACCCTCAAACGGTCTTGGAGACCGTTTTCTCCAACCGACCTTGTGAAACCGTTTGCCCTTCAAACGGTTTTGCAAACCGTTTGCCCCAAACGGTTTTGCAAACCGTTTGGCCAAAGGGGGGGAAAACAAGACCGTTTGATAAAGTAACATTGGTAATCACGCCCATCTTCTTCTACCTCCAGAGTAAGGTCTGTTCTTTGTGGTTTTAGTTGCAAGAAAGCAAGGAAGAGTGGGAAAGAAGAAGAACTAAGTACTAATTGCAAGAACAAAGATATGCATAAGAAAGAAAAAGGTTTAGAGTTATAAAACCCACCTTAGAACCAGCTCTAGAGCTCCAAGCTTCGAAGATTTAATGGTGGCTTGAGATCCATAGGTCGTCCAAGGTTTCTTCCTCAAGAATTGGTTGGAAAGGATGGCCAGAAAGAGAAAGCTAAGTAAGAAAACTATAAAACCAACCTTGTAACTCCACTTCCTCCATGAATTCGAGCAAGATGATGATCAAAGCTTACCTAGAACTTCTTGGCCGTTCTCCTCTTCTCCAGAGCTCTTTCCTAAGTCGGTCTAAGCAAGGGGATAAGAAAGGAAGTGAAGGAAATGATCCTTGCTAAGTGAGAAAAGGTGTATATATACTTTGGGTGAAATTCCAACATAAGGACAACTTGTTTCTCCATTTCTCCTCTAGGTCCTTCCCTTCTTATAAGCCACGTTTCTCCCTTACATACTTAAGCAAAACTCATCTTAAACCCAAGGTCTAAAGGTGAAGAAAGCCAACTTCTTACTAAGTTGCACATATAGAAGGGTTATTAGGCTTATAACTTGATTATTTAATTTATAAGGGTTATCATTCTTATTTAATTATTCAATTGAAGTTAACTCTTCATCATTCTTACTCTAAATGATGCCAAGAGTCATAAAAGATACTCTAGAAGGTGTATTTTACAAGTTGCACCCCATGTTTTTGGTAAATTGCACTTTACACCAAAACTAGGGTTTAAACCACAAGGATTGCTCCACAAGCTGCATTTTGGTGCCCAAGCTTGGAGAATCCATAATACTTCATCAAATTCATTCTTATGATGTCTCAACACCAAAGGAACATATTACATGTGCAGTTTGCAAGTTAACCCCTTTTAATTGGGTAATTTGCACATAGGTCCCTGTATTACAAAACAATATTACAACATTGTTCAAAAGGGACAGAAAGGGAAATATATATTCCTTAGGAGCTTTAATTACATTATCAACAGATAACCACAATCATTTAATCACATGTTTAAGAAAAACACCTGGGGTTAGTTCATAACCCAGGTCAGGGATGTTACAACTACCTTATTTCTCTTAATGTTGGTAAACCATCCATGTATTGTTCACACCACAAGGGTATGTTATCATCTCTGTCCTCATACCTCATAGCAATGTTATAACTCACTTCATCTTTTATCCTTGGTGTATGACATGCGTATTGTCCTATCTCTCACTCCCATAACAAGAGGAAATATGCATTTGGCTGCAGTCCAAATACAGAGTTCTTCCTATTCCAAGAGTAGAGATGGTACATCCCACCTTGCCAGTAAACATTTAAATCTAAGTTGAAACGTGTAAAATATGTCTCTACATCACAAACATCTTGATGTCAAAGTTACTTCCATGGAAAACTAGTCTCGAACCAACTTGGGCCACCACACAATCCTTGGTCATCTCCTCTAGGTCTGTAGGGTGCTGACAGTTTTGGGGTCATCCCTCTTCTCATATGCATCCAAAGAGTGCCCCACTCATTTGCCTTTTGGGTCCTATGAGTTCATAAAGGTGATCAATCTCCTAACCCATGGCCCTCAGATAATGATAGTTGTTACCTCCCGACCCTATGGTCATGTGCAACTAGGGAATTAGGCAACTCCTACTTCCATCAGTCTTATCCCTACATGACCCTAGGATAGACTTAGGATTCTATTATAGTACATGTCCAACTTAGAACCTTACCCAAGTCTTCATCATCTCTCTCTCTGCATTCATGGGTTGACTTTCATCCTTTCCTAGGGGTCATGGCAACCTGCCTACCTTAGTGAGGCCCCATACCAATGACCTCTATGGTAACACATCCACATGAACTTAGAGATGGTTATATATGGGTCTACAAGTTCATTCTCATACCATGTACTTTTCACTTAGCTTCTCAAGATCCTATGAGACCTCTTTAGGTTACCTTAAACCAACAAAATTGGTATACACCCTACAAAAAGGTCCCTCTCCTAGGATAGGAGGAAACTACATCTTGATAACAAAGGTCACAAATGTCCTTATGTCTAGGGTTTACATCCACATGAGCGTGCTTAACCCTAGCAAGCTACTAAGGCACAAGTAGACCACCTACTAAACCATGATAGGTCATACTTGTTCTCATCCTCAACAGTAGATCAAGATCATACCTTCCCATGTCGTCAACTTAACTTTGAGGGGTTCATCAAACATGCCTTAAACTTAAGGGGTCTCCCTTTCCTCTAAACATGAGGAGTACCGTGCTCGAATCTATTGAAACTCAAACCTCATCATGAGCATCAGGTACACCACTTCCCCTCTTAGGCCTAGGAACCCTAGGTTCACTTTTCTGATGACCAACTGCCTGCTCAACTTTTTAACCACGAGCCAAGCATGTATAAGGTATGACATGCACTTTCATTCTACTTGAACAACACTTTAGAGTGGAGTCCGCCTCAAGGACAAACAACATGGTATAAGGCCTCACAACCTGTTACTAAACCTCTTCAGGGTCTAAGGAACTCTTCTTCTTAACCCATAAGGTAAGAAACTATACCATAGACTCATAGGTACCGACAACCTCATCCTTCCTCTAGGATTTGGTTCCTCTAAAGGCAACCAAGATATCCTCAGCCTCCAAGGATGGAGCATGAGGCAACCACTATCATCCACTTAGGTCGCATCATCCTCAACTCCCCACTGGTCCTCATATCTCAGAGTCTAGGCTTCCAAACTTCTTGCTTGGGTCCTTCTCTCTGTAAAGACCAAGTCTCAACTATTAAACATGATAAACAAAACACCAATGGTGTGGAAGCGGAAATTTAAATCTTGACTTTATTCAAAATGTATAAAGAGTACATTACAAATTTTTCCCAAAAGGGGTACATCTTTATACAAGGAACTAGGATCTAGGTAGAGGAAGACTTAGACTAATACAACATTGTCTCCAAACAAAACAACTTATAACATAAAAGCAACTATGATCATGCAAGCTATATGTTCCTTTTTCTTCTTGTCCTATCCTTAGCCTTAGGTTCACCAAGCTTCCATGCACACTATGATCCTAGCCTGGATGGTTGGGGTCATCCAGTAAGAGAAAGATAAAAGGTATGTGTCAAAAATAGGATAAAGGAAAATATAAAGCTAATAATTTCATAACAAAAGATTCCACTAAGGAATTTCAAGGAGAGTGAGGCAATTGAGTAAATAAGATTATAGAAAACTGCCACATTTCAATAACAACAAATATCACCTTTGCATGAATATAAATTATGACTCAACATCCTCTCAATGTAGGGTGAGGCACCTACCGGACCTCACCAATGGCAGGGGGACTAAAACCCCAGTGCCTAAAAAGTGGCAGGGGGACTAAAACCCCAGTGCCTAATATATAAAATGGCATGGGGACTAAAAGCCCAGTGCCCTGTGGGTGGTTTGTACTCATGTACACTACATTGTCAATTGGCCAATAACTATATCATGCATAAACATTCACTTGGCAGTAGACTGAAAAGTATAACAAGATAACAACATAGCATTGGGAATAAAACCCAAGAAATAAAGGAGCCAACATAAGCACCAACAATATACAATGTTTCCAAGTATATCAAAAGGATGAGCCAACACTGGCCATGACAAGATTAAATATTTCACATAAGTGAGCCACACATGCAATTGATTCATCAAAGAAGTAAAAGAGCCAAAAATGCATTTAGGTGAATAACAAGGCTAGCACAATAATGATTGTGGGGTTGGAAAAGACCCAACTGAGAGATTAGGATTGTTTGCACAATAAACATTCACATTCATCCATAGAGATCACATATATGAATAGGGTCCACATAATAGGAGTCACATACATTAAGATATGATTCACATACAAAATATGGTGCACATACCTACTTTAATTAATTACCATAACATTCACCAATCCGATTGCATCCAATTCCATATTTCCCTAGTTACAAACATTACACATGTATTAGGTTACTTAAAGGTACTTTAAGTGTAAAATGTCCATATTTATAAACCATGGATTAAAAATTTGGATTTTGGTTCTGGAAACAGGGCCAAACGATTTCTAATATTTTTCTACTTGAGAAAACATATTCATTTACGAAAAAAAGAGTTAAAACACTATTATTATCATTTTTTATCACTTTATATATTTAAATTAGTATTTGAATTAATTAACAGGTTTGTAATGGAAAACAGGGTTCAAAACTTAAAAATTCGGATTCTACATGTTTTTTTGCTTTCCAATGAGTATTTATTTATAATATTCTGACAATCGAGCGATTTACTATGAATTAAACAAGATTGACTAGTTAATTGCTAAATGGGTAAAAAAATCAAGGTTGAAGTTGATGGATCTGCCCTGGACTAAAGAATCAGAGAGGAAGGGCGCGCGGGGGCAAAATGGACATTTGTCCATCGTCTTCTTCCCCAGGCCGCGCCAAGCCTTGCGACAGGGTGCAACCTTGGCCCTTTGGGCGCTTTTTCGATACTCAACAAAAATAGTCGTTCAGGTACTCGAAACGAAGAGGATCGAACTACGAACTCACCTAACCGATCAATTTTGATGCACGAGCCGCCTAGCAACTAGGAGGAGTGCCGCAAGGTCTGCTGCAAAAACTCCATCGTCGGCCACACATGCTTCCTTGGACCAAATCGGTGGTTTGGGTGAGTTGCTAAGGGTCCGACGAAGGTGTGTAGGTGGTATTTTATAGATGGAGGAGTCTTTGGAACGGAAACGGTGGTGGCCATGAGAGGCCTTGGCCGGCGTCGCTTGGCGTTTCAGCTACACTATTCCTCACTTGATGAGAAAGGGCTCAAAATAACTGGAGGGTCGCTACGAATTCAAAGCCGAAGAAATCACTCGATTTGGTGGAGAAGCGGGGGAGAAAGAAGGTGAGAAGCCGAGCTGTTACACTACCCCTGACCAGCGACAGTTCAAAGGAGGAAGACGATGCGCGCACCGTTGGATCTTGATCCAACGGTTGTTGCTGCATGCGTCCAACAACTCCTCACATGCGTTACATGTATTTAAATGAATATCATTTAAAACCATATGCTCACTTTATTAAACTCGTATAAAATGGATTTGAGGGGTCAAACAAAGTCCAAAAGCCACCAAATTTTAACTACATGCTCATATTAAAGTCTATAACAATCCTATGCAATTATATTCTCATTTTACTCATAATATGGCCCTTAATAAATATATTGCTGATTAAAGTGTATATTAATATATTAAAATGAATGAATTATATGAAAAGACTTCTTTTTATGAAACATGTGAGTAAATTTCGAGATATTAAACACATTAAGATTTCAATAATCATTTCTCAATTAAATAACATATTTTCATGAATTAAAATCATATTTTGAGGAGAGAGAAACAATTAAGGTTAATGTTCTCATACATTAACTTAAATACATATTATTACTAATATATTTATCCAAAAAGCTCCAAATTAATATTATCTACTTATATCCATCCTTAATCACCAAATTACATTATTAACCTTCACTTATCTCCTTAATTGGGTTATTTGTGCAAACACCCCTTCATTATCATAAATGAGGGAAAAAGATAATTTCAACCTCGAATTGTGCTCAAATTGCACAAGGAGTCCAAAAAGAATATAAAAGAAGGGAAATTTATGAAAAAGGTCCAAATGGACTTGAAGGAAAAGAAAAGCTCAAAAGTGGGTAAACTGCAGGAAAGACCCTGAGTTTCAGTATGTTACAGCACACCACCCCTTAAAGAGGATTTCGTCCCCGAAATCAGAACAAGAGGAAAGAGAGGGTGAGTGTGCAACATCCCAACCTTAAACACTAGGTTATAACTTTTAATCTAAGGTACCACACAAAATCTACATAAGTCAGGTATTACTAAGGTTTCCACAAAACCTATGGCCTTTTATCAAACTCAAATTTACATTTTTGCCTTATTAACATAATCTCCATCATGAAGAGGTATCATATTTATTATACTATCACTTGTGCCACTTTTTATTCCAAAACAATTATATCTCAATATTATATTATGTGTATTACCTTCATCAAGGGTTTTAAGCACAATTAGGGTTTACTAAGCCATTTCAACATTAATTAATGTATTAGGACAAAAACCTTAATAACATGAATTCATTTTCCATTATCCTCTTAAAACTATCATGTAGAATTATCACAAATTATTTTGAAGAAAAAGTTAATATTATCCAACAAGTTATTAAGCCTATAATAATTCCAAATAATGTTCATATTGCACATTTTCATATCATCTTTCATACTCATATTAATGACATCATTAATCATTTTCGTCCATTACACTTCATATTATAAATTATACATATTTTACATCACATTAGGCATTTATGAATATTTATGTGAATCCAATTATTCATTATCATGTTTGAGTCATTATATGCATTTTATTGAATAGGATGCAACACATTAAATATTAATGGATTAATTCATATATCAAGTTATGATGAGGTGTTCATTAGAGAACAAGGTGATATACCTTACATATATTGATAACTTTGTGACTATAATCCATTTATATGTATTAAGGTATATTATGTGATGATGATACCTAATGTCACTAATGTATCATGAAAGACATTAAGGGTATATATATATATGTATATGTTGTCAAAACTAGATGATTACCTATTAAGGTTTAGGTCAACATGATCATTACATATTAAATCATCCTTAGGGTGCATTATCCATACACATTTTACCATTAGGTTGGCATAGTCAACATTATGTATATTCACCATTAGTAATGAGTAACTCATTATTATGCGCATCAAGACTATAGTAAGATTCAAACATATGAATTATTCCTATATGACTTACTACATATTCATGTGTGTATAAACAAACAAGTTGAATTACAAGTATAATGTGTTTGGTAATTTTCTTGTTCACATAAGTTATTATGTACATATGTCCACATACATAGGGTTTCTAACTCTAAAGGTATTTGATTTTTCTTTTAATTGGGATTCCATCCCCCTAAAAGGGATTTCGTCCTCTAAATCAGATTTGCAAAACCAAATAGGGTACTAACACCATTACCCTCACTTCACCCCTTAAAAGGGTCAACTAAGTCAAACTAAGCTAAGGGTAAAAGGGTACATACAACTCAACACTAAAAGGATTTACTAACCAAGCTTCAAGGTGTAACCTAGGGTACACTAAACCCTAAACTTAGGAGTATAAGCTATTTGAGGATGATTTTTGTGTAAGAGATCAAATCATCACTTAATGCTTTCCTAAGGTATTCAACAATTAGGTAACATGCCCAAAGATAGGCTATTTCGAGCTGTCTGTATCAGATTAGGCCAGGCCAAGTCATATGAGCTTAGGAGTCCTCGTTTCCAAGCTAGTGGGGTGGAGGAAAATATTGCCAGTCCCCAAGCTCTAACCCTTTCTGGACACCATAACTTTTAACTTCTTGCTCTAGTAGCTTCTCAATAGACAATTCACCAAAAAGTTGACAAATTGTATTTTTAATTAATTATTATTATGATACTAAATTAAACTTTCATGCTAGGTCCATTCTAAGGTGAAAAACATACTATAGGGAAACTATATATGATAAGGGTTTTATCTAGGAGACAATTTTAATTAGTCAAGAATCCGACTACCTTGATGCTCTGATACCATGCTGTAAAGACCAAGTCTCTACTATTAAACATGATAAACAAAACACCAATAGTGTGGCAGCAGAAATTTAAATCTTGACTTTATTCAAAATGTATAAAGAGTACATTACAAATTTTTCCCAAAAGGGGTACATCTTTATACAAGGAACTAGGATCTAGGTAGAGGAAGACTTAGAATAATACAACATTGTCTCCAAACAAAACAACTTATAACATAAAAGCAACTATGATCATGCAAGCTATATGTTCCTTTTTCTTCTTGTCCTATCCTTATCCTTACGTTCACCAAGCTTCCATGCGCACTCTGATCCTAGCCTGGATAGTTGGGGTCATCCAGCAAGAGAAAGATAAAAGGTATGTGTCAATAATAGGATAAAGACAAATATAAAGCTAAGCATTTCATAACAAAAGATTCCACTAAGGAATTTCAAGGAGAGTGAGGCAATTGAGTAAATAAGATTATAGAAAACTGCCACATTTCAATATCAACAAATATCACCTTTGCATGAATATAAATTATGACTCAACATCCTCTCAATGTAGGGTGAGGCACCTACCGGACCTGACCAATAGCAGGGGGACTAAAACCCCAGTGCCTAAAAAGTGGCAGGGGGACTAAAACCCCAGTGCCTAATATATAAAATGGCAGGGGGACAAAAACCCTAGTGCCCGACAGGGGGACTAAAACCCCAACGCCCTGTGGGTGGTTTGTACTCATGTACACTACATTGGCAATTGGCTAATAACTATATCATGCATAAACATTCACTTGGCAGTAGAGTGAAAAGTATAACAAGATAACAACATAACATTGGGAATAAAACCCAAGAAATAAAGGAGCCAACATAAGCAACAACAATATACAATGTTTCCAAGTATATCAAAAGGATGAGCCAACACTGGCCATGACAAGATTAAATATTTCACATAAGTGAGCCACAAATGCAATTGATTCATCCAAGAAGTAAAAGAGCCAAAAATGCATTTAGGAGAATAACAAGGCTAGCACAATAATGATTGTGGGGTTGGAAAAGACCCAACTGAGAGATTAGGATTGTTTGCACAATAAACATTCACATTCATCCATAGATATCATATATATGAATAGGGTCCACATAATAGGAGTCACAAACATTAACATAGGATTCACATACAAAATAGGGTTCACATACCTGTTTTAATTAATTTCCATAGAATTCACCAATCTGATTGCATCCAATTCCATATTTCCCTAGTTACAAACATTACACATGTATTAGGTTACTTAAAGGTACTTTAAGTGTAAAATGTCCATATTTATAAACCATGGATTAAAAATTTGGATTTTGGTTCTAGAAACCGGGACAAATGATTCCTAATATTTTTCTACTTGAGAAAACATATTTATTTACCAAAAATAGAGTTAAAACACTATTATTATCATTTTTTTATCACTTTATACATTTAAATTAGTGTTTGAATTAATTAGCAGGTTTGTAATGATAAAAAGCGTTCAAAGCTTAAAAATTCAGATTCTACATGTTTTTATCTTTCCAACGAGTATTTATTTATAATTTTATGACAACCGAGCGATTTACTATGAATTAAACAAAATTGACTAGTTAATTGCTAAATGGGTAAAAAAATCAAGGTTGAAGTTGACGGATCTGCCCTCGGCTAAAGAATCAGAGAGGAAGGGCGCGTGGGGGAAAAATGGAAATTTGTCCATCGTCTTCTTCCCCAGGCCGTGCCAAGCCTTGCGACGGGGTGCAACCTTGGCCCTTTGGGCATTTTTGCGATACTCAACGAAAACAGTCGTTCATGTACTCGAAACGAAGAGGATCGAACTACGAACTCACCTAACCGATCAATTTTGATGCACGAGCTGCCTAGAAACTGGGAGTAGTGCCATAAGGTTTGCTACAAAAACTCCACGTCGTCGGCCTCACGTGCTTCCTTGGACCAAATCGGTGGTTTGGGTGAGTTTCTAAGGGTCCGACGAAGGTGTGTAGGTGGTCTTTTATAGATGGAGGAGTCTGTGGAACCGAAATGGTGGTGGCCATGAGAGGCCTTGGCCGGCGCCGCTTGGCGTTTCGGATACACTATTCCTCACTTGACGAGCAAGGGCTCAAACAAACCGGAGGGTCTCTACGAATTCAAAGCCAAAGAAAGCACTCGATTTGGTGGAGAAACAGGGGAGAAAGAAGGCGAGAAGCCGAGCTGTTACACTACCCCTGACCAGCGACGGTTCAAAGGAGGAAGATGATGTGCGCGCCGTTGGATCTTGATCCAACGGTTGCTTCTGCGTGCGTCCAAAAACTCCTCACATGTGTTACATGTATTTAAATGAATATCATTTAAAACCATATGCTCACTTTATTAAAATCGTATAAAATGGATTTGAGGCATCAAACAAAGTCCAAAAGCCACCAAAATTTAACCACATGCTCATATTAAAGTCTAGAACAATCCTATGCAATTATATTCTCGTTTTACTCATAATGTGGCTCTTAATAAATATATTTCTCATTAAAGTGTATATTAATATATTAAAATGAATGAATTATATGAAAAGACTTCTTTTTATGAAACATGTGAGTAAATTTCGAGATATTAAACACATTAAGATGTCAATAATCATTTCTCAATTAAATAACATATTTTCATGAATTAAAATCATATTTTGAGGAGAGAGAAACAATTAAGGTTAATGTTCTCATACATTAACTTAAATACACATTATTACTAATATATTTATCCAAAAAGCTCCAAATAAATATTATCTACTTATATCCATCCTTAATGACCAAATTACATTATTAACCTTCACTTATCTCCTTAATTGGGTTATTTGTGCAAACACCCCTTCATTATCATAAATGAGGGAAAAAGATAATTTCAACCTCGAATTGTGCTCAAATTGCACAAGGAGTCCAAAAAGAATATAAAAGAAGGGAAATTTATGAAAAAGGTCCAAATGGACTTGAAGGCAAAGAAAAGCTCAAAAGTGGGTAAACTACAGGAAAGACCATGAGTTTCAGTATGTTACACTCTCTCTCTCTAGAGCTCACCCTACAACTAGCCTCACTACCAGAGGTCCTGTCTCCATGAAGATAGGTCAAGATCACAAACATACCCCTACATGGGTGATATCTATGTTCAAACTTATGTTTGCTCAAGGTTATCCATAGCTATCCTGGCAAGGGTTTCAACCTACTGCTCACACTACTGACATATTTTAGGTGCATACTATGCCATGCTCATATAAACTCATGGGGTTTCCATAGGTTCTTCCCTAACCTCATCAATGAAGGAGTTATCCTTCGTTCTAACATACACGACCCTTCCCAGGGTTGGGTCGCCAAAGTCACCAGGTCATCCAACCTCATATGGCTCACAACATCATGGGCATCCAAAAGCATGTCCACCCACACACCTGGTCTATCATGACATCTAACTCATCATGTCATCTCTCTAACCAACACTTAGGGTTAGGGTTAGCATCATCCAGAGGATGTGCCAGGTCTCCACTTATAATGGGGGTTTCTACCTCCATGACTAACTCTCCTCCTGATAAGAAGGTCTAGCCTCAAGTCTCTCCTAAGGGAATGACAACTTATGTCTACGACCTAAGCAAGTATCTATTCTTTAGTTTATGCTTAATCTATTAAGCTTATGTCCATGACATCTTATTTACATGCTTTTCATTAATTTGGTGGAGGATTCCTTAAACATTATCAACCTTACCCATACCTCAAGAGGGTGAGGAAAAGAGAGAAAACCCTAATCCTTATAATCCTTAACATCATTTGAGTTGAGAAGGGATGAACAAGATGAGAGTGTCCTAAAGGTATCTTATTTCAAGTCCAATCCTGAGATATTGGCCAGAAAATCACACTAATCTGGGAGTCCTCATATTACGAGTAACGATGCGGAGGAAAATCTTGCCAGCCCCCAGACGTGATCCTTTTCTAGACACCTCTATCTTCTGGAAATTCCTCTAATAACTCCCTTGGGTTCTATAGAGTTTGTAAAATTTAATAATTATTAAAGATTAGATGAGGAACCTATGCTCTGATACCAAATGTAACGACCTTGCCTCCCAGTAACCCCCATTTAAGGGATACCAAGAGGTCAGAGCCGTTATCCCAATTTTCCAGATCAAAGGTTTGACAAATAATCAATAACAATTGTCAAATTCTACCAAACAAAACTGAAAGGCTGAAATAAAATTTTCACTTTGCATACCTTTTTCAAAAATGTGATTATCTATTTCTATCTACATCTGGAGTCTATTCTAACTAATCCTCCTTTTTACTTTAATTCTCATTTAATTCCACATATGACACTTTAATGTTTGTCCTTTTCATTTGTACCTAAAATGCTGACAAAAAAAATGTCGGTCATCATAAATGAATTATGCTGGTATGTGGGGGAAACAATAATCGTGCAATTAACTGTAACAACATATTGTAGTCAATTATGATTTAACAAACAACTTTACATTTTCAGTATAACTGCTCAATCCCTACATACCCTAGCCTCTGTGTTGTCCCTGCAGTGGACCTGGATGTTACCTTCCTTATGGTAGATCCCCATTAAACCCCTCATGATCCTACCTAACGGGTGAACCAATTTATAGGGTTGAGTCACATGGCAGTACCCATAGGTATCCCACTCCTTAACTCATGGTGTGCTAAAGAGTCTCATGGCACTACACATGGGTAGCCCAATTTCTAACTCTTGATAACCTAATGGTCCCGCTTAACAAGTAGACCCTTTTCCAGGTTACCCTTTTCATCATTAGCAAAGCCACAAAGGAGGACCAGGATCTGAGCCAATCATGTATCTATACTTATGGTGATAATCATGGTCACCTTATAGTTGCATGAAATAAAATTCATCCAAGCAGTTATTTTCAGGCAACCGATCAAACATTCGACAATCACCGTGAAACTAAAGTGATTAACCATAAGCGTAACCACATACCTAACAAGATGATTTGAGACATAATTAATCCAACCAATGCAAGAAATCCAATAGGCAAGCAAGCATACAAAGAGATCCTAAAATGTGCATACAATTTCCTATTATTGATCATGCCATCAAGATCAATTAAACCTAGCTCGCTTCCTAGGGTTTCTAGTCCAGTTTTAGGGTTTCCATTACAATTACTCACAAACCCGAATTATCTCATCTATTCTTCATGAAAGATATTAAGGTTACCTTTTAACAACATATAACCCTAATTTTGATTTAAAGGCACAATTAAACATCAATTAAGTCCCTTATGCCTCTTTTACATTAAATCTACCATTTTTATCCTTTTTAAATCATTACAAGATCATTAGGCCCAATTATCATCTTTGGTTCCTTCCAGATTAAGAACTCATAGTTCATTATGGTCTAATTCACATATGAACTCTTTTTATCATTAATTCCACCTTTATCCATTTGAAAACCCTAATTACTACATTAAGGGTATTCATCCACAATTAGGAACTTTTATACTCGAAATAGTTAGAACTATCATATCTCAACTTTAATCATGAAATTGAACAATTAAAACCATTAAGAGTCACATTTACTAATATTAAGGTTTCAAGGCCCATTAAAGCATATTTATGCAGATGAAACTCTAATTTAAACTAATTACATGTAAAGTTCACCCTTTTTGTTCTCAATATACCTTTTTACAATTAACAGGTTAATATCAACTTTAATCATCCATTAAACCCTAATAAATACATCAATCATCCCAAAATAGGGTTTCTAAATCATTAAAGCATTAAAGTTGATAACTTCCATTAATTTTAGAATTGCAAGAGGAATTATCCTCTAAAATTATTTTCAATGAATTCCTCTTATTTTTATGAGAAAAATACATATATTATATGTACCAATCCGAGTTACCATTATTTAGATATGAATTTTGCATGAATTACATTTTTGGACCAATGGCAGGCCGCTACGTCGCCCTTTCCATGCAACGTTGTAGGTTTGGAAAACATAACGGAAAGACACATCTTCCCTCACTTAAACTGTCGGCTCCGCATAGAGCTGAGGGGTAGAACCGTCAACAACCTCCTGGTTCATCTTCTTCCTAACGAAGCCCGACCTGGCCACCGACAGCTACCTTCCCACGACCTGCCCCTCCTTCCTGGAGGCTCGGGGACCGCCGCAAGTTGGATCCCTAGCTCCGCTGCACCCTGGCACATGTGGGGCACCCCAGGTTGTGGCCAGGATGCCCGTTCTTGAGCAAAACCAATCCTCCATTGCTGCTGCGATTGCTGCAAACTTGCAGACCTATGACAGGAGTTGCACGAAGACAAGGGCATTGGGTTGGTAGCCGATCAGTCTTGGGTTGTCATGGAAGCTTCCCGCCTCCATCACGATGGCTCCACAACCCCTTATTTGTTCTAGGGTTGCTCTACCCTCTCGGTTAGGGTTTAAATGAAGAAGAAGATGGGAGAGAGAGAAGGATAAATGTGATTCTTAAACTCGAGCCAAAGGCTCTACCCCTTATATAGGGGAGGGTATCAACGCCCTAAGATGCTTGCCCGTTAAGAAACAAAGTCCTTTTCCAATAGGAATTTGATTCCTTCAATAAGAAGCAAGTTTCTCTGTCTCTTAAATATCTTTGGATATTCTTTATCCTTTGAATATTTAGGAATTCGAAAATCCTCTCTTATTCTCTTTATGTTTGCTTTTTAATCCATTGGCACAAAATTATGTTTTCTTTTAGTAGAAAATACCACCTTTTTAACAATACCACAAAATTCATTAATAATGTATCACATTATCCTCTTATTTTGCATTATTAGTATTTTCACTTTCTTTCTTCTCCATTGGGGCTCCTTGGACCCCAAGAAACTCTAAGATTTCATAATACTTTTTAGTGGATACTCATTATCCTTCTAGATGCATCTATATTCATTATTTCTCATTATCTTGTTTATTTCTTATTAAAATATCTCTTTTTGAGAATTTCTCTATATCTTTCTTTTTATTTTCGTCATCGACATTCCTTTTAACATTAGGAACCCTTTGGATGTGAAAATCCACCAAGGATAACTCAATTATACCTCTTTCCACTTATTTCCCACATTTATCATTATTTTCAATTTCTTTCTTAATAAAGAAATATTTAATTGATCTTTTGTTTTCTTGTTGAATTATCTTTGCAACTTTGGACTCCTTGGGACCCAAGGAACCCAAGAGGCACGAAATCCAACTTTGGATAACATTCTGTTGCCTTGTAGAGGTTTCTACATCTTTCCTTTCTCCATTTTCTTATTTACTCTTTTAATAATGGAGTTTCTTTTGTCTTTTCCTTATTATTGGGCCCAATAACCAATAAAGCCCACAAAACAACCATCAAGGCTATTGTAAACGAAATCCATTTATTCAAAACAAATTATATCATTATTTGTTCAAATATCTTTAATATGAGAAATTACGTTTCTCACCAAATGAACCCAAAAATTGGGGTTGTAACACAAACCCTATTTACATTTGAGAATTAAATTGACTATAAACCCATTTTCCATAATGAGACATTTTTTTAGCATTTCTCCTTGTTGATACCATTTTATAATCCATGAACTAAATTCTTTTGAATATGGAACTAGTTTTGGATGTTGGTTGTTACCTTTTACCCTCTTTATATTGTTGAATATATTGATTATGGAATCATTTCATCTTGCCACACTATCCGCATGCTTGTCATTATACTAGTAATCTAGAGTAGCAATACTTTTCTATAACCATGCAGTTTTTATATAACTTGTATATTTGGGTTTTACCCCCCCCCCCCCCCCCCCGCCCTTGGGGTATCATGGTTCCACTCCCCCTTATCCTTGGAGGACAAGGGTTTTACTCCCCCTTGCTCCCTGGCTCAATATACTATGGTGTCTTGGCCCTACAATAGATTCACTTAGTCTAACCAACATGCACATTTTTATTATTGTTGTGACTTATTTGGGCAACATATTTTAAATGATGAAATGATATTGCATCATTCAATTGTTATTTTGATTTGAACTATATACTCCTGAACTTACATAACTCATACATATCATCTTTTTTCATACAAGCACCCCTCTTTCTCTTTACATGCCTAATAATTCTAACATATGTATATTATGTACATACTAATTGATCTCTTTCTTGGTTTTTTATTCCAAACCAACCCAGATGTAGGTACCTTAGAGAACAATGACTCATGTAGTTTATTTACAAGAGTCTGGAGTTGAGGATAGCTTGGGATGTTGGTTTGCCCTCTACAACTAGTCTGATGTACAACTAAATGTAGCCTTTTTTATTTTGTAATGCCACCTTTAAGGTGAGGAACAATTGTATATGGAATATCTTGCAATTTGGAGAATATTTATGTTTCCTCTCCTTATTAATCATTTTGCTCAATTTTGCATACCACTAGAGAAATAAATATTTCCTTTCCTTCATACATAAAGTTATGTTTGGAATTAGTTAGTTTTATTCCTCTTACAATAAGGAGTTGATCCCCTCTCAAGTTCCACTCTTTACAATATGGTATTAGAGCGTAAGTAGTCAGTGAATTAACTATATCAAGTTATCAAATGTAGTTCCTTAAGTAGGTAGTTAAGTAATCCTATATAGGTTGTTGCTGTACCTATCCCCAAGTCATGGAATACCAACTAGGGTTTCAAACTCTAACTACTGTGGTTACCAATCTGATCAAGATTTTATTTCATGTAACCCTAACTATCACCATTCCTCTCTATGGTGAAGGAATGTTTTCCTATGTAGGAGTTGACTCTTTGAACTGATTAATTCTAATATCTTACGTCTGTTAGGGTTTTATATATGTCTAGTTACTATGGAGTTTTGGCTACCAAAAATATTCTTAAACAAGCTTAAACTGTAGTTCCCATCTTAAACCTTTTTCCTTGTTTTCTCTCAAGTCTTCTTTGACTACGCATCTTTGAGAAGCATGCACAAAGAATGAATGTTGAACCCTGACATAAGTTTTTAAATTATGGTTTAGCTATGTTCTTCCTAGGCAAACCTGCCTTTAACATTGTTCCTTCAATATAGTTCTCTAGAATCTCTCTGCCGAGAGGAATTGAAGCTACCTTACAAGATATTCAGTTTCTGCATACACTATGGCTTACTGAATAATGTTTTGTTAAGTTATGGTGACAAGTGATTGACTTGGTTATCTCATTGATTTTGGTGCCATTTTTCAGCTTCATATTGTAAGATTTTTATCGTAAAAAAATATTTTCATTATTATACTATATAAGGACAAAAATAATAAGTTTTTAGACTTTTGATGATTTCATGAACCAAGTCATCAATATGTGAAGTTTGAATTAGTAAGAAGCCCCTTAGTTAGATATCCTATTTGGTCAGGACTACCTGAGAAGCCTTGACCTCGTAGTAGGGAAATGAGTTAGATTTTCTGATATATGTGATTTAGTTGATATGTTCCATCTTACTCCTTTAATTGTGTAGTTATATGATTGGTTAATCCTTTGAAGTGGTTGATTCTTGTACCTTAGGGGAACAAATAGAATTTATACATATATTTGAATGCAAATAATGAATTCTTAAGGTCATATTATAACACTTGGAATTTTCTAAGTCTTATTTGAAAGTTTTGGTTTGAGAATGCAAATTCTCCACATGAAAGGAATTTCGTGTGTTTTACTATTTTCAATAATCTAATGATAATTATTGAGGAAATAAAGAGTGGAAAATTAAATAATAAAGGAATCTCTAATGTAATGGATAATTAAGAATTAAATAAGGAACTGTTTTAGAAATATCTAAAAAGACAAGTTGAAGGAAATTAATAAGTATAATCTGACCCTAACTTACACCCAAAGAAATAATATGTCAAATAAAGTTTTCTTTCTAAATTTAGGTAAGAAAAGGAGTTATTAGTTGCCTTAAGTAATTCAAATAAAGGAAATGCATCGAGAACAAGTTTTGTATGTGAAAGATATCAATAAATCCCACAAACTAGATACGAGTTGGGATAAGTATTAATGAGATTCTATGAAATAAAGACATTTTTCTTAAGGAATATATAAAAGAGAGAGATAAAGAACAATTCAAGATTGAAAGTCATATAGAGTTTCTTAGTGGCCCAATCATCTAATCACCCAATGTGTGATATGCTCTCCTTAATGGTTTTTGGTTTACCAATCAAGTATTATTTTTCAAAAAGGATTTGGTCAAATCCAAAATCCCATAATAAGAAAGTGGTAGTTGGTTTTTGGATTCCATTAGTGTTACCAGAAGGGGAAACATGCTTTCTCCCTTTTCTTGATTCTCCACCAAAGTTAACTTCTATAGTGAAGTTATGGTAACACAAGGAAGAGGAGACTTGGTAGGTTGTTTTTTCCTAGAATAGGGATTAATCCTAATGAAGGAGGGATCAACATGGGGTTTTCATGAGTGAGTATATACATACTCATGTACGGTTTCACCCTTATCCATGATTTTCCCTATACTTTACAGTGGTGAGATGAAGAATCCTCAAAGGAGGATGATGGTATCAACTAGAAAGATGTCATGAAGAGGCCTCATTGTTGTAGCCTGGTCTGACTAACAATTCTCATTGAAATCAGCAATAAGAGAATGCTCCCTTGTGGAGTTTACTTCTTTCTGTTGGCAAAGGTTAGTGGAAGAGAAGGTCCAAGTAGCCTGATCTTAGATGTTGGCCATGTCTCCATGATAGTAGTGAGGTGAGGCGTAATCAGGGTGATGAAGGAAGAGGACAAAACCCACATGTGATGCCATCATCTTCCTAAGGGCCCCGAGCTCCTTATTCTTCCTCACCCTCTACAACAACACAACACCCTGAGCTATACAAAAGAGGAGATCACCACATTTTCCATTCCCTAGGTTCATAAAAGAGTTTCTCTCCTAGATGCCGTGGTTGCACAAACCCTTAGGCACCCTACCGTAGGGCTGGTAGAAGCTCCCTGTCTTGGCATCATTGGTGTGCGGACAGGCGTATAGGAGTCGAGTGGGAGTCACACCCTTTGGGAGGAAGGGGATGCATTAGAGTCAAAAGAATATGACACCATTGAGCATACATTAAAAGAGAAATGGCTGTGAGGTCCTTTTCCTTAGTTCTTAGCCGACCGTGAAATTAAGTAAGCTCGCTGGCGTGTCATCCTCTAGTTCGCTTATTAATTGTTATTTTGTAATAATTTGTTGTAATTTATAGGATGGCTGGATCAAGTCGATTTATATATGGATTTTAATCAAAAGAATAAAAATAATACAGATAAAATGGATTCAATGCCTAATTCTCATCATAGTTCCAAAAATAGTGCTAATACTTGATCATGTGGTAATTAACACTAGAATTGGTAATCAAAGTATTGAATACATCAAATACCTTTCTCTTGTGTTATAATCTGATGTAGTTGACTATAATGAGATTTAAGATGATGATGTAAGGATGATGAATAATTAGGATTTCTAGGGCAATAATCAACAACCTATGCAATTAGAATTTCAAACATCAATGATGTGATTTGCTATGATCTTAATGCTTATAGTCTGATTGAAAAGTTCATAGTGGTTTAAGTGTAACAACCCCACCCCTCTCTAACCCCCAATTAAGGAATACAAAGAAGCTAGAGCCTCTATCACAAAATAGGATCATATGGTTTTGCAAATAATAAAAAATAATTAATAAATTCTACCACAACTAAGCTTAAAATTGGATAAACATTTTCTTTTCGCATACCTTGAAAAATATAGGATTTGAGGGACTTTACCCAGATAAGAAACTATCTATCTACAATCCTCGAATTCTTTATTGAGATTTATTCATTAAATATCACTTTAAAGGAATAACCACTTTGTGATAAACCTAAAATGACGACAAACAAAACGACAGTCAATATAATGAATTATATTGGTATGTAGGGGAACCAAAATCTTGCATCTATTTGTAACAACATAATGCAACCAAATTATTGCTTAACAGATCAATCTTTACGTATTAAACATAACTACTCAATCCCTACATATCCTTGCCTTTGTGTTGTCCCTACAGTGGACATGGATACTACCTCTCTCATATGGTAGATCTCAAATAGCCCGTATGATCCTACCTCACAGTTAGACCACGACCTAGGGCTGTGTAGTCGTATGGTCCTACCCAAGGGTAAACCAACACATCGACTCATGATAACCTGATGATCCTACCCCAAGGGTAGACCATGTACTTGGTCATCCATCTCATCATCATCAAAGCTACAAAGGAGGACTAGGATCTGAACCAGTCATGCATATATATTTATGGTGATAGCCATAATCACTTTATAGTTTCATGAAATAAATGTGAACCAAGAAGTTAATTCCATGTAACTGGTAAAACTTCAAAAATCTCCATGAAACTAGAGCAATTATCCATAAGCATAACCACATACTTGATTATGAGTCAAAATAAGCAAGATATCCAAATCCTACTTGATTTCCAATCAAGCAAGGTAAGCAACCAAATCAAGCAACCCTTGAACCTGAGAACATGTATAACACCTAGTTGTTACCATCACATCCTAAACAATTCTTTATTGACTTCAGACACATTTCTAAGGTTTCTAAATCTCATTATTATTCTTTAGGGCTTCTTAGAGCAATTTCTCAAACTTTATCCTTTTTAGGTGAACAAAACCCTAAAACAGTAACATATATACAAAACCCTAATTACTCAACTTATTCATATTAAAACCTCTTTATTATCAATTTGTCTTAGGATCAACCTAACTTAATCTCATACATAGGATCTCAAAATATAACTCATTGAAAGTCATTAACACCTAAATTAGAGTTTCTAAGCCCATTAATGCATTTTATTCATATGAAACCCTAAATTAGCCAATTAAGTACATGGATCATCCTTTTGGATTCAAAACATCCTTGTTTACTAAAAACATGTTAATATTCACATAAAATATCCATAGTACTTTGTTCAATCTTATTAACATCAAAATTACAATTTCTTATTCATAACAACATTAAAGGTGACAACTTTATACACTTTTAGGAATACAGGCAGATCTAGGCTTTAATACTATTTTTATTGAGTTCCATGCATTTCTCTGATCAATTTTCATATATAATACATCTTAATCTGAGTTACCAATCGTAAGCTATGAATTTTGCAAGTTAATTACCTTTCAGCCAATCGCTGGCTGCCACATGAGCCTCTTGATTTCTTTTTCTTTTCCATTTCCATGCGGACCCACTTCCGCAAATAGGACTTCAGCACATCAGTGGTACGCTCCACGTGAGCAGGGCACCAAGCCAGGTTGATTGTACAATTTTGCCCATGTGCCCTTGCCTTGGGGACACATGCTCCTATGGGCAATGAGGTAATTTGACCTCCTCTTTTCTTCAACCTCGTGAGCCATCTACTCCACGAAGTAGCCTCCAGCCTTGGTCAACTCTCGAGTTGACTTTGGGCATCCCATCTCCTCAATCGCTGGTGAAGCCTACCTCACCTTCACACAAACCCACTGAACCTCACGGTGGTCTCCGCTTGCTCCATGCTGGTCCTAAGTAGGGCAGTCAACTAGGGACTGGTTCTGACGAATAGCAGGGTAAAGCCTTGGAATGGGAGCAATCTTCTATGGGATATCGAAAGTAGAGGATGGGGGGGGTGCAGGGTCTAGTGGACCCTTACATTGGGTCTCTCGGTCTCACTGATTCCTCTACTCCCCCTTATATAGGTATGGGGTATATCCCATCACCCCAAGGTGTATGGATTCAACTATCAACTTTTTAGAACTCCTGGTGGATCACGGAGAGAGAGATTTTGAATGGATTCCACATTTTACTATTCCCCCTTTCCTAAATCAATATGAAGGTAGGAGACAATGGATCGCCATTGGATCCCAAATATGAGGGTTCAGATTGCACGTGTCAATCCAAAGGCTAGTATAAGGAATTCTAATATAAATGCATAATGTGACATTCAAAGATATCCTTCTCACTTTAGGAAATATTACAATAATCATATCTCCTAAACCGCTTATCCATTTGATCCCAAATTTTAGAGGCAAGTCCATAATGAGTTATCCTACTTATGTACCAAGTTTGTTACTTAAACTCAAAAGTATGAGAGACTTTTATATATAAGAAATTATCACTTATTAAGGCATATTTTCTCTCTCCTATTCTTTTATTATCCTTTATTTGGATTCCTTTTACCATTAGAAACCATGTGGACTCGAAATCTCATCCATGATGATCAGTCATATACCCTTCCACATATTTCTTATATTTTCATCATTATCTCAAATTTCCTTCTTAATAATGCATTATTTGATTTCTTCTTTTTCTTTTAAAAATATTGGACTCATTAACATATTACAATCCATGAAATAACATGTACAATGGAAATATTGCAAAGGAAATCAATTCAATACATACAAATCATACAATTTCCATGATCATACATTTATTGGAGAAATTGCATTTCAAACCATTCAAGCCTAAAAATTGGGGTTGTAACATCCTACTCCTCTTATAGGAATTTTTCCCTCAAAATTCCACCAAATATACAAATAATTTAGGATAAGACTTTTCCATGTCCATCACGAGCTTCCATGTGGCTTCATCCTCTCCATGGTTCTTCCAAAGAACCATTATCATCTTATATTCTTACATATGAATTCTTTCACCTTGGCATCCAGAATCCTCACAGGTGACTCAGGGTATGTCTGCCTCCCTTGAAGCTGAATAGGTTCAATTCTCAATACATGGCTTGGGTACATCACATAGTGCTCTAGATCGAACATGTGGAACACATCATACATCATATAATCTTGAGAGATAAGGCTAAACATAAGCAACTCCACTAATCGATCTCAAATGGACCCATGTATCGAGGACTCATCTTTCCTAAATATGACTTGAAGGGGTTGGATTTTCAAAATGCATGCTCACCCACACTGAATTGCATGTTAGTTTGCTTTGTATCAGCACACGATTCCTATCGATCTTGGGCTTTCTCATCCATTGCTCGATTAAAGTGACTTCATCTACATACACTGTGGTTTCTCTGACCTTCATAAGGTCCTCTCACTAACATCATCCTAGTGAAGCAGTGACCGACACGACCTCCCATAGAAAGCTTCATACATCCAAATACTGGCTTTGGTGGCTATTGTAACAAGCAAACTCTGCTAGGGGCAGGAACTGCTCCCATAAATCACCCCGAATGAGCACATATTCTCTCATCAGACCTTCTAAAAGTACAGATCATACTCTCTTGACTATCCATCAGTCAGGGGGTGATATGTTGCACTAAACTTCAATCTTGTATTGTGTTCTTCATGTACCTACTTCCACATCATGGAAGCAAACTTAAGGTCATACTTAAGAATATTTTAACTTTGATCACTATGTAGTTGAAATATCTCTCTCATATTTATATGTAGTTCAACCAGATCTATCACATTGGCAGTTCTCTCTTAGGCAAGGGAATGTGTTGACTTGGTAAGGTGATATACCATGACCCATATTGCATCATGACCTCTCCTAGTCCAGGGAAGTCCCACCACAATGTCCATGGTGATCTGCTCCCAATTCCCTCTCGAGGACTTCTCATTATCTATACCAATCCACTGAGTTAGTGGTATTCAGATTTCACCCTATGGTATGTATGGCAACTAGCCACATGCACCTCTATATCCTTCTTCATTCCAAGCCTTCAAGGTATCACTACACACCTCAACCATCTTGGTAGTACCAGGGTGTATGGTGTACTTAAAATCATGAGCTTCTTGCATGGCATGATTCCTCAAGGGTGACTTTTCAGAAACCCTAAAACACTATAGTTGTGGGTCTCACCACCTTATTTTTTTGAGAGGTGTATCTGAGGTTCTTATAACAATACCTTTATCTCATCAAGCTCTGGGTTGGCTAACTGGGTAACCACTAACTTGACCAACATGTCTAGTTGTTTCCGGATGTTTTCCACACAAGTCTCATCTCCTAACAATGATAGGGTTCACCTAGCAACCTCTTCCAGCCTCTCTACTGGCTAAACAAGACAATTGTATACCTGAGCTATGTCTTGGCTAAGAGTATTTTCCAACATATTAGTTCCCTTATGTGCTAGGTGATGGTGAAAATATAAACCTTCATATATTCCACTCATTATCCTTGTCTCAGGTTTAGGTCTATCTACGTCAAGAGAACTTCGAGTTGTTACTCCCTTCATCTCAGTTATCAAATTCAAACTGGTAACTCAAAGATTCCAAACTACTCTAGATAAGTATGTTCTAATATTACCCTTGTTCTTCTTATGCTCTAAAATCACCTATCCAATATATTCTCCAAAGGGTGTTGTACTTCCTCTATCCTCCTCATCATAGAAGGGTTTCAACTCATATCACCTCTATCTTTAGTATATGGCATGCGTTTTGTCTTGTCTCTCACACCCATAACAAGATGAAATAAGCATTTGGCTACAGTCCAAATACAGAGTTCATCCCATTCCAAGAGTAGAGATAATGCATCGCACATTGCCATCTCTCTTTCCAATCTAAGTTGAAACATACTTCACATGACTCCTAACCATGAACACGTCCTTTAAGGGTCTACACCCATGGTAAGACTTTTCCTATCACCTCTAGATCTCAACATCTCTCTTATGTACAATCCTTAGTCATTATCTCAAGGTCTCTAGGGTGCTGGTACTTTTGGGGTGATCTAACCCTTATGCATCTAGGGAGTGCCTCTCACATTTACTCCTTAGGCCCCATGACTCATGAAGGTGGCCAACCTCATAACCCATGGGCCTCGGGAAAAGGTAGTTGTTACCTCCCAACCATATGGTATTGTGCATTCATGGAATAGAAAACTACTACTCCCATCAGTGTTATCCCTACTTGACCTTAGTGTTGACTTAGGATTCTACTATAGCTTGTGGTTTTTGTGTTGATACTCAAGCACATCTCATACGTGAATCCTCACCCGAATCTCCATCCTCTCTCTGGGCATTCATGGTTATCTTTGCATCCCTCATAGGAATCATGACGACCTACCTAACTCAGTATGGCCCCATACACGCTACCTCCATGGCAACATATACTCATGCCCCTGAGAGGTGGTCACACATGGGTCTATAGATTCATGCTCATACTATCTGTTCTTACACTTAGCTCATCAAGCTCTTATAAGTGACATCTTTAGGTTACCTCAAACCTAAACAAAAGTTGGTGCTCACCTTACATAAAGGGTCCTTTCCTAGGATGGGAGAAAGCTATCTCTTGATAGTAATAAAGGTCACAAACATTCTTACCTCCAAAGTTTACATCATCATGTATATTCTTAGCCCTAATCATGCTACTTATGCACTAGAAAGAAGACAACCTACTAAGGCATGCTAAGTTCCTTGGTATGTCATACTTGTTCCTTATTCCTTGAAGTTGGACCAATATCATACATGCATATGTCGCCAACAAACATATATCTCATCTCAAATGGGGTTTCTATATAATACATGGGAAGGGGTGCCAAGATTGATTCCTATGAACTCCATTGGCCTCGTGAGCATCATGTGCACTAGGTACTACTACTGCCCCTCTTTGGTCCGAGAACCCCAAGTTGACCTCTTATGCATCAACTGTCTAACTACATGCTCTGCTGTCCAACATGAACCTATACAAGATAGGGCATAAACTTCTAAACACTCTTCCATGTGAACAACCCTTTTATCCCTACACAAGGATGACCAATTGGGTGTGAGGCCTCACAACTTATTACAATACATCTTCAGGGTCTATGGAACTCTCCTTCCTACACCTAAAAGGTAGGCACTCGTATCCTCCATATGTCAGTTCAAGAAGCATGTTTCTCTCTTCTAGGGATTGGTTTCTCTAAAGGCATCCAATGTACGATAAGTCTCCAAGGGTTGTGCATGAGGCAACCACATATATCCACTCATGGTCATCTATTCCAGGCCACATCATACCAAACTTCTCATGATTCCTCATGTCTCAGAGTCTAGGCTTCCAACCTTCTTCCTCAGGGTCTCACCCTCTCTCTAGATCTAACCCTATAATTGGTCCTACCACTGGAGATTCTCCACCCGAAGATGAGTCAAACTATTAAGGATACACATCTATCCCTACTTGGGTGAAACATACTATCAAGACATATGTCTGACCAAGATCATTCAAAGCTCTGCATGCTCATCTCATAAACTATTAGGCAAAACCCTTTTGGCCTAGGTCTCAACCTGCTGCCAGCATTGCTGCCACTCTCTTCTATGTAGGTACATACCTCTTTTCAGTTCATATATGCCCATTAGGGTTCCTGTACTATCACCATCAGCCTTCTCAATGAGAGAGCTATCCCTCACCCTTAATCGACATGACCCATCCAAGGTCAGGTCACTAAAAGTCACTAGGGGTCATGCAAGCACATAAGTCTATGTTTCTCATGTCTAATCCAAGCATTCACGTAAGGAATGTATGGCTAACCCACTTACTTGAAGGCATAGAAGACTAAGGTATCCAACTCATCTTGTCATCTCTTATCTAACTACTACTTAGGGTTTGGGTTGAGCATCATCCTTGGAGGATGCATTAAGTCTCTTCCTAGAGGTATTCTTCCTCCAAGGCAAACTCTCTCCTCATCTTCTTACAAGATGGTCTAACCTCATCGTTCTCCTAAAAGGTCACAAAGGGCACAAAAACATAGGCCATGCAACCTAAGCATGTAATTAAACTGAGTCTGAGTTTCTAATTATCAAAAATTATGTCCATGATATCGTTCTTACATGCTTTTTATTATTTGAAGGAGGATTCCTTAATCCTTATCATTCTTAACCTTAACTAAGGAGGGTGGTGGAGAGAGAGAAACCCTAATCTCTTAAAGGTATTCAATGATCGAGGTAGAGAAGGGACGAAGACAGACAAGAGAAGACCTAGAGGTATCTTGTTTTGAGTCAAATCCTCCGATTTTGTCCAAACAGTCACACAAAATCTGGGAATCCTAATAGACCAACTAGCAGGTGGAGGAAAATCTTGCCATCCCCCATCGGCCGAATTCCATTGCTGGGTACCTTGAGTGGATACAGGACCGGTATGGGAGTAATACCATGGCTGCTTTTGCTAGAATGGGACTTGCTGCCATTGTGTTCTTTGTGTGGCAGGAGAGGAACTCAAGGAGGCATGGGGGCCCCGAAAGAGACAAGTTCACCATGTTCGACATTGTGTCTGATATGCTTAACATGACTTGTAGGGTTAAACCTAAAATTTGTAAAGGTTTAGACCCGATCACTTGTATGCATTGGGGTTTTTGTAGTTAACACACCCCTGTACAATATAGGTTTACCCTATACGGTTTTTAGAGGAAAATATTTTACCTTATCCAAAAAAATAATCCTCGAATAACTCCCTTGAGTTCTAAAGAGTTTCTAAATTTAATAAATATTAGAGATTAAATGGAAAACCATGCTCATATACCAAATGTAATGACCCCTCCCCTTGGTGACCTCCAGTTAAGGAATACTAAGAAGCTAGAGCCATTATCCCAAAACATGATCATATGGTTTTGCAAATAATAAAAAATAATAAATAAATTCTACCACAACTAAGCTTAAAATAGGTTAAAATTTTTCTTTTGACATACCTTGAAAAATATAGGATTTCCACAACTTTACATAGATAAGAAACTATCTATCTACAATCCTCCAATTCTTTGTTGAGCTTTATCCATTCAATATCACTTTAAAGGAATATCCACTGTAACGACACCGCCTCCCGATAACGCCTAATTAAGGGAGACCAAGAGGTCAGAGCCATTATCCCAATTAACAGGATCAAAGGTTCGACAAATAATCAATAACAATTATTAAATTCTACTAACTAAACTGAAAGGCTGTAATAAAATAAAACTTTGCATACCTTTTTCAAAACATGGATATCTACCGCTATCCACATCTGGAGTTTATCTAACTAATCCTCCTTCGTACTTTAATTCTTATTTAATTCCACATATGCCACTTTACTATTTGATCTTTTCCATCTTGCACCTAAAACGCCGACAAACAAAACGTCAGTCAGCATATCGAAATATGTCAGTATGTTGGGACAACCAAAATTTTGCAAATATGGCTAACAATCTAAATATCAAAACCAAGTTAATTAACAAGCCAATTCACACTTTCAATGTGGCTTTGGATTTCCACACAAATGGGTCAAATGGATACATGCTTGCATATCCACAAACCACTTTTCAACTGTCATAAATGGTGTTCCATTTGGTTATTTTCATAATTCAAATGGACTCAGACAAGGCGACCTCCTCTCCCCTTACCTATTTATTATCATCACAACCATCCTCTCTCGTATGATACAACTTGGAAAAATCAGTGGCCTCATTAACTCACCAGAGGAATGCAAAGGTAACATTATACAATTTTCCGATGATACCATAATCCTCTCCTCCCCAGAGGATGCCTCTTTACTCAATATCTTCATAATCCTAGGCATTTTCTCCTACATTTCGGGGCTTAAACTAAATCTCCAAAAATCATCCATCTTTGGGGTTCATCTTGAACAATCTATCTTGGAAAGGTACATAGATCTCCGTAGATGTAAGATTGATGACTTCCCCATTCAATACATAGGACTCCCAATTACCCCCCACAACATCACAAATACTATCCGGTCTCCCATCCCAGTGAAAATAAATAAAAAACTCTCTGATTGGACAAACAACTTTCTAAATCTCTCGGTAAGGCTTACTCTTGTTAACAGTGTCATCACTCCTATCACCACACACTACCTGAGTTGTATACCCCTTCTATCCAAATCTAAAACACTCCTTGACAAAGTAAGAAGGAAATTCCTTTGGAATAACTATCACCCATCCACAAATTCCAGAAAGCACTACCATCTTGTAAATTGGAAAACTATTGCTGCCCCTTTTGACCAAGGTGGATGGGGTATACTAAACATTGAAACCCATGCCTTCTGCCTCATAATGAAAATTATCAACAGTTTGGTTAAAAATAAGACAAAAATATGGTCGAGCCTTATCAACTACAAATACTATCAAAAATCCCCTCCCTGGCATAAAGTTCCAAAAAAATCATCCTCAACCCTTTGGAAATACATAAACAAAAACATCCAAATTATAACCCAACTCATCAACACTCCCACCTAAAAATCTCCTTCTAAAACGATCCCTAGTTTGAAAAACATTCTGTTCTAAACCTGCACACAAATTGGACCATCACAAACAATATCCTCAAGATCAACATTGTCAAGGCCCTCCGCCTTCTAACCAGCAACATAACAAACTCTCTCAAAAGATGCATTCTCATGCACCTCAAACCTGACGACCTCTGTGCCTTAAAGTAGACACTTGAACACAATTCATCAAACAATATCACTTGGCAATGGGTAAACTCCTACTCTGTTAAGAAAGCTTACACTCACCTATCTTTCAGAGGTTTTTCCCCACATACCACAAAAATATGGAAACAAAAATGGTAACAAAAACATAAAACCTTTATTTGGCTGCTCCTACACAACAAGCTGCTTACTGGAGAAAACCTTTGCAGGAAGGGCTTCATTGGTCCTTCCATATGCCCTCTATGCAAATCGAACACTGATTCGGTAGAACACATCTTCTTCAAGTGTAACATCTCACTAAACATCATCTCACACTTCACACGGAATTACTAGTTAGAACTCCAATCAGCTACCTTTCCTCTTCAGATTACACCAAACAGACACTACAACTCCTTCAGGGGAAACGATATCTTCATCATCATCACCTGGAACCTTTGGCTTGAGAGAAACAACATAATCTTCCACAACACTCCAAAAACAAGGAAAAATATTATCTGACAAATAGATGCAGACCTTCACTTACTCTCAATATACAGGTAAACAGATACTTGATGGGAAGGAGGACTCCGAAGAAGGTGAATCTGAAGCCCGTTTCCTCTGCGACCTGAAGGCCATGGGGGACGATGAAACGGGAGTCAGTTTGCTGCAACAACATTAGTGACACTATTCTGACATGTATCTGCACTTTTCGCAGAAAATTTATGGATTAATGCTACTTGAGGCTTGTTAAGGGGTGCCTCCCCCTAAACCATTTAAACATCACTCTTTTTTCTTCACCTAACACAACATTTTCTTTCGTATTCACATCTTGTATGACTCGCCAAAGCAGGTGTTTGAAGCTTTGATTTTTAAATATATGCTATGACCTTTACCATAAAAAAACACTTTCAATGTGACATTATCCACCACTTTTGCCCTAACCCTGGCATACCCCCTTCCGGGTTTCTCTTTTGCCATTGACTTAAGGCCACCTTCTCATTCCCGAGCTTGGTGCCCTTTAGTCATGCAATATCATAGGCTACCTTCTCCATCCCGAGCTTGGTGCCTGGGGTCATCACTCATGGTGCCCATAGGTCTTCCCTCCTGGGATTGACCTTTTTCATCATCCATTAGGGTGGCATGTAGGTGTGAGAATACACACTTCTATTATTATTGTGATAATCATAGTGACTTTATGATTTGCGAGTATGAACATCCAAACTGTTAAGTTGCATTCGATGCGATGAATCATCTGGGAAACTGTTCGAGAAACTAATGTGATTAACCATAATTAACCACATACCTGTCAGGCTGATTTGAGACAGAATAATCCAATCAATCAAGAAATCCAATTAGGCAAGCAAGCACATAATGAGATCGTATGCATACAATTTCCTATTATTGATCATGCCATCAATATCTATTGAACCTAGCTCTCTTCCTAGGGTTTCTAGTCCACTTTTAGGGTTTCCATTGCAATTAGGATTTCTCTTCATTTATTCTATTTTAAACCCTAATTTTATACAATTATTCACAAACCTTAATTATCTCATCTATTCTTCACAAAAGATATTAAGGTTATCCTTTAACAACATTTGACCTTAATTTCGGATTAAAGGCACAATTAGTCATCAAATAAGTCCATTAAGCCTCTTTTACATCAGAGCTACCATTTTTATCCTTTTAATACATGACAAGATCAGTATGCTCATTTATCATCAATTCATAGTTCATTATGGTCTAATTCATATATGAACTCTATTTGTCATTAATTCTACCTTTATCCATTAGAAAACCCTAATTTCCATATTAAGGGTATTTATCCACAATTAGGAACTCTTATACCCGAAATAGCTTAAGAACATCATATCTCAACTTTATTCATGAATTTGAACAATTAAAGCTATTAAGAGTCACAATTACCATCATTAGGGTTTCAAGGCCCATTAAAGCTCATTCATGTACATGGAACTTTAAATTAATCCAATTACATGCAAATTTCATCCTTTTTGTTCTTAATGTGCCTTTTTATAATTAGCAAGCTAATATCAACTCTGATCATTCATATAACTCTTCGCTAATCATTATTCAACAAAGATTAGGGTTTTTCATTAGTTAAACTATTAAAGATAGCATTTTTACATACTTTTTTAATTTCAAGTAGAAAAAGGCTTCAACTATATTTTTATTGCATTCCTCATGTTTTCGTGATAAATTTTCATGTATTAAGTTCCTTCATCTGACCTTCCTACTAATTACTACGCGTTTTGCAAGAAAAAGCATTTTCTGGATTTTCTAGTTAGAGAGGCGAATTACCTGAGTTTTTCAGAAATTGACATCTGTCGGATCGCGGGTCCCCATAGACTGCACATGATCGCATGACTCACAAAACTTGCACCCACTAATCGACTTATTGAAGTCATGAAGAATACATGGCCGTTGATCCTCTCCTTTGGTCCACGGTGGACTCGGATCGAAGGGCAGCTGTACTTCATCCTCGCCCTGATCCAGCAAAGGCTCCGTGATAGTTCCACGATGAGGGGCTCACTAGAGTAAGATGATCTCGGTAGGATAGGGAATGAAAGAGGAAGGGAAGATGTCGTTTGGGCTCATGAGGGTGAGAGGAGTTGAGAGGGGGTAGTATTTATAGGATTGGGGGTCAAATTCTAGGGTTCCCAACCCTTAGCCGTCACTATCATTTTAAGTGATTTAGGCGTATCTTCTAGATGCCTCCAAAGCACGAAGAATCAGGGTATAAATGGTTTGAAATCCTCCCTCGAACACAACCCTTCCCTTACCTTGTTTGCACATGCACATATTCGTGAGAAAAATCGAGGGAAAGGTCCCCCCCGTTTCATGGCCCTTTCCTTTTCTGACTCGAGGAAGGAGACACACAACAAGCGTCAGATCTGGATCCGATGGCTGGCGCCATCTCCTATTATTTTTTTTTAAATCAGAGAAGTGTGACATTTATTACAATCACAACACTTTATGGAAATTTTTAAAATCCATAACTCCTAAATCGAGTGTCCAATTAATCCCAAATTTTGAGGGAAACTCAATAATGACTTTATCTACCTCGCAGAAAAATTTGCGCTCATTATCTAAAATAAAACGTGCCTTTTATTTAGGTCAAAGATAACACTTAATTATATATATTTCTCACCTATTTTCTCTTTCCCTTGCTATTAAATTATTATTCTAAGTTCTTTGAACCTCAAGGAACCTTAATGGCTAGAAATCCCATCTTGGGGATATACCTTAGCCTTTTACTTACCTTTTATCCATTATTTCTCATTATCTTATTTATTTCTTATCGAAATATCTCTTTTTGAGGATTTCTCTTTATCTCTCTTTTTATTTTCCTTATTGGAATTCATTTTAACATTAGAAACCTTATGGATACGAAACTCCACCAAAGATAACTCAATTATACCTCTTTCCACTTATTTTCCACATTTTAAAATTGTTCTCAATTTCTTTCTTAATAAAGAAATATATAATTGATCTTTTCTTTTCTAGTTGTGTTATCTTTGCAAATTTGGACTCCTTAGGACCCAAGGAACCCAATAGGCACGAAATCCACCTTTGGATTAGATACTTTTGCCTTCTAGAGGTTTCTACATCTTTCTTTTCTCCATTTCTTATTAATAATGGAGTTTTCTTTGTCTTTTCCTTATTATTGGGCCCAATAGCCAATAAAGCCCACAGAACAACCCACACGGCTATTGTAAACGAAATCCATTTATTCAAAACAAATTATATCATTATTTGTTCAAATATATTTAATAGGAGAAATTACTTTTCTCACCAAAAGAATCCAAAAATTGGGGTGTAACATCCACTTTCTAATAAACCTAAAACACTAACAAATAAAATGGTGGTCAGTATAATGAATTGTACCGGTATGTGGGGGAACAAAAGTCATGCATCTATTTCTTACAACATAATGCACCAAATTATTGCTTAACAGATCAAACTTTATGTATTAAACATAACTACTCAGTCCCTACATATCTTTTCCTCTTCATTGTCCCTACAGTGGACATGGATACTACCTCTCTCATATGGTAGATCTCAAATAGCCCCTATGATCCTACATCACAGGTAGACCACAACCTTGGGCCATGTAGTCGTATCGTCCTACCGAAGGGTAGACCAGCACATCGAATCATGATAACCTAATGATCCTACCCCAAGGGTAGACCCTGGACTTGGTCATCCATCTCATGATCATCAAAGCTACATAGGAGGGCTAGGATCTGAGCCAATCACACACATATATTTATGGGTATAGCCTTAGTCACTTTATAGTTTCATGAAATAAATGTCAACAAAGTATTTAATTTCAAGCAACCGATAAAAATTTAGAAATAGCTATGAAACTAGATCGATTAGGCATAAGCATAACCACATCCCTAATTATGAGTCAAAAGAAGCAAGATATCCCAATCCAACTAGATGTCCAATCAAGCAAGGTAAGCAACCAAATCAAGCAACCCTTGATCCCAAAAACATGTATAATGCCTAGTTGTTACCATCACATCCCGAACAATTCTTTATTGACTTGGGACACCTTTCTAAGGTTTCTAAGTCTCATTAGGATTCATTAGGGCTTCTTAGATCAATTTCTCAAACTTTATCCTTTTTAGGTCAACAAAACCCTAAAATAGCAACATATATAAAAAACCCTAATTAATCAACTTATTCATATTAAAACCTCTTTATTATCAACTTGGATTAGGATCAACCTAACTTAATATCATACATATGATTTCAAATTATAACTCATTAAAAGTCATTAACACCTAAATTAGGGTTTCTAAGCCCATTAATGCACTTTATTCATATGAAACCAAAAATTAGCCAATTAAGTACACGGATCATTCTTTTGGATTCAAAACATCCTCTTTTATTAACAACATGTTAATATTTACATAAAACATCCATAGTAATTTACTCAATCTTATTAACATCAAAATTAGGGTTTCTGATTCATAAAAACATTAAAGGTGACAACCTTATACATTTTTCGAATTGAAAGTAGATCTAAGATTTAATATTATTTTTATTGAGTTCCTTACATTTTTCTTATCAATTTTTGTCTGTAATACATTTTAATCCAAGCTACCAATCGTAAGCTATGAATTTCACAAGTTAATTGCCTTTTAGCCAATCGCTGGTTGCAACATTAGCCTTTTGTTTTGTTTTCCTTTTCCACGCAGACCGACTTCCACGAATAGGACTTCACCAAATCAGTGGCACACTCTACGCAAGCAGGGCACCAAGCCATGCCAGTTGTAGGTTTTTTTCCCTGTGCCTTTGCGTTTGGGCCACACGCGCCTAGGGACTAGGAGGTAATTTTTCCTCCTCTTTTCTTCAACCTCGTGAGCCATCTGCCCTGTGAAGTAGCCTCCAACCACAGTCAACTCTCGAGTGGACTCTGGGCATCCCACTTCCTCAGTTATTGGTGAAGGCCACCTCACTTTCACACAGACCCACCGAACCTCGCGGTAGCCTCCGCTTGCTCCATGTTGGTCTCGAGCATGGTATTCGACTAGGGACTGGTTCTGGTGAACATCAGGGTAAAGCCTTGGAATGGGAGCAATCTTTTGTGGGAGATCAGAAGCAAAGGGGTGAGCACAACATCTAGCGGATTCTTACATTGTGGCTCTCGGTCTCACTGAGCCCTCTACTCCCCCTTATTTAGGTATGGGTAGGGCCTGTCGCACCATGGAGTCTGGCTCTACAGACCATTGGGAAAACTCCTAACTACACACAAAATAGGAGCATTGAAGGGATCATCAGATCTAGTTTTCTTTCCTAAATTCAACTATGAATTTTTTAGAACTCCTAGTGGATCAGGGAGAGATAGATATTTAATCAATTCCACATTTTACTATTCCCCCTTTCCTAAATCAAGCTGAAGGTAGGAGACAACGGATCGCTGTTGGATCCCCAATTTGAGGGTCCATACTGCATGCATAAATACAAAGGCTAGTACAAGGAATTTTAATATCAATGCAAATCGTGACATTAAAAGATATCCTTCTCACTTTAGGAATATAATAAAAATCGTATCTTGTAAACTGCTTATCCGTTTGATCCCAAATTTTAGAGGGAAGTCCATAATGAGATATCATACTTGTGTTTTGGGACTCAAACTTGAAACTATGGGAGACTTTTCTGTATAAACAATTTCCCAGTTATTAAGGCATATTTTAATCATATTTTCTCTCTGCTATTCTTTTATTTTACTTTATAAGGATTCCTTTTACCATTAGAAACCATGTGGACTCAAAATATCATCCATGATGATCAAGCATACACCTTTCCACATATTTCTTATATTTTCATCAATATTTCAAATTTTCTTCTTAATAATGCATTATTTGATTTCTTCTTTTTCTTTTAATCATATTGGACTCATTAACATATTATGATCCATGAAATCACATGCACAAAGGAAGCATTGCAAAGAAAATCCATTCAATACACATAAATCATATAATTTCCATGATCATACATTTATTGGAGAAACTGCATTTCAAACCATTCAAGCCCAAAAATTAGGGTTTTCAAATTAAGTATGTTTAATTTAATGATAATCTAAGTCTTTAATGCATTTTGTATAATAATGGGTTGATATACTCTATCATAATGATCATAAGTTGCATAATCTACCATTATTTCTTAAAATGGTCTCAAAAGCATAACTTGATTATTTTTGTGTTACACCTAATATCAAATATGGATTAATAATTTAAAATATGATGCAACAGAATTAAGGCTTGATACCCTTATTCCTTATCCGAACCCAAGACAACCCTAAAACCCAGATTTGGGACTATGTAGGGTTTAATTTGAATAATGTGATGGTGACACCTTAGGATCTACATACATGCATATTAAATGTTGAACTGCTTGGATTCATATTTGCTTGCTTGATTGATGACATGCTGGAAGTGTGATCAAATAATCTACATGGTTCTACATTAAACTATGTGGTTATGTCTATGAATACTCACCATATCTCCTTTCTACTTTTTCAAAGTTTCCTAAATTGATTGCAATCAAACTACTTGATTGTTTATTTACTTCACGCAATGAATCATTTCACTATGAGTACCATCTTATATAAATATAACTTGCTCAAACCTAAATAGTTATCTCTAGTGAGTTAAAGAACATGGGGTGAAAGAAGTTGTTATGGGAGTAATTTCTGATCGAGCCCTAAAAGGAAAATCACCACATGCCAAGCTCAGAAAGGTCGACCTATGTATAAAACCAAGCCCATGTGAGGGAAGGTTATGAAAGACTACTACATGGACCAAACCCCAAAGTTTGGTTGTAGCGACCCCACTTTTCAGAATCCCCCAATTAAGGAAGGACCAACAAGTTGAGAGCCATTACCTAAAATTCCCAAGGATCCATATTTAACAAAATAACAAATAATAGTAAATAATTTCCATTAATTGAAATATTGTTTACAAGAAGCTACTCAAAAGATTTACATGAATTTCTTACATAAGAATTTTCCATATGAGAGGAAGTATCTATCTACTCCTCCTTACAAGTTACCTTCAATGTCTTTAGGTAATTTCATTTGTCCATCATACCTTGATCTCTTCATATTTAGTATGTACCTAAAACAAAAGCGGTTTAATATATTGATATACTATGTATGTGGGGTCCATGCAAAAGTGAGCAAGCATTATAACAACATATAATCAATCAATTACTTGAAACTAAGAACAAGAAGTTCTTCACATATTCTCATCTTTATGTGATACTCATAGTAGAATTATAATTGAACAAATCTTATATAACCATCCAATAGTTTAATTGTTCAATCCTTGAGAAAACATTGGCAAACACTGACAAACTATATTGTAGGTAGTCATAATCGTAACCACATGCCTCAATGGTGATCCATGCATATTATAAAGTCATACTTTAAGCACATTTAAGCAATACACTCAACAAAGATGAATCCAAGAAATAAACATTAAATTTGGATGTATGTAAATCATAAAGTTTCACCATCAAATTATACTATTTAAACCCTACTTGGGTCCTAATCTAGGGTTTTAGGGTTTGGATGAGGAATAAGGGTACAAACCCTAATTCCATCACATATTACACATTAGGTGAAACCCTAATTACCATGTACACATATCCTTTCATTATGACCACTTAGATTCATTTATTTCATTAACCACATAGCAAGTTATGACTTTTAACCCTAATCCATCACATGCATGATTATTCACTTAAAAAATCCAAATATTATCTTATATTCATAATCATGTTATATCACCATTATATCCCACCTTTTTCGTTCACATCTCAAAGAAATATATAACATGACTAACAACCTATTCATTACAAACTAGGGTTTATGTGCATTAATCACCACTTTACCACATGGTTTGCACTACTTTTATATTGGGATTAGACTTAGGTCCTAATAATATTTTATTCAAATTCCTCTTTTTTGTGATCAATATTTATGTATAAGTTGTCTCAAACTGAGTTACCAAATATTTTCTTCATTTTTTGCAAATAAATCAATATTGGACCAATCCTAAGCTAACTTGTTAGCAAAACTAATTTATTTAAAATACAACACAGTCAACCCTTTAAGTGAAGGGGAAAGACATGCATACCCTTATTATCCACGTACACTTGCTGGAGCATCCCAATCTATTGACAACATATCTTCTTTATCCTCATGAGATCATTGTTTCCCAGCCTTAGCGGGCCAGCCACGGTGCTACCCCCTTGCCCCCTAACCGACCTAAACCATGTGTCCAAAAAGGAGCGTATCTAGAGTAGTGAGACTCCTAAATTTGTAACCCTCCACTCATCCCCCCACAACTATTAAATGGGGTTCAATGTAGTAAATCAAGGTAGATCTACAGAGACAAGGAGTGGTAAGTGCTAAGAACATAGAACCTTGGCTCAGTTACACCAATCAAAGATGTAGATTAAGCATGGTGTTCCTTAGGGTATGTGGTTACTCCAACCAATCAAACAAATTAAAACAAGTAAAATAAAGCAAGGAGTAAAATAATAAGACAAATGTAAACAAGTAGTTATATAACAAAAATGGAAGGAACTTGGATTGAGTTTCACCATCTAAGGTCTCTCACCAACATGCAATACTCACACCCATTGTATACCCTTAGAATGATTACAAGGAATCATCATATATGTATATTCCCTCCTCTATTGAGCTTAGGATATATCTAGATTATAAGGTTGTCTCTCTCTTAAGATGACAAACAAACAATCACAAATATAACCTAATGACCATTAGTGTAATAACTTCAACTTTTCTCTCTCTTCATGTATGTGCTTTAGAGTTCACCTTTTCACTAATTTGTCACTCTAGCCTTCAATTTCATGATTCAAGTTATCTTGATGTCCTTTGAGGTTATCTTGTGTTCACATGACAAGTAGTGACATTTGATTTGATGTAAAACCAAGGTTTCACCCTATTTATACACCATCCTCTCTCACCCCCTTTTCATATAATCTATGTGTCTTTTCTTTCCCTCAATGCACTTTGAATGTATAGAGGAAACTTTTGGTCATGAAAAAGGGATTAAGTGGAACTCCCATGTTTCCAATGCACCAAATTTCTCTCAATTGTATTTTGCCTTCTTGTAATATTATTTTAGCTCAATTAAATCAAATTTGACCCTTGATGGGCTAATTTGGGCATGTTTGCACGATCCATTTCTTCCCTACTCCCCTTTCAATTGGCTATCTAACTGCTAGCACCTCATCCAGTAGAAAGCCATCATTTCATGAGTTGTGAATTACATCCATTGGAAAGTCTAGTCATGGATCCAAAACCTCATCTAACGGTCGTCCCAATCTCCCCTATCTCCGTACATCTTTCTCGAGGATAGGGCAGTGACCTCACTTAACCCCCTCCTTTTTGCTACCCTATTTCATTCCCGACTGATTTCCCAAATTTGGCTCTTTTACTTTTTTCCCTTGGGTTACCCTCTTCTTTCTAGGATTTTGTGAACCCTAGCCCCAAGGATCTCCCCTCCTCATTTTTTCTATACCACAGAGCCCTTTTAAAGCATATGAATTTGATGCCGCCTCACTATAATCTGAAGCTACCAATAGGTTCTCTAGGCCAAGTCGGTTTGGGGTAGCCATTTCTCGACGATGGGGGTGGCCATTACCCCTTCATGCCCTTGCCACTAGAGATGCATGCCACTGAGCATTGTGTGGACACACATGGAGATGTCTTATGAGGATGAGTGGCAGCAACCCTCAGATTTTCTTGGGTCCATGGTGGACCATGAATCGAAGGCCGAGATGACCCTCCCCCTCCCCCTCTCTTCTAAGCAAGGTGTGGTTTCGGGTGGTGGTGGCCAACATACACAAGACCGGCAACAGAGGTCAATGAGTGACTGGAAACAACCAACAAACCCTCTTGCAAACTAGGTCAGCACAAAGGACACACGCTCGCAAGCCATGACCAAACAACCCTTTTTCAGCCCAATTAAGGTGAATCCCCTCCAAATCTTAGTTTATTGATGCTATTTTTCTAGACCTTGTATCCCCTATGTTCCTGAACCAAATAGCATGATATAATGTATACTTTTGGTCAAAAAATGTCACCTATCTATTGTGATGATATCTATTTTATTTCACATGTTTTGTCTCTGATTTGGTGAAAAATAATGTGTTTTTGATCTTGTGCTTATTAATCAACCCAAACATGCACCACTTGTATATTTAATGATCTTGGACCTTATATTCATCCAAATCAATACACCTGATCTCTCTTTTACTGTGATTGACATCTTGAACCCTTTATATGCACCCCAATGCCTTCTTGATCTTTTATGACCTAAAGATGGTGCTTCTGTGCATTCATATGTTAGAACTTTCTTAAGTATGCATCTTTGTCTTAACTATCTTTATGGAATCATTGTACTTCAAAAATTAGTAACTATTTTGTGCACTGATTCTTGTTGAACCTAGAATTTTCACTAAAATGTCATGTTAAGTACTCCTCTTTTAAGCATAAATATGGTCTTTTATCATTACTTTCCTTGATGTATGTAATGATAACAACTATTTAAATTTTGCATGGACCTCTAGCCTAAAAGCAGTAAACTTTGTGATGTTTGATACCTATTTCAACTAAGGTCACACCCCTTCTCTTATGTTGTTCTCATAACACAATTTTATGAACTAAGGTGTCCCATTGACTTTGCCTAACACCTAGTGCAGTCTAAATGCATATGTTGTTTGTTTGGAATCAAACCTTACTAAGAATATCTAATGTTACACATGTATCCTAAGACATCAAATCAATAGATCTTTCATGCTAAATCTCTACATCCTAACTTGATCTACTTAATGCATCTATGACTTGGAAGTATGACCCTATTACTTGAAATGGATCTTATATGACGAATTGTGATCTTGAATGATTAAACCATGATAATAATACAATCTCATACTTCTCTTACTCCCAAATAAAACTTTATTTTCATCTTGTATTACTCATAATTTGGATGGTTCACCTGGACATAGAGCTTAATGTTGATCTTTGGACTACGTTGAATAGCAACATGCATATTAGGAAGTTTGAAACTATGTTTGAACTAATTGAAGCCTAGGACTAGGGGAACATCGACACATGTTTGATATGATATTTATATTATCTAGAACCTTATAATATAAGACTTCATGTTATTTCTTTATACATCTTACGTCCCCTTAGCATGGACCATCTCTAGAGATCTTATCATAACTAGTAAGCTACTCACAAGGTACACTTTTCTCTTTACCCTACTATCATATTGACTTGCTTGTATGCATGCTTATATGAACGCTTGACTACTTAGTTGGTTGAGATATTATTTCTATGAATACAAAGTTCATGTTTGGTTATCATGTGTTAACAAACCTTGAACATGATACAAAGAAATCCATTTTAATATAATGGATAAATAAATCTAAAACATGCTTTGTATAAGAGAATTTTGTCAAGATTCCTTGCCTTGTTTATTGTTCTTTCTTAGTAATTGATCTAGAAAAGCATAGTTTATATATTTCTACACTGTATACATAACTTTTTGTAGTGTACTTAATGCTATAATGTTAATATTTTTTGTTTATAGAATTTTTAGTTTGCAAATGAAGATCCACTGCACTCAAGGCTCTACTCTATGAAATGAAACACCAATGGGATGCTAAAAATGGAATGGGTACATGTCTCTATCTCCTCTAGTATCTTTTTATCTCTTTGTGTTGTTATTTCCTTTTACATATATATTGCCTGTATGAAATATTTGTTCCATTTTACGGACGAGTGCCCAAGTCCACTCGCCTTTGGCCTTATAGCCATTAGGAGTGTGGACTTAGGGGTAACAAATAGTTTCGTGAAAATTATCTTAAGAGTTACAACATTCTCATGCATTCGTGAAACTCCATTACACTTAGATAAGGTTAGTGCTACTGTTTTGAGTCACTGACAAGCAAACATCACTAGATGGTAGCTAGTTATATAGGTGAAGCATTAAAACCTAGAGTGTAAGGTACCCATATTCTGCCATCTTGAGACTTAGAAGGCCTGAGAGGACAAACCCGAAAACATTAGCTAATTGTTGTAGAGAGTGATGCAGAAGCATAATACACATACATGAACATTCAAATATAATGCACACACCATAACATTCTCAACATTCAACATGTGCATGTTACAAAGAGTTGTTACCACTTGAATTAAATTACATATTGAATGAAGAATCTACAAGTCTATGCAATTGTATTCTAACTAGGATCTACATGATAGGTACAACTTGTACAAATGCTCACTTTCGGTCTTTTATCCCGTGCTAGCTATGAACCTAAAACATACATGGCACAATGAATCAATACAATATGTTATGTACATGGGTAGAGAGATACATATATTTATGGTTTTCATAAGTTTGAAAATATTTGTAGAAAGAAAGAAATATCATAGAAATAGTTCTTCATTAAAAGAAATAAGGTGATTTTAGTCATTTTTCTGATGAGTTGCATTATCATGGTGGACTATTACCAAAACTTAAATGTTGGGATCTATACCATGTACCAAGTAGTCTGGGAAAACTCATCATATACCATGTGATCTAGGGAGGTGTAACAATCAACATTAATCCATTCCCTTGTATGTGGGATAATGAACACCTTACATAACTACAAAACATCTACTCATAATTTATGTTTGAAGTGAAAAATCATTGAGTATTTATAGAATACTACATCCAATACTTGTAAAGAAAAGAACATATATAGATATCATGATTCAAAAAAGAAATACATAGTCACATAATTAATATATCCAACATACCTGAATTCACAAATTCCTATTTATATTTTGCACCATATACATCTCTGATCATCACCTGATTAATAGCAACTAATCATCATCAATAATTGGTCATCATATTATAGGAATTTTAGGTCCAAACTAGGGTTTAGCCAAACCTAGGTTCAAACTGACCTTAACTGGTTTGTGATATTTTTGTACTGCTCTAGTTGTCATTATTTAGGTCTGATTCAATTATTGTAATTTTCTGATGCTGTCCCTATTTTCTAGAATTAATATGAGTCTAAAAGCATCTAATATGCATTAGTTGGAAAAGACCTAATAATTTGAAATTATAATCAGATCAAAGTCTATATTAAGCATTTAAGTAATATTAGGACACAATAGTATTTTTCTTAAATTTTATGTCCATCATTTGGTAATTATTTGAGGTTAACTAACCCTAAAATGGAGCATTATCATCTATATTAGAAACAACCATATAATGCTATTCAAAAGTTTGATTTAGGGATCTAGTAACAAAAACGAAATTTTTTCTGAGTCTGGGGATATTTTGTGGGTATCTAATTGCAAATGGAACTATTTTTAATTCTTTATAAAAGTTTTACATATTGAAAAATGATGCTTCCATTTATGAATAATATGTAGCCATTGATTCTTCAATATGTGGATCTAGATCCTACCACATCGCCCTAGGGGAGCTCTGCTCTCGGGTAGCTAGCTCAAGGTATGTGGTCTGGTTCAATATGTGGACTCAGCTAAGACCTGGTTCACTTGAAGTGGCACTGACCTACCACAGGGTTGGAGTGCTCTCTCTCCTTGTAATATCAATATCATAATTCAATTCTCCTCTTCTACTCTATCTTTTATAGGAGCACGATGTTGTAGGCAGAATACATAGGAGACCATGTCCAGAGGGCATCCAAGCTCGATGTCGTTGCATTGAAAAAGGGGGAAAGTGATTCCACGATCGGCATCCCCCTTTGACACTCACATCTTTTCCATGTTTCTACCTCCCCACAAAAATCAAGGGGCTCCACTGTGCTTCCATGGAGGTCTGGTCGAATATAGCCTAGAGCTTTGCAGTGTCCTCTACTGACTCCTCGGTTGATTTCTAGGACATGGTGATGCTCCAATTCTTAGGCATTCTCTAGCTTTGGGTCATCGCTAGAGTAGCTACGGTAGGTTTGGGGATTTTCTACCCTACCACTGCTCCACTAGAAATACTTGTCAAGAAGATAACCTAGGCCTTCCTGTATACAACAAATTCCTCATTTTGGGTTTCTAAGTAGCGTAGCTGCTCCTACTGGATCTATCTTCTTCCTACTTGGTTTTGAGTTTGAAAGCCCAATGGCTTCCCATAATCCTTGGTTGTAGCTCGTGATGTCAATCCAGGTAGATAATATGAAGGTTTTCCCATAATCCATTTCCTCTTCTAAACCCTTGGCCCCCTACTTCTTCTTCCTATCACCTCTTGTGTTTCTTTTTTTTTCTGGTGGAGAGGTGGAGAAATGGAGGATGTGATTCACTCATTCTATCTCCCTAAGGCACGACATCAATCCAGCTAGGGTATGCTGGAAATTTCCTGATGTTGTAGAGAGCTAGGTTCACTCTACTATGGTTGATCAACCCAAATATAGGAGAGAAGGGAGCACCAGAAATGGGACCATATCCCCTGCCAGATTCAGATGTAGGAGGAGATGAAGTTTGTATTATTGGATTCTAAATGACAGCCTAGATTGGGCCACACTACAGTGCCAAATACCTCTAGAAACTAAATGGGTTGTGTGACACAGAAATGTCACACCTTGGTAGAGAAACTAAAAGAACAAAGTTTGAAAACATATAAATCATGAACATCCTAAATTCAATCAATTGTATCTCCTTGTATCAATCTCCAATCATTATAAAATTTTGCACATAGGCTCACAATATCCTAAGCTATCTTCTTTTAAATATTAATAACCCAAATCTATTATTTATTCATGCATATAAATTCTTCAAAAAACCTTACAAAATAGAGGTGTAAACCTTGAATTCAATGGAATTAATCATAAAATCTTGATCCTACAAATATAGAAACACTTGTTATGCTAGTAACATACATGAAAGATCACTAATATATCACTGGAGTCCATTGATACTATTCAAAGGGTCCCTTGGACTCATAAGTACCCACACCATTTAACCAAACCCATTCAACATATTTGAACACAATTAATTTTGTAATCATCGATTGGGTATTTGGTTCACTTTTTGAGTGAAAAGAGTTAGTATTAATGACCAATTCCTCTATTTGGTATCCATCCTCTAAATGACACACACATGGTCATAAAATACTATATTGGTTATCTTTTTTTTTTGGTCGACAAAAACCTCATGCTGCTTTTTTTGTATTTTTCTGTAGTGTCTGTACAAAACTACCACCTCCAAGAGAAGGTAGTGAAACTATACAAGCTATACAAAGACTGGTATAGAAAGGTATAACCAACATGTCAAAAGGAAAACTAAGGACAACCAATAGAAGCTCAAGTTCTAAAAATCTTCAAGAAAGTCTTCCAAGACTAAGAAAAATATGCAATTAGCTCAAAGCCTCAAGACTACAGATCCATCTTTCAACCTGAATAAAACTAGTAGGCTAAAGCAGGCATAGACCATAAAGAAACTCAAAGACATCCACTCATCTAGAAAACTTTAAGAGAGAAATCCAAGATTGAGAAAGAACAACCAAAAGGTCTTAGACCTCAAACAAAAGGTACATTTTCCACCCAAATATGAGGGCAAACAGAAGGGAGAAATGTCCACCAGAGCACGCAACTATCCAAGCAGCCAAAAAGGACCATAGTAGCTAGAGGAATAGAAAGGCTAGCCCATCAACAAACAAGCATGATTAATAGAAGAAACAAGTCAATGAGCCTCCACAACAGAAAAGAAGTGGGAGAGGGGAGCCTCAACACTCAGAAAGAGAGAGGATACTCAACCATCACTACCAGGTAGAGCAAAACATAGAGAAGCCTAAAGCAAGCAGACAAGAAGGAACTCCCACCCAGCCATGTTCATCATCTAGGTAGATAGAGAAAAAAACAGCCAACGCATAGAGGCCCAACCAAACCATATGCAGATAACTCAGCCAGAAGACATATAACCTCAAGGTCTCAGAACATATAATCAATAGCGAAGAAGTCTTATTTACAAACTAAAAATAGAATCACATCCAAAGCCTTCACAACTGATCAAAGAAGAGGAAGAGGAGGCCTCCTCGACCATGACCACCAGGTAGAGCAAAACACAGAGTAGCTTAAAGAAAATAGACAAGAAGGAACTCCCCAGATAAAAAAGAGATCTAAGAGAGTAAATAACTAAAAAAACTTCAAACGTAAGGAGCCAAAGCTCTATGCAATGATATTAGTATCATCAAGAATGGTTTTAGTCATCCCATTTTCAAATCTTACTCTGTCTTCGTGGACTCTTTTGTTTCTTTCCATCCAAAGATGAAACATGATACAGAGATCCGCAATCTTCCCAACACGAGCACTAATGATTATAAGATCTTAAAAGTTAGTAGGTGGAGACCTAAAAGCAAACTTGTCACCACAAGATAGCCAAATAGACTTAGCATAATTGCAAGAGAACATCACATGATTCATGTCCTCATAGTCTTGCATACAAAGGAAGCAAACAGAAACTACAATCATGCCTCTTCTTCTGCTATAATTTGAGGTTGGGAGTTTATTTAAGAACACTTTCCAGGCATGGATAATATGATTCTTTGGAGCCTTGCTAGTCCAGAACCAAGAATAAGTATTAGTGATCACCCCTTTAACTCTAACTGCATTCCAAACCTTCCCGAGATAACTGATTTCATCCCCCAGAATAGTCATATGACTCTCACCCTTAACAGTGATATTGTTATCTTGCATACATTTTAGGAAAACATGAGATACTCTAGATCTGGGAAGATTCCAGTCCATATCTTTCATGATGGATCCAAGATTTGCATTATCTTCCAAACCAGAGTTAATATGATTCAGACCAGAGATGTCAGAAAGGAATTTGGATCTACACCATGGATCTTTCCATATTTTGAAGTGAGAGTTAGATCCTATATGAAACTCAATAAGAGCAAGAAGGGATTTCCTTACAGAGAGGATCTTGTTGAACATCCAAGAATAATTAGCAGATTCTTCTAATTGCCAAAAGTTCTCTTTCTTCAAATATTTTGAGGAAATCCATTTCACCCAGAGAGATTCCTTCCTTCTACTAATGTCCCAAGCATTCGTGATAAGACAAGCACAAGAAACAACTTTGCTTCTTCTAATACCCAGACCACCTTCATTGGTGGGAAGGGTGACTCTCTCCCAAGGAACCAAATGCAAATGAGCTTTACCTTCAGATTTACCCCAGAGAAAATCCCTTGATAATTTATCAATAGAGTCCAAAACCGAAGAAGGTAGGGGGAAAGAAAGCATCCAATGCAAGTGGAGGGTTGATAAGGTAGATTTAATCAACTCAACATGACCTGCAAGGCTAAGTTGGCTTTCCAAGCATCCAACCTTTTAATGAATTTTTCAATCAACCTATGACAATGCTTTCTAGTCAACATACCATAGAAAAGAGGAATGCCCAAGTAGTTAAGATCTTAAAGATTACCTTCATGGATGTTAAGGACATCTAAAATAGGATTCTTATTTGCATTCTTACTAAAAAATATAGAGCTTTTCTTCAGATTTAACATGAGCCCCAAGTAAGACCCAAAGTCATCAAGAAGTTTCCTGATATAGATAGCATTCTCAGATGTAGATATTTAAAAAACCATCAAATCATCTACAAAAATAAGATAGGACACAACAAGCGAAGAAGACCTCTTGATTGGAGAAAACTCCTTGTTATGAAGGCATTGATTCATTCTAGTATTCAGACCCTGCATCACAAGAACAAAAAGATAAGGAGCTATTGGATCCCCCTGCCTTATGCCATTTGAAGGAAAAATAGGGTCAGCAGGCTCTCCATTTATCAGTATGTGGTAGGAGGTAAAAGGAAACCGAGCTTCAATCCATTTAATCCAGCTAATAGGGAAACCCATCTTGTACATGATAGAAAAGAGAAATTTCCACGAAACAGAATCATACACCTTAGAAATGTCCGCTTGAATACACATGTTATTAGTATCCGTTCTGAAATCACTAAGAAGTTCATTTGAAAGAAGAACATCATCTTTTAAACTTTTTCCTTGCACAAAGCCACATTGATTGAAATCGACAATGAAAGGGAGCACCTTTTTGAGTCTGTTTGCAAGAACCTTAGAGATAATTTTATAGAAAGTGTTACAAAGAGCAATAGGTCTCCAGTTTGAAATGATAGAAGAATCCTTTCCTTTAGGAGTAAGAGTTAAGAAAGTTTTGTTTGCTTCCTTAAGCATGACACCATTCTGAAAAAAATTCCTTGACAGCAAAAAAAACATCATCACCAATAATGCTCCATGATTTATTAAAGAAACAACCATTAAGACCATCAGGACCTGGGGCTTTCTCTTCACTGATCTCAGAATTAATATCATCAACCTCCTTGCTAGATATAGGAGAAGTAAGAAAGGTTATGTGCTCAGGACAAAGAACTTTACCTGGCCAATCACCTTTCCAGACCTTGCCTTCAGAAGTAGGATTATTGAATAACTTGCAATAGAAATCCATGACAACAGTGTTAACCTCCTCAGGATTATGGGAAATCACATCATTAATAAGTAAGCCTTTCAATCTATTGCTATGTCTTCTGGTTTTGAGGGAGGCATAGAAAAACTTGGAGTTAGAATTGCCTTCTTTAAGCTACAAAACATGAGATTTCTTCTTGAGAAGAGATTCCTCAGCCAACTCAGCTTCTTTCGCTTATCTTCTACATTTATTAGCGAAGTCTCTCTTACTTCGATTAGTCAGATCAAGATCAGAAATAGTGAGTGCCTTATCTGCCAAGAACCTAAGATACTTGGCATTGTCATGAAGATTACCAACAAAGTCCTTGTTCCACTTGAGAAGAGCCTTTCTCACATTATTAAACTTTTTATAAAGACAAAACATCTCATAACCTTGCACATTAATAGACCAAGCAGATTTCACCACATCTAGAAAATCTTGTCTATGAGACTAGGCATTTAAGAATCTAAAGGGAGAATTGATTTTATTTACATTACCAATCTTCAAAGAAATGCATCTATTATCACTGATAAAATTAGAAACTAACTCACCACTAAAATCCTCAATATCAACAATGAATTGAGCATTATGAAAGATTCGGTCAATCTTAGAAGAAATGAACCTATCACCACTTTGTTTGTTGTCCCAAGAGAAGAAAGGGCATCCAAGGTGCATTTTTAAAAGGCCAATGTTGAGAATACAACTATTAAACTCCTCAATAGAATTTTTTGTGGGTGGTTGAAAGCTAATTCTTTCCTATTCAGTTCTGACTGCATTAAAGTTGCCAAGAATCACCCAAGGGATGTTAATAGAAGAATTTAAGTTTTCAGTAACTCTCAGAGTTCAGAACGTTCAACATCACCATTGTGACCATACACAACCGTGAGAAAGATAGAGAACCTATCAACATAAACCTTGAGATGAATAATTTGATATGTTTCAAGAAATTTGTCAATAGTGCAGTTTCTATACAAAACAAAGATTCGACCCAATATATGAGAAGAGAGATTAGTAATAAATATGTAATCAGAAAAGTATCTATTCATGATCTTATTCACAATTCTTTCCCTAATCTTAGTTTCAGTAAGGACAACTATATCACATTGTAACCTCCTCAACTATTCTTGGACATGACGTATTGTGTTGCCTAGACCCCTAACATTTCAAGAAGAGATATTAATAAGAGGACTCAATTTGACACCTCGACTGTTGAACTGACCACCTCAATATTCTTTGAAAGCATCTCTAATTCTTTGGGGGTAAGAACATATTCGAGATTCTCCAGTCTGACAGCAGTATTTAGCTTCCCTAGACATCTCAGAGGTTCTCTGTGAACCACATTCCTAGGAAAATAATTCACAGAGCAAGAAGAAGTAAGATATCTCCCTTCACTAACTGGCGAGATCTTTTGGATAGCAATACCAGGTCTAGGAGTGAGAAGCCTGAGATTCACAACCACAATAGCAAGAGAATCATTAGACACTTCCACCAACCCTTTACCTTTAAGAATGTTTTGAGCAACTTGAACATTACTGCAATGAGTTTGATCATACTTAGAACCAACCACCACACTGGTATTTAAACCTCCAGAACAACTCAGCTTATCATTACAATTGAAACCTTCATTAACTTTTTCAGAGAGAAAGACATCATCAACAATCAATTCCTTGGGAAGTTGGCAGGCTATCCCACACCTGATTTCATCTTCATCCAAAACTTCCTCAATTATGTACTCATTTCTATCTTCTAGGTTGATTTGAGGAATAATCTTAGTGCGAGCAGAACCGTGAATCTTCTTAACTTCCCAGATTGATCTCTATTTTTGAAACTTCAGTTTTTGACCAACATCTACAGATACAACCAAGCACTCATCATGACCAAGGTAACCACATTGCTTACACTTATAGGGAACCTAGATCCTAGCTATATCCATACGTGTAAGATTGAATGTAGCTTCATCCATCCTCACTGGTTCACCCAGGTAGGATCCAATCCTACTGAAAGTCTGATGATCTTAAAGCTCCATTGGAATGTTTCTCAGCTGCACCCAAACTAGAACCTCAGATAGGATATGCTTGGAGTGTTTCTCACCGAGACGCCATTGCTTAAGGATAATTGGTCTTCCACACACATACCAGTCACCTTCAAGGACATTTTCCAGATCTATTAACTTTTCAAAGCGGATTAGAAAGAAACCATTCCCCCTGTCAAAAATCTCGAAGATACCTTGAACATTCCAAATATTCACAAAATGTTCTACCAAAAATGGGATGTAAGGTTGGAAATCTACTACATATCCCATAAGACATCTCCTCCACCTGTATGTGTTCTCCACAGCCTCCGCATTAGGCTAGATTAGCTTTCCATTCACCAACGAAATAGTAGTCTTCCATAGATCCATGACTTTACTTGCAGATCTCAGTCGTAGGCACTCCCATTTGAGTGGATTCCTTTGTAGATCAGAGTCAGGCTCATGTTTTGGTAACTGATGAGCTTTAGGGAACATGCCCCTATGCTTGAGAATAGGTTGGGGAGGAGGAGATTGGTGGGGTGCTGCCACCTTCCCAGTCGTAGTGTCGCACGCATCCGCAGGCACTCGGCGATCCATCTACTATATAAATATATTGTTTACTATATTGGTTATCAAAACCCTAAAACTTGGGTTATCACATAGAGTATGGAGATAAACACTAAAAAGAGCATATATTCAATGAATATAAATATTTACATGTTGGGAGATCCGTACTGGATACTCTTAAACCAACCTATGTTTAGCCACTCATGGTGGTGAGTAGCATTATAGATTTACAAGCATAATGAGACATGATAGAGAATGACAAAATGGATGGAGTAGATGGAGGTGGATGAACATATCTAGAAAAGGAGAAGGGAGATACACCAACTATGACTACAAATGGCCAAGGCTAATGTACATCTTCTTTAGATCTAGATCTAGAGTGGGTGTTGAGGAGCATCTAGTACTTCTTTCAAACAATATACCAATGATGTTGGAAATGGTGTGGACCCTTCCTCTCCTATGAACTTTCATCTATGGAGATTTAGGACCGATAAAATGATTGATAGATGGATACCCAGCAATGCGGCACCACTTTGTCGTCTCTCCCACATTGTGACACCCTTTCATTGATGAAGTGGTTGACTTTGTATAGGCACAACCCTTGAGGCAACTGCCTTAAATATCATGGATCATTGACATTGATGTGGGTTAGTCGGTCGCTAGGATCATGAGTCTGCATCAATCATTGAGGTTGTAAATGTAGTGATCTTCGAGATGTGATGGTCAGTGATGGTGATCATCTCTAGGGGTCATTTGGGTTGGTGGTCGTTGACGGTGAATGATGCAAGAGACTATTGGAGTGACATTTCCATTTGTCACCTAGGTGAGCCTGTCTGGAGATTTGGCAGACATCAAGTTCAGTGATTGCTGAGGTGGCACAATTCTCATTGGTTTCCAAGGTACAGGAACGTCAATGACTATTGGAGGTTGGGGCCCAACGAAGATAGAGGTAGCATCCTGGCATTTTTTACCTTTTTCTTGGTGATCACCTAAATGTGGTGTTATCAATGGTTACCTAGATCCAAGTTCACTTCTAGAGGTACTCTGTGCAAATCAACTAAAGGTGGATGATATTAGGTAGTAATATCAAAAATTGTTGAAACACCTAGATTGAACTAGATAAAGCATTGTGAAATAATAATACTATGGTAAAACATGCATTCTAATATCCACAAAATTTAATTTTAACCCCCAACCATAGGAGATCCATACAAGGCTTTGATGCCTCTGCAAAGCCTTTCCGTACGTGATAGATCTTGGCCAGGAGTTGTTACAACCAAGACCAAGAAGAACTATAGTTCTAGTTAGCAGAAGATGAAAGACATGCATATACATTCTTACCTGCAAGCACCGCCAAAGTTGACAATCAAGGAGGTTTGTGACAACCCGATAACAAATCAAGCCATCACCAATAAAAAATGTGGAATAACCATAAACAATGGATTAACAAAATCACTAAAAATTAAAACCATTTTGCAATGAGATCCAATACCAGGAAACTCTCACTAAAAGATTCAAAACTTATATATATCATGATTCACATTGTACATAAACTGCTTCATCTCATCTCGAGGACAACATATAACAATTGCTTAGTCAAAACATATACTGAAGCAACATAAAACCTCGAGTCATACAAGCCAAAATCTCAGATCATTCATAAAATCATTACGTACTGACTCCAAGGACCTGAGAGTACAAAGATGACACATATGAATTCTATCTACAAGACACGACAGATAGTACACTCAACCTGAGCTGTCACTGCTGCATCAGCTATTGTTGTTCTCCCTATGTAGAATGGTCTCTACCGCCTCGTGCACGTCCTCCTAAAAATTATGGATCTGACGGGGTAAGAAAATTTCCCTAGTGAGAGATATAACTCTTCGCCAACAATATTATTATCACAGTCAAGTAGTATAAAACTAAGCAGAGGTTCTTTTATATTGACAAGTTGGATTAATCACTATTATAAGAAGAACATAGTAATCTCTTTTCTTAAAATAAAGTATCTATCTATGGTAGAGCAATAAATCATCTATTCACTTTACAATGAATATAAAGAAACATGTATAACATCTATCAACTAAGATGTATAGAAGAAGTGTACATCAACCAATGTCTTCCGAATTCGATCCTTAAGCAAAATATACTACACAGTTGATTACATATTACAATCACACTTATGCATTGAGGAGATGAAGTATACCATTCATACTCTAACCGACCATGACTAAGTTCAAATCGGTACCATACAAGGTCAATAGCAGAGCCGACTATCAAGACCTCACCCATCTCAGTCAGTACGAGACAACTTAGCAGGACATCTTGTATCATCTATTGGAAGGACATCTTGTGTTAGCTGCAAATAGCATGTCGGGGTATAGCGACATCTTCACTATAGAGTTACAGCCATAGCATGTACTCTCTTCGGGAGAAGACCATTGAGCTTTCCCTGATTATAAGGATAACAAAGATTATACATAAATTCCTCACCTAGTCGGGAGATTTTATACTTGAATCCCGATACACATGGAATGAAGAAGGATTTTACACATCAATTCCTCATTTGGTATGGAGATTCACATCATCCTGTGATAAATAAAGAAGGTGCAACATCAGTTCTTCATCGAGACATATGGATATATTTCATCGTTCACCCCAAAATTTAAAAAAATATGCTCTCTGAGTTAAACTCATTTCACCATTAGCAATTTCTAACATTGAATGGATCTATGGTCATGGAAACTACATGATGAGATTTCACTTGATTAATTAGGTACATTACAATATCTTTTAACATGAACCAAGTTTCAAACATGAATTATAACAGATGATATAAAGAAAGGTGTAGTACTTTTATAATCTTTGGAACTCTTTGAGTGTATAACACTTGGGATCTCATTCCCTTATTGCATTACTGGGAATTCTCATCCTTTAACATCATCATCATCATGATTACTGGATATGGGTATTCAAGCCCTTAGATTATCACTGAGCATTTTTACCTCTGTAATAGGTAACTATTACCTCTAGGTCCTCAGATCAAGGTATTCATCACACTTGTTGTATAAGTATTTCACATAGCTCACATGGTTCATTAAATATCTTGTCACCTCTCACTAGAAAACAACTATCTTTTAGGAAATCAGACTGTATAATCATTATATTTGTTGTACATATATTTAACATGGATCACAAGGCTCGTTTAAATCTGTATCATATAAAACATCATAGCTCATACCTGGTTATTGACATGCTTTTTACATGCGTAGAAACACAATTGTACGGGTCAATGTAATATAGGCCTTTGTGAGGCACGAGTAGAACTCAGGGACACATGAATTATCAGATACTACTACTAACTACTCGCAATCAGCTAGACCGGCTAAAAAGTTGGAGGTTGTTGATAAAATTAAAAGAAAATAAAACAAAACAAAACAAAGCAATTGATTAAATGTTTGGTTTAATCAATTCAAGATGAGATCTTTAGGATTGCAGTTTCACCGCGGGTTTTCATTGTATTAAATTCTATTCGATCATTCAAATTTATCTCTCTATCCAGGTAGTGGCCTGAAATCAGAATTGCCCACTGTCATGGTACAATTCACTACCTATGTCTAGGTCGGTTCCACCGTCGTAGTAACATATACCCTAAACTAGGTGCGTTAAAATCGATCTCTCGGTATCCACCATTAACCTTACACCACCTTGTTCAAGGGATTTGTCAATTAACGTGAATTTCGTCTCTTTTCAACCATTAATTCTTCTTTCAAAGTAATTAAGGGCATTAGATTATTATTATGGTGATCAAGCATAACAATATAATTGAGAAAACGAAATTATACCACATATTTAAGAGATAAAATATGAATTACTATGATAAAACGCCATACAATGAATTCCCGGGCTGCTCCCATTCCTAAAGACAAAGGGGATTAGCCCCGCATGTTCATCTCAAAGCAAAACATGGTAGAGAAAAGGGGAAATATGAAGAAAAACATGATTGAGTGGTGAAACCCCTGAACGGAGAAGATCCAATCGCTCCTTGGCGTAGAATACGCGTTCTCCCGCCTTTCGGTGGTGGAAATCGTCTTCTTCGGCATCCGGATCGACTGGGGCGTGATTATGGGCTCCGTTCTTCTCTCCACACCTTCTCGGGACGTGTGCAGTGGCTAATGACGTGATACCCTACTCTTGGCCGCCGTCATTAGGTATAATCACCGAGTTAGGTCGCCAAATTACCACAGCCGTCAGATTTAGATCAATCTGAAGCAAACTTGTATCTAACGGTGTCGATACCATCGACGCGGGTCGATGGTATCAACCCTGCACTGTATTGGCTGGATTTCTTTTCTTTTCTTTGTCGCAACTGATGCCACCACGATACCATCGACGCGGGTTGATGGTATCGACATTCATAGGCATTGGTTTTGTCCTTTTACCGTCGTTGTAGCTCCACTAGTCGATGGTATCGACTGATGTGTCAATAGTATCGACTCACCCTTCTGAAGCAACCTTATGTTATCTTGATACCATCGACTCTCATGTCGATAGTATCGAGATTTTACTGCTCCTTGCTGCTGGCTACCTGTGGTCCGGTCGATGGTATCGACAGCAGCAGATACTTGTTTTTCCTTAAATTTCAACATGAAACCACATAAGATGAAACAAAACATATTCTTATGATAATTTATGCTCAAAATACTGAAATAAGGGATATTTGACATAGAGAATGATCATAGACCAAAGTAAATGAATTATGCAATATTAACCACCAAAATGACTAATAAATGCACAAAACACAAATAAAATATGTCTCTAAATGCGACTCAAAATCATCGCATCAAACTCCCCTAAGCTTGAACATTGCTCGCCCTCGAGCAACTAAACCTTAGAATAGAATTGCCAGAGTAAACTAAAGAACAAATCATCACAATATACATCCCATATGATCCCCACCGGACATTCACATTCCGGCCCTCACTAACCATGGAATGATAATTACCCTAAAGGCGACAGTAATCATCCATAAAAGATTTCTACCTCAAAAGTGATGAACACTATCACATATGGCAGTTAACATAATAAAATTTGCCGGTTCAGACTCGGTGCATCTTTTGATCTCCTATACTACGTTGCTGGCCCTAACTACCATCTACATGGAAGAAACTCTCTTGATATTCACAAATGAGGAGAAAATCACGGTGGCCTACCAATTCGAGCAACGGGTGGATGAAATGGGTGGCTTATGGAAGAAATGGAAGCAGTATACAGTTTCAACATGCATAAAACAAGAATGCCCTAAATGATGCATTTGCACATGAACATGCCCTAATGCCTAAGATTGGGTGGAATGATGCATGCACTAACATCCCGTCTCAAGATGAGATGGATATCTAACTGAGCTACATCATATACTTACTCATCTTAAAATGTGAATGAGACTATGTTCCTTTCTCCCTCTTATTCTACTTACTTCTCAATAATTTCTCTTTCTTTTTCATTTCATCATATTTTGTTTTTTTTTTCTTAAGCTCTTTTTTTCTTAAGCCCTTATATCCATAATTGACAATGAATTATTTGTTGGGCTCACTTTTTCAGCATAGCTCAAATATTTGAAGCATTTTCGAAGGTATGAAACAAGCTAATCACCTTTAAAGAAGAAATAAGTTACATGATGTGCTCTATGCATAGAAATTATAAATGCAGCTAAATGACACGCACCTAAGGATAATGTGCATGTATATTTTTATTTTCATGTAAAACATGTGAAAGTGGTTGCAATGCAAAACCTATCTATATGAGATGCAATCAAAAAGATTAAAACCATAAAGTACTTCCAATTCTTATGGTGGATTGTGAAAAACAATGAGGTGGAAAGATCACAAGACTAATTGACTGAACCTTTGAAAAGTATTATGTGTCCCTCCTTACTAACCTGTGTAGTAGTTAAGAGGTTTCTCTCTCTTACTTCAAATTAGAGTCTCATTATCATTTGGTCAGTTTAGGCTCAAACAACCAATTCCGTCCACTTTTCATGAATCATTAGGAATGTACAGTTGTGATTTTATGTTTTAGAGTTGACAAAACCAATCATTTTCTTAAGTTATGTGCTCAAAGTTGAACAACAGTCAAGTTTGCGAACACTCAAAAATTTTTAATTTTATTTTCCCTTAATTCCCATGCACAAGCAAGTGAGATGACACATGACTTAAGACATCCACAATTACACTAGATAGAACGTGGATCCTACAAACAAACTAAGATTTCAAGAAATAAATGACAAGAACAAAATAAAACTAAAAATAGAGAAAATAAAAGATAGAGTTGTTCCAACTACCCCCCCTAAGCTTGAATTCGACTATGGCCTCATAGTAAAAAACAATCTTAAAGGTTGGAACAAATATATTGATTTACTCTTCTGGCAGAGGTGGGTATTGTGGGGCCGTGGGGTCCCAGGATGGGTACTGCCCCTGAAAGCTGGGATCATACTGGGTCATGGGTGGAGGTTGTGGATTCCCCCCAAAGTAGTTCTGGCTCCAGTAATAATCATAAAAGGGCTGCTGCTGCATCTCCATCCTATGCAACATGTCATGGATCTGTTGTTGGTTGTCACGGAGGAGGCGCTCATTCTCAAAGATTACCCTCTGATTGTCAAGTAACCGGTTTGTCATCTCCTGAACACTGGTGTACACTACTGTATGGTGCTGTTACATTTGTTGGATATCCTGCAGCATGGCTTACATTCCTTGCATGGAATAGACATCCTCGCTGGGCTGCGAGGGCGGTGGTGGTGGCGGAGGCTGCGAAGATGAAGACACACCCGGATGCATGCGAGGACACTTCCTAGGTGCCACTCGTGCCCGAAGAGGAATGTAGGCCTCCTCTTCCTCTTCAGCCTCGTCGTCATTATTGTTGTCGTCGTCGTTGCCGCCGTCTTCATCGGAGTCAGCAATGGCTATGATGGGCCATCGGAAATGTTGAGCACCCTCGATATTGAAGATAGGATCGGGAAGCGAGCATTCTTGATATGCGTGGTTTACATGGTAATGAGCATATTGTAAACCATCTCGAAGCAAGATAAGATTGGATCAGTGAAGATGCTGCAAATTAACCTTGCTTCTGCTGGAGAGAGGAGTAAGCTGCTGGAAATTCAACCCAAGGTAGGAGGCCAGCGGTGTAATGAGCCCTCCAAAGTGAATTGGTGCCTTCCGCGTACTCCGCTTTACAACCAACACCCGTTGCAGAAAGAATGCTCCCCAGTTGCACTCTTGGCGCTTCAGTAGTTTATGCAAGAAAAACAAATCTGTCTCCTGGAATTTGCTAAGAGACAGATCACCCCTAGCAAACACGGTAGAACACAACATCTGATGAAGAATCCGTACAAACGGATGCTCAAAGTCAGCTACCGCTGCATTGTGGTAGCTCACCGATTTGCCCGGCGACACCGTCACAAGCTCGACGAAGATGCCGTCATAGTTGGTCTGGTTGTCTGGCTGCCGGAAGTCATATCGCCCATGGTTCCAGTTGTAGATGGAGTTGAACTGGCAGAGGGTGAGAGTGTAGTCATTATTGTACAGCCGAAAAGAAACGTGGCACGTGATCCACTCGCAGTCAGTGGCAATGATATCATTTGGCACGACACAGGCGTCCAACGACGCCATGAATTCAGCCACCAGCTCCTTGTATGTCGGCCAGTCACCGAAGAACGGCTGACCATCGGCATGGTACTCCATCTCGTCGGGCATCCTGCTCATGTGTCTCGCCTTCCCTTTCAAGACGTAGGTGAGATTAGCGTCGAACCCCAAGTTGCGGATCGTCTCCCGCTCAACATAGCGGTTCGGCTCAATTTTCCTCTTCATGATCTCCTCATAGATCTTCTTGACCTCTGCAGACGGATGGACAATCCACATGCGTGGGATCGATGCAGTCAGTGGAGGCATGAACTCTGAAATGTCCATCGGGTTGGCACGTGAAGAAGACGCACCGACAACATGCACCATGATTGCAGAAGAAGTAGAAGTAGAGAAAGAGCTCGGTGAAGATCGGAGAAGGAAATCTCCACTCGATGAAGAACATGCTCCTGGATGCTCGTCAACGGGCTTGGATTTCTCTAGAATATGCTCGACACAGGTGGAGAAGAAATGCTCTAGAGTTGTGACGTCATATGATGACAATCCTTCTCATATATAGCCGTGGCCAGCGCTGCTGTATACCTGTCGATACCATCGACGCGGGTCGATGGTATCGACACATGTAGCACAATCTGTACTGCCGCTGGTATCGACGGTCGTTGATGGCTAGATTTGTGGGGCCCAGATCACTGACGTGTCAATACTATCGACAAGTGTCGATGGTATCGACTCGTCCCCCGGATCGACTTTCTGGTTGCAGCGATCGCCATTGATCTCCTCTCCCGGATCGGTGACGTGGCGCGTCGATACTATCGACGCAAGTCGATAGTATCGACTTCCGTTTAGGGCAACACCCTCGTGAGGCCCAGCCGCCACCTTCTGCCTGTAACTGTGGCGATACCATCGACAGGCTCATCGATGGTATCGACTTCACTGAGATGATTTCTTCTGAATATCTCCAGAGATCTCGATGGTATCGACTGGCATGTCGATTCTATCGACTTTGACTTTGCGATCAACATGTTGGTGTGTCGATACTATCGACTAGGCCGTCGATAGTATCGACGCAGTGTGATTTCTGTCATCACCAACCTGTACCTCGGTCGATACCATTGACACAAAGGTCGATGGTATTGACCCTGCCTCAGTCCTGCACAATGAGTAAACGATCACAGTATCTTTTTAACACTAAAAAAAAGTCAAAACAAATCAAACTGCGAATGTGAAAGAAACTAAACTAGAGTACCAATGGCTGGGTTGCCTCCCAACAAGTGCCCTTATTTAACGTCTTAGGCTAGACGACATTTAGCTTCTCATGCATCTAGAAGTGCAATGAGTTTGACCTCATTCACTTTCCTTGTGAAATCTTCACCAAAATACAATTTCAACCTTTGTCCATTGACCAAAAATGTGGTCTCGCCATCGCACACCATGATTGTGCCATGTGGTCTGACCTCGTCTACTGTGAATGGTCCACTCCATCGTGATTTCAGCTTCCCGGGATGCATGTTCAGCCTGGAGTTGAACAATAGGACACGGTCTCCTTTCTTGAAAATGCGCATTTGAATATGGCGATCGTGAATCAACTTTGTGCGCTCCTTGTAGATCCGCGAGCTTTCATATGCATTCATTCGCAGCTCGTCAAGTTCATTGAATTCAAGTAACCTCTTCTTTCCCGCTTCATCATAACTCAGAGTTAGCTTCCTCAGCGCCCAATGCACTTTATGCTCCAGTTCCACCTGTAAGTGACAGGCCCGGTCATAAGCCAACCTAAAAGGCGTAGTGCCTATAGGTGTCTTGAACGTCGTCCTGTATGCCCACAATGCATCTTGTAGTAGAGTACTCCAATTCTTCCTCGTGGAAGCCACAGTACGCTCCAAGATCTTCTTAATCTCTCGATTGGAGACCTCCACTTGTCCTTGAGTTTGCGGGTGGTACGGGGTGCCAATGTTGTGTTTGACACCGTATTTTCTCAATAGTGCCAAGAACTTTTGATTCTGGAAGTGTGTACCTCCATAACTTATGATCATCCTTGGTACACCAAACCTACAGAAAATATATTCTTTGACAAACCTGCACACTACAGCGGAATCAGTAGTCCTTGTGGGTATTGCCTCTACCCACTTCGACACATAATCAAAAGCCAAAAGAATGTACAAATTAGAATTTGAGGATACAAAGGGTCCCATAAAATCTATGCCCCATAAGTCAAATACATCAACCTCCTAGAATACATTAAGGGGCATTTCTTGTCTTTTTGATATGTTGCCCGCCCTTTGGCAGGAATCACATTGACGCACAAACTCATAAGCATCCCTAAACAAGGTGGGCCAGTATAGGCCACTTTCCAGTACTTTGGCGGCAGTGCGAGAGCTTGCATGGTGGCCGCCCGTCAGTAGTGTGTGACAATGACTAAGAACACTTTCGTATTCCTCCTCCGGCACACACCTGCGTAAAACACCATCCCTGTATTGCTTCAAGAGAATAGGGTCATCCCAGAAATAATAACGTAAAGAATGGAAAAATTTCTTCTTCTCTTGGTACATCCAATCTTCCGGGATGATTTTGCAGGAAAGATAGTTCACAATATAAGAAAACCACATGTCTTTCGATTTCACTTTCAAAAGTTGTTCGTCCGGAAATGTCTCAGTAATAGGTATGTGTAAATCCTTTTCATCTACCCTCTCTAACCTAGACAAATGGTCCGCGACCACATTTTCAATCCCCACCTTGTCTTTGATTTTGATATCAAATTCCTGTAAAAGCAAGATCCACCTAATCAATCTAGGTTTGGCATCTTTTTTCTCCATCAAATACTTAATGGTGGCATGGTCCGTCCATACCACGACTTTCGATCCAACTAGATATTGCCGAAATTTTTCAAAAGCCAAAACAATAGCAAGCAATTCTTTCTCGGTAGTCGTGTAATTGAGTTGGGCGTCATTCAAAGTTTTAGATGCATAAAAAATCACAGCGGGTTTATTGTCCACCCGTTGTCCCAACACAGCCCCAACCACGAAATCAGATGCGTCTTACATTAGTTCAAACGGCATGGTCCAGTCCGGTGTTTGCACAACCGGTGCAGAAATCAATTTTTCCTTAAGCACGTTGAACGCATGTAGACATTTTTCATTAAAGTCAAAAACAACATCCTTTTCTAAAAGCTCAGATAAAGGTTTGGCGATTTTAGAAAAATCTTTTATAAAACGACGATAGAAACCGACGTGACCTAAGAAACTCCGTACCCCTTTTACCGAATTTGGTGGGGGCAATTTGGAAATCACTTCAATTTTTACCGGGTCCACCTCCAAACCTTTGCTAGAAACTTTATGTCCTAACACTATTCCTTCACTCACCATCATGTGGCATTTCTCCCAATTGAGGACCAAATGTGTGTCCTCGCAACGTTGTAAAATCTTATCCAGATTGTAAAGGCACTCATTAAAAGATGCACCATAAACAAAGAAATCATCCATAAAAACCTCTAGACAGCGTTCTACCATATCAGAAAAAAATGGTGAGCATACAACGCGGAAAGGTCGCCGGTGCATTACATAACCCAAAAGGCATACGGCGGTACGCAAACGTTCCATAAGGACAAGTGAAGGTGGACTTCTCTTGGTCCTTAGGATCAATCGAAATCTGATTGTACCCCGAATAACCATCCAGAAAACAAAAATGTGATCGGCCGGCTAAGCGCTCTAAAATTTGATCAATAAATGGAAGAGGAAAGTGATCCTTTAGCGTAGCGGCATTCAATCGTCGGTAATCTATGCAAACACGCCACCCGGTTACCAAGCGGGTGGTGACAAGTTCATTTAAAAAATTATGGGTAACAATGATTCCCCCCTTTTTTGGGACTACATGTGTAGGACTCACCCATGTCGAGTCAGAAATAGCATAGATGATACCTGCAGAAAGAAGCTTAATCACCTCCTTCTTAACAACGTCCATCATGCTCAGATTTAGTCGACGTTGCGGTTGAATCACCGACTTGGCTCCCTCCTTGAGCCGAATCTTATGCTGGCACAAAGTAGGGGAGATCCCCTTGATATCTACAATAAACCACCCAAATGCTCCCCGGTGGTTCTTCAGCACTATCAGCAACTGGTCCTCCTCCTCAACACTCAGATAAGAAAATATAATCACATGAAACTTTTCTTCCTCAGCTAGAAATGCATACTTGAGGTGCGGTGGCAACGGCTTCAACTCCAATTCTGGCGGGCTGATTAAGGATGATTGAAGCGGTGGTGGGAGTTCGCCTAAATCTTCATAGTACCTCGCATAGAAGCACGACAACATCTGAAGCATCTTGGTGCACTCCTGTAGTGATTTGCTTCTCATCCAATCATGAGTGATATTGATTAAGCAGACCTCAAGTGGTAATTCTAGATATGCGTCAAAAACCGTATTTGCTATAGCCTCATCTTCAGTAGAGTGAGGAATGTCCTCCTCCTCATCATTCGGAAAACCTACAACCTTGCTAAGGGATACCACCTTGGTCTGCTCCATGATGTCCACAACCAAAGTCCCTTTTTCCACCTTGGTCATTACATGAGCCATATTTAAAAATGGTTTCCCTAGACAAAGTGAGATATTGTGATCAAAATGTTTTACCATGTGGCATTGCTCCTTGTCTTTAGGTGAAGTGGTGCTAGAAGGCATGACCATCTCGAATCGATCATCGGCTATACCTAAGGTCAAACGACCTCTCCCCATCTCAAGTATCATGTCAGCTGTAGCTTGGAAAGGTCGTACGAGTAGTATCTCATTGCCTTCTTCATCTTGCATCTCCATGACAATAAAATCTGCTGGAAATACAAATCGATCTACTTTCACTAGCACGTCTTCACAAATACCGTATGGCTTTACCATAGAATTGTCCGCCAATTGGATTGTCATGTTGCTCGGCCGTGACTCTTTTAATCCCAGCTTCTTGAATGTAGAGAGGGGCATCAAGTTTATTCTCGCCCCGGAGTCACATAGCGCTTCACCAAACTTCACTTTCCCAATGTAACATGAGATGTTGAAGCACCCCAGATCCTACCTCTTTGCCGACAATGTGCCCATGATGAAGGCACTCACCTGCTCCTTAAGCACAACAACATCCGTGTCTGGGATTTTTCTCTTCTTTGTAATGATGTCTTTCAGAAATTTGCCGTAAGAAGGGATTTTGTCAATTGCTTCCAATAATGGGATGTTGACTGAAAGCTTTCTGAAACTGTCTAGAAACTTTTTAAACTGGGCATCCACTTTCCTTGCCTTTGCACTGTTCGGATATGGGACCGAGACAGCCTGTACCCTTTGATGTGGTGGCACATAAGGTGTCCTTTTCTGCGTCTCTTCCTCATCTGTAATAGGATCTTCAATAGCATCCACTGCTATATCCGCAACTGGTTCTGTGACTGGTATGGGCAGCTCCTTAGTGGCCTCACCTTCAATTGCTGCTTGGGGTTTGCTTGGTTCATCAGCTTTGGGATTTAAAAGCTTCTTGCCACTCCTTAGCAAGATGGCCTTCGCCTATTGGTTTCCTCCTGGAATATTAGTGTTACGCGTAAAACCTTGGTGCGCCAGCATCTTCAAATTGGCTATCTCCACTACCATTTGCGCCATGGACGTCTCTATTGTCCTCATTTGAGCCCCATGGCTCTGCAGTGTCTGCCCGAACTGGTTCATAAACTCCCCTTGTTGCTTTATCTACTGGCCAAAAGCAGTCATTAATTCTTGATTTTTCTTTATCACTTGATTGAGTAACTCCGTGCTCTTATCCTCCGCTACTGGCTGGGGTTTTACATCTGGGTCCTGCAAAAAGTTGTTTGGATCCTTCCAAGAGAACTTCTTGTCTTTCCTCCATGAGTAATCATTATTTCTGCAACCTTGCTGCCTCATGAATTTGACTTGTGCCTCATCCTCAGATTCAATATCTTCCTTTACAAGCAGTTTCTTCACGAGAAGGTCCATCTTCTCATTCATCTCCTTGATTGCTTTAGACTCCCCTTATTACGACCCGTGTTGAGCTTACCCTGTAAGTATGCTGTTAAGCATGTGTTTTAGCTGCTTTGCTAAGTTGTAAGCTCATTTTTGTTAATAACGTTTAAAACAGATATGATATGTGCGTAGTGTGAATCCTAGCCCTTAAAACGTGTAGGATCTTGCGCTTGAGGCGTTGCCAGAGAAATCGTCTGAAACCGACTTTTGAGTCAAAAGTTGTAAGTTATTGGGCATGCAGGGATCTGTTTGTAGTTTTCAAAAGTTCTCAGACTTTACGTTTTGGTCCCTAGGTTTTTCCTTCTTATCCTTTCTTTCCCTTTTCTCGTTTCACTTTTCATAAATGAGAGAAACGCAGAGCATTTCTTCCCTTCTTCGCGTGAGAGAGATCTGAGAGAGAAGGGCGATTTGGAGCCCTAGCTCTGTTCCGGCCAACATCTACGGCCCCTCCATCTTCTCCCCTCCTTCCTTCTTCGCCAATTGATCCAACACCAGTAGGAGCTGCGCTAGCAGCAGTGGTGGCCAGGAGAGAGAAAGGATGCGAAGAGCAGCCCTAGCTCATCCTCCTCCTTCCCTACATCTAGTTCGTGGTTGTGTGCATCAGTTGTAGGTGATTTGCAGCGCAAATCTGTGGTTTTGCCCGCCGATTCGAGTGAAATCGACATCAGGAGGTCTGTTTAGGTTTTCAGTCTGTGCACTATTCGGTTGAGTTTCCTTAGCAGGAATCGAACAGCAAGTTGATCGGTCAAGTTGCAAGCTGATCGGTCGAGTTGTGAAGCAATCAGTCGAGTTTCAGAGTTGTGAGTGGCAGTTCATTCAGAAATCATTATTTAACTCAATTTATGTGCTTAATTGCTTCAGTATCAGTTGGTATAACTCCTGAACAGTGTATCACACACAATAGAGTATGATAGATTCAATGGAACTTGAAATACGTAATATGATTGATGAAAATGATGGAATTTCCTGTATTACAACTGCAATGTATACGTTGAGCATAAAATGGATGTTTAGCATCGAAACTGGATAAGTTGATACTGAGTCATGTTTAAAGATGACAAATGATGTATATGTGTTTTCAAGTGATGTTCAAAATGTGAAATAAGTATGAAATGTGATATTCCTGTTTAAGTGTTTATATGTTAATCAGTTAATAGACTTAGGTGCCCTTACACCGTAGAACCCCTCGAGAGGTCTGCACCTTGGGGTGAAACGACCTACCTAGCGTGTGTCTAGATGGTCGGTGACTCGTGTTCAACAATAATCTGTGTGTGTGTCACGGTGGCACGAGGACAGAGAGGCTGTGTTCAACAATAATCTGTGTGTGTGTCACGGTGGCACTGGAGTAAATAGGGGTTATTCAACAATAATCCGTGCGTGTGTCACGGTGGTAACCCAGACTCTCCGCCTGTGTGCTCAGGTTAGAGGAGGAGTCTAGAGTACACTCTTTTGAGAGTGCAGTGAGGCCGTGTGAGCCTGAGAGTCCTGACGCAGACCAGGACAGCAGTCAGACTTAGCATTCCCCGGGAGAGTCGCTAAGTCTTGTACTGTGGGATCGTAGTTCGCTACAGATCTTTGTATGCAGAGTACACTGCATATGATTGGGGCATAATAATATAAAAATGTAATCATATAGGATCACAGTAAATTTAATATGTTAAGAGATTTGAACTTCTGTGCCAATTCTCTATAACTATTTATTTGTTTAAAATATCTGTTTTTGCATAGAAATGTGATTATTATCTGTAAATCTGCTATGTCATTAGAACTGCCCTGCTTAGTACTGCACTTATGCTTTATTTCAAATTTATATATCTGATGAGTTGTTTAGTGACAGTTAAATGAAATGCTATTCACTGAGCGAGTAGGCTCACTCCTCTACTCAAACATTTTTCAGGCCAGCAACAGTTCCAGGAATCGGAAGGATCTTTTCATCCTAACGCTTAATCCGTAGAAGGTATTTGTAGCTAGTATAGTTAGAGGACTCTCAGTCCTTTCCCCTCGGTCCTTGGGACATGGTGTGGGTGAGAGAGAGTGTGTATGTGGAATGTGTATAAAGTTGTAAATTAACTGTTATGCTTTACTTTATGTCAAACAATGTAATATGTTATAGACTTTGTTTATATTTCTAGTCAGTTTAATAAAAATGCTTCCGCAGTTTGTTTAGCTTTAGTTTACAGCATAAATCAGGTTATCATTTTAATGTCTTTAAAATGTTTAAAAAGTTATGAGTGGTTTGGCATGTGTGTAAATCCCTCCGTCACGCCCTAATCTCGTGGGTTGTGGTTAGTGTGAGATCGGGGTGCGACAGCTTGGTATCAGAGCATAGGTTGAGTACATAGATACTCAGAGTCCAGGTCAGGGGACGATAAGAGACCAATAGGACTAGGATTTAGGTGTCTTTCTTCTATCTGCAGTTTTCTAACAGGAAATATTCTGTTATATTACTGCAGATGGCAGGAAGAGGTTTTGGTCATGATGATCAGGCCGAGAGCCATGTTGGCCCTGATCCACAGGACATGGGTCCAGGTGGAGGTGATCATGTTGATGAAGCATCCCGGATGTACATGATGTTTCTGGAGACCAAAGAGAGATACAAGGCTGATAGGCGAGCTTCTACTTCTACCAGCAGTAAGGATCTGATGAGATCATATGAGCTTGTGAAGAAGCTTGGTGGTACAGAATTCAGTGGTACTACAGATCCAGCAGAGGCTGATGAGTGGTGGAGGTAGATAGAGAAGGTTTTTTGCCTGATGGAGCTTCCAGAAGAGAAAGAGATTAATCACGCAGTTTATCTTTTGACAGGCGAAGCAGTGTTGTGGTGGCATAGTGTGGAGGATAAAAGGAGAGGTTCAGAGCTTACTTGGCAGGATTTCTCTGAAGAGTTCCATCTTAAATATTATCCACCTACTTTCATTAATGAGAAAACAAGACAGCTGGAGAATATTAAGCAGGGGAACATGTCAGTTACTTAGTACGAAGCGCTTTTCACCAGGATGGCGAACTTTTGTCCTCATCTTGTCCCTAATAACTTAGAGAGACGCAGAATGTTTCAGGAAGGGCTGAGGCCGGAGATTCGGCATACAGTTTCTGCTACTAGTAGAAGGAACAGAGAGAATTTTGGTGAGTTCGTTGAGGAGGCCAGACAGGTTGAAGAATCTGTGAATGCTGATAAGATACCTGAGACCAAGAAGAGGTCTACAGATTTTAGTGGAAGACAGTCCAGTAGTGGGTACAGAGGTGGAGGTATAGGTTTCTTCTCCAAGCTGGGACGCAGTGTTGGTTGTTTCAGCAGACCAAGATCTGGTGAGGTGACATCTTCTTCTAGTGGGTGGCCATCTGGATCATCTACCTCTGTGACTGGTCCACTGAGGTAGGAAATGCGAGTATGTCATACTTGTGGAAGATCACACTCTGGTCAGTGTCGGGGTTCAGATTTTCGAGGTTGTTATCACTGTGGTCAGATGGGACATATAAAGAAGTTTTTCCCTCAACTTCAACCAGCAGCATCACCAGCTTCTCAGCCACAGTTTTATGATGTCCAGAGACAACCTCCCGTGGAAGGATAGAGTTCTTCTGTGGCTTCTGGTTGTAGAGGTATTGGTGTGCCCAGTGGCAGAAGTGGTCAGAGAGGACAGCGTGGCAGAGGGAGAGCTTCAGCACGTTTCTTCTCTTTGACACCTCAAGAAGGTATAATCTCTTCACAAGTCATTTCAGGAGAGATGCTTTTGTTTAATAGTATACCAGTTTCAGTTTTGATAGATCCGGGTGCTACTCACTCTTTCATACGAAGTTATTTAGTTGGTGAACTTAATTTGTTAACTCAAGAGTTGGTAGATGAGTTAGTGTTGAGGATTCCACTAGGTGGACCAATAGTTTTATCTGAGTTCTGTCCCGGATGTTTGTTATCTTTTGGAGGTTACACCTTTACTGCTAATCTCATACCCCTGGATGTAAATACTTTTCAAGTCATCTTGGGTATGGATTGTCTTGAGACATATCGAGTGCAACTCGATTGTTGGAAGAAGGAAGCTACCTTTCAACAAGGTGAATTTTCTTGTGTCTTTACTGGAGACAGGAAAGTTCTGCCTACGTGCACTGAATCAGCTGTAGTAGTTGATAAGATGCTACAGAAAGGATGTGAAGCGTTCCTTGCTCATGTGGTTGACACTAGAGCAGAGAAGAGCACCGCCAGTTTTTATGATGTGCCGGTAGTTAGTGAGTTTTATGATGTTTTTCTAGAAGAGTTTCTAGGCTTACCTCCTGTCAGAGACATTGATTTTGAGATTCAGGTATATCCAGGTAGTCATCTAGTGGCACTGCCAGCTTATAGAATGACACCTGCAGAGTTGAAGGAACTCAAGGTGCATCTGCAGGAGTTGCTGGATAAGGGTTTCATCAGACCCAATTCTTCGCCGTGGGGTGCTCCAGTCCTATTTGTTAAGAAAAAGGATGGTACCATGCATCTCTGTATAGATTACAGGCAACTGAACAAGATCACTATTAAGAACAAGTACCCTTTGCCGAGAATGGACGATCTGTTTGATCAGTTGCATGGAGCGACGATCTTCTCTAAAATAGATTTGAGATCTGGATATCATCAGCTCAGAATAAAGGCTTCTGATATTCCCAAGACAGCTTTCAGAACCAGGTATGGGCATTATGAGTTTTTGGTCATGTCGTTTGGACTGACCAATGCCCCAACAACCTTTATGGATATGATGAATCGGATTTTCAAACCGTTCCTAGATCAGTTTATTGTAGTCTTTATAGATGATATTCTGATTTACTCCAGAGATGATGTACAACATGAACAACACCTGAGAATGACGTTGCAGTTGCTGAGGCAACATCAGTTGTATGCTAAGTTTAGCAAGTGTGAGTTCTGGTTGGCAGAGGTAGTATTTCTTGGACATGTTATCTCGAGAGATGGAGTTAGCGTTGATCCTAAGAAAGTTGATTCTGTACTTCAGTGGGAACAGCCTAAGACTCCTACTTAGATTAGAAGTTTCTTGGGTTTGGCAGGATATTACATAAGGTTTATACAGAACTTCAGTGTGACAGCATCACCTTTGACATGCCTGACGAGGAAGAATGCACCGTTTGTTTGGTCTGATAACTGCTAGAAGAGTTTTCAGATTTTGAAGAAGAAGTTGACTTCAGCACCAGTGTTGGTTTTGCCAGAGGCAGACAAAGGTTATACAGTGTTCTGCGACGCTTCCAGGAGAGGTTTGGGCTGTGTGCTGATGCAGGTAGGCAAAGTTGTGGCTTATGCATCTAGACAGCTTAAGAAGAACGAAGAGAACTACCCTACTCATGATCTGGAGTTAGCTGCTATAGTTCATGCTCTTAAGACATGGCGTCACTACCTGTATGGTGAGACATGTCAGATGTTTACAGACCATAAGAGTTTGAAGTATATCTTCACTCAGAAGGATTTGAATCTGAGACAGCAAAGATGTCTTGAGCTGATCAAGGATTATGAGGTGACAATTGATTATCATCCTGGTAAAGCGAATGTTGTGGCAGATGCCTTGAGTAGAAAGTCGAGTTCAACAGCTGATGCATTTTCTATGGCATGTTTCAAGAGAGACTTGCTTGTAGATATGCGAAAGTTGAACTTAGACTTGGATGTGTCTGGATAGAGTGGGTTGATTGCTCAGATGCAGGTCAAACCTACTTTCTATGATCAGATTAAGGAGTTGCAACAGAGTGATGACGAGTTGTTGCAGGTTATGCAGGATATGTAGGAAGGTAAAAGGTCATAATTCAGGTTTTCTGATGATGGTGTGTTGTATCTTCATGACAGGTTGTGTTTACCTAGGAACAGTGAGTTGAAAGAGAAGATTCTTGAAGAAGCGCATGCTTCTATGTATGTTATGCATCCAGGTAACACAAAAATGTACAGGAATCTCAAAGAGCTGTACTGGTGGTCTGGTATGAAGAGAGTTGTGCTGAGTACGTGGCTAGATGTGGAGTGTGTCAATAGGTTAAAGCTGAGCATCAGAAACCTGCTGGTACCTTGTAGTCGCTTCCTATACCTGAATGGGAATGGGAACACATCACGATGGATTTCGTGGTAGGGTTACCCAGGACGCCTAGAGGTTCGGACTCGATATGGATGATTGTGGATAGACTAACTAAGTCTGCTCACTTTCTCCCTATCAAGTCAACCTTTGATGTTCCAAAGCTGGCCAAGATTTATGTGGATGAGGTAATCAGATTACATGGGATTCCAGTTTCCATTATTTCTGACAGAGATCCTAAGTTTACATCTAGGTTCTGGAATCAGTTACATCGTGCGTTGGGCACAAGGCTGAGGTTCAGTATAGCTTTTCACCCGCAGACAGATGGTCAGTCTGAGAGAACCATTCAGACTCTCGAGGACATGCTGAGAGCATGTGTTCTATAGTTTAGAGGTAACTGGGATGAACACTTAAGCCTAATGGAGTTTGCATACAACAACAGTTACCATTCTAGTCTTGGAATGGCCCCGTATGAAGCTCTGTATGGCAGGAAGTGTTGATCGCCAGTTTGTTGGTATGAGGTAGGCGAGAAGGAAATTCTTGGACCTGAGATAGTCGATATGACTACGGAAAAGATATCTGTGATTAGGAAGCAGTTGAAAGTTGCTCAGGACAGACAGAAAAGTTATGTAGAGAGACGACGTCGACCTCTTGAGTTTGAGGTTGGTGATGAGGTTTATCTGAAGGTTTCACCGTGGAAGGGAGTGCTAAGGTTTGGCAAGAGAGGCAAGTTGACCCCTAGGTATATGGGCCCATATCCTATCGTTGAGAGGATTGGACCTGTAGCCTAGAGGTTGGATTTGCCGTCTGAGTTGGCAAGTCTTCATGATGTGTTTCATGTGTCTATGTTGAAGAAGTGTCATCCCAGTACAGAAAAGATTTTAGATCTAGAACTGGCGCAGCTTAGGACAAATGTGTCCTATGTGGAAGGACCAGTGCAGATAGTTGATCACCGAATCAAGAAGCCTAAGAACCGTGAGATACCGTTGGTGAAGGTTCTGTGGAGCAATCATAACCTTGAAGAAGCTACGTGGGAGCTTGAGTCTGAGATGCGTAGCAAGTTTCCTTTTCTCTTTTAGGAATTTCGGGACGAAATTCTTATAAGGGAGGGATATTGTTACGACCCGTGTTGAGCTTACCCTGTAAGTATGCTGTTCAACATGTGTTTTAGCTGCTTTGCTAAGTTGTAAGCTCGCTTTTGTTAATAACGTTTAAAACATATATGATATGTGCGTAGTGTGAATTCTAGCCCTTAAAACGTGTAGGATCTTGCGCTTGAGGCGTTGCCAGAGAAATCGTCTGAAACCGACTTTCGAGTCAAAAGTTGTAAGTTTTTGGGCATGCAGGGACCTGTTTGTAGTTTTTGAAAGTTCTCGGACTTTACGTTTTGGTCCCTAGGTTTTTCCTTCTTATCCTTTCTTTCCCTTTTCTCATTTCACTTTTCATAAATGAGAGAAACACAGAGTGTTTCTTCCCTTCTTTGCGTGAGAGAGATCTGAGAGAGACGGGCGATTTGGAGCCCTAGCTCTGTTCCTGCCAACAGCTGCGGCCCCTCCATCTTCTCCCCTCCTTCCTTCTTCGCCAACTGATCCAGTAGCAGTAGGAGCTGCACTAGCAGCAACGACAGCCAGGAGAGAGAAAGGATGTGAAGAGCAGCCCTAGCTCGTCCTCCTCCTTCCCTACAGCTAGTTCGTGGTTGTGTGCATCAGTTGTAGGTGATTTGTAGCGCAAATATGTGGTTTTGCCCGCCGATTCGAGTGAAATCGACATCAGCATGTATGTTTAGGTTTTCAGTCTGTGTGCTATTCGGTCAAGTTTCCTTAGCAGGAATCGAACAGCAAGCTGATCGGTCGAGTTGCAAGCTGATCGGTCGAGTTGTGAAGCAATCGGTCGAGTTGTGAAGCAATCGGTCGAGTTTCTGACCAATCGGTCGAGTTTCAAAGTTGTGAGTGGCAGTTCATTTAGAAATCATTATTTAACTCAATTTAAGTGCTTAATTGCTTCAGTATCAGTTGGTATAACTCCTAAACAGTGTAGCACATACAATAGAGTATGATAGATTCATTGGAACTTGAAATATGTAATATGATAGATGAAAATGATGGGATTTCCTGTATTACAACTGCAATGTATACGTTGAGCATAAAATGGATGTTTAGCATCGAAAATGGATAAGTTGATACTGAGTCATGTTTAAAGATGACAAATGATGTATATGTGTTTTCAAGTGATGTTCAGAATGTGAAATAAGTATGAAATGTGATATTCCTGTTTAAGTGTTTATATGTTAATTAGTTAATAGACTTAGGTGCCCTTACACCGTAGAACCCCTCGAGAGGTCTGCACCTTGGGGTGAAACGACCTACCTAGCGTGTGTCTAGATGGTCGGTGACTCGTGTTAAACAATAATCCATGCGTGTGTCATGGTGGCACGAGGACAGAGAGGCTGTGTTCAACAATAATCCGTGCGTGTGTCACGGTGGCACTGGAGTAAATAGGGGTTATTCAACAATAATCCGTGTGTGTGTCATGGTGGTAACCCAGACTCTCCGCCTGTGTGCTCAGGTTAGAGGAGGACTCTAGAGTACACTCTTTTGAGAGTGCAGTGAGGTCGTGTGAGCCTGAGAGTCCTGACGCAGACCAGGACAGCAGTCAGACTTAGCATTCCCCGGGAGTGTCGCTAAGTCTTGTACGGTGGGATCGTAGTTCACTACAGATCTTTGTATGCAGAGTACACTGCAAATGATTGGGGCATAATAATATAAAAATGTAATCATATATGATCACATTAAATTTAATATGTTAAGAGATTTGAACTTCTGTGCCAATTCTCTTTAACTGTTTATTTGTTTAAAATATATGTTGTTGCATAGAAATGTGATTATTATCTGTAAATCTGCTATGTCATTAGAACTACCCTGCTTAGTACTGCACTTATGCTTTATTTCAATTTTATATATCTGATGAGTTGTTTAGTGATAGCTAAAGGAAATGCCATTCACTGAGCGAGTAGGCTCACTCCTCTACTCAAACATTTTTCAGGCCAGCAACAGTTCCAGGAATCGGAAGGATCTTTTCATCCTAACGCTTAATCTGTAGAAGGTATTTGTAGCTAGTATAGTTAGAGGTCTCTTAGTCCTTTCCCCTCGGTCCTTGGGACATGGTGTGGGTGAGAGAGAGAGTGTGTATGTGGAATGTGTATAAAGTTGTAAATTAACTGTTATGCTTTACTTTATGTCGAACAATGTAATATGTTGTAGACTTTGTTTATATTTCTAGTCAGTTTAATAAAAATGCTTCCGCAGTTTGTTTAGCTTTAGTTTACAGCATAAATCAGGTTATCATTTTAATGTCTTTAAAATGTTTAAAAAGTTATGAGTGGTTTGGCTTGTGTGTAAATCCCTCCATCGCGCCCTAATCTCGTGGGTTGTGGTTAGTGTGAGATCGGGGTGCGACACCCCTGCTACTCGAACGTTCTCAACGACGTCTCAATCGCCCCACGATTGCTTCTTGGCCAAGTTCTTAAGGATTTCCCAACACCTCGTGTCGGTATTGTTCAAAAAGAATCATGAGCCTGCTGAATCGAGGTTACTTCTATCATGATCGGAGAGAGCAAAATAGAAGATCTTGACCTGTGTCTCCTTGTCAAGCCCATGATGCGGGCACTGCCTAAGCATGATCTGAAACCTTTCCCAGGTCTCAGAGTAGGTCTCTCCTGTTTTCTGGGTGAAGTTGTGGATCTTCCTGATCAAGTCATTGGTCTTCTCGGGCGGGAAGAACCTTTCAAAGAAAACCTCCACCATGTGGTCCCAGGATTCCACATATTCATCGTCCAGGTTGTGCAACCACTCTCGTGTGTTTCCTGCTAGAGAACTCGGGAAGAGCTTCAAGTAGAGAACATCTTGTGGAAATCTATCTATTTTTATCATATCACAATTCTCCACAAATTGACTTATATGCGCGACTGGGTGTTCATTCTTGAGCCCATGGAATGCATTCGACTTCACCAAGTTGACTAATGCAGTATCAATCTTGTATGTCGGAATATTAACCGCCTGTTTCTTGATCGGCCCCTTGGAAGTGGATGAAGAAGAAGCCTTGCTCTTCTCCCATATTGTCTGTGGCTCTGCCATTTCTTCTTGTTCGGATTCTGAATCTGTTTCTTCTAAGTGGTCTTGATTGTGTTCCTCCTCATCTTCCGGTCCCGGCAATGTAACCTCTGGTGTGTGCCGCCTGTAGTCTGTGCTACACGTCTGCACCATGCACAGTACCTGCAAAAATAAAAATTTAAGTTCAGTACAGTGCTTGACGAGTACAAAAATTTAGAAAATAGACTACGAATTTTTGAAATGATTTCAAACTAATAAAAAAATAAAAAGTGGCCTAGAGTGGCTGCTTGCAGCACTCGTAGTGCCGACAATTGCCGTGTCCCCGACAACGGCGCCAAAAACTTGACACGCTTTTTACGTGCGTAGAAATGCAAGTGTACGCGTCAATGTAATATAGGCCTTTGTGAGCCCGAGTCAAACTCAGGGACACGTGAATTATCGGAGACTACTACTAACTACTCAAAATCAGCTAGACCAGGTAAAAAGTTGGAGGTTATTGATAAATTAAAAGAAAATAAAATAAAACAAAACAAAGCAATCGATTAAATGTTTGGTTTAATCAATTCAAGATGAGATCTTTAGGATTGCAGTTTCACCGCGGGTTTTCATTGTATTAAATTATATTCGGTCATTCAAATTTATCTCTCTATCCAGGTAGTGGCCTGAAATTAGAATTGCCCACTGTCGTGGTATAATTCACTACCTATGTCTAGGTCGGTTCCACTGTCGTAGTAACCTATACCCTAAACTAGGTGTATTAAAATCGATCTCTCGATATCCACCATTAACCTTAAACCACCTTGTTCAAGGGATTTGTCAATTAACGTGAATTTTGTCTCTTTTCAACCGTTAATTCTTCTTTCAAAGTAATTAAGGGCATTAGATTATTATTATGGTGATCAAGCATAACAATATAATTGAGAAAATGAAATTATACCATGGATTTAAGAGATAAAATATGAATTACTATGATAAAAATGTCATACAATGAATTCCCGGGATACTCCCTGTCCTAAAGACAAAGGGGATTAGCCCCACATGTTCATCTCAAAGCAAAACATGGTAGAGAAAAGGGGAAACATGAAGAAAAATGTGATTGAGTGGTGAAAACCCTGAACGGAGAAGATCCAATCACTCCTTGGTGTAGAATACGCATTCTCACGCCTTTGGGTGGTGGAAATCGTCTTCTTCGGCATCCGGATCGACTGGGGCGTGCTTTTGGGCTCCATTCTTCTCTCCACACCTTCTTGGGACGTGTGCAGCGGCTAATGACGTGATAGATTGCTCTTGGCCGCCGTCATTAGGTATATTCTCCGAATTAGGTCGCAAAATTACCACAGCCGTCAGATTTAGATCAATCTGAAGCAAACATGTATCTAACGGTGTCGATACCATCGACACGGGTCGATGGTATCGACCCTGCACTGTATCATATGGATTTCTTTTCTTTTCTTTGTCGCAACTGATGCCACCTCGATACCATCGACGCGGGTCGATGATATCGACATTCATAGGCGCCGGTTTTGTCTTACCATCGCTGTAGCTCCACTAGTAGATGGTATCGACTGATGTGTGGATAGTATTGACTCACTCTTCTGAAGCAACCTGATGTTATCTCGATACCATAGACTCTCATGTCGATAGTATCGAGATTTTATTGCTCCTTGCTGCTGGCTGCCTGTGGTCCGGTCGATGGTGTCGACCACTATCGATGGTATCGACAACAGCAGATACTTGTTTTTCCTGAAATTTCAACATGAAACCACATAAGCCGAAACAAAACATATTCTTATGATAATTTATGCTCAAAATACTGAAATAAGGGAGATTTGACATAGAGAATGATCATAGACCAAAGTAAATGAATTATGAAATATTAACCACCAAAATGACTAATAAATGCATAAAACACAAATAAAATATGTCTCTAAATGTGACTCAAAATCATCGCATCAGTTATAATCATCATATCATGATTCTTGAATAGTTTTCACTTCATGATAAAAACTCTAACAGTATATGACATCACAATTTTATTCAAGAGAAATACATCCTTCCCATTATTAGGGTTAGTATTGCCTATTTAATCCAAATAGGGTTTCAAATTCACATCATCACTATGTGATATGACAGAAATACATCTTTCCCATTATTATGGTTAGGATTTCATAATCTAACCGATTAGGGTTGTAAGTGCATACCAACACCCTTCATTAGGGTTTGGTTTTCCCCTTATTAACAAATTAAGGATTCAAGATCATATTATCTAGAATCAAACCTTAATTCATACTCCACGCATTTTAGGAGTATCAATACATGCTTATTAACATGATTTATCACACATATAAAAACTTCTCTCTTATCCTCATTAGGATGTTGATTACATCATACTTTGGCTCAATCGTTCTCTCATGGTACATTGGCCTACTTTAACATACTACATTAACTCTTTACGTCTTAATGTATTGCTTTACATAACACAATTCATGTGTTACTCCATCAATTGCATTGAATTGAGATGCTTTCAACAAATTGGGTATAAGGGTGTGTATGCTACCACATTGTTCTTGAGATACCACCTTAACATCATATTAGGTATCCTTATCGGGCACGTGGTGTAACCACATCACCATATCATTTTTAGGGTGTATCCCCTAACACAATATTGTGTTCTTATATCGGATTGACTATCACTTCGATTTTATCATCTCAAGTTAGAGGTACTTGTCATCATATCATGTAAGTGCTAAAAGCTTAACCTCATATCAGTTATAAGGGTGTACATGATACCGTATCATGCACAAGGTGTGCATGATGTCTGGCGTAGGGTCCATGCCTCATAATGGTATCATTTTTTGTGGTATATACACAATACCATATGAGGTTCCTATGTTGGATTATCATATCAGGTTGGCATATTGGGTAGTCCATTATGGTCATATTTTTCATACCTTCCAAGGATCAGTGCTATCATATTTTTGGACAAAAAGCTAGATATCAGGTTGAGATCTTTCACAACAATCCTTCACACAAAACGATAGGGTGTATCGGGTTTCATTCCATCACCTAGGGTTTCAACACCATATCAGTTATAGTGTTAAATTAACACTATATAGTGCACGAGGTATGATCTTAACCTTATATTGTGTGTAAGGTGTAAGTGGGTATCATTTCCTATCATTCATGAGATATCACTCATATCATTCATGTGGTATCACTCACCACTATATTGAGTTACCCATCATCTTGGGTTTCATATCACCATCTAGGGTTTCAACCCATATGGAGTTAGGATATAAACCTAACACCATATCGTGCTCATGGTGTGTATATGTTTTACTCATATCTCCCATGAGGTACACACTCCTCACCATATTGTGTTTATAGTGTGTTCATATCAACATGTCAGATTACTTATCACCTAGGGTTTGATATATCAGGTTGGAGCATATACTTGACTCCATGTCGTGCATAGAGTGTATACTTGACCTTATATCATGCATATGGCGTTTTATTAACAAAATATCATGCACAAGGTGTGCACTTCATCATCATAACGTGCAAGATGTATCTACTCATTACCATATCATGCTAGTGGTGTATTCACCTCACCATATCAGGTTAGAGGGGTTTCAACCCATATCGGGTTGGGACCATGATGATATCATCATCATCAAACTCTAGTTTCTTGTTATTACTGTTGTAGATCATGGACAATAGTCCTAAGATAATTTTGTAACTCAAAGGAACATCTATTAATTAAAGGAATTCAAAATTGAAAGTAGATCAACAAGTTCCACAATATTGAAGGTGAATAATAACATAGTTGGGTTCAAGGTATATAACCAGCCTCAAGAACAACTTCAAAGCTCCAAGATCCAAAGCTTCACGTTCCTAAGGTTAAATATGAGCTTATTTAAGGTCCAAGGCTCGTTCACAACTCCTTTATATACAAATAATCACCATAGTTAAGAACTTGGTGAAGAAGAAAAGAGAGGAATAACTATAACCTGAAAATCATGCTTCAAGCAAGGTTGAAGATGACCATGGCCTTACCTTAAACTTGGTTCTTGGGCTCCCCTTGCTCCTTGAGATACTATGCACAATATCTAAGGGATTATGCATGATATCTCAAAGAAAAAGAGTTTTGGGGTTCCTAAACTTCCATTAGTAAGTGAAAGAAGAGGTATATATACTTGGGGTTCATGAGAGAGAGTGTATAAGTGGTGTCATAACCATATACTACTAGGTGACATGTGGCCATGCATGGTTGAGACATGTCCATGCATGCACACATGTATATATTTCCATGAAAAATTCTTGAGTATAATCTAGAGATGATATTTTGACCATCCTTTATCTTGTTGGATAAGATATCTCATCATTATCTCACAAATAATGCAAACCGGTACACTTTTTGCAAGGAGCATCTAACTCATCATGGATCACCTCCTTGAGGTTATTAGGCCATCATGGCCTTTACCAAGAGTTCACAAACCAATATGCGATCCCCTCTATGGCTCCTTGGTCGATAGGCCCTCCCATATCAAGTCTTCAACTCGATACAACTCATATAAGGGCTTCAACTAGATATCATTTCTTGGTCTTTTCATCACCAAGAGTACCATTACTCAAATATGATTCAAACTTGGTGTCTCCTTATTGCTCTCTCTTTTAAACGATACATATAGGAAATCATGACACTCTAGAGATGGTAATTTTTCATATCAACCCTACATTGTGGGTAAATTACAATTTGTACCAAAATTGGTATACAAGGCACTAACTTTATTCAAATAAGTTAAAACTTGGAATTTAGGATTTCCACAAGCCACCACGTAGAGTCATTCTCTCTCTTATGATACTAAAACACTTAGGACACATTAAACATGTGACATATTGAAATATAACCCCTCATCTTTGGTAAATTGCATTTTGGTCCAAAATAAGAGAACATTGCTCAAACATTATTCAAACATGACCAAACTTGAAACATAAGTTTGTCACCTGATAATAAAACACTTTAGAGGATTGTATTAAAGTTCTAAGAAACTTATTTATGTGAAACAAATAGGGTTAGCCCTAAACCTAGGTCAGGGATGTTACAATTATAAACCCCTAACAAGGATTTCGTCCCCAAAATCCCGAATGAAGGAAAACAATTGTTGTTCTCCATATAACATCTTGATGTTGTGAAGATGCCATAGAATTTTTATCAGCACAAAGTCCTTCCACTCGGGATCGTCATAAAATCTATCATACATGACACATATTCAACTTTCCTTTCCATTACTGACTACATAGTCAATTCTGTGTCACGTAATACTTTCTAAGTCAGAGAAGTACCATTCATACTTTAAATAATTTGGGTGTCAAACCTTATTGACTTATCATCTTTTCAACTTACATCTTTTATGTAATAAGATTCTTGAATTTGGGAGTCTTCCATACTCCTCACTTAGTTTAGCATTTCACCTCCACAGGAAAACTATTTTGGACTACAAGTATTATCATGCTTTTGTTGTGCCACTCTAATCCTGCTGACACAACACTAAACTTTCGTATGACTTGTACCAACTATCCCATCAGCAATTTAGTTCTTGCCATAAGAAAAGGCTACTTATCAAGGTAGAACTTATCCAGAGGTATCTCTAGATGTTATGTATAACTTGCTTCAACATATCTAGATAGGAATATTCAAATGAATTACTTTTTGCTTGATAAGATTTTTCCCAAAATGATTTTACAATTGTTCCTTCAATTGATACATCCTTACTGAGGTTTATGTTTATGCATAGCATAAACCCCTAACATATGATATCCATACTATAGTTATCTCAAAATTGGCCCTTTCTAAGTACCCAAACATTATTCATTTTATTAGGAGTCATATTCTCATTTTCTCATACCATTGAAAATTCTTGGATACTAGGATTCTTTACCTTGGTATCCATTATATATTCCCAAACACATCACATCCTCATCATTTCTATTTGTCTATTGTTACTATTAAATCCAAACATATAATAAGACCCTTCTTTCATCTTGGGACATTACTTATCACATATAACTTTGTCTTGGAACCAAAATTCAAGACTAGTTGATACTTTACAAAGTAATCGTCTATAGATTACTTTTTAATCCATGCACATCAGATGTCATAAGACTTACTTAATTGTCATTTCCCTATAAGGAAAGAACATAAGGAAACAAATTCCATTATATTTCCCCATCATTATCTAGGGGTGTTTATCAAAGAGAAGAGATTATCATCTCCTCTGATTATTATATGAACTTTCTACTGTTCATGAGTCATTTTATGACTTTATTTATTTCCACATCATAGGAAAGAACTTTATTATTCATACATTTTTTATGGAACATGGACGATCTCCCTTGTCCCCTTTATCTGATCATGATGATTGTACTTTTTACTTCGTCATACACAGAGATTGGTTTGAGATAAACTCAATTTCTTATTTCATTGTAGTTAGGATGGAATAGAAATATCCATGCCATATTTTCCGTTTCATTATTCTCTTAAGATTGTCTCAAAATGACTACTTGATCCAAGTAATCAGAAAGATAACAATTTAAGAGTCTCATACTTACCTTGCCTTTAATAGATGAATACCTAGCCAAGGTATACAAGTACCGAGGTTAGGTAGTATGCACCTTGTTTTACATCATATAACTTACTTTTCATATCATCCAAAACATAGGACTTAGCATCCCTGGATGTCTTCAGGCATCTCTTTTACACCTCATCCTCTCTTATACAGATAAAAAAATTATAAAACATTTTAAAGATGACTAGGCAGAATGTAAGTTCTCATCCTCTTTATCTCTTCCTTATGTCCTCATAGGACTAATCAAAGGAAGCTCAACAAAAACTACTTTTCTTATAATATCAGGAAAAGACGTATCAGAATGAAACAATTTCATCTGACCTGTCTCAACTTGTGGATTGATTACGGCCTCAGGCTAATTCATTACATAGAATCTTGTCGTTTCCTATTTCCAATGTGATATCTATCGTTTGGTGCAGATGAACCTGCTTGGGACACCTGTCCACGTCCTTATGTGCCACTTCTAAACCATTGCCTTTGAGAGTCTTATTGACTCTGCCTCGGTGGTTGGGTCATTCCCTTCTTTCTTTTTGGACAAAAGGGTCTAATATTCCCAATCTGTCCACAACCAAAACATGTCCTATACACATTCCCTGGTCTTTTCGGCCTTATTACCGATGTAGAAGCTAAATTATGAGTTCTAACTGGCAGAACATTAGGTCTCTTTCCCTTTATTGGTAGCCACTTCCCTAGTGCATTAGGTGTTTGTTGCATTGGTGGCACCAAAAACTTCCTCTTTTTAGAGCTACTAGGCATCTATTTATGAGTTTGGACATATCTTTTCTTAATTTCTACCTCATTATCCTTTTCTGGACAGTCCTTTATAAAATGTCATGCTTGCCTACACCTGTAGTAGACTCTGATTTCATGTCGTGTTCTAATCCTTTCATTATTTTCCACTACTTCAACATAACTATGTTGATCAGAAATCCTACTTGAGCTTAGAGTTTCATCAATGGGGACTGGTAATCTAGGTTGTGTTTCTTGTATCTGATCCTTGATATGTGCTAATGTTGTCATAACCAGTCCAATCAGAGCATTAAAAGTAGGGTTCTCTATCATAGTTAGATCAACCTAGGGATTATCAGGCAGTCATCCTTCTCTCACCTGATCCCTTGCACCTTCTCTTGGTGCAACAACATTGCTTTCAACAATGTGTTCCTCCTATTATCCATACATTTTTAAGCTTTACTCTATCTTCTACATAAGCAAAAGTCACTATAAGATATATTGGAGGACACTAGAATAGACTCAACACCTTAGTCCTATGTCTCTGTAGACTCAGCGAACCTTAGGCTCTGATACCAAAACTTTGTGATGACCCGATAACAAATCTAGCCATCACAAATAATAATTGTGGAATAACCATAAATAGTGGATTGAAAAAAATCACTAAAAATGAAAACCATTTTGCAAAGAGATCCAATACCAGGAAACTCTCACTGAAAGATCCAAAAGTTATACATATCATGATTCACATTGTACATATACTATTTCATCTCATCTCGAGGACAACATATAACAGTTGTTGTTTCAAAACATATACTGAAGCAACATAAATCATCAAGGCATACAAGCAAAAATCTCAGATCATTCATAAAATCATTACATACTAACTCCAAGGACCTGAGAGTACAGAGACGATGCATAGGACTTCTATCTACAAGACACGATAGATAGTACACTCAACCTAAGATGTAACTGCTGCCCCAGCTGTTGTTGTTCTTCCTCTATAGAATGGTCTCTACCACCTCATGCACGTCCACCTAAAAATTGTGGATCCCACATGGTGAGACAATTACCCCAATGAGAGATATAACTCCCTGACAGCAATATGATTATCATAGTTAAGAAATATAAAACTGAGCAGAGGTTCTTTTATAATAACAAGCACAATTAAACACTGTTATAAGCAGAATAGAGTAATCTCTTTTCTTAAAATAATACATCTATCTATGGTAGATCAATAAATCATCTATCCACTTTACAAGGAATACAAAGAAACATATATAACATCTATCAAGTAAGATGTATAAAAGAAGTGTACATCAACCAATGTCTTCCATATTCGATCCTTAAGCAAAATATGTTACATGGTTGATTACATATTACAATCACACTTATGCCCTTAGGAGATGAAGTAAATCGCTCATACTCCAACCAACCACGACTAAGTTCAAATCGGTACCATACAAGTTTAATGGCAGAGCCGACTATCAAGACCTCACCCGTCTTGGTCAGAACAAGACAACTTAGCAGGACATCTCGTGTCAGCTACTGGTAGGACATCTTGTGTCAGCTACAAATAGCATGCCGGGGTATAGCGGCATCTTTGCTATAGAGTTATAGCCGTAGCATGTACTCCCTTAGGGAGAATACCATTGAGCTTTCCTAGACTATAAGGATAAGGAAGATTATACATCAATTCTTCACATGGTCAGGAGATTTTATACTTCAATCCCGATACACATAGAATGAAGAAGGATTTCACACATAAATTTCTCATTTGGTCTAGAGATTCACATCATTCTGTGATAAATAAGGAAGGTACAATGTCAGTTCTTCATTGGGACATATGGATATATTTCGTCCTTCAACACTTCATATTCAAAAATATGCTCTCTGAGTTAAACTCATTTCACCATCAGCAATTTCTGACAGTGAATGGATCTATGGTCAGGGAAGCTACAAGATGAGATTTCACTTGATTAATTAGGTACATTATAGTATCTCTTAGCATCAACCAAGTTTCAGACATGAATATTAACAATTGTTATAAAGAAAGCTGTAGTACTTTTATAATCTTTGGAACACTTTGAGTGTATAACACTCGGGATCTCAGTCCCTTATCACATTACTAGGAATTGTCATCCTTTAACATCATCATCATCATGATTACTAGATCTGGGTATTCAAACCCTTAGATCATCATTGAGCATTGTTACCTCTGTAATAGGTAACTATTACCTCTAGGTCCTCAGACCAAGGTTGTGGGCTCTGATCTCCAAAGTCTGAGATGAACACATGAACTTCGAAGTAAACATAGCGGAAGCGATTCGTTTATCATCGGAATACCAAAAATCGGCAGAAAATAAAACTTTTTGAGATAATACATTGAAACCATAAAAACTCCTTTCATAGATTCAAGATAAACTGTTTACATCTCTGTTAATTACTTCTTGAGTAATTATACACAGCAAGCTACAAAATCTCAAGAGACGAATCAAAACTCAGACCATGACTCCAAGGACCTGAGAGTACAGAGGACGCATAGGACTGACTAACTATCTATATAACTCAGCAGTCTGAATCTCCACCTGAGATTTACTGCTGCTTCGGGTGCTGCTGCTCCTGATACTGGTCACCTGGAGATTGGTCCCTTCGTCCTTGGCGACCACCTAAAAAGTTAAAATCTACGGGGTGAGACAATTTTAAATAATTGTCCCAGCGGGAGTTATAACCCTTCGCCAGAAACATGATTATTACAGAATAAGAGAATAACAGTACACAAAGAAGTCATATATATTTTACGAGTAGTTAGAACAATGTTTTACAGATTGTAATCTATTCCTCCTACTAGAAGTAAAGAAACTCTAAGATAAACCCACATATCACTTTTCTTTTAGAAATAAAAGGACATGTATAACATCTATTTATTATAAATCCATCATCACCACACTGGCTCTCTTCAGGCTTATATCATATATCCATCACCTGGCATTATAATAAGGGATATCATGGCCTATAGCCATACCCTTTCCTACAAGGTGTTAGGATTCCAAATCCACAACATAAATGTATGATTAGTACACATGAAATCATACTTAACCATACTCAAGTGACACAAGGGTTATTTACATTCATCACCCATAAGTCTGCAGTTAAGCCTTTCATAGGATTATCTTGTAATAGAACTTCACATAGCAACACTCTATATCAGGATCACATTTCATAATTTAACATAGGGATATCAATCCCTAAACATCTTATCAATAAGAATCCGGAAAGTGAGAGTCCAAACCCCTGGACTAATTATAACATTTATTACCAACAACATATTATTTTATCTGGTCATCTAAATAATATGACCCTTGATGAACATCAGTGCATACTACTCATGACTCATTCAACCTATCAAACTCATAAGTTATCACTTATCAGATAACATACATGTTCTTGAATATTAAACATTAGCATAGCAGCTAAGAAAGAAGGATACTAAATGTAACAAGTCTAACTTACATCAATTATCATTTCTCAATTCTCTCATCACAAGTCATCTGTTAAGCATGACCTTGATGGTACTCATGGCTCTCACTGCCCATCCATCTCATAAGATGCCACTAACAAGGCACCATGATATATCACTATTCATAAAGCTAACAACATGCTTTCAATGAATATAGCATCATCATCCATACCTGGATATGATCATCCTCATATAGGAACCTACATGGTCAATTCAACTGATAACAATAAATAACTCATTTAAAGAAGTTGTATCTCCCTACTCTTATAAGAGCTAGGCTTCCCTGGTTTTCATCAAATAGTGTTTTAAGGCACACATTACATGCCCTCACCCTAGAATCAGGGTTTACTATTCACATTACATGTCATCACCCTTGAATTAGGGTTTACTATTCTCATTACATGTCATCACCCTTGAATTAGGGTTTACTATTCACATTACATGAATTGAACTCATATCATCATCATGTATGAGAAAACATCACCTTTGGTGCTCTCAGGTTAGGTTAAGATTCATCAATTATCATAGTTAGGGTTTCCATGATTTCACATAGTGGATCATACCCTATTCATGCACATTCATGTATATTGAAGGTATTTTACTTGAGTTTCCACCATAATTGGTACCTTCTCTCTCATCTAACTAGTAGATGGTGATTACACCACTCTAGATTAGGTTGGGTTAAGTCCTCATTGACTAACACAAGTCAACACATCACCATCATGTGATTAGGGTTTAATTAAAACAAGGTATCACTCAATAGAACCCAATTAAGTTGAAACGAGTGTGACCCATTTGAATTGAAACGAGTGTGAACCCATTTGAGTTGAAACGGGTGTGAAACCATTTGAGTTGAAACGGGTGTGAACTCGTTTGAGTTGAAACGGGTGTGAACTCTTTTGAGTTGAAATGGGTGTGAACTCTTTTGAGTTGAAACGGGTGTGGACTCGTTTGAGTTGAAACGGGTGTGGACTCGTTTGAGTTGAAACGAGTGTGGACTCATTTGAGTTGAAACGGGTGTGAACCCATTTGGATTGAAACGGGTGTGGACTCGTTTGAGTTGAAACAGGTGTGAACCCATTTGGATTGAAATGGGTGTGGACTTGTTTGAGCCTAAACGAGTGTCAACCCATTTGAGCCTAAACGAGTGTGGACCCGTTTGAGCCTAAACGAGTGTCGTCATGAAAGGTGACATAAAGGTTATGATAGAATAGGATATCCTTTGTTGAAGCCTTAAATTGGCCCAAGCCATGTTAACCACTTACAAATTGAGTCAATTAAGATGAGCCTCAAACAATTGGACACCAATTTGACCTTCATTTGGAAGCCAATTAGAGTTAATTCGAACTCAATTAAGGTTTCCAATCGGCTAATCATCAATTTTCAACAATGGGAATCAAATCAAGGTTGAACCTATAAATTGAACTCCAATTGGGCCCAAACATTGCCCAAACGGTCTTGAGATCGTTTGGATGACCTCCAAACGATCTTGAGACCGTTTGCCCAAAGTTTGACCAAAAACCAAGTTGGTTGGATAAGGGTTGAACCCTAAATAGGTTTAAAATCAGCATTTTATCAAATCGTCAACCTATTGAAATTAAACCCTCAAACCATTAAATTTCCTTAACCTTAGACCTCCAAAGGGTCTTGGGGTGTCACTAAACGAGTGTGAACCCGTTTGGGTGAACCCCCAAATGGTTTTGAACCCGTTTGGGTCCTTCAACCCAAAACTCAACAAGGTCTATACTTGAAAACATCAATTTTAACCCGATTAGGGTTAGGGTGGTGAAGTGCCTTCAACTCTCAATTGGTTAGGAATTAGATTATGATTCTTTGTAGAAAATAAACTCAACATATTATGAACAGGAATCTCAAACGGTCAATTCTTGGTCAACTCACTCAAACGGGTTGAACCCGTTTGCCCAAAAAGTTCAAGTTAATCAGTTGGAAAAATCAGCACTTAATTCAATTCGATTGCCTAATTGATTGGCCTTCAACCTACGATTCCTTTGGAGTTAACCCCTCAAATTTTGTGGGTAATTAGCCTACATGATTATGAACAGGAATCCCAAATGGTCAATGCTTGTTCAACGCCCTCAAATGGGTTGAACCCATTTTCGCCAACCGACCTTGTGAACCCGTTTGCCCTTCAAACGGTCTGGTCAGAGGGGGGGGAAACAGGACCGTTTGATAAAGTAACTTTGGTAATAATGCCCACCTTCTTCAACCTCTTTCAAGGTCAGTTATTCCACCGTTTTACTTGCAAAGTGCAAGGAAGAAGGGGGGTAGAAGAAGAACTAAGTACTAGAATTTCAAGAACAAAACATGCATATAAAGTGTAGAGTTTAGAATTATAAAACCCGCCTTAAATGATGTTCTTGGAGCTCCAAGCTTCCACGATTCAAGCCTCTAATGGTGTCTTGAACTCCACAACTTTGTCAAGGGTGATTCCTCCAAAGAAAGGTAGGAATGGATGGCTAGAACAAGAAAACTAAGTGAGTTATCCACAAAACCAAGCTTGCATGATGAATTCACCCAAGAATCCGAGCTTGAAGATGGTTCTTCTCACCTTAGAACTACTTGGTTGCCTCCCTGAGCTCCAGAGCTTGCCTTAGACGTTTTGAGAAAGAACAGAATTGAAGAGAAAAGAAGGATCATTCACTTGGTTTACAAGGAAAAGGGCTTATATACTTTAGGCCATTTTACACCATAAGGACCTCTAAAGCATGGGATTTTCATCTAAGTCCCTCCTTGCTTCTTAGGCACGTCCAAGCCATCTAAACTTAGACCAAGTTCATAAAATCTCAAGATTTAAGGGTAGAAAAGATCAACTTTCAACTAGGGTACACATATGAAGGTCTTCATACACATACATGGTGAATTTTATGCACAAAGATTTCTTTTCTTATCTGATTATTTATTGATGCATCTCTTTCATCATTTCTACTCTAAATGATGCCAAGAGTCATATAAGATGCTCTAGAAGGTGTACTTTACAAGTTTCACCCATAATTTGGGTAAATTGCACTTTACTCCAAATTAGGGTTTTTAAGCACCAGGATCATTCCACAAGCTGCATCTGAATGCCCAAGCTTGAAAAATCCATCATGCCTCATAACATTCACTCTTATGATGTTTCATCATCAAGGGTACATATTAACCTATGAACTCTACAAGTTAAACCTCTTAACTGGATAATTGCACATAGGTCCCTGCATTGCAAAACAATACTACAACATTGTTCCTAGGGAACAGGAATGGAAACATATGTTCCTTAGGAGCTTTTATTACCTGCTAAAAGATAATTACAAGTGTATAATTACATATTTAGGAAAAAATTCTAGGGTTAGGTTATAGCCCAAGTCAGGGATGTTACAAACTATAAACTCCTAACAAGGATTTCGTCCTCGAAATCCCAGGGAAAGGAAGAATAGATTGACCATTATGATGATATTATGGGTTTGTAATTCGTACAAAGTCCCTTTTGTTAATTACTTCTTATCACTGTTTATGCTTGTGTAAAGCATAAACCCCTAACATAAGATGTCCATACTTTTTGAAAGGAAAAAGCATAAAAGAACATTCTTCCAAAATTACTCGAGAATGCTTACCATCAGAGGAACATACATACCTTAACACAGATATTTTACTCAGTATATTGTCTCAAAGGCTTCATTGAAGGAGTTCATTGAGTATGCTTACTAAGTAGTTACTGAGGAAATTCACCGAGTATATTCACTAAGTTTGTTCACTAAGTATATTCACTAAGTTTTCACTAAATATATTCACTAAGTATTCACTGAGTATGTTCACTAAGTATATTCACTAAGTATTCACTGAGTATGTTCACTAAGTATATTCACTAAGTATTCACTGAGTATGTTCACTGGGTATATTCACTAAGTATTCACTGAGTATGTTCACTGGGTATATTCACTAAGTATTCACTGAGTATGTTCACTGGGTATATTCACTAAGTATTCACTGAGTATGTTCACTGAGTATATTCACTAAGTATTCACTGAGTATGTTCACTGAGTATATTCACTAAGTATTCACTGAGTATGATCACTGAGTATATTCACTAAGTATTCACTGAGTATGTTCACTGAGTATATTCACTAAGTATTCACTGAGTATGTTCACTGAGTATATTCACTAAGTATTCACTGAGTATGTTCACTGAGTATATTCACTAAGTATTCACTGAGTATATTCACTAAGTATTCACTGAGTATGTTCACTGAGTATATTCACTAAGTATTCACTGAGTATGTTCACTGAGTATATTCACTAAGTATTCACTGAGTATGTTCACTGAGTATATTCACTCAGTATTCACTGAGTATGTTCACTGAGTATATTCACTAAGTATTCACTGAGTATGTTCACTGAGTATATTCACTAAGTATTCACTAAGTATGTTCACTGAGTATATTCACTAAGTATTCACTGAGTATATTCACTATGTATTCACTGAGTATGTTCACTGAGTATATTCACTAAGTATTCACTGAGTATGTTCACTGAGTATGTTCACTGAGTATATTCACTAAGTATTCACTGAGTATGTTCACTGAGTATATTCACTAAGTATTCACTGAGTATGTTCACTGAGTATATTCACTAAGTATTCACTGAGTATGTTCACTGAGTATATTCACTAAGTATTTACTGAGTATATTTACTCAGTATTCACTGAGTATGTTCACTGAGTATATTCACTAAGTATTCACTGAGTATGTTCACTGAGTATATTCACTAAGTATTCACTGAGTATGTTCACTGAGTATATTCACTAAGTATTTACTGAGTATGTTCACTGAGTATATTCACTAAGTATTCACTGAGTATGTTCACTGAGTATATTCACTAAGTATTCACTGAGTATGTTCACTGAGTATATTCACTAAGCATGTTCACCAAGTATATTCACTTAAAAGATTCACTCAGCTTTTCTCATTTAATTTTCCCTATACTCTCTAGATTGTTTTAGAATAATTACCTGATCAGAGTAATCAAAAGATAACAATTTAGGAGTTTCATACTTGCCTTATCTACAATAACCATATACCTGGCCAGGGTATATGAGCATTGAGATTAGGTAGTATGTATTTTGCTTATCATCATATTCCTCGTTCTTCATATCATTATACACACATAATTTACCATACTAGATTATTCTTCAGGTATCACATCTATATTTCATCCTTTTCATACATAGTTTAAGGGAGATTATAAATTGTTTTAAAGAATACTGAGTAAGATACAAGTTCTTATCTCCCTTGTGTTCTTCAGGGACTTAGACAAGGAAATCAAAAGCAGCAAATTTACATATCTTTTACACATAGAATCTTGATATGTAATATTAAAACAAAACTTATTTCATCTGACCTGTATGGGACGTTTGTCCACATCCTCTATTATTATAGAGCCTCCCTTGTGAGCCTTGCAGACTCTGTCCTTGGGGCTGAGTCATTATTGTATTCCTGTCTAGACAATCCCTTGCCAGGTGTCCCAGCTGTCTACATAGGTAACAGATTCTTGGTGCAAAATGTTTATACGATCCAGTTACCGATGCTGATGCTATGTCGGAGGGTCCTCTTGGAATACTACTATGATCCCTACTTTCACTTGACACCCATTGTGTCTGGGTAGGAAATCCTAACAAAGCTGATGGTGTAGAAAATCTTGGTTTCTTAAAACTTTCAGGCCCTTGTTCTTGAGGCTGGGTGTACATCTTCTTACTACTTGTCTGTTGTTTCATGGTTTCTGACCTCTCTATCCTTCTTACTGACTCCACAAAGGTAGCAAACATTTCTCTATTCTCTAGAGCAGACACAGGAGTGGCTAGTTCAGATTTCAAACCCTTTTCAAAATGTCAAATTCTTTCTTCATCGATAACTGCCATTTGTGGACAAAACCGTAGTAACGCCATGAACTTAGCTTCATACTCGCTAACGTTCATGAGTCCTTGTGTGATCTTCTCAAATTGAGAGATCTTCTCATCTAGATACGTCCTAGGGAAGTATCTATTGACGAATTCTCATTAGAAAACCTCCCATCCTATTTCTTCACCTGGTCTCTTATCCTCCTCTATCATCCACCAATTACCAGCACTCCCTTTTAGGAGATATACCGCATGTTTTACCTTTTCAACTTCAGGAATATCAAGGATCATGAAAGCCTTTTCCAGCTCTGTCAACCATAGATCAGCATCTGATGGGTCAGATGTACCAGCATAGTCTATGGCTCCCACCCAGCGAAGTCTCTCGAAAGTCTTGCCAGCTCCATAACCTTCCTGATGGGCTGGTACCCTAGGTGCAGATGGTGGCACCCTATCTGCTATGTGTGTTATGGCTGTCAGAAACTTATCAAATAAGGCATGGACAGCTGGGTTTTCTATTTCAGCTGGGTCAAACTGGGGTGGCTCCCTGGGTTGCTCAGGTAAGGGTTGCTCCATTTCTGGGTGCCTGGCACCTCCCTGTGGTGCAACAACGCTACTTTCCACCACGTACTCTTCATGTGGCTCAGACATCCTTATATATCTTCTCCTCCTGAGGAGCAAAAGGTTCTATTAGATAAGGAAGGAAAACTATGGATAGACTCGACATCCTAAGTCCTATGTCTCTGTAGACTCAGCGAACCTAGAGCTCTGATACCATTAATTATGGGCTCTGATCTGCAAAGTCTAAGATGAACACATGAACATCGAAGTAAACATAGCAGAAGCGATTCATTTAGCAGCGGAATACCAAAAATCGGTGGAAAAGAAAACTTTTTGAGATAAGACATTGAAACCATAAAAACTCCTTTCATAGATTCAAGATAAATTGTTTACATCTCTGTTAATTACTTCCTGAGTAATTATACACAGCATGCTACAAAATCTCAAGAGACGAATCAAAACTCAGACCATGACTCCAAGGACCTGAGAGTACAGAGGACGCATAGGACTGACTAACTATCTATATAACTCAGCAGTCTGAATCTCCACTTGAGATTTACTGCTGCTCCGGGTGCTATTTCTGCTGATACTAGTCACCTGGAGATTGGTCCCTTCGTCCTTGACGACCACCTAAAAAGTTGAAATCTACAGGGTGAGACAATTTTAAATAATTGTCCCAGCGGGAGTTATAACCCTTCGCCAGAAACATGATTATTACAGAATAAGAGAATAATAGTACACAAAGAAGTCATATATATTTTAGGAGTAGTTAGAACAATGTTTCACAGATTGTAATCTATTCCTCCTACTAGAAGTAAAGCAACTCTAAGATAAACCCACATATCACTTTTCTTTTAGAAATAAAAGGACATGTATAACATCTATTTATTATAAATCCATCATCACCACATTGGCTCTCTTCAGGCTTATATCATATATCCATCACCTGGCATTATAATAAGGGATATCATGGCATGTAGCCATACCCTTTCCTACAAGGTGTTAGGATTCCAAATCCACAACATAACTGTATGATTAGTACACATGAAATCATACTTAACCATACTCAAGTGACACAAGGGTTATTTACATTCATCACCCATAAGTCTGCAGTTAAGCCTTTCATAGGATTATCTTGTAATAGAACTTCACATAGCAACACTCTATATCAGGATCACATTTCATAATTTTACATAGGGATATCAATCCCTAAACATCTTATCACTAAGAATCTGGAAAGTGAGAGTCCAAACGCCTGGACTAATTGTAACATTTATTACCAACAACATATTATTTTATCTGGTCATCTAAATAATATGACCCTTGATGAACATCAGCGCATATTACTCATGACTCATTCAACCTATCAAACTCATAAGTTATCACTTATCAGATAACATACATGTTCTTGAATATTAAACATTAGCATAGCAGCTAAGAAAGAAGGATACTAAATGTAACAAGTCTAACTTACATCAATTATCATTTCTCAATTCTCTCATCACAAGTCATCTGTTAAGCATGACCTTGATGGTACTCATGGCTCTCACAACCCATCCATGTCATAAGATGCCACTAACAAGGCACCAGGATATATCACTATTCATAAAGCTAACAACATGCTTTCAATGAATATAGCATCATCATCCATACCTGGATATGATCATCCTCATATAGGAACCTACATGGTCAATTCAACTGATAACAATAAATAACTCATTTAAAGAAGTTGTATCTCCCTACTCTTACAAGAGCTAGGCTTCCCTGGTTTTCATCAAATAGTGTTTTAAGGCACACATTACATGCCCTCACCCTAGAATCAGGGTTTACTATTCACATTACATGTCATCACCCTTGAATTAGGGTTTACTATTCTCATTACATGTCATCACCCTTGAATTAGGGTTTACTATTCACATTACATGAATTGAACTCATATCATCATCATGTATGAGAAAACATCACCTTTGGTGCTCTCAGGTTAGGTTAAGATTCATCAATTATCATAGTTAGGGTTTCCATGATTTCACATAGTGGATCATACCCTATTCATGCACATTCATGTATATTGAAGGTATTTTACTTGAGTTTCCACCATAATTGGTACCTTCTCTCTCATCTAACTAGTATATGGTGATTACACCACTCTAGATTAGGTTGGGTTAAGTCCTCATTGACTAACACAAGTCAACACATCACCATCATGTGATTAGGGTTTGATTAAAACAAGGAATCACTCAATAGAAACCATTTAAGTTGAAACGAGTGTGAACCCATTTGAATTGAAACGAGTGTGAACCCATTTGAGTTGAAACGGGTGTGAAACCATTTGAGTTGAAACGGGTGTGAACTCGTTTGAGTTGAAATGGGTGTGAACTCTTTTGAGTTGAAATGGGTGTGAACTCGTTTGAGTTGAAACGGGTGTGGACTCGTTTGAGTTGAAACGGGTGTGGACTCGTTTGAGTTGAAACGGGTGTGAACCCATTTGGATTGAAACGGGTGTGGACTTGTTTGAGTTGAAACGGGTGTGAACCCATTTGGATTGAAATGGGTGTGGACTCATTTGAGCCTAAACGAGTGTCAACCCATTTCAGCCTAAACGAGTGTGGACCCGTTTGAGCCTAAACGAGTGTCGTCATGAAAGGTGACATAAAGGTTATGATAGAATAGGATATCCTTTGTTGAAGCCTTCAATTGGCCCAATCCATGTTAACCACTTACAAATTGAGTCAATTAAGATGAGCCTCAAACAATTGGACACCAATTTGACCTTCAATTGGAAGCCAATTAGAGTTAATTCTAACTCAATTAAGGTTTCCAATCGGCTAATCATCAATTTTCAACGATGTGAATCAAATCAAGGTTGAACCTATCAATTGAACTCCAATTGGGCCCAAACTTGGCCCAAACGGTCTTGAGATCATTTGGATGACCTCAAAACGATCTTGAGACCGTTTTCCCAAAGTTAGACCAAAAACCAAGTTGGTTGGATAAGGGTTGAACCCTAAATAGGTTTAAAATCAACATTTTTATCAAATCGTCAACCTATTGAAATTAAACCCTCAAACCATTAAATTTCCTTAACCTTAGACCTCCAAAGGGTCTTGGGGTGTCACGAAACGATTGTGAACCCGTTTGGGTGAACCCCCAAATGGTTTTGAACCCGTTTGGGTCCTTCAACCCAAAACTCAACAAGATCTATACTTGAAAACAACAATTTTAACCCGATTAGGGTTAGGGTGTTGAAGTGCCTTCAACTCTCAATTGGTTACGAATTAGATTATGATTCTTTGTAAAAAATAAATTCAACATATTATGAACAGGAATCTCAAATGTTCAATGCTTGGTCAACTCACTCAAACGGGTTGAACCCGTTTGCCCAAAAAGTTCAAGTTAATCAGTTGGAAAAATCAGCACTTAATTCAATTCGATTGCCTAATTGATTGGCCTTCAACCTACGATTCCTTTGGAGTTAACCCCTCAAATTTTGTGGGTCATTAGCCTACATGATTATGAACAGGAATCCCAAACGGTCAATGCTTGGTCAACACGCTCAAACAAGTTGAACCCGTTTGCTCCAACCGGCCTTGTGAACCCGTTTGCCCATCAATCGGTCTGGTCAGAGGGGGGGGGGGAACAGGACCGTTTGATAAAGTAACTTTGGTAATCACACCTACCTTCTTCAACCTCTGTCAAGGTAGGTTATTCCACCGTTTTACTTGCAAAGTACAAGGAAGAAGGGGGGTAGAAGAAGAACTAAGTACTAGAATTGCAAGAACAAAACATGCATATAAAGTGTAGAGTTTGGAATTATAAAACCCACCTTAAACGATGTTCTTGGAGCTCCAAGCTTCCAAGCTTCAAGCCTCTAATGGTGTCTTGAACTCCACAACTTGTTCAAGGGTGATTCCTCCAAAGAAAGGTAGGAATGGATGGCTAGAACAAGAAAACTAAGTGAGTTATCCACAAAACCAAGCTTGCATGATGAATTCACCCAAGAATCCGAGCTTGAAGATGGTTCTTCTCACCTTAGAACTACTTGGTCGCATCCCTGAGCTCCAGAGCTTTCCTTAGACGTTTTGAGAAAGAAGAGAAGTGAAGAGAAAAGAAGGATCGTTCACTTGGTTTACAAGGAAAAGGGCTTATATACTTTAGGCCATTTTACACCATAAGGACCTCTAAAGCATGGGATTTTCATCTAAGTCCCTCCTTGCTTCTTAGGCACGTCCAAGCCATCTAAACTTAGACCAAGTTCATCAAAGCTCAAGATTTAAGGGTAGAAAAGATCAACTTTCAACTAGGGTACACATATGAAGGTCTTCATACACATACATGGTGAATTTTATGCACAAAGATTTCTTTTCTTATCTGATTATTTATTGATGCATCTCTTTCATCATTTCTACTCTAAATGATTCCAAGAGTCATATAAGATGCACTAGAAGGTGTAATTTACAAGTTTCACCCATAATTTGGGTAAATTGCACTTTACTCCAAATTAGGGTTTTTAAGCACCAGGATCATTCCACAAGCTACATCTGAATGCCCAAGCTTGAAAAATCCATCATGCCTCATCAGATTCACTCTTATGATGTTTCATCATCAAGGGTATATCTTAACCTGTGAACTCTACAAGTTAAACCTCTTAACTGGATAATTGCACATAGGTCCCTGCATTGCAAAACAATACTACAACATTGTTCCTAGGGAACAAGAATGGAAACATATGTTCCTTAGGAGCTTTTATTACCTACTAAAAGATAATTACAAGTGTTTAATTACATATTTAGGAAAAACTTCTAGGGTTAGGTTATAACCCAGGTCAGGGATGTTACAAAGGTATTCATCAGTCTTGTTGTAAAAGTATTTCACATAGCTCACATGGTTCATTAAATATATTGTCACCTCTCACTAGGCAACAACTATCTTTTTGGATATCAAACTGTATAATCATTATACTTGTTGTACATATATTTAACATGGCTCACAAGGCACATTTAAATCTGTATCATATAAAACATCATAGATCATACCTGGCTATGCTCATCATCTCATGATTCTTGAATAGTTTGCACTTCATGATAAAAACTCTAACATTAATGACATCACTATGCAATTCAAGAGAAATACATCCATCCCATTATTAGGGTTAGGATTGCCTATTTTAACCAAATAAGGTTTCAAATTCACATCATCACTATGTGATATGAGAGAAATACATCCTTCCCATTATTATGGTTAAGATTTCTCAATCTAACCGATTAGGGTTGTAAGTGCATACCATCACCTTCATCAGGGTTAGGTTTTCCATTTATTAAAAAATTAAGGATTCAAGATCATATTATCTAGAATAAAACCTTAATTCATACTCCACTAATTTTAAGAGTATCAATGGATGCTTATAAACATGATTTATCACACATGCAAAAACTTCTCTCTTATCCTCATTAGGATGTTGATTACATCATACTTTGACTCAATCCTTCTCTCATGGTACATTGGCCTACTTTAACACACTACATTAACTCTTTATGTCTTAATGTATTGCTTTACATAACACAATTCATGTGTTACTCCATCAATTACATTAAATTGAGATGCTTCCAACATATTGGGTATAAAGGTGTGTATGCTACCACATTGTACTTGAGATACCACCTTAACATTATATCGAGTATCCTTATCGGGCATGTGGTGTAACCACATCACCATATCATTTTTGGGGTGTATCCCCTAACACCATATCGTGTACTTATATCAGATTGACTAATACTTAGGTTTTATCCTCTCAAGTTAGAGATACTTGTCCTCATATCATATAAGAGCTAAAAGCTTAACCTCATATCAGTTATAAGGGTGAACATTGATACCATATCCTGTACAAGGTGTGCACCATGTCGGGCATAGGGTCTATGCCTCATCATGGTATCATTTTTAGTGGTATATACACAATACCATATCAGGTTCCTATGTTGGATTATCATATCGGGTTGGCATATTAGGTAGACCATTATGCTCATATTTTTTCATACATTCAAAGGATCAGTCCTATCATATTTTTGGACGACAAGCTAGATATCAGGTTGAGCTCTTTCACAACAATCTTTCACACAAAATGATAGGGTGTGCCAGGTTTCATTCCAACACCTAGGGTTTCAACACCATATTAGTTAGAGTGTTCAATTAACACTATATCGTGCATGAGGTGTGTTCTTAACCTTATATAGTGTATAAGGTGTAAGTGGGTATCACTTCCTATCATTCATGAGATATCACTCATATCGTTCATGTGGTATCACTCACCACTATATCGAGTTACCCATCATTTTGGGTTTCATATCACCATCTAGGGTTTCAACCCATGTTGGGTTAGGATATAAACCTAACACCATATCATGCATGAGGTGAATTCTTGACCACATATCATGCTCATGGTGTGTATATGTTTCACTCATATTGCCCATTATGTACACACTCCTCACCATATTGTGTTTATAGCATGTTCATATCAACATGCCAGATTACTTATCACCTAGGGTTTGATATATCGGGTTGGAACATATGCTTGACTCCATGTCGTGCATAGAGTGTATACTTGACCTTATATAATGCACATGATGTTTTCTTAATAACATATCATGAACAAGGTGTGCACTTCATCATCCTACGTGCTAGAGGTACCTACTCATCACCATGTTATGCTAGTGGTGTATTCACCTCACCATATCAAGTTAGAGGGGCTTCAACCCATATCGGGTTGGGACCATGATGATATCATCATCATCAACCTCTACTTTCTTGTTTTTACTATTATAGATCATGGAAAACAATATTGAGATACTTTTGGAACTCAAAGGAACATCTATTAATCAAAGGAATTCGAAATTGAAAGTAGATCAACAAGTTCAATAACATTGAAGGTGAATAATAACATAGTTGGGTTCAAGTTATATAACCCTCCTCAAGAACAACGTCAAAGCCCCAAGATTGAAAGCTTCACGTTCCTAATGTTGAAGATGGGCTTCTTCAAGGTCTAAGGCTCGTTTACAACTCCTCCATATACAAATAATCACCATTTTTAAGAACTTGGTGAAGAAGAAAAGAAAGGAATAACTATAACCCGAAAATCATGCTTCAACCATGGTTGAAGATGACCATGACCTTACCTTAAGCTTGGGCTCGGGCTCCCCTTGCTCCTTGAGCTACTATGCACAATATCTCAGGGATTACACACTATATCCCAAAGAAAGAAAATTGTGGGGTTCGTAAACTTCCATTAGTAGGTAAAAGGAGAGGTATATATACTTGGGGTTCATGAGGGAGAGTGTATAAGAGGTGTCATCACCATATACTACTAGGTGACACGTGGCCATGCATGGTTGACACATGTCCATGCATGCACACATGTATATATTTCCATGCAAAATTTTTGAGGTTAATCTAGAGATGATATTTTGGCCTTCCTTTATCTTTTGGATAAGATATCTCATCTTTATCTCACAAATTATGCAAACCGATACACTTTTTGCAAGGAGCATCTAACTCATCATGGATCACCTCCTTGAGGTGCTTAGGCCATCATGGACTTTACCTAGAGTTCACAAACCGATATGGGATCCCTTCTATGGCTCCTTGGCCGATAGGCACTCCCATATGAAGTCTACAACTAGATACAACTCATATAAGGGCTTCAACTAGATATCATTTCTTGGTCTTTTCATCACAAAGTGTACCATTACTCAAATATGATTCTAACGTGGTGTCTCCTTATTTATCTATCCTCTAAATGATACATAGATGAAGTAGGGACACTCTAGAGGTGGTAATTTTTCATATCAACCTTATATTTAGGGTAAATTACAATTTGTACCAAAATTGGTATACAAGGCACTAGATTTATTCAAACAAGTTCAAACTTGGAATTTAGGCTTTTCACAAGCCACCAATTAGCATCATTCTCTTTCTTATGATACTATAACACTTAGGACACATTCAACATGTGATATATTGCAATATAACCCCTCATCTTTAGTAAATTGCATTTTTGTCCAAAATAAGAGAGCATTGCTCAAACATTATTCAAACAGGACCAAACTTGAAACATAAGTTTGTCACCTGATAAAAAAACACTTTAGAGGATTATATTAAAGTTCTAAGAAACTTATATATGTCAAACAAATAGGGTTATCCCTAAACCCAGGTCAGGGATGTTACAAGGTTCTCTAGGGTTCATGAGCCTTGCTCATGTCTGAACATAATTAGAATCTTCATAGATGCTTCCTCCTCATGCAATGATATCTGGAGAGGTGGGACAAAAATGATATCTGATCTCAGTCTGACAGTGAGTGCAAAGGATTGTTCATTGTGTTTGTTTTCTATGGTGCCTGCAGACCAACCTTGAAGGTCAGCTAGCTCTTTCCCCCAGTTGCAAGAAGAAAGAAGGTGTAGGGGTACATATGAGAGAGGCAACTTTCCTGATCCCCTAGGGATTCTCATGTCTTCTCTAGCTAGGGACCCTACCATCCTGGAGAGGTGAGGGAGATACTATAGACCTTTACAATCTCTTGGAAAAACCCTAAAGGAGGAAGGTGACAAAAGAGGGTATCCAACGAGAAGGATAGAGCCTACATTCATGTATATATACATGATTGCATGTGTCCTTACTCAGATCTTGCCTTTTAGACTCATTTCCTTCTCCTCCTTAATTACTATCCAACTCTTTTATATCCTTTCCATGTATATTATTACATGATTTTTAATTACTTTCCAAGTATTTTATTTTTAGTTTTCCTTTTGCTAATCTCTTTCGCTCTCATGTTTATGACAAAGACTCATACAAAATATGTATGTTTGTCAAAAAGGAAGAAATTCAATAGGTTACCAATATAGAGACACATATGTCCTCATTGTGTTACCAGCTTATAAACCAAAAATCCACCACGGAAATCATACCATTATATGGAAAAATTGGACAACTTGATTCTGAGTTTATTGGAAACTCTTTAAGACTTGGAACCTAAATCATTCTTTGTCTCCTCGTTGATATATTCCTAAAATCCATTCTAGTAATTCATTAACATCCCCCCAACTGACATCTGTGTGGGATCTAATGGGATATAAAACTTTCTCTTTTAGACATTCCATTAATACAACTACCATTACTTCATGAAACGTCCTTTTACTCCAAATTTCTAGAATTCTCTTCTTATCCCCTATCATTTTCAAGTATACCAAAAGATAGATCAAAATAATACAAATTGATGCCCAATAGATGTGTTTCCAAATTGGAGAGATAATTACTCTTTTAATTATCCAAAACACCACATGTTTTATTTTCATTTGTAAACTTGTCCAATATCTCATATTCCTATTATTCAACAATTCATATAGTCTTGGCTATTAATTTATGCACACAATCTCTTATTTCTTGGTCTTGTGACTCAAGGACCGATTTTCAAAGCAAATAGTCTCATGGGCCTCACTTGGGCCATGGTTTTCACCCATGCTTACAAAGTGAATACTATTATTATTCTACAATTGGGAAAATATTCATCGCTTCATGCGGTATATTTATATAATTAAATTTTATCAAAATTGAGGATATTACGTTCACCCCTCCTTAAAAAGATTGTTTTCCTCAAAACACACACCTAGTAAGGTTATAATGAATGGTTATTTAACTTAATTTCGCAACTGAGGGTTAGAAACCATACATAGATATCTTTAGCATCTTTTATTGATATGAAAATTATCCCATTATGAAGAAGATTGGCACTTGAATTCAATTCAAGGTATATCTGCATCCTTATTATGTACATGATATCAATCCTAATGATTACATCTTCATATTTTGATTATGATTTCACTTGGTCACTAACCTTTTCACCTAGTTTTCCAACCAATTATTTATTTATTTCCTCTTAAGGGCGAGGTAATACCTAAAACCCTGGATCATTCATTAAAACATAACTTAAGGTATTCATTCTCATATGTCAATTTTAAGCATAATATTTGTCTACTCAATTTGTGTCACTCATAATGAGTGAAATAAGTATTTGAATCCAGCCCAAATACAAAGTTCATCCCATTCCAAGAGTAGAAATGGTGTATCCATACAATATATCAAAATTTCCCATTTTAGATTCCACACCATTATTACCTTTAATTCTACAATTATTCTTATATTTCATGAAGTCAAGAGACTTTCTCACTCTTGAGCTTGTGCACAACTCCCTTAAGTTGTCTTTCTTACATAACCTCTTGTATCTTTTATATTCACACCTCATGTATTATGAGACTTAGAACCTTCCTCAAGGTTACTAGGGGTACATGTACCATGAGTGATCTCATCCTAGACTTGTGGGCCTCATGTACTTAGGGAGTACCTTTCACATTTATCCCTTGGGCGTCATGAACTCATGAAGGTGGCCAAATTTCCTGACCCATGGGCCTTGGGCAAACATGGATGGCTATCTTCCAACCCTATGGCATTTTGCATTTAGGGCACAATCACTTCCTAACATCATCAGTCTTATGTACCTTTAATCCTACCTACTTGACCTTAGGAGTAACTTAGGGCTCTACCCTGCATAGGGTTGATTGAGATATCACATCTTTAATTTTCCATGTTTTAGATGACATCTACAGTTATCTCAATTAATAAAATTGATTTGTGACTCACCTTTCTAGGGAAGGTCCTAACCTAGGGTGTCTTGTTGACTTTTAGGAGGAGGTTAGACTCTCTATCCACAACCCAACCCCACATGTTTAGGGTTATTCCTCCCCCATAGGCCCTTTTCCTACTCTTAGGATGACTCACTCCAGGCCGGGACACTAATTCTAAGAGTCAAATTGAAGATTTCATATTTTCATTTAATGTAACCATAATATGTTGAACATACATTTTATTTTATGACATCTCAACCTATATTTTCGCAATATTTGTGGTATACCCTCTTGCTAGAAGGTAGTCATACTCACTCATAGGGAGTATTTCAATGATCTACCCACTCTCTAGAGGTGATATGTGCCTTAATCCTACTTCTTCTCAAAAACTCTAAATTGAGACAAGGAGTGAAGTATATTTTAGGGTTTATTAAGAAAAAGGATGAGAAGTGATTGAAATTGGAGATGAGAAGACTTAGAGGAAACATTACTTTAGGAAAACCCCAGGTTCTGGACAGGAAGGTGTCATTGTGGCTAAGGGAGTCCTTGTATACCAACTCAATGGTGTAGAGTAAAATCTTTCCATCCCCCAAAGCCATGACCCCTTCTAGAAACCATTACCAATAGGTCATGCCTAAATAATTTTTCTTATGTTTCTAAGGATTAATTCAAATTGTAAACCATTAAATATTATTTTAAAAGTTTTGGGACACTACTTCCAAATGTAATAACCTCACTTATCATCATCTTCCAATTAAGGAAGGACCCAAAAAGTTGAGAGTCATTACCCAAAATTCCCAAGGATCCATATATAACTAAATAACAAATAATAGTAAATAATCTCCATTAATTTAAATATTATTTACAAGATGCTCCTCAAAATATTGACATGAATTTCTTACACAAGAACTATACGTATGAGAAAAGGTATGTATCTAATCCTCCTTACACGCTATCTCTAATGTATTCATGTAATTTCCTTTGTTCATCATTTCTTGATATCTTGATATTTAGCATGTACCTAAAATGGCATGAAACAAAAATGTGGCTCAGTATATTGTTATACTCTGTACGTGGGATGCATGAAAATGTATGCAAGCATTATAACAACATATAATCAATCAATTAATTACATATAGGAATTTCCATTTTCTTAACATACTCTCATCTTTATGTGACACTCATAGTGCCATTATAGTTTAATAGAACATAAATAAACATCCAACAATTTAGTTGTTCAATCCTCAAGAGAACATCGAAAAATGCTGAAAAAATATATTATCGGTAGTCATAATCATAACCACATTCCTCAATGGTGAACCATGAATACTATGCACTCATATTTTAAGAATGTTTAAGCAACCCAATAAAAAAAGATGAATCCAAGAAAACAACATTAAATCTTCACATATGTATTTCATAATGTGTCACCATTTCTTATTAAATAGAGTAAACCCTACCCGGGTCCTAATCTAGGGTTTTAGGGTTTAAATGAGGAAGAGGGGGTACCGACCCTAATTCCATCGCATATTACACATTAGGTGAAACCCTAATTACCATGTCTAATATATCCTTTCATTATGACCACTTATATTCACTTATGCTTATGAACAACATAGCAAGTCATGATCTTTAACACTAATTCTTCATATGCATGGTTATTCACTTTAAAAACTCTAATTAATATCATTGTAGTCACAATCATGTTAAAATACCATTATATCCCACCTTATCAATTAACATCTAAAAGACACCTTTTTAAGATAATTAACATAATTAACAACTTATTCATTAGAAACTATGGTTTATGTGTATTAATCATCACTATACCACATGTCTTGCACAACTTTTAGAATTGGGATTAGAATTAGGTCATAATCTTATTTTATTCAGGTTCCTCACTTTTTTTATCGATTTTCATGTATAACTTGTCTAAAATTGAGTTACTAATTATTTTTACATTTTTTGCAAATAAATCACTATTGGACCAACGCTAACCCGACACGTCAGCAAAACTAATTCATTGTAAAATGCATGTTAGTCAGTCCTTTAGGCAACATGGAACTACCAGAGCATCCTTATTATCCACGTATATCAGTTGGGGCATCCCAGTCTTTTGACTATGTGTCTTCCCTATCCTCGCAAGAGCTCTGGTTCCAAATCCATGTGGGCCAACCACAACTATGACCCCTTGCCCCCAATCACCAGAGAGCTAGACAAGGCTCAGATGCCTCTGCATAGCCTTTCTAGACACGTCAGGTCCTGGCTGGAGTTGTGACAACAGAGACCAAGAAGAACTACAATTCTAGTTCACAGAACATGAAAGACATGGATATACATTCTTACCTACAAGAACTGCCAAAGTTGAGAGGTAGAGGAGGTACTCTTGGGTTCACGAGCCTTTTCTCAAGTGTAAACATAATTGGAAACTTTGTATATGCTTCCTCCTCATGCAACGATAGTTGGAGAGGTGGAACAATGATGCTATCTGATCTAAGTCTGATCATGAGTGTTTAGGATTATACTTCGTGTTTGTTTTCCATCGTGCCTCTAGAAAAACCTCAAAGGTCAACTGGCTCTTTGCCTCGAGTGCAAGAAAAAAGAGGGTGTAGGGATGTGTCTTAGAGATGAGTCTGCCTCTCATGGCTGCTCTAGATAGGGACCCTGCCATCCCAAAAAGTTGAGGGAGATACTACATACCTTTACAAGATCTGGGAAAAACCCTAAAGGAGGAAGGTGTTGAAGTATGGAAGGGAAGAGGGTATCCAATTAGAGGGATAGAGACTACATCTGTTTATATATACACATGATTACATGAAACCAAACTCTTGGCCTGCCTTTTAGGCTCGTTTCCTTCTCCTTCTTAATTACTTTCCAACTCTTTTGTATCCTTGCAATGTATATGATTACTTGGTTTTACCAAAGTATTTTCTTTTTACTTTTCCTTTTACTAATATCCTTCTCTCTCATGGTTATGACAAACACTCATGGAAAATATGTATGGTTATCAAAAGGGAAAACATTCAATAGGTTCGCAATATACAGGCACAAATGTCCTCATTCTATTACCAACATTTACAATAAAAACCCATAAAGGAAAGCATACCATTATATGGCACATATTAGATAACTTGATTCTTAGTTTATTGGAAACTCTTATTGACTTGGAATCTAAATAATTCAGTCTCCTCTTGGATATATTCCTTAAATCAATTATAGGATTTCATTAACGTTTTTATCCTAACTCTCATCTAATGTGTTGGATCTAATGGGAAACAAAACTTGCTCCTTTGAACACTCCATTAAACAACTACCATTATTTCATGAAATGTCTTTTTACTCCCAATTTCTAGAATTCTCATGTTTTCCCTTGTTATTTTTAAGTATACCAAAATTTAGATCAAAATAGTACTAATCCATGCCTTAGACATTGTGTTGCCAAACTGGCTAGATAATTACTCTTTTAGTTATCCATAATACTACATATTTTATTTTCTTTTGGAAACCAGTCCAATATCTTATATTCCTATTATTCAACAATTAATAAAGTCTTCCCTATTCATTTATTCACAAAATCTCTTATTTATTGGTCTTGTACCTCAAGGAACTATTTTCAAACCAAGTACTAATATGGGCCTCACTTGTGCCAAGGGTTGCACCCTTGCATATAAAGTGAATAACATTATTATTATACCATTGGGGAAATATTCATCACTTTAAGCCTTACATTTATATATCAATTTTACCAAAATTGAGGATATTATAGAGTGTTCCCCATAAAAAGAGAGAGCACACCACAACTAGTGAAAGGATAAGGGTCGAGAAGTTAGAAAAGAAAATGCATGTTCGGTTATATAATGATAATTGCTGCTGTGGCTTTTAACGTTGTTACACTTACATGCACATATTTTATTTACACCCCACATACATAGTAGAACAATATACGACCTCATTCTTTGTTTCATGCCCTTTTAGGTAGGTGTAATATATGAAGATATGGAGTCATAATGAAGTAGATAAAATTCACTGAGGACATGAAAGCTAAGTAAAGGAGTATTAGTTAGATGTTCTTCTCAATATGTATTAGTTCCATGTTGGAAACTTGTGTAACTCTGTAGAGGAGTATCATTTTATATCATGTAGATAACATTTGTGAAATATTTGAAATTATTTAGTACTATTTGTTATTTGGTTAAATCTGGGTCTTGGGAATTTTAGGTAATGGCTCTCAACTTTAAGGTCCTTCCTTAAGTGGGGGATGTTGAAAAGTGAGGTCATTACATTTGGTATATGAGACCCATATTTTTCAAATGATATTTAATAGTTTATAATATCAAGTAATCTGTCAAAATATAAGGAAACTTATTAAGGCATGACTTGATGGTAATGGTGTCTATAATGGATCATGGTTTCGGGGCTGGAAAGTTTTTTCCTTCACACCATTAAGTTGGTATACGAGGACTCCCTTAGCCAATTTGATACCGCCCTGGATAGAACCTAGAGTTTGCTTGAAGTAATGTTTCCTTTAATTCTCCTAATCTCAAATTTCACCCACTTATCATCCTCTTTCTTAATAAAACCAAAAAGATACTTCTCCCTCGTCTCAAGATAGGGTATTTAGAAGAAGTAGGATTAAGTCATACTCCACAGTTAATGTACATATAATGTTGGAATAATGATTAAGTTAAATGCTTTACGGGTTTTTCCTTGCAAGGTAAACCCTAGATGGATCTAGGGCTGGTTTTGGGGAACCCCTAAGTGGGTCAAGGGACATAAGAAATGCTAGGTGCAATGATAAGGTTCCTAACCCTAACCTTACATCCTAATCCTGAGTAGTGGCAATAGTGTGGATAAAATAATAACCCCAACCATATAAACCCTAAGCAATTGAAAGAGGAAAGAGAAAATACATTTAGTTCATCCATGCATGCAAGTAGATGGAGTAAGCCCTGCATGATACATGTGAAGGGTTTGAATATACATGTGAAACATAGATAATCAATGATTACATAAAAAGGAAGATCTGAAGACAAGTAGTGCAACTTTTATGGTTGGGGTCCCGACCTAAGGGTGAGTCAACCCAATAGTGGGAAAAGATCTATGAGGAAGATAAAGCCCTAACCCATGATCTTAGGTTGTGTTTAGGAAACATAATTCCTTCCTACAAATCATCCTAATAGAAAATCTGTCTCCACACATGTATAAGAAGATGGTAGTCATGCGCCTAAATGAAATAGGGTGACATCATGATAGAAGAGGAATTGGTTTTAGAGCAAGAATCTAAGGTCTTTTTAGAATGTGTGTTATAATATTTAATGTTATGATCTAAGATTTATGTAATGTGATATATGGTTTATGATGTCCTTAGTCAGATATGGGATTATACTTTAGCTTTTAGGTTTTGACATAAGAGTCAATGATACAAGTGTGTGTACTTCTTGAAGATCAGATAGCTAAGTGAAGATAAGATTTAAATGTGCAAGAACCTCAATATCCTCATATGAGGAATTATAAGGGATATTCATTGTGATATGTCGTAAACTATACTACTCGTAAGTGAATGAGTTGAGTTGCTTTATTAACAATTCTTAGAGGGTTTTTGTACCCTAGATGTCTGTCATAGAACCAAACCCTACAGAAAGAGAAAGAGGTTGCGTACATATATGTGCATATGATGTGAGTACCTACCTTCTAGGTGGGGGAAGAGAGTCCTAAAATCCTAGCATGGTAAGGAATGATATTATGATGTGAAGCCTCATGCTTGGGTTGGTGGTTCCTTGTTTAGGAATCTAGTGGTTGTTGATGAGAAAGAGAAAGTTGGGTAGGAATATTTCATGAGTAGTGACCTACGAGAAGAGTGTCATACCAGGTTTGAATGGTGTTTGAGTGGCTATATCTTGTGAAGTTGATAGACCTAAGAATCCTAGACTAAAGAGGAAATTGTATCTAGTGCATATAATGTTCATAGAGTTGAGTGAGCTCATAGAGATTGATCATGGAACCTATCTCTGGTATTGGGTTAAGGGAAACCCCACTTTGACATTGATATATGTTTGATGAGCCACTCATACTAGATTGGTTTAGCAACAACATGATATCATATATATACATGAAAATAATATAACCTAAAGAGATGATGTATGGATATGGCCAATGGAAAAGTTAGAAATGGTTTAATAAGTTCTTTATCTACAATTGGTTATCCATATGCATAAAATGTGATAAAGTGAAGTAGGTAGCTGACCTTAGAATGAACCTTTAATAAGGAATTCAAAATAAAATGAGAAAGCGAAAGGAGAAAATGATATTGATAAATATTGAATGTGGTTGTAGTTGACTTGAGGGATATGTGGTAATTAATAATTATCATATTCAAAGAATGCTTCGCCTCTTACTGTCCTACCATATAGTACATATTGTACAAAGTACTTGATAGTCACCCACCTCTTGGGTAGTAGATTGGATTGTATAATTATATCACTCTCAGGTAGTAAATGCATGGATGATATAATGGGAAATATGCCTAAAGGACATGTTCTCATGTGGTAGTGTAAATATGGGTTCATATATGTTGATGTCATCTTTTGTTACTATCTAGTGTTATCTTTGTCTGATCCTGGGATGGGAAATTCCCTAGAAGGATGAATTTATAAATCAATTTAAGGATTGAGGTAACCTTACATGTCACTTAAATCTTGAAAGATTAAGTACATGAAGCATGAAAGCACATATATTGAGTTTAATTATTTGGAAAAAGGTATTCCATCTTAAGGGACATGAGGAAAAGTAACTATGGATGTGAAGGATAGTGTGGGACAAAGCAGGGATATGAAGGTCACCATGAGCCCAATGAAGGGACATAAAGTAAACTATGTGTGGCCTAAGAGATGAAGGATATCCATGTGAAATAATTTTGACGGATATAATGTACTTCGATATTATCAGAGAAACCTCAAGAAAAGTATGTAACGAAATAAAATAAAGTATAACATCTCAATGAAATCCTTAGGAAGTGTAGAGCCCTAAATCAACCCTAAGATAAAGTAGGATGATTGAAGGTACACATGACTTATGAGGCTTAGAGGTGCTCATATACTAAGTGCATAAGACCATGAGATCATGATATAGCCAAACATGCATACTCAAGGCCCATGGGGTCAAGAAATTGTTCACCTTCATGAGTTGATAAGGCACAAGGGGGCAGTGTGAGAGTCAAATTCCTAAATGCATAAGGCCCTCGGGGGCAAGAGGAGATCACTCCAAAAGTTCTTATATCCCTAGATATCTTAAGGGAATGACTAAGGTCTATGAGATATGAGATGTAGATGTGAATAATATAAGAAGTCATGGTTGATAAAATTTGAAGAGGGTTGTGAACAAACTCATGAGTGAGAAAGGAACTTGATTTCATGAAATACAAGAATATTGTGGAACTAAAGTATTCATGAGATGGAGTCATGGTTGAGATTGTCTAAAAAAAACCAAGATTAAGAGATGATTGTGAATTCACCATCTCTACTCTTATAATAGGGGGTGAGCTTTGTATTTGGACTGCAGCCAAATGCTTATTTCATCTTGTTATGAGTGTGAGATATTGGGAAACACATGCTATGATTAAAAGATGATATAAATAAATGAATACCTAAGTTGAAATCTAAATGGTATAAAATAGGGTTGAGGTGTGACACGACCCTTATGAGTTATAACTAGAGAAACCTTGGTAAAAATGTAATCACCAAGAGAAATAGAAATCATAAATGAGAATGTAATTACCAAGTGTAATTGGGATTCCTCAGTAAGTAACAAAATCATACAATGAGGTTGTGGATATACTATAAAATTGAAATATGGTAATGTGATAAATTTACACATCAATAAGGGGTGTTAAAATGATCTTGATAGAAATATTCGGGAAGGGTTTTAAACCCTAAGATATGAAGCTAATAAGGGATATCACACACCTTAAACTAATTTGGCTTGATGTAATGCCTATGACCTAGCTTGATTCTTTATCTTGCTTTCTTAGCATAATTAGATGCTTAAAACCTTAATCTAATCTATTCAGGTGCTTTAATAACATGTGACCTATTTGTGTTTCTAGTTTTTTCCAATTTGAGTGGGTTGAGCTAGTTGTGCTATGTGTATGTTTGTTTTGGTCCAAGTTGCAATTTTCCAATGTTAAGCGTTTATCTTACAATTTGTCACATGTTTGATGTTCCTCCTATATTTTGGCATAATGTCTGATACAAAGATGCATAGGGGTTCCTTGATTCACATTAGTTGATGAGGTGGCACCATGTGTTTATAATTAGGGTTTTATTGTGATGCCTTGTATAGATGGTTGACCTTGCTTGGATGTTGACCCCTCTTGTCTGTAGCAACTAATGAGCTTTGCTTGGACCTTGTTTTTCACAGTCGAAGGTGTTCTAGACATGTGCTTTGACTGTGGCGATTGTTTGATCTTGGACCATGGTCGCTATGCTCTTGTTCGACATGGTGTAGTGGTCGCTACCCTACCTTATTTTTAATAACCTTGTTTCATGTGCATGCTTAGTGCTTGCATGGCCGAGTTTTAGGGGGGACAAGTGGCACTAGTGTCTTGACACCTAACCTCCCTCGCCTCTCTCCTACCTTTATGTATATATACCCCTCTCTTAACATGCAAGTAACCTCTTTATACCATGTTGTTCTCTCTCAACCTTGGAGCTTGTCCTTGTTATATTGGTAGTAGAGAAGAGATCAACCTTGGAGCAACATTGTTGAACCCTTATATGTGCGATCTAGGGTTGGAGCATCTATCTTTTAGTGATCCTTTAGTGTTCATTGACCTTTGTAAGTGATCTATCCTTCTTGGTTATTCTCGCAAACCATTACCCTTCTCTTTTCTTTCTCTTGGTTGAATCCATGGGTCACCATGGTAGTGACTTTTAAGATAATTCTCTCTATGTGGTCAAATCCTTGGTTTTCCCATGGTTGTACCAATGTTGAGATGAAGATCTCCTTTCTCTCTTTCTTGTTCTTTTCATACTATGTTTTGTGTTCTCTTCCTTTGAGCTTTCTTTAACCTAGGGTTTGTTTCTCTTTTGAGGTGGTAATTAGCTTGGTCGTGGAGGTGATCAAGTTAGGTTTCTCTCCCTTCTTTGGTGCTTATTTTCTTGGAAGTTGTTTCTCCATAATCTAAGGTGATTTATATAACTTTCCCTTCAATTATTTTAGCACTCATCTTGCATATCATTAATATATCTCTAAAAATAGGCTCTATGTATCTTAGTGATATTATCTTTGCTCTAGGGTTACTTCCCATGGTAATCTTGAATGGATGATCTTCTCGCTAAACCTTAATCTATATGGTTGAACTCTTGTTGATGATGGGAGTGGTGATCCTTTCATTCATGGTGTGCTATACACTTGGTTTTATCTCCCTCATGATATCGGTTTCACACCTTTTGGTGACATTCGAAACTAGAGTTTAGTTTGGTTTTCTCTTATTATGATGATCATATTTTGGGGTTTTAAATGATGATTTCCTTGATACACCTCACTTCTTGAGGCTTCAGTTTCATGTTGGTTAACAACCTGTTTTGATCATGTTGGAGGTGGTTTTCTCTCTTATCATGGTTCTATGTTTACAGTTGAGATGATCATAATTAGGGTTTCAATTTTCATCTTCTACATGTGGATTACATCTTGATGACTCTCAGGTTCATGATGATGATCCATCAATTTTGATAACTATCTCTTTTGATTTCAATTGGTCACCATGATTTTTGGTTTGTTGGATGGTCGCTGAAGAGGTTTGGTCGCTACAAACCCTAACCCTAATTCCTTGAGTCGCAATGTTTACATATTGGTCATTATGTTGATGTTTGGTGATGGTTGTTGTTGATGTTTATTGATGGTTGCTACATTTTATGGCTCAGACTGGTCGTTATTCCTTGAGTTTTTTTTGGTCTCCATGCTTGATGATGTGTGTTGGTGGCTATGTTGAAGGGTGTTGTGGTCACTTGAGGTGGTTTTAGTTTGTGTGGTCACTACACATTCTTGAGTTCATGCTTGGTTGGTTATGATGATAATGATGTTACATCTTGTAGCTTCCAAGAATGTGGGAAGTGATAATAATTAGGGTTGATTGTTAATTGCATTATGAAAACCCTAATCAGTTAGCCATGAGTAACCCTAACATTAATTTGAGTAACATGGTGACTAATTCTTAGTTTCTTGAGTAATTTGCATGTTGATGAATTACTTTCTCTCTCCTAGCATGTTGCAACCCTAATTACAGGTTGAATGAACAACATAGCTAATGATTGTTGAGGTAATAATTATGTGATAGATGCATGATAATTATGAGCCTTTATGAGGCATAGAAGATAATAATGTCTCTTGTAGAGAATAAGAGAATGGTCTAATGACCTTGGCAGACTCTTAGCCCCTGTTGGGGAATGGACTGGACCGGGATTAGGGCGTGTCACGTACCGCCACAGCGGCCCAATCCGGTCCGACTTGGGCGAGAAATGTGTTTGGTTACCAATCCATTTTGATCCCTGTTTTGGGATAACAGAATCCCATTATTTGGTTTAAGTCAGTCCCCATCGAGCCAGGATTGGAAATCCCAGTCCGGTTTGCCCCGACAACCCTCCATGATCCCTCTCAACCCCGCAACCCTCCCTCTCCCTCTCATTTTAACCTTCTCCTCTCGGCAGTCTCCCTCCTCGCGACGCTTCGCTACAGTCGCGCTTCTTTACAATTGTTTGTCCGTGAGAAGTAAAAGTGAAGGCTTCTCGAGGTCGCATATGGAGTCCAGTGGTCGTCGGGTGAACCGTCCGCATCGAGCATCAATGTTGCTGCCTACCACCGCCGGTCTACCTAGGCGGCTAGCTCCCTCGAAAGCAAGGTACCCATGCCCTACCCTGCTCTTCTCTACTACCTACTCTGACATTGATTTGTCTTGTCGACGCACAGAAGAAACCCTAGCTCGCCCAAGGCAATAAGAAACCCTAGCAAGTGTCTGTGGGCCTTCTTATTCCTCTCCTTCTACTGTGAGGTTCTACACTTCCACATACGCCTTTTGGAGGAGTTGTTCACAGAAGCTGGTCGTTGTACTTTGTTGCAGAATCGTGCTCCTCAATCGTGCTCTGGCGGCCCTGCCTAGACCTATGATTCTGCACTTTGTCGTCGTTCTCGCCCCCTTCTGCTCAGGTTTGTCACGAATTAGGGTAGAGGGTGCTTTGTTTGTGTGGTCGATTAGGGAAGAAGTACAACAATCAGGCCTGTGTATCGATTAAGTGGCAAATGACCCGACAATAGCTGCAAACATTTGAATCGTTGTGTATGACATTGATTTATTCTACTTCTAACTACTACTTTTATCTAGAAATGCATCAATTTACCGCTATTATGTGGGTTTGTGTGCTAAGTTATAGTAGTATCTGTAACCCTATAGCAAATAAAAGCAACTAGCATGCCTGATTTTCGAGATTTTTGCCGGCCAGGTTATTTTGAGGATATCGATATGTGTTAGTAGACCATAGTTGTTTAGTGTTGTCCTACATTTCCTTTTCTGTCATTTGTTTTTTATCCTCTGGTTTCTGGTTTGTGTGACTTTGTCTTTGTTTTTCTAACATGATTGGGCAGTAATGGTCGTTTCATCCTCTGGTTTCTGGTTTCTGTGACTTTGTCTTTGTTTTTATAACATGATTGGGCAGTACTGGCCGTTAATGTCATGGACATATCTGTTTGCCATATTTAATGTTCTGTTTTTTGTTCTGCTTTAATGTTCTATTTTTTAATGTTATGTTTTTTGTGATACTATTATGATATCATAATAGTAGCATCAATTGCATATGCTTTTTGGAAAGAACAAGTGAACCCAATATGGCATAATTCTACACATTTTTTTGGATTCTATTTTGAAAGCTAGCTTGACTTATAGTACTTATTTAGTTTTATTTTATGATTTTATCAAGTGAAAAGGATGTTATTGTCAATGTTGCATATAAAAATTAGGACTCCTATTTGTTTTTATCCCAATGGTTTTTAATCAAATGAAATTAAATTTATGCCATTCGTATGATTCATGTATGCCTGTGTTGGTATTACATATAGAATATACTCACGTGGTTTCAAAGTGGATATGAATCTAGAAATTGGATATAGAAATTGGTATTCTGGGAAAGATCATTCATGAATAGATAAAACCCGCAAAAAATAGTCAAAACTACCCACATAAGATGCCTATCTAGCTTGAATTTTACCAATATATTTGTGATGGTCAGGTTTGACTTAATAATTAGGGTTGATTGGTCCCAACTTTAACAATAGCGTATGTTTTCCAAATCATGAGCTTTAATTTATATATAACTTATATAATAGTGACGGAGTAAATAGATTGCTTATGCTAAATTTGAAAATTGAATAGTTCTTATTTAGGGCAATTGATACATGATATGCATCTTCCTTGATTTTCCATTTCATTATCTGTGTATGAAATCTTGATGGCATGAAATGGTTCAAGATTAGGGAATTTGATAAGTGCACTTTGTATTGCATCTTATTTGCTTGATGGAAATATATGCATTGATTCATTGTCACTCTAATACACTAGTACATAACCAGCCTTTAGTGTGGGTTTGTAAGCGACACCTATGTGGGCACCGCTAAAAGCCCAACCGTTATGCGTCGGTTCTCAAACCGATGCCACAACCCTTCACACGCCACCAAAAATGCGCCAGCAGGAGGGTATAGGCGTTAGTTATTAGCTTTGCAACTGACACCATATACCTTCACGCCACAGAAAGTGCGCCATCTGGGGCACTATCAGCGTCGGTTTAGTAGTGATAGCCGACACCATCTCACCCACTACCACGGTCGTGCTGGCCGGCACGGCCGTGGTGTCTGGCCCGTTGACACGACCGTGCTGGCCAGCACGGCCGTGGTGTCTGGCCTCATTAGGGAAATCGACGTGGGTTACTAGTAGGGAAACTGACACTGTAACCATATGTCTTCGGTTTTATACAAATAAATGATGCCGATTTTATGTTTTTTTTGTCAGTCTGCAGACGTGGTGTGGCTGGTCGCAGGATGAGAAACCTATAATTCAGTTATGAACTGCAGATTTTACGACATCAATTGATATCAGCCAACGACAGGCCACAAACCTGCAAAATTAACAACATAAATGTTCACACATTTAGCAACCTGTAGTTCCATTCGATTTTCACACATGTAGAAACATTCATGTAGCAGTATGTAGTTCCATTCATTTTCACATTCACACATGTAGAAACATTCATATAGCAACAAACAATTTCATTCATTTTCACTCAGACACATGTAGAAACATTCATACATGTAGAAACATTCACACATGTTATAATTCAGAAATTCATTTACAAAATATCATTCTTTAGTCATTATTCGCTATCAACATCCCAATTATATGTTAAAACCCCCACTACTTGTATGGATGTTGCTCATTCTTCTCTTACTAAATTTAATTCTCCCATCGTATAGGGAGCATGTACATCTGGTAAGGCCTTTCCTGTAATGTGGTCAGTTTTAAACACCTACAAAGAGAATGATGTATATATATAATTAATGAGCTATAAATAAGAGTGATATATTTCATATTATCTAATGAGACTATATATAATACCTCAGGAATGGTATCGATGTCCATTGCGGCATATTTGATAATCATGTGCATAAATCGCATCACATAGTATGCACATGCCCATTCGTTGTCTTGTGTAGCACACTATAAATTGAAACCTACAAAATATCTAAAAATACAACTAATTAAGCATTGTTCACGTAATTAAATAATATATACATTGTAGTCAGGAACTTACTTCCACGTTTGTCCAAATTATTTGCTGGTTCATTTTCCTGGGGACCTTTCCTCCAGCCTTTTTGAACTCATCTAAACCCCTACATGTTAATGTAACACAGTATATTGCATAATTAAATAGTAATGTAATAACATATGTTAACGGATATGAAAATGAAATATTTCTCACCAGAATAATGTCATTTTCATTTTGTGTCCATATCTTGAATTCAATTTAGTCCCCTTAGGATCTAGATAATAGACAGTGAACGTCTCAGGGACAATAACTAGTAACTCCCAATGCATACCACTAGAGGTAAAAAAAGTTAAAAATTAATAACTCAAAATCCACAATAAAAATGTAATTGTCTTAAGTCCAAATTATAAGAAAAGTAAACTTACTCCACATTGAATGGAGCTATTATCAACGTCTTCTTATTTTGAGAAAGACTTCTAGAAGCATCACAACAGTATTGCTGAACTGACGGAGGGTCTTTAGCTACTAGACTAATCAAAGATGGAATAAAAAATCCTACATGTTTGAATGAAAAATCTACAGATATCTTGTCTAAGTAGCTGCAAAACATGTATTATGTATGCATTAAAAAATAAGAAACCAGATCACCAGATCCTACACAAGGTATATGGATGTATAAAGAAGATCTCACCTTATCCATAGCTCTATCACAGATGTATTCAACCAATCATATCGAAACAACTCCAAAATATCTTGTATAAATAGGTTGCTTTCGTATGATTGACCTACAACATCTGCATCTATAGAAGCAGTTATAGGGCAATTTATATCATGTTCACCTAACCATATTGCCATACCCCTACAATCAGGACCTAACGGGACAGGTAGGTCATGTGGAACCCAACTTGGTAATGTAGGAGGTGGAGGTGGAGGCCTAGATGCTTTGGGTGTATTCTTTTTAACCTGTATATATATATATAATTTCAGATCAACTAACATCATATACACACACTAACAATTTAACGTAATGTAAATTTACCATACAGTTTCAGTATAGAGGACAACTACTTTTGGCCACAATATCACTCCGCCTTCTGCCTCACCAAGTGTTTCACAATCTGGGTGGGCATATGGCAATGGAAGATCCATCCAGTTGGGGAATACATGTACCGGGCTCACATGAACCCAACCAGCTGGTAATGGAGACCCATGAAACATTTCCCCTGGTAGGGATGGGTAAGCAGATGCCTCTGCAATGACATATTCTTTACTTTTTAGATGACATGGCTTCAACCCCTACAAATTTTTGTGTAAAGAATGTTATATACATATATACATATCATCTTGAAAACATATCATCTTGAAAATACTAGTTATTATGTCATTAAAATACTTACATTGGATGTGCTAGGTGGTGGGTCTATAGGATTACTCCCAACCTCTACAGTAGGAGTAGAGCGGAATGCCATAATAGGTATTGTCTACTGAGTGGCAGTCTGAGATGCCTGCCACTTGCTCAGTGCTTCTTCGAGTTTCCTATCAATTAGCTTATCTACTTATACATGGATAAAAGAAATGTTAGCTTCTGACTATTGAATTCTCTTTTATAGTAACATTATAAAGAAATAATAGGTTACCTCTTCTTGTGAAAGTCCCACTTTTTGGACATGTTTGCACTGGGATGGCCCAAAGAATGCTTTGATGCCCACACCAGCACCTGTAGCCCTAACACGTCCAGGATGCTTTGGGTTACCCAGAGCAACTGTCAATTCATCCCTTGTGCCCTCAGGGATGAACTTTCCTTGTTTCCTCAGCTCGTGCAGCTCCCACTAATCGTCAAAACAAAAATTTGTAATTAAGTAAACACCACAAATAATCAATATTTGAACGATTTCTATAAGAGTTGGATTTTACCATTTTTGCAGTCACCTCAGCAGTTCCAGGCTTCCTTATTTCTCCCTTCTTATTTTGCCTCCCAGCTATCCAGACATCATGGCAAGGCAGAGGTGTGCTACCTATAGTAGAGGACTCCTGAGTAGCAGTAGACTGAGCATTAGCCTCAGACTGTAGTCTTTGGCAAATGCCCGTATACCCCTTTGGGCCCATTGTGTGGTCATGCACATTCAGTGCACGCCTTGCTTTTTGCGCCTCACTGAGGGCCTAGTTAGTATGCACATTAATGATTTGGTTAGTAACACTAAATGTTAATCTTGAATAGGTGAATACAACATATATTAATTAAATTGGGGGTGACACCTAATACCTTGAATTCATCAATTTCTCTTGAAGCAACAAATGCGTCCCATTCTTCTTGGTCCAGGAAGTTCCACTGTTTTGTGGCTGTCTTCTTCCTCTTGTCACCTTCTTTTATGTATTCTCAGGTGAGATTTGTCCTATAGTTCCTTAGGACTCTCCCACAGCGTTGCATCACACATTTACGATGCAGCTTTTCATCCAATTCAAATATACTCTGCAAAATAGAATTGTTGTTAACTAGTATCCAAAAAATTAGTAATCTAACAAATAGAATTGAAAATTAATAATAACTCACTCATAAATCCTTCCATATTACGTCTTTCTTCTCCTTAGGAACTTTATGCCAAGAATCTATCTTACAACCGCAATGGCTATGAGTAACATGCCCAAGATATGAAACAAATGAATTGTGATTCACTCCAAGTGCTTTTCCTACATTATCAAAATCCACAACAAGTTTGGGTCCATTGCCCCTTTGCGCTATTAACTTCTTCATCATAGTGATGCCCCTTATCTTGTCAACTTTTTGGTGTTGTTGATCAAGTGCCTCAAGTGCTTCAGAGGGTACATTTGCATCATCAACCTAAAATTTGACAAAATAAACACAATTACAGGATATAACTAGAAATGGACATATAGATATAAATATATGATATATATTTTTAAAACTTACATTTTGAGGCGGCACATTGATGTCCTCACCCGATAATGTTCAGCACGGTCATCAAGAGAATGTTCAACCATCTGAAAGTTCACATTCACATTGTAAATTTCACATTGTAAAGTAATTCATACTGTAAAGCTCACATTGTAAAGTTCACATTCACATTGTAAAGTAATTCACGTTGTAAAATTCACATTATAAAGTTCACATTCACAGGCAATATTGTAATTGACATTGTAAAGTTCACATTCAGCAAAATAAAACATATAAAAAATATAAACATGCATCTAATATTGCAATTTTTTATCAATTAACAATCCTTCATTGTGATCTCCACGCACATACAAGTCATCATTAGCTTCAATATTTGCTGTTTTTGGCAACCCAACTGAGAATGGACTGGAGTCATCATACTTATCATAGTACTCGTCTTCATCTATAGGATCTTCAATGAACTGTCCTTTACCATGAAGAACAACTGACCATTTATCATTTGCAGGATCATCAATATAAAATACTTGTTTCGTCTATGATGCCAATACGAATGGTTCACCCTTCTCGCCAATCTTTTCAAAGTTCACTAAAGTGAAACCCAATTCATCCACTATAACTCCTTTGGTGTTATCAACCAAATTACATTTGAAGAGTGGAATTCTGAAATCTATGTAGTCAAACTCCCATATGTCTTCAATGACACCGTAATATGACATTTTAGCTTCACATGGACTCTTATCCTTTACACTTGCAAAAAACATAGTCGACACTTGAAGGGGGACCCCACTATTTTAGACGACACTCTTATCATCTTGGCACTTTGTGTAATATGTAAATCCATTAATGTCATACCCTTCATAAGACATAACAGTCAATTTCAGTTTAAAGGCGAGGCATTTGATAGTTTTAGTAATATCATCTGGTGTTTGAGATAGTTGATGTAAGACTTTCTCTTCGAACCACTTAATAAATGTCTTAGTATGCTCTCTAGCAATCCACATTGTATTGGCTCGAGGATATCGTCTCTTGATGCAATTGGTATGTTCCTTGATATAAACACTCACTTCGTCCATGTTGTGTAAAATATACAAGTGACCTTGTTCCAACTGCTCACGGCTGATTACTTTCACCCGTGATCCCAAAATTCCTTTGCCAAATTACTCCTCAATATTCTTATCATTAGTAGCAGTGTAATCATCACTGAGAAAGTCATTGCAAAAATCCATAACCTCTCTCGCCACATAACCCTCAATAATACTCCCTTCAGTCTGATAACGGTTTCGAACATCACTTTTAAAAACGCTCATGTATCGTTCAAAGGGATACATCCAATGCAAGAAAACTGGTCCCAACATTTTCACTTTCCTAGTCAAGTGGACAACAAGATGTACCATGATATTAAAGAACGACAGAGGAAAATACATCTCAAGCTAACATAGGGTAACAACCACTTCTCTTTGCAAATTATTGAGAGTATCAGGGTCAATAACTTTGCTGCACAGACTGTTAAAAAAGAAACAAAGTCTGGTGATTCCAAACCTTACATGCTTTGGCAATATAGATCGAATTGCCATAGGCAATATTTGTTGCATTAGAGTGTGACAATCATGAGATTTAAGACCTATCAACTTCAGATCTTTCATTGATACCAATCTACGGATGTTGGATGAGTAACCCTGTGGCACCTTAACATTAACTAAACATTCACAAAAAGCTTTCTTCTCCTTTCTAGACAATGTGTAACAAGCGGGAGGTAAGTATGTTCTTCGATTTCCCATTTCACATAATTCTGTTAATTCTGACCTTATTCCCATTTCACGTAGGTCCAGTCTGGATTTTAGCCCATCTTTAGTCTTACCTGGTATATTCAACAAAGTACCAATGACACTATCAAAGACATTTTTCTCAACGTACATGAAATTGATACAATGCCTGATTGTCAAAGAACTCCAATAAGGAAGATCCCAAAATATTGACTTCTTCTTGAATAAAGATTTGTCACTCCGTGTGGCCATAGTACATTATGATCTCTTACCAAATTCATTGACAAAGTCTTTTACTCTTTCATAAACAACCTCCCCTGGTATAGGTTTAGGTGCACTCCGTTCCTCATTCAATCCATTGAATGCTTTGCGCTTCGTACGATACAGATGGAATTTTGTAAGAAACCTTCGATGACTGAGATATACAGTCTTACCGCCATTTTTAGTCTTGTTGAATCAGTGTTCTCTTCACATATAGGACACACTTTAGCTCCTTTGACATTATATCAAAACAAATTCCCATATGCTGGAAAGTGATTTATAGTCCAAAATAGCATAACATGCAAATGAAATGTCTCTCTTCATGAAGCATCATAGGTCATCACACCTTCACCCCAGAGTTTCTTTAAGTCATCAATCAGAGGTTCATGATAAACATCGATATCATTTCCAGGTTGTTTAGGGCCCGATATCAACAACGACAACATTACATACTTATTTTTCATACACAACCAGGGAGGAAGATTGTATATAACAAGCATGATTGGCCAAGTGCTATGTTGGCTGCTCAATGTCCCGTACTGATTCATCCCATCTGTAAAAAGCCCAAGTCTTAGATTCCTGACTTCTTCACCAAATTCAGGGTATAATAGATCAATCTTCTTCCACTATGGGGAATCAGATGCATGTCGTAGGATTCCATCATTATTTTTCTTAACATCTGAATGCCACCTCAAATTCTTCTCATCTATCAGATTGGCAAACAAGCATTGAAACTGTGATATTATAGGTAGATACCACATCACCTTGGTAGGAGAACCAATTTTGGACTCCCCCGAAGTCGTCAATTTATACCGTGACGCACCACATTTTGGACAATCTTTCAAATCCACATAGTCCTTTTGAAATAATACACAATCATTCAGGCATGCATGTATCTTCTTGGCATCCATTCCCATTGGGCACAACAATTTCTTTACCTGGTATGTTGAGATTGGTAGCTCATTTCCTTCAGGAAGCATTTCTTTCAACAAAGACAACAATGACGTGAAGCTTTTGTCACTGCATCTATTTTTAGCATTCATCTTATACAATCTCAACACAGCGCTAAGTTTTGTAAACTTAGTACAACCTGTGTATAATGATATCTCAGCATCATGCACAATGTTTCTAAAAATGGGAGGTGGATCGATGTTCTCTACCCCACAACTATCTAGCATCACATCAATGATGTCTACTGGTTCATTTACATCTGCGTCATCGGAGGCAATTTCTTCTTCCACACAAGCACTACTATCGACATCCACTGGTTTCGAGTTTGAAATCTCTCCATGCTAGTGCCATTCTGTATAGCCTTGTATAATCTCATTGCACATGACATGACTTTTGATTTCATCACCAGTGTTGACTTTCAAGTTGTTACCGCAATGCCTACATGGACAATAGAAACTATCTCCTTGTTGTTTCCTATGTTCCTCGGCAAATCTAATAAACTGGTCAAGACCAGATATAAAATCTGGGGTGTAGCGATTGCGAATGGACATCCATGATCTATCCATTCTATGATCAAAGAGAAAACAAGTATATATTACAACAACATTAGGGTTTAGGGACATGTGATGTCATTCTTATATATAATAAATGTGTAACACCTATCCCATTCTTGAACACCTAATCTCACTAGTAAGTGTATAATGTGTATTGGGTTTTCAAGAAAATTTCGGCAGCATTTCCCCGCTGTTCTCTAAGTACATATGTACATAGAGAACAAACGGGGAAATGCTGCCGAAATTGTCTTGAAAACCAAATACACATTATACACTTACATCCTAAGTGAGATAAGGTGTTCAATAACAGTCCCAAACCGGGGACTATCCAAGATTTACTCCTAATGAGTAAATATTGGATGGGTTTCTAGGCCAACAAATACATGTGTTGTCATTCTATAACATTGATTTCAACATTTTGAGTGTCCATGCATGTTCATCATCAAGATAAAGATTACACATAAATTACTATGACCTAGGGATGGAGAGATTCATATGATTTCAAAATTTCAAACTAGCTCATGCATTATCATCATTCTACATCATACAATAGGGATTCATGTAGATGTTAGGGTGACACATCACTACAAAATCAGAGATTTAACATTAGGGTTTTAATATCTTACATAGATTGATCACAAGATTTCAGCAATATAGTTAATTCAAGATTATGGTGAAATGTGTATTAGGGTTTTAATATCTTAATTCAACATGCATCAAAATTTACAGAATTAGGTCAAGCATTAGTATTCAATTGCAAATGTATCTTCTTCTTCCTCCTGCTCCCTCTCAGATCATTGTTGGATTAAAGCAAGGCCACAACCCATTGGGCTGACCATGGCCGTGGCTGTGTTGGCCTACCACCGCTGTGCTGGCCAGCACGGCCGTGATCGGCCAACAAAGCCACGGTTGTGGCCAACCCACATGGTCTTGGCCTTTCTTTAATCCACATTTGGTAAGGAGAGGGAGTAGGCCGGGAAGAAGAAGAGGTGGAGGAAGAAGAAGGGTAGCGGCATATACCTGGACAGGAGAGCAGCGACTTGGAGAAGGAGAAATAAACTCACAAGTAGGAGAAGGAGCAGGCGCCGGAGCTAGCAGGAAGCTGGGTGGCGGAGGCGCCGGAGGTAGTAGGAAGCTGGGTGCCGGCCGTATATATAGCAGGCAAAGAAGGCACGCATGCACCGGTGCGCAGAGGAGAAGGGACCGCGACACCCAGAGCAACGAACGGCGGCAGAGCAAGGAACTGAAGGTGGCGATCAGAGGAAGGAACATCGACAGAGCAAGGAACTGGAGGTGATCGCCAGTCCTAAGCGCGTGCGGAATCGATGTAACAGAGAAGGGGGAAGATCCTGGCTCGCATGGGTGCTATGAAGTTAACAATAGGCATCGGTTATTCAAACAAACTGACACATAAAACTAACGGTGTCGGTTCTCCAAACAAACCGACACCTATTCTCAATGATAGTCGTCGGTTTTAACTAGAAAAAAAGCAGACGTCTATCTACATATGGCGATTAAAAAGGTATTCTCGATTAATAACCATAGTCGTCGGTTTATTTCCAAAATTGACGCTCGAAGGGTGTGAAAAATTTGCAGCGAACAGCGCGGGAAAACCCATAAGCGTAGGTCATTCTAGTGAATCCGACGACCAAAATGTGCCCAATTTCTATCTCGTGAATAACCTTTAGTCGTCGGTTTATTAGTTAATAACCGACTTCATATGTTAAATTTTGGAGGTAATTTTTTTCGCTAGAAATTTTGGATTCGGCGGTTAATTTTAGGCGTCAGTTTTTTAATAAGGAACCGACACTGAATAAAAGCGATACTCGTGTCTGGTCGCCCTTCACAGATAGATGTCGGTTTATTTTATGAACCGACACTTTATTGTTTAGGTGTCGGTGTATTTATACAACCGACGCCTTTAAAAGTGACGTTATGAGCCATTTCTGTAGTAGTGATAGCATTGATTCTTATCACTCTAATAGCATTGATTCATTGATTCACTAACCTACAGGCATAATAGATTCCATGTCATAATTCACATTATATATCTACTCATGATCAACGTCCCCCCCCAATCGATGAACTACACTCCATAAAGTCACTCCATAAATTCAAATATACAATGTGTAATTTTCTAATGGAGTAATTAAGGAAAACTGACATATTTACATATTATTAAAAGAATTTGACCCTTGTTCAGGTTAAGGATGTCATTCATATTAGATAAAAAAGATGGTAGATTGTGCCCATATAATAGTAGGAGGATGAAGACATCCCAGGAACCTTTTCTACTATGGATTTCAACTTTCATTGATTTTATAGTCAACTTTCCTCTCTATGTTGCATTTAGAGTATCGATTATTAATCCTACAATATATACCATGGATGAACCTAATTTTTTCCTACATTAGCTCACCATGAGCAGGTACTATGTTTGATTTGGCATGCGGGAGCAGTCATTGTTATTTCTTGCTTATGATGAGCTTTAAATGAATTAAATATTGTATCTAATAAATGTTACTCTTGAATTTTTGTTATCTTAATTTTATGTGTTGTTGAGATCATACATGGATGAATAAGTAAATTTGAATGCAAGATATCAATCTATCATATGGTAGTGGTTAGGTTAATAGGGGAAACAACAACAAATTTAAAACTTGTCTAACTAAATAATTGTGAGGTCTAGGTTAGGTTAATCTCTGCATCTACAGAGTGATGCCTGGAAAAGTTTTTTCACTATACAAATGAATATTTTGTTTATTGTGTGGTATTTTACCATGAGATATGTGGTTAGGTGAAACCCACAGCTCAATATGTTTTACTGTCATTTAATTAAACACATTAGTCTATGTTTTATATGTTCTTTGTTAAATTGTTTTCGTTCATGTCAACCACCAATTAATCATAAAAAAAGATCAAGCTTATTGAAACATTTGAATTATTGCGCTTAACAACATTTCACTCCTCATGGAGAAGACCTCTATTATGCAAGTGGTTTGAGTTATAACAAGTATTCAAAATTCATGCAAATATATTAAATAGTTTACTATTATGCACGATATTATCTATCAAAATGGCTGAAATTCACATCTATGTTGCATTTAGAGTATCCATTATTAATCCTACAATATATACCATGGATGAACATAATTTTTTCCTACATCAGCTCATGATGATCAGGTACTATGTTTGATTTGGCATGTGGGAGCAGTCATTGTTATTTCATGCTTATGATGAGCTTTTAATGAATTAAATGTTGTATCTAATAAATGTTACTCTTGAATTTTTGTTATCTTAATTTTATGTGTTGTTGAGATCGTACATGGATGAATAAGTAAATTTGAAAGCAAGATATCAATCTATCATATGGTAGTGGTTAGGTCAATAGGGGAAACATTTGTTTATTGTTTATTGTGTGGTATTTGGAGTCAAATGAATATTTTGTTTATTGTGTCGTATTTGGAACATTTGAATTATTGCGCTTAACAACATTTGACTCCTCATGGAGATGACCTCTATTATGCAAGTGTTTTGAGTTATAACAGGTATTCACAATTCATGCAAATATACTAAATAGTTTACTATTATGCACGGTATTATCTATCAAAATGGCTGAAATTCACATCTAGTTGAATACTTTAAATAGAATTGTACTAATTCGCAACAGAGCAACTGTGCTGCTACCTATATATACATCTAGTTGAATATTTATCTATAAAAATGCTTAGCACGTGTCTTCTGCTAGTAACCCTATACAACAGACCACCTATGGTGCTACCTATGTATATTTCTTATTTTATTTTTTTAGCTGTTTGCTTGCATTTCTGGTTCAGCTATGCTCTTGCTCAGTTGCTGATTGAGCTCCCTATATATGCTTGTTTGACTTTTATTTCAAATATGTGTTTGTGTCTCTGCAGTCTGGTTGTGTGTTTATTATGTATCCTACAAAATTTTACTGTCTATAGTTTGGCAAGATTGTATTTAAGGACATGTATTTAAGGCCATGCTCTTCTTTGTGCAAGGGTACAAGTAACACATGTCAGATACTAATTTATTCTTATCATTTTAAACACCGTTGATTGTCATTATATACTGTAGCACCTACACAAGTATGTCTTATGTAGACCCAAAGCACTGAATTGTTTGGTCAAGAGAGTCTGATGCTGATCTAGTAACAGCATTGCAAAGACAATATGACTTAGGAAGGTGTATTGATGGCCATTTTCCTAAGGACTCTTGGAGGGAGGTAAATTCTGATGTGCATAATAGGATGGGGAAGGATGCAGGTAAGTAGACCAGTTCAAAACTCGGTGGAAAAACCTGAGGAAGGACTATGTCGCTTTGAAGTTTGTGACCAACAAGAGTGACGTTGGATGGGATGATACAAGGCACATGCCCACACTTCCTGACACCCGTGAGTGGAGGCAGAGCACTGCGGTATGTATAGTAATCACACCGTTAACCCCAACAAAGTAACATCCTACATCTACACTTACATTCCCTAAATACAATTGTTTTTTAATACTCAGGCAAACAAGGACCTTGCTAGGTTGCTTAGGTGCCCCTTTCCCCACTACTATGACATGGAAATGATGGCAGGGAGGAACATTGCTAGAGGACACCATGTAATGTCTTCCAGGGACACACAAATCCCTTCTGACGTTGCCTCTGAGGATGATGTTACTGTCGACTTAGATGCATCTGCAACACCCATGTACATAGAAACCACATCAGGGGAACCAAACATACACGCATCTGGGATGCAAAGTGAGGGTGACAACGGGGGAGGCAAAACAGATACCCCGAATGTTGGGGGGAGGAATCCTCCTTCCCATAGGTGTAGGAAGAGACCATCAATGCTGCAGGAGCAATGTGTGATTTCTAATGAAGTGTTTTCTGAATTCGCACAGGTCTACGCAAAGGTTCATGAGTTAGGCACGAGTGTGGCAACCAGAGCCTTTGAAAAAGAAGAGTTTGAAACCATTTTAAAACATTTCAATTACACTTTCCCCAATGCCCCCATTGTTGTTTTTACAACACTTGTGAACGCCATAAACGACTCAACAAACTACAACATCTACCTCAGCCTTTAACAAACCCCTCAAAAGATAACAATATGGTTACAAGACTTTTGGGAAAGGTCCCAAGTCGGAAATGCAACAAAAAAACCTTCAATGCCATCCTATTTTGTGCCATCTCAACAACCATTTGTGTCACACACCCCACCACCCAACTTCAACAACACATCGAGCATACCTTCCATGTGGTATACTCCATCCAACGATGTTGGCCCTTCGGTATGATAAGTGGGAACTACCTTTTTCCATTATGTTTGCTATGTTTGCAGACCATCAATTTATATTAGCATAACTATTGTAATAATTACTTTAGACATTTAAATTTGCTTCATTGTTGTAATAATAGCTTTACCATACAGACGTTTATTTTCCGTACAATTTAATTTGTTTGTAGCCTTCAAGCCATTGTTTCACATGTCAACTGGTTTATATTATGTGCAAGTAGTTATTATCTTGTTGATATCATTTTACTTGTAGGAATCATGTCTGCCAGTGACCAAACATAATCACTGACCTCCTCACACACATTTTAGATACCTTGTCTGGTCCAGCAAATCACATTGTCGATGCAATTGCAACTCCATCATAAACGGCATTTTCGTTGATGCCGACATACCACCCACAATACCTAGGTCAGTTAGCATAAGGAGTGGCCACATAAAGGTCACATAAATATTAATCGGTCATGAACAAAGGGCTTATGACCTATACTGAATGTGACCACATACTATAATGGCCCTTGTAGATAAGCTTAATAGTCGTGGCTTGTTACGAAGTACTAGAGGCGTCACTTCAGTTGAGGCTGTATGCTACTTGCTACAGATGGTTGGCCATGGTCATACAAATTGTACTTTGGTGGAGGACTACATTCACTCTGGTGAGACCATAAGTAGAAAGTCCAACAAAGTGTTGGACACTATATGTGTATTGACCCATGACTATATTGTCATGCAAACCGCATCGACTTGCATGACAACACATTCTCGTATATTGGAGACCTCAAGGTTCTACCCTTACTTCAAGGTAATAGTTAGCCCCTACAAATTTATACAATTTTGAAAATATTTTGTATGTTTACAACCTATTTTGGTGTTATAGAATGCCATCGGGGCAATTGACAGAACACACATCCCAGTCTTGGTCAAACGAGGCAAGCAAAATCACTACCGAGACAGAAAAGGAAATGTCTCTATAAATGTCATGGTTGTAGTAGACTTCTCCATGGAGTTTACATTTGTCCTAACTGGGTGGGAGGGGTCGGCTGCTGACCAACAGATCCTACAATCAGCAATGACCATTGGCGGGTTTAATGTTCCCCCGGGAAAGTTTTACCTAGTTGATGTAGGGTATGCCAACACTCGTCAATTTCTAGCACCCTATCGCAATACAACTTACCATATTTCTAAGTACCGAGGAAACAGACTCCCCTACACCAGCAAGAAGGTAATCTTCAACCATCACCATGCTCAACTATGCAATATTGCTGAAAGAGCATTCGGGGTGCTTAAGAGACGGTTTGCCTACCTTAAAAAGGTGGTGACATATCCTATTCATTCACAGTGTCGCCTTGTAATGGCTTGTTGTATCCTCCACAATTATATCTGACGCCAACATGATGATGACACTATCATGGATGAACTCGTAGATGACAGTTCAACGTCTGTCATTCCCCCTTCTGGGGTTGACCTGAGTTCCCTCCAACAAACAACTTCGGACGATTCAAGGGAGGGCGATATTTTACGTGAAACCATTTCTGATCTCCTTTGGGAAACTCGTTGACCTCTAGCGTTGTACTTGTGATACTGTTTTAACTTGTATGATAAGTCATCGACCACGTGACCCTCTAGCCCTAAATTGTTTGTTTCACAAACTATTTTATGGATCGTAATCATAATCATCAATTTGTGTTTGGGTAGGTTGTCTTCAAATGGAGAATGGAATGCCTTACTGTACATGCAGCCTTGAATGCACTGTACATGAGTATATGGATGCCGCAGATGCGGAAAATGAATGTTTTTAAGACAACAACCCCCACAGACCGTATTTTACATGTGGTTGGGGTCTTGTGCCTAACACATGTAAAATGAGGTTGCTCGCATAGTGTGTTCAACCCACAGTGGCCATGCTTACTATAGTTAGGGATGCAATGATATCACAACTTGCATATGCACACAACGAATGCAAGCTATGGTCTGAACAATGTGACTTTGTCTGTTCCACAAGAGCAGACACCGATAGACTCCAACAAGATATTTCCACTCTACGGGATAGGTGCCAATATCTTCGCCAACGACTTCACATCACAAGCAATAACGACTCTTCAAACGAGGACAGATACAATACATCATAGATGTAGAACAACCTTTCATACTGAATTCACTTTTATGTTTGAACAAGCAGTTAGGCCTATTTTATGTTCGGAAATTTGTATTTCAAATCTATGTTCAGAATCTGACAATATTTTTACTAATCCTCAATCATGTTTTAGATGTCAATGAATCTATCTGAAGTTCCGAGGTGTGATTGTGGGTAAGATGCAGCCTTGCAGCTTAACACAGAGGATGCATGATTGTATGATTTTGGCATTCTGAGTGAAAGACCGGGCGAAATATATTACATATGTCCTTCTCATGAGGTGCACTAGTAAATACATACATAATAGGTTGTCATTATGTTGTCGTTGTGTATCTGGCACATTCTTTGTCATTCTATAAACATGATAATACATTGTAGGGAAAAGATCGGTGCAGATACTTCTGTTGGGCAGGTGATCTCCCCCCAACAATTGATTCTTTGAAATATGAGATTATGTTACTAACTGTCAAGTGCAAGTCACTGTGGGGCCATGCAATGAACATGAAGGACTTTGTTGAAATTCATCACAACTACGATGATATATACACCCAAAAAAAGTATGAGCATGAGGTTCTAGAACGCTATGTTGCCAGTCTGGAGGAAGATTATAGTCTTCTTTTGGACATTCCTTCACCCATGGTGACACCATAACGTTTAATGGTAGAGCTACATTTAGTTTGGTGTATCGATTTACATTGTCTACCATTTGATGTTTTTAACATTAAATCTTTCTTAATTCATCTGACATTAACATGCTTTTGTTATTTATCATAATTTTGGTGTATGTTTTATGGAGGGTGTATGTTTTTTCATCATGATGTTGCTAAATGTTAGTTAGCACTGAATATGCATTTTATATTCCCTTAATTATGCCATACACCCTTACGTCTAAAATATATTACTTACAGAATCTGTAATATGGCTGGGCTTCCAAGGACGCCTTATTTTATGTGGTGTATGGAGCTTGATATGGTTCTCAAAAGTATGATGAGAAACCAATATGAGTTGGGGAGATGTGTTAATGAAGTATATACTACACAGGCTTGGATGGAGGCATGGCATGACTTCCGAAAAATAACCGGGGGGCCTTACATATCTTTGACTGAGATGCAGATGAGATGGCAACACATAAGGAGAGAGTTCATAAGAGACAATATTTTTATTTTGGGAGATTTATTGCCTCCCCCACCATTGGCTGTGCAATGCAACTTCGTGACGACTCGTCGCATTTACCCACCTCGGGTTGCTGAATACCTTCATAACACCGATGAGTGAATCAAACAACCACGTTATACGGCAAAAGTAACACATGAACTTGTAATATATTTCCACGACATTGTAGTTGTTTGTGTTTACTTCGCAACATTTCTAAGTTGCAAAACTTATGTGTTGCATTATTTTGTTTGGAACATCACATGAAAAACTTCTACTTTATTATTATGTATTAAAGGCATACATCACATTCTTACTTGTTTGTAGCTAAGTTTGTTTGGAGAATTTATTTGTATTCAATATTGTCACAGTTATCTTACTATTATTGATATTTTCTAATACTTATATTTATTTATTAACTATAGATGTCGTCATCGCAGTCACGGTCAAAGCCAAGGACAAAGTTTCAAAAATTATTGATGTCTCCGTCGAAGATTCAAAAATATGTATAAGAAAACCTTGTTTGCAAGAAACAATGTTGCGAGCCTACACGTGATGAGGGAACAAATGGGAGCCACGAACAAGCCAAGGGTGTTACTCATCCTATTCACCATTTGCCATTGTTGTTCGAGTGGCTGAAAGACGCCATCAAATAGGAAACCAATGAGTTGTTTAACGACGCATGTCCTATGTCATGGGATGAGTACGACGAGGCCATTACGTTCACTGACTAGGACGTTCGTACCTGGGATCAAAGCTTGTCCCCCACAATGGCTACTTGCTCACCATCTTAGATTGTGTAGAGGTGTCTATGTCTAGGTCCAGGGAAGAACCCTCCTTTGTGACCCACATTTTGTATGTTAGATATGTATTTGCCCGGGGACCAATAATTTATTATCTATTTTTTATGTGGTATTAAGTTCTGCTACAGACATGTTACGCACATTTGCTACCATTGAATTTAAATGCATACATTATGCATTTTATATATTATTTATTTATTATTTAGTATATAATACATTCTTTATGCAATTATCTTTGAATGTTATCTTTCATTGAAACAACAACAATATCAAGGTGTTTAGTTTTCCTAAGTACAAAAATGACATTCACAAAATCTACATTGATTATTTTAAAAAAAATTGCCCTTATGCTTAAGCGGCAACACAACTACACATTCCTTACTCTTGTTAAAACCATTCTACAACATCAGGACAGAATTAGAAGATACTTACTACATTGCCAAACAAAAGCAGACTGAATCCAGCCTACTAGCCAAACAGAATCAGACTACAATCAGACTCAAATCAGACCAGCTGACCAGAATCAGACTGGGATGCCAAACAGAATCAGACTGGGTTGCCAAATAGAATCAGACTGAATCCTGACTAACCCTGTCTAATCCAGTCCAAACTACGAAATCCCAGTCTGTTTCCAAACAGGGGCTTAGTGCCTAATTGAGGTGATATCCTTTATGTGCTCAAATAAGGGATTGTTATACCATAGTAATATGATGATGGAGATGGCCTTGTGAAAGGCATTGATACAATATCATATGGTGATGTGATCAACTTTATGTCATATACATTTTATATCTTCCAATGTTGCAATCTACCCTTATCTTTATAGAATCGGTTTGGGGTGTGTACATTTTAACTTGATTGATGTAATATAAAAGATACCCAATTGGATTAACTAATCAAGTGAAATTCTAATCATGTAGTTTCCATGTGCCATAAATCTATTCCTATGTCTTGTTGGGTGGTGAAATGAGTATTCCTAAGGGAAACTTGGAGCACATATTATTGAGTATGCAGGGTGCTTGTAGAGAACATCCTTGTAATCCTTATCCTAAGTGTTTTGAAATGGCTTCGATCATGTCTCAGTGATTATATTATGTGATGTGATTTTGAGGACAACTACGGGTGTACCTCAGTGGTAGGGTTGTCTCTGATACCCTCGTGTCTACTACTGTGACCTATAATAAGGTGGGCTAGGTGTTTTTAGCTTGACTACATGTCACTGGTGGCAGTTGATTGTTATGTCTTTGTAGTGTCTCTTGTACTGACTAAGAGATGGAGGTGAGATCATGGATTTCATTCCTTCCATAGATCTTATATGTCACTAATTCTGACTTAGTAGTGGTCAAATGGATTTGGGTGGTAGGAATCAAATCCTCAGGGCTTAATAAAGGACGTAATACAACTGTGTAGTATATATGCTTAGCACTAAGCACAATTCACATTGGTTGTTGCTCTTGCCTTGTTTCTAGTACTGATTAGTTGCATTATAATGCAGTTAGAGAAATCTACTATTGTGCATGTTCTTCATATTCCTTATAAATACATAACATTTTTTACTCATATGTTATAGATACTTAATACTTCCTAGTATGTGTAATATGTTTTTAAATTATTCATTTATCTCAACCTTCTCATCGTATTAATGATATTATTTTTCCTACTTAAGTATAATTTGTGTTTTTAATAGTTGTTGGCAGAGAGTTATATCTCCCGCTGGGACATGGATCTCACCCTTGTGGTTCACCACATCTTTTTAGGTGGTCATGCACGACATAGTAGAGATCATGTTGTTGAGGAAGAGAAACAAGGAGATTAGTGAATGTAAAAGGTTGGATTTACTGCTTGTGTTTATAGTAGAGTGATATGTGTCATATCTGTACTCTCAAGTCTTGAAAGGGGAGTTTTGTAGATGTTGTATCGACATGTTTTTTTCTCTATATGCCTTCAGTTGTATATAAGGGTTACGCATGTGAACATGTTATCTTTTAGAACAGGTGTGTGGTAGTCAACCACTATATAGATGTACATACTTGTCCTTATAAGTGATATGGTATAGTTTGATGATTGTGATGTAATATTTTCCAGTAGATAATGGTTATATAAGATTAGTTTTAATTTATCATGTTTCATGGTAATGTGGATATTAGCAGTAAATCACGCGTTATGGTTTTGAGTTATTGTGGTTGTGTGGTGTCAGTGTGCCACAAGTTTGGTTGGTATTAGAGCTCTAGGTTCATCGTGTCTATAGAGACATAGAATTAGGGTTGTGTCTGTTCTTGCATTATCTAATGTATCTGATTGTATCTTGTGCTTATGTAGAAGAAAAAGAAGATATGTTTGGAGAACACGAAGAACATGCTAAGAGTAGTGTTGCCACACCAGGAGGTGGCGCAAGGAGGCATGCAAGAGTAGATTGAGTGCCTGGAGTGCCTCAGTTCAAATTAGTGACAATGGCCAATCCCACTTTTCAGTTCATGTTTGGATATTTTATGGCCACGATTTTACATATGGTGGATAAAGTGCCCATACCCCAAGTGAGAGTAGTTGTCTACGATCTGAAATCCCATTGTTCTAGGAAGACCTTTGAGAGGTTGTGACACATTGGATTATTGTAGTACGTAGGTATGACAGACCCACAAGATGTGGATATGTGGCCGACAAAGTTGGAGAAGGCCTTTAAGATCCTCAACATTATGAAAGAGGATAAGGTGAAGCATGTAGTCTATCTATTGAAGGGCAATGCTGGTCATTGGCAAACCATTATGGAGGACAAGAGGCCAGGTATAGTGATCAATTTCCTAGATTTTTTATGGGAGTTTGTGAGTCGATACTTCCCAGACATATCTTTATGAGGAGATCTCACAATTTGAGAAGATTCAGTAGAGATCAATGAGTATGAGGCCAAGTTCTTGGAGTTGCTAAGGTTTTATCCTTACATGGTTTCGACGGATAAGGAGACGATCAGATGATTGGAGAAATATTTAAGTAAGGAGTTAATGACAATAGTTACTTTTTTGGAGAACTGAGAGTGGTTTTCTACCTTTATTGAGTTCGTGAGATGGATAGAGAAGCTGTCTGTGGAGAAGCGTGAGGCTAACACTAAGAAGAGACCAATTCAATTTCAGGGACAGTCCTCTAGAGGCTTCAAGAAGCCTAGGTTTTTTGTCACCTCAGTCACAATAGAGATCTGGAGTGCCATCTTAGTGGTCACCAAGCAAGGGCAGAGGCCATAGTTTTCTGTCGACAGGAGCTTGCATCACAACATTGATTTCGGTGACAGAGCTCTCTAGGCCATAGTATGAAGATAAGTATTGTTAAAGGTGTAAACACATTAGACATACAAGGTTGTTTTCCCAATGAAGGTTAAGGAGGTGACCCGAAAACCCAGACATAGTCAATAGGGTTCCCAACGATAGCAGTTCTACAGTGGCACTAGCAGAGGACGTGGTTAGGCATTACAGGCAGGATCTTCAAGGAAGGCTAGTAGAGGACAGGGGAAAAAACAAGAAACGACTATATTCTACTCCATGAGTCATCCAGAGGGAGTGGTCAATCCACATGTTGTGACAGGTCAGATGGAGTTATTTCATTCTGATTTGTCTACATCTTCCTTTGTATATTTTTTGGTTGACATGGGTGCGACACACTCTTTTTTCACCTAAGAGGTGATTTGTAGTTGTTCCTTTCCTTTTAGTCATACAACTAATAGTATTTTTCTACAAATCCCTCTTGTTGGTTCCATCGAGTTGAGGGAGGTGTGTCTGTCCTACATTCTTTATTTCTTAGGGTACAACATTCAAGAGGACCTTACACCACTTAACATGCACGAATTTAACATGATCCCTGTGAGGCATATTTTGGAGAAGTATGGGGTGGTCTTGATTATAGTTCCAAGGTAGAAATGGTCTCTGATGGTGATGTGTTGTGGGTCTTCAATGGATATAGGAAGATTCTCTCTACGTGCTTCATGTCAGCGATGAAAGATGAGAGGCTGATGAGATAGGGATATGAAGTTTTTCTAGCACATCTGGTGGATACAAAGTTGAGGAGTCCTAGTATTTAGGAGGTTCCTATTGTTTGAGAGATTTTGGATGCATTTCCTGAATAGTTTCGTGGTGTTCCCCCTCCTAGAGAGATTGACTTTAAGATCAATCTAGTTCCTCGTACACATATGATAAAACAATTTCCATACATTATGGCACCGACAAAGATGCAAGAGTTAAAGAAGTAGTTGTAGGAGCTGGTAGATAAAGGATTTATCAGACGATGTAGTTCTCCTTGGGGTGCTCCCATGTTGTTTTACCTGTTTCCGAGGATAGATGATCTATTTGATCAACTGAGAGGTGTTATATTGATCTCAAAGATTTATCTGAGGTTGGTTTACCATCTGATGAGGATCAGGGCAAAAAACATACCCAAGTCTGTTATTAGGACTCGATATGGTCACTATGAGTTTGTGGTTATGCCATTTGAGCTAACCAAAGCACCGACAATGTTGGTGGATCTAATGAATAGTGTGTTCAAACCTAATCTTCATCAGTTTGTAGTTGTGTTTATTGATGACATCTTGATATACTCCATATATAGCCAACAACATGAGCAACATCTACGTCATGCTTGGACATTGTTGAGGTAGCACAAGTTGTACATTAAGTTCAACAAGTGCGAGATTTGATTGAGAGAGGTGTCTTTTGTGGGGCATGAGATATCTTCTAAAGGTGTTCCTGTGGATCGTAAGAAAGTCTAGTCAGTGATATAATGGGAATAGCCTAAGACACCAAAGGAGGTTTGCAATTTCCTGGGCATGGAAGGCCACTATAGAAGGTTTATCAAGAACTTTAGTGTTGTGGCATTACCCCTAATGAAGTTGGCAAGGAAATATGTATTGTTTCTTTGGGATGAAAAGTGTCAACATTCTTTCTAGCTTTTGAAGGAGAAGTTGATCACTGCACCAATGTTGTTGCTTGAGCAAGGGAAAGGGTATATCATCATCTGTGATGCTTCAAATAATAGTTTAGGATGTATGTTGATGCAGGATAAGAACATGATTTCTTTCGCTTCATCATAGCTTAAGAAATATGAGGAGAGCTACATGATGCATGATCTCAAGCTTATAGATGTGGTTCATTCTTTGAAGATTTGGAGATACTACCTTTATGGAAAGAAGTGTTAGATCTACACCGACCGCAAGAACCTTCAGTACATCTTCTTGAAGTAGGAGCTGAACATGCAATAGTGATATTAGATGGAGTTGATTAAGGACTATTATTGTACCATAGACTACCATCCAAGAAAGGAGAACATGGTGGATGATGTCTTTAGTAGAAATTCTTCTTCGTCATCGTCTACTGATAAGGCGGAGTTGTGTTCTTTTGTGTGCCATAAGTGGGACATGTTGGTGTAATTGTGTCAGATGAATGTATAGTTGGAGGTATCTCTCTTAGTAGGCTTGCTAGCACAGTTATAGGTGAAGCTCATGTTGAGACAATAGATCAGAGATGCAAAATGAGTTGATATTTTGATACAATCGATCTGATTAAAATTTGGTAGTGAGAAGCGTGATGGATTCCATGAGACAGAGGATGGGACAATGCACTTCCATGATAGGACAGTAGTGCCAAATGTTGACGATTGTGAGGAAGTTGGTTCTTGAAGAGGCTCACTCTTTGATTTATGTGATGCATCCAAGAAGTACCAAGATGTACCATAATCTGAAAATATGTACTGGTGGACTAATGTGATGCATGACGTGGCTATGTTTGTGGCAAGGTGTTCTATGTGTCAGTAGGTCAAGGCTAAGCATCGGAAACCTATAGGGACGTTACAACCGTTGTCTATATAACAGTGGAAATGGGATCATGCCACTATGAACTTTGTGGTTGGTCTCACTAGGACAACCAAAGGTCATGATTCCATCTAGGTGATAGTTGATATGTTGACCAAATTGACACACTTCCTTCCTATGAAGATGACGCATATAGATGAAGATGGACATGAACATATGATATCCTGAATTGTTTATATGATAAGCTAAATTTTGAGGAAAAAATTCTTGTAAGTGAGGAAGGATGTAATAACCTCAATTTTGGTTGTACTATTATGCAATTATTTAATAAAAAGGATTTTCTTGACAATTTGTGTGCATTGTTTTACAACTTGGGTTTCTTTGCAAAATTATCTTGAATAATGAATTTCATGCTTTTCCCTATTTTAATAAGTCAATGGAGGTCTAAAAGGATAAAGGACAAAACAAATATCCATAATAATGGAAGAGGCAAGAATAAAATAAATAACTTATATTTTATTTAAAAAAATATGTAATTCTCTAGGAGGTGGCATAAGTGGCCACAATAGGATGGTTTTAGTACCACTTGCCTTTTAATATCTAGAAAAAGGAACCATATTAGATAACCCTAGTTATATCATCAATATGTGAGTCATTATTCAAGTTTCTAGATCATAATGATAGGTTTGTGCTTAAACATCAGAGTAAGATTGCATGATGGATCATGAACTAGATTAGGATCATGAACTTAAGAAAGTTGTCCATTTCATACTCAAGAAGGTTGTTGAAAGGTACTTGCATCAAAATAGAGAACATAGACACAAAACAAGTTCTGAAACCATTTTTATTAGATCAGGCTAATTTTGGCTGATGAAAATGGACTATAATTTTGATATATTTGGAGCTAGGAATCTCAAGATATCATTTTTGCAAGTTTGAGTCATTTTCTAGAATTTTGGGCAGAGAGGGAAATAAATACCTGAAAAGAAAGAATGCGGAAAAGTAGTAGCCATCTGATCCTTGGTTGGTCTTGATCAGATAGAGATCTGTTTGCTGTGAGTTCGTCCACTACTGATCGCGTGCACAAGGATGAAAGAGCAAGGGAGGCGCTAGGACCGTCAATCTAGGTTTGGATCAACGTGGACACTGATCCGAGGGTCACTGTTGATCGTCCCAAACAGAAGCACCCGCCCGTGAGCAGACTTGCTCCATGGTGATGCAGTGGTTGGAGAAAAAGGGGACAAGAAAGAGAGACCAAGGCGTGGGAAAAGAAGGTGTCGTTCGTGTCAGTGGGGGCAGGCCAAAGGTAGTAGGGGTTTTAAATAGGAGTTTGGGGCTAGGGTTAGCGCTTAGAAGGGGGAGGCACACCCTATGGAGGCGACTCAATTTCTTGGCCTCCAAGATGTGGTTTCTTAAGACCGAAGCATGAGGTAGCTTCGAGAGAGGGTAAGGGAGCTTTTGGTCATGACATTGGGGAGAAACTGGTCTAGTTAGCCGATTGGGTTAGGAGCTAGGGTGGTCAGTCCACCATGGACTTGCCATACCAGGCGCGAGGTAGGGGATGACCCCAGCATCGTTGGATTGAGATCCAAGGGCTGCTAGGTCAATCAGTGGGGCAAGTTTGGCCCAGCAGTGCCCCAAGGTACAAGATGGGTCAAGCCCAACAAGGGAAAGGAAGAGAAAAGAAATAAAAAGGGCCAAAAAGAGCTAGGAAAGGGCTAGATCTTAGGAAATTTGTATAAAATCATAGGAAGGTACAAATGGTCTCAAATTTGGACCATAGGTAGAATATAAGTGTAGAATATAAGTGTAGAATATTGTGTACATGTTTGGATACCAAAATATAAAGTTACCTAGTCAAACTCAAGAATTTGAATGAAGATGTGTATTAAGCTAATTAAGGTGCCCAAGAGTGCATGAAATTCATAGAAATCAAAAGAATTTGATTTTGGGTATCTACATTGATCAAAGAGTCAAACGAGATCATGAATGACCATTATAAAGGTAAAAATATAAATTAAATAATAGAAAAGAGGAAAAACTCACATTGTCACATCCTCCCCTCCATCTAAGGAATTTTGTCCCCAAAATTCAAACTTCCTTGAAGAGGTTAGGAAATCTTTCCTCCATATCTGACTTCAACTCCCAGGTAGCATCATCACTCCCATGGTGCCTTGGTGCGAGTATCAAGTATCTTGACTGGAACTTCCTTATATACAAGGGTGTCTTTTAATTCAATCGGTTCATGATTGAGAACATAGCTAGGGTCCCTGACATATCACTTCAAATTCGATACATGAAAAGCATTATGCATCATGGTGTATTGTGGAGGTAAGGCCAGCCTATATGCACATTCCCCAACACAGTCCAAAATTTCAAATTGACCCACATATCTAGGGCTAAGCTTCCCTTTGTTCTTTGTAATAGCTCGAACCGGTCGAATTTTCAAAAAAACATGGTCACATACTAAGAACTGAGTGTCAATCCTATGTGCATCAACATAAGACTTCTGATGATCTTGGGCCCTTTTTAACCTTTGCTTGATCAGGTTGACATTGTCAGAATAGAGTTGTAGTTCCTCAGATTTCAGAATTCGTCTTTCGCCTACTTCATCCCAGTAAAGCGGAGATCTACATGGTCTTCCATACAAAGCTTCATAGGGAGGCATGCCTATACTGGATTGGTATCTATTATTGTAGGAAAATTCAATGAGAGGAAGGTAGTGGTCCCAAGAACTGCCCCAATCGAGGACGCATGATCTCAACAAGTCTTCTAGAACTTAGATTGTCCTCTCAGACTGTTCGTTAGTTTGTGGGTGATATGTAGTACTAAAATACAACTGAGTTCCCACCTGTTCATGTACATTTTGCCGCAAGTGAGAAGTGAACTTCGCATCACGCTCTGATACCAACTATCATGGATCCGTTCTTACCCTAATCCCAATCCCAATATCCAAATGGGAAGTGTTAAAGGGATTAGAGCGCCCGTCCCTGAGTGGCCCGAAAATCACACACAAATAATATGCAAAAATGAAATGACATTCTTCTTTATTAAAATGAACCAAAAGCTTTAGTACATAAGGCCCGTAGGCAACATGGAAAGAGAAAATGATAAGAAACTAGCCAACAACTACATCCCTTTTACAAATAGCTCCCGTGTAGAGTCCAAATTTGATGTAGAAATCTTTATTCCAGTGGATAAATGAGTAGATGAGTGTAAATATCTAGTTCCTTGCATTACCTAAAATTGAGAAAATCAAAACACAATTTCAATGCAATTGCACGATACACTATTATGCAACTCCTCCTTGATTGTAATGATGATACTTTTCGGTATCTCTTGACATATGCTTGGCTATTTATTTGGATGAACTATTGTTCCCTATGATTAGTCTTCTGTTTTTCTTCTATATTATATTTTGAAAAACATGATACCCTAAATTGCAATACCCATTATGACTTCCCGTATATTGATGATGATAATGATGTTGGAAAAGTTGATAATGTTGATATTGAATATAAGCAAAACCCCCTTATTTTAAGGGTGGGATTTTGTACATTGACCTCCTATCTCCTTTGGTGAGAATGATCTTGGTGACCTCCCCATCACGTTGGGGTAATAGAGTCACATAAACTAATATAAGCATGCTTCTCGATTACAACATAATGGGAAATTCGTAATAAAATTCTGGTTGAACAACATTTTGGTTTTTGGAAGATCATTCGATATGCTTTTGAAACATAAGTCTTGCGAAGCATAAAAAATTTCTTATAAACTGTTTTACCTATTTTTATATAGAGTACCGTGCAATTGCATTGACATTGTGTCTTGATTTTCTCGATTTTAGGTAATGCAAGGAACTAAATATTGACACTCATCTACTCATTTATCCACTGGAATAAAGATTGCTACATCAAATATGGACTCTACACGGGAGCTATTTGTAAAAGGGATGTAGTTGTTAGCTAGTTTCTTATCTTTTTGTCTTTCCATGTTGCCTACTGGCCTTATGTACTAAACCTTTTGGTTCATTTTAATAAAGAAGAATGTTATTTCATTTTTTCATATTATTTGTGTGTGATTTTTGGGCCACTCAGGGACAAGTGCTCTAATCCCTTTAACACTGTGCATTTGGACAGTGGGATTGGGATTAGGGTAAGAACGGATCTGTGACACCCCTCTTGTGTGTAGAGATCGATGAGCTTTTCTTGGACCTTGTTTGTTGCAGTCGAAGGTGTTTTGGACATGTGCTTTGACTGTGGGGATTTTTTGATCTTAGACCATGGTTGTAACATCCCTGACCTGGGTTATGTACTAACCCTAGGTGTTTTTCTTAATTAAGTGATTAGATGCTTGTTTTTATCCTTTGAAATGTAATTAAGGCTTTTGAGGAACCTATATTTCTATTTCAGTCCTTTTTGAATAATGTTGCAACATTGTTTTGTTAATTTTGTACTAAAGTGCAAATTACCCAATTTGAGGGGTTAACTTGCAAATTGCACATGTTAAGATGTTCCTATGATAATAATACATCATAAGAATGAATAATATGTAGTGGTATGGCTTCTACAAGCTTGAACACCAAGATATAGCTTGTAGAGCAATCCTTGTGCTTTAAAACCTAGTTTTGGTGTAAAGTGCAATTTACCCAAAACCTAGGGTCCAACATGTAAAATATATGATCTAGAGGATCTCTCATGTTTCTTGGAATCAAGTAAAGCAAAGAGAATGAGAAGGGTGCCTCATTTGAATGATCAAGAAGGAAAGATAATCTTGATATTAAAATAATCAAGATTTAAGCAAATGGCCCTTTTATATATATACAACTTATTATGATGTGTTCCTTTAAACCTTGGATAATAGAGGAGTTTTGCATGTGGATAGAAGGTGGAAACGTGGCCAAAGAATGGAGTAAGATTTAGTGGTTTTAGTTGGGAAATAAAAGGAGATAATCCTCTTCTTTTCACTTTCCTTGAAAATACCCATAAATATATAAAGCATCCTTAACAACAAAGCAAAGGATCGTTTCCCTTAGTTTCCTTCCATATCTTCTTGCCTTGGCCGACCAAAGGATAGCTCTGGAGAAGAATGAGAATGACCTATCTGGTTTGGTATGTATGGGTCATCATCTACCTCGAATTCATGGTGGGAACCCTAAAACAAGGTTGGTTTATTGGTGTTTTTCACACAATTCTTCTTTCTAGCCATCTTCTCCATCCAAAACTTGAAGAACGGACCTTGGACAACCACTGGAGCTTCATCCACCATTGAAGCTACGAATCTTGGAGCTCTATATCAGATCTAAAGGTGGGTTTTATAACTTTAACCCTTAAGCTTTGCTTTTACATCCTTCTTTCTTAGAATCGTTGCTTATACTTCTTCTTTAGACACCTTTGTGTGTTGTTGCTAGTATTTCCGTGAAGAACAGCCCCTGTTCTTGAGGTAGAAGATGATCACGTCAATTCCAATGTTTATCCAAAAAGTTACTTTAGCAAACGGTCTCTAACCCCTTGCTAAAACGGTTTCCCAAACCGTTTGGGAGCAAACGATTTCAAACCGTTTGAATGCAAACGGTTTCAACCAAGAACGCATGGAAGCAAACGGTCCAAGACCGTTTGGAGGCGTTGACCATGCATTCACCATTTGGAGGTATGTTGTGAATAAATTAGAATAATCACTTACCAAAAATTATCAAGTAATTCCAATTAAATCACCAATTGAAGGCCCATCAACCAACTAAACCCTAATCGGGTTAGTTGTTGATTTCAATAATGGACTTATGTTGAAGTTTGGGTTGAGTGGCCCAAACAGTTTCAAAACCATTTGGGGATCACCCAAACAGTCTCAAGACCGTTTGGTGATCACCCAAGACCGTTAAGAAGGGTTGACCAATTGAGGATCTAATGATATCAAGTTGATGAGTAATCGATTGCTGATTTGGTGACCAAACCTAAGGTTCAAACCTTAATTGAATGACTTGGTTTCGGATAAATTAATGGGAAAACGGTCTGAAGACCATTTGGAGGATATCCAAATGATCTCAAGACCATTTGGGGGTCATCCAAGACCATTTGGAGGTCTAGGGTTGTCTATGGTCAAGTGATTGAAGATTGAAAGGCAATAAGTTGAAGTGCAATTGATTGTTGTCCTAATGATCAATTCAATGAATCAAACCTTAATGTGTTGAATTAGTTTTTGGTGTTGACTTGAGAAAATGGTCTCAAGACCATTTTGAGGTCATAAAAACGATCCCAAGACCCTTTGGGGTCAGGTAATGACCAAATTGAATGATGGTTCAATGGTTTCAAATCAGTTAGACTCATGTTGAAACATGTTGAAGGGTGATCTATTCCAAACCCTAATCCAATTGATCCAAGCCCTAATTGATGATCAATTGAGGGTCAATTGAGTTTCAAATCAGTTGAGGGTTGACCTAATTGACTCAATTGATGAGTGGCTAAGAAGTGCATGATCGATTGAAGGGTTCAACATTGGAAACCCTAACTCAATTGAAGTGGTCGAGACACTTCTTGGTCCATGCGGTTTTGAGGTGGTTTGGACCAAACAGTCTCAAGACCGTTTGAATCCAAACGGTCTCAAGACCATTTGGGACCAAATGGTCTCAAGACCGTTTCGGACCAAATGATCCCAAAATCATTTGGTGCTCATGCGGTTTCAAGGTCAATTGTGTCCATGCGGTTTCAAAGTCAAACTTGACCAAATGGTCTTCATGAGGAAACGGTCTTCATGACCAAATGGTCTTCAAGACCAAACGGTCTTCATGACCAAACGGTCTTGAGTGTGCACTTTACCAAACGGTTTCAAAAGTCAATAAGATCAAACGGTCTTCAACACCAAACGGTTTCACGGTCTGTCCAAGACCGTTTGGTGGTTTAGTGTGCAAGACCGTTTGAGGTCTATAAAGGTCAAGATCGTTTGATACCTTAGTGGTCAAGATGGTTTAGTAGTTGTTTAACATAAACCTCATGGATGTTTAAAGTGATAAAAGGACCAAGTGGTTAGTTGGTTAGTGTATGTTATAATAAAGGTACCCTTGATGAGATAAAGTGATTAGCACTGTTTGAATGAGTAAGCCTTCATGATCACAATAGTAATGACATAACCTATGATATCAATCTTGAGTTGACTTAGCCTAGTCAAGGTAATGCAAACATCAACTTATAGAAAGATGAGAGAGAAAACTTCTTATATGAATGTTAATCAAGTAATGGACTCCCAATATGAATGAATACCTAATTAGGGTATGATCCATGATAGTGAGATCATGAAACCCTAATTATGATAGCTAATGAATCATAATCCTAATTGAGGGCATTAATAGAAGTAATCCTAATACATGATGATGGTATAATCTTAATTCATTGTAATGTGAATAGTAAACCCTAATCTAGGGTAATGTGATGATGTGAACAGTAAACCCTAATTCTGGGTTATGCTTTTAAGCATGAAACTCTATGATTGAATTATGAAATGAGAAATCACTATGCCTTTGTAAGCTAAAGGGGTTGGATAACCCTAATTGAATTGAATAAAAAACCCTAACCCTAGAAACTAGTCGTGGTGATGTAAAACGGTCATGGTAATCTTCTGTAGCACGACCGTGCAAGATAGCACAGCCGTGGTGTTCTATACTTGACTTGGAAATAATTGTATTGTGCTGATATAGACATAATGTGCATGTTATCAATTGTGTTAGTCATGCAGGTTTTTATAAAGAATTGAGAATAACCGGGTAAGGGTTATGATGCCATGTTCATTGAAAGAACTTTATAAGTTTTAAAAGTAATGACATGCTATGTTAGCTAGTAAGAGGTCACATATGAGATTGATAGGTTGTATGAGCCAGGAGAAATATCTGCATTGCTATAATCATGTTCCTGATGTTAAATGACTTGACGGAAATATATTACATAGTAACAAGTGTTTTCATGATCTAAGGGTTTCAACACCCATATTCCTGAATCATAATGATGAGATGGTTAGGGATTGACATCCCAATGATAATTGGATGTGAAATGAACTTGATACAATTAGTACTCTTTCTTTATAGCAATTGTTTTAATGGTTTATGTTTGAAAACATGCCTGATGCTAAAAGAATGCTATAATATACTTAAATAATCAAGTATAATGATATCATGTAGAGCCCTGACCATAGATCCATCATTGTCAGAAGTTAAATGATGGTGAAATAGGTTTTCCTAAGGGAACTCCTAGAGAGCATACTTTTGAGTATGTGGGGGTTATGGATGCGAATATCCTTACGTCCTAATGGGGGAATTGATGTGATATGTACATTTAATCTCTCAATCCTTCATTATATGTGTATGTCGGGATGATGTATCACTAATCTCCCAATGATGTTGTTAATGCCGCATCGATGATAGATAAACAACAAATCCCCCGATGGCGAAGAGAGTACAGCATGCCACTATAACTCTAATAGCGAAGTTCCAGAATACCCTGGAAAGCTATTATGACAGAGACACAAGATGTCTTGCATGTTGTTCCTCATACTGACTGAGGAAGATAAGGTCATAGGAATCTGGCTCTTCTGATGACCTATGTATGGTACCGATTGTGATTTCGTAATGGTCGGTTGGAGTATGAGAGGTGTAACTCATCTCCTCAGGGCATTAATATGTTTTAAAATGTAATCAGTCGTATAGCATATTTGCTTAGGTTGAACTATGAGAAACAATGATTGATGATACGTTTTTTATAGTGCTCTAGTTGAATAACTAGTATACATGTTCGTCATATTCCTTATTGATATATGTCTTGTCATTCAATCAAGTTATAATTGAAATGATTGTTTATGAAATATTGTTCTACTTAGCTTATGCAATGTTTTACCTACTGTTGAATAATTATAGTTTTACTACTCAATGTTATTCCATTATTGCAATAACAATGCTTCTGGAAGAGAGTTATAACTCTCACTGGGACAATTATTCAATTGTCTCACCCCCGTGCGATTTGACTTTTTAGGTAGACACCGATGATGAAAGAACCCATCAGTGGGTGAGCAGCAACAACAACATCAGGGACAACAGTGATCCTCAGGTGGAGACACAGTCTGTCAAGTCTTGTAGATAGAATGTCCTATGTGTCATCTCTGTACTCTTAGGTCCTAGGAGTCAGTAGATGTTTAAAGTAGATCTGAGATTTTTGGCGTAAAGCCTCAAGATTTTTGTATCTGCTCATGCACAGTTTAATAGAGCAGTTGATGGTTGTGACACTCGAAATGTGATATTACAGAGTTTCAATGATGGATCAGTTTGTAAATAACTTATCATGTTTCCTTATGAAAGAGTTTTATCATTTGTAGATCTCTTTACAAAAAGTTTTTATTTTTAGTGATTTTCAATAATTCCGCTACTAACGAAACGCTTATGCATTAGTTTAAATTAGTTAATCTTGTTTTTATGAGTCGATTGTCACAATGGTCTCTATGTTCTTGGTTGACATGGTGTAGTGGTCACTACCCTACCTTGTTGCATGTGCATGCTTAGTGCTTGCATGGCCGAGTTTTGGAGGGACAGTGGCACTAGTGTCTTGACACCTAACCTCCCTAACCTCTCTCCTACCCTTGGGTATATATACCCCTTTCTTGACAAGCAAGTAACCTCTTTACATCCTTTTGTTCTATCTCAATCTTGGAGCTCGTTTTTGTGATCTTGGTAGTGTAGAAGAGCTCAACCTTGGAGCAATGATGTCAAACCCTTACATGTGTGATCTATGGTTGGAACACCTATCTTTTGGTGAACCTTTGGTGTTCCTTGACTTTGGTAAGTGGTCTATCCTTCTTGGTTTCATTTTCTTCCAAACCCTTCCCCTCTCTTTTCTTTATGTTGGCCAATTCCATGAGTCTCCGTGGTAGTTCCTTTTGAGGTGCTTCTCTCTGTGTGGTCGAATACATGGTTTTCCCATGGTAGTACCTAAGCTGAGATGAAGATCTCGTCTATCTCTTTCTTATTCTTTTTGGCCTAGATTTTGTGCTCTCTTCCTTTGAGTTTTCTTTAACCTAGGTTTTGTTTCTCTTTTTATGTGGTGACTAGCTTGATCATGGAGGTGATCAAGCTAGGTTTCTGTTACAACCCAAATTTTTGGGTTCTTTTGGTGAGAAATGTAATTTCTCCTATTAAAGATATTTGAACAAATAATGATATAATTTGTTTTGACTAAAAGGATTTTGTTTATAATAGCCTTGATGGTTGCTTAGTGGGCTTTATTGGCTATTGGGCCCAATAACAAGGAAACGAAAAAGGAAATTCAATTAGTAAATGAATAACTAAGAAATAAGAGAAAAGAAAGATGTAGAAACCTCTAGAAGGAAAAAGAATTTTCCTCAAAGGTGGATTTCGTACCTTTTGGGTTCCTTGGATTCCAAGAAGTCCAAATTGCAAAGATAATGCAATAAGAAAAGAAAAAGCTCAATTAAATATTTATTTATTAAGAAAGAAATTGGAGATAATGATAAAATGTGGAAAATAAGTGGAAAGAGGTATGATTGAGTTATCTTTGGTGGATTTTCGTATCCACATGGTTTCTAATGGTAAAAGGAATTACTATAGAGAAAATAAAAGATTAAGAGAGAGAAAATATGCTTAAAATAAGCTTTATTAAAGGATAACTTGCACACGAAGATAATTCCCTTTTCCTTTAGAATTTGGGACTCAAATTTGGTATGCGAGTAGATAAAGCCAAGAGGATGTTTCCTTTAAATTTTAGTGGAAAAAGTATAAAGGAATAATGAGTTGTGATTTTTAGAAGTTTCCTAAAGTAAATGAGTAATCTTTGAATCATATTAAATGTCACAATGAAATTTGGATTTTCAGATTGAACAAGAACCGTAGATCTAAGATCCAACGGCCCAGACCTGATTCTAGTCTCACGAGGATACTGGAATGTAGTGTCCAGTGCGCAGGATCCTCTTGTTAGTTTTGCTTGAAGTATAGGCAATGTGCAACGGAGGAGACGATTCCATTGGCTTCAGGAGCATTTTCCGCATCGAACCAACCTAAGGTTGCAGACCTTTCCTGATCTGTGTGGATTTCCCCTAATTTGTGGGAAAGTGCAGGGTGATAACCCCTATATAAGAAGGGGAGGAACGAGCCACGTGCGCCAACCCTGGTGACTCCACTAAGTTCGAAACAATGGAACGACTGGTTCTAGGAAAACAATTGCAAGAGAAACATCCGCCAAGAAGCCTGACCAGGCCGCACAACTTGATGGAGGAAAGCTCCTTCGACCCGACAATCTAGTACACCATCGACGAATCTAGGAGTGCCATCGACTCCGGCTGGTCCCGGTGGAGCTATGGGTGACTTAGCTTGGTCTCTGATGCCCTAGAGCCCAAAGTCAATGGCTTGGTTGACTGGGCGGGCTACTACTCCCGAGAGGCAAGCCCGCATGAGGTAGAAGAAGAACAGGGGAAAAGACCCCTCTACCCCCGACTCCAAAAAAGAAACCAGAGGGCGGGAGTGTCATTTCGACATAGGTTACGCCCAACCCGTGTGAAAATGAAAAACAACTTGTTTGGCTGAGGTGGTGGCCACTGATTGACCCAAAGGTAAGTAACCTTGCAAAAATCGTAGTTAATTATTTCTAACTCTGATTATAAAAAGTTATACATGAAAGTTGCTTAAAAAATATGAGGAATTCGATAAAATTGGTTTGAGAACCTGATTTTGTTCCTTATTCAAAAAGTGTGCTAATCTAATGAAAAGTGCTTATGGATTAAATTAGAAACCCTAATTGAGCATATTGGTTAAGTTCATGTTGTTTAGTTGATGAAATTGAGTAATTGTAACCTATTGAATAGTTAATGATAAACGTGAACCTGATCTAGATGTATCTCACATGATTTACGGTTTTGACCTCAAATAAGAATGATTAAGCACTTAGAAACCCTATTTGTGTATAAAGGGTGAATCTTTAAGGTTTAATAGGATAATTTGTGAAGAAATAACATGTTGAATATTAAAGTTGAACTTCAACCTAATTTACATGTAAAGTTGATTAACTTTAGGATTGCATGTGCATAAATGAGCTTTAATGGGCCTTAAAACCCTAAAGTTAGTAATTGCGACTCTTAATGGCTTTAATTATTCAAATTCATGAATAAAGCTGAGATATGATTGTTCTAAGCTATTTTGAGTATAAAGGTTCCTAATTTTGGATAAATACCCTTAATATGGTAATTAGGATTTTCTAATGGATAAAGGTGTAATTAGTGATAAATAGAGTTCATGAAAGATAAGTTGTTAATTTGAAAGGAACCAAAGATGATAATTGGGTCTAATGTTCTTGTCATGAATTAAAAAGGATAAAAATGGTAGTTTTAATGTAAAAGAGCATAATGGACTTAATTGATGTTTAATTGTGCCTTTAATATGAAATTAGGGTGTAAAATAGTATAAATGAAGTGAAACCCTAATGGAAACCCTAAAAGTGGACTAGAAACCCTAAGAAGCGAGCTAGGTTTAATAGATCTTGATGGCATGATCAATAATAGGAAATTGTATGCATATTTCAGGATCTCATTATGTGTTTTCTTGTCTAATTGGATTTCTTGATTGATTGGATTATTCTGTCTCAAATCAGCCTGTAGGTATGTGGTTAATTATGATTAATCACATTAGTTTCCCAAAGGTTTTCTAAATGATTAATCACATTGAATGCAGCCTATCAGTTTGGATGTTCATAATTGCAAATTATAAAGTAACTATGATTATCACAATTGTAATATAAATGTGTATTCTCTGACCTACATGCCACCCTGATGGGTGATGCATAAAGGTAAATCCCAGGAGGGAAGACCAATGGGCACCATGAGACGTGACCCCAGACACCAAGCTCGGGAATGAGAAGGTGGTCTATGTTGCATGACTAATGGGCACCATGAGAGGTGACCCCAAGCACCAAGCTTGGGATTGAGAAGGTGGCCTTAAGTCAAACCCAAGAGAGGGTATTCCAAGGTTAGGGAAAAAGTTGTGGAGATTGACACATTGAAAATGTAAATCAACTTGTTAATTACCTTAGTTGTGATATTTAGATTGTTAGCCATATTTGTGAAACTTTTGGTTGTCCCCACATACCGGCATATTTTGATATGCTGATTGACATTTTTTTTGTCAGCATTTTAGGTACAACTTTGAAAAGAACAAACAGTAAAATGACACATTGTGGAAATAAGAAATAAAGTGCAAGGAGGATTAGATGGAATAGATTCAAGTTGTGGATAGAAGTAGATTACCAAAGTTTTTAAAAAGGTATCCAAAGTTTTATTTTATACCAGATTTTAGTTTAGTTGGTAGAATTTCATAATTATTATTGATTATTTGTCGAACCTTTGATCCTATTAATTAGGATAACGACTCTGACCTGTGGGTCTCCCTTAATTGGGGGTTACCGGGAGGCGGGGTCATTAAATTTGGTATCAAAGCATAGGTTCCTCTTTTAATCTTTAATAATTATTAATTTTACAAATTCCATAGAACCGAGGGAGTTTTTAGAGGATTTTTCGAAAGACAGAGGTGTCTAGAAAAGGATCACGTCAGGGGGATGGCAAGATTTTCCTCCGCACCGCTAGTCGGAATACAAGGACTCCCAGATTAGTGTGATTGCCTAGTCAATGTCTTAGGATTTGACTCAAAATTAGATACCTTTAGGACTCTCTCATCTTGTTCATCCCTTCTTAACTCAAAGGTTGTTAAGGACCTTAAGGATTAGCATTTTCTCTCTTTTCCTCACCTTCTTGAGGTATGGGTAAGGTTGATATGGTCTAAGGAATCCTTCACCATATTAATGAAAAGCATGTAATTAACATGTCATGGACTTAAGCTTGATAGATTAAGTGTAAACTAAAGAATAGATACATGCTTAGGTCGTAGGACATGAGTTGTCATTTCCCTTAGGAGAGACTTGGGACTAGGCCTTCTTGTCAGGAGGATGAGTATAGAAAGTTAGTCTTGGAGGTAGAGACCTCAATCATAAGTAGAAACCTGGCACATCCTTTGAGGATGATGCTAACCCTAACCCTAAGGGGGTGGTTAGAGAGAGAGCTGACATGATGTCATGATGGACCAGATGGGTGAACATGCTTTTGGATGCCTGTATGAGCCATGAGAGGTTGGATGACCTAGCACCTTTGAAAGGGGCGTGCATGTTAGAGAGAAGGATTGCTCCTTCAATGATAAGGTTAGTGAAGAACCTCTAGAAACACTATGAGCTTATGCAAGTAGGGCATAACATGAACCCAGAGTACGTTAGTAGTGCGAGCAGTAGGTTGAAACCCTGACTAGGAGAGTATGAGGGATAGCTTATGAGATAAGCATAAAGAGCCATAGATAATCTTGAGCAAACATAAGATGAGCATAGGCTTCACCTAGGTAGGGGTATGCTTGTGAGCTTGATCCTTCCTGGAGAGAGGACCTCTGGTAGTAAGGTCATTTGCAGGGTTAGCTCTAGAGAGAGAGAGCAAGACCCAAGCAAGAAGGTTGGAAGCTTAGACTATGAGATATGAGGAACACTGGGGAGTTGAGGATGATGCGACCTAAGTGGATGGTTTTGGTTGCCTCATACATGGTCCCTGGAGGCTGAGGATATCTTGGTTGCTTTTAGAGGAACCAAACCCTAGAGAGAGGATGATGCTTGTGGTACTTACGTGCCTATGGTATATGTGTTTACCATTGGAGATATGGAGAAGAGTTCCTTAGGCCCTGAAGAGGATTATTAATAGGTTGTGAGGCCTTATACCTTGTTGGTTGTCCTTGAGGAGGACTCCTCTATGAAGTGTTGTTCAAGTAGAAGAATCATGGGAAGCACATGATATGCCTTGTACATGCTTGGTTCGTGGTTAAAGGTTGAGCATGCAGTTGGACACCTAAGTGAATCTAGAGTTCCTAGACCTAAGAGGGGAAGTGGTGCACCTGATGCTCATGACAATGGTTTGAGTTTATATAGATTCGAGCATGGCACTACTCATGTTTAGAGGAAAGGGAAACTCCTTAAGTTCAAGGTGTGTTTGATGAACCCCTCACAACTATGTTGGTGACATGGGAAGGTATGATCTTGATTCAATGTTGAGGATGAGAACAAGTGTGACCTAGCATGGTTTAGTAGGTGGTATGTTTGTGCCTTAGTAGCATGCTAGGGTTAAGCATGCTCATGTGGATGTAAACCTTAGACATAAGGACATTTGTGACCTTTGTTATCAAGAGATAGTTTCCTCCCATCCTGGGAGAGGGACCCTTTTGTAGGTTGTATACCCGTTTTATTAGTTTTGAGGTAACCTAAAGGGGTCTCATAGGATCTTGAGAAGCTAAGTGAAAAGTACATAGCATGAGAATGAACCTGTAGACCCAAAGATAACCATCTCTAAGTGCATGTGGATGTGTTACCATGAAGGTAACTGGTATGGGACCTGACCAAGGTAAGCAGGTCACCATGACCCCTAGGAAATGATGAAAGTCAGCTCAGGAATGCAGAGAGAGATGATGAAGGCTTGGGTAAGGTTCTAAGTTGGACATGTACTATGTTAGGATCCTAAGTCTATCCTAGGGTCAGGTAGGGATAAGACCGATGGAAGTAGGAGTTGCCTAATTCCCTAGTTGCACATGACCATAGGGTCAGGAGGTAACAACTATCATTGTCCGAGGGCCATGATTTAGGAGATTGATCACCTTCATGAACTCATGGGACCCAAAGTGTAGATGAGTAGGGAACTCTCTGGATGCATAAGGGAAGAGGGATGACCCCAAAAGTGTCGGTACCCTATAGAGCTAGAGGAGATGACTAAGGATTGTGTGGTGACCCAAGTAGGTTCGAGACCAATGGTCCATGGAAGTAACTTTGATATCGATATGATTGCGATGTAGAGACATAAGTTGCACGTTTCAACTTAGTTTGAAGGTGTATTGGCAATGTGGGATGTACCATTTCTAGTCTTGGAACAGGAAGAACTTTGTGTTTAGATGGCCGCCAAATGCTTATTTCCTATTGTTATGGGAATGAGAGATAGGACAGTACACATGCCCTACACCAAGGATAAAGATGATGTGAGTTGGAACGTTGCTATGAGGTATGAGGACAAATATTATAACATACCCTTGTGGAGTAAACAATATGTAGATAGTTTACAAACATTAAGAGAACTAAGTTAGTCATCTTGTGAGGATGTTTTATCATGAGCTATGTGTAATTTGCAATTTATATAAAGTTGAGTTTGATAACCAAGAGGATGAGTTCAGGGTATTCTTGATGAAGGAAGACTTAGAGTCCGAGATGAGATGATTAGTGAAATAGATGGAGGTGTATGTATTCAACATTTCCTTATACATAAGGATGTGAAGTGGTTGAGATGCAGCTGCCTAGTTAGCTAGAGGCTAGAAGAGGCTGTTAGGTTTACCCTAAGTTTGAAAAAGGAGATATGTTTGGGTTAACACTCAGATGTAATGAGACATGTTGAACAAGTTAGTAGTTGTTTGGTTAGCCAGCCTAGGCCTTGATATAATAAAAGGATGGTTGTAGAACCTCAAAAGTACTTCTTTAGAAAGGAAGGTGATGAAACCCTGACCAGAGTGGTTTAGGGTTTCTAAGGAATCAATCTTGAGGAATCAAGACGTACAGGAGATCATGATTTTAAGTTCATCATACACAGTGGTATTACTAAGATAGTAAGTTGTAGTGGTACATTGGATGCTTAAGATGAAGTTGCACGTGGTTTGGCACCATGCAAGCCAGGAGGTGGAGGACGAACACTAGTAACCCAAAGAGTTGGTGTACAGGATAAAGAGTCCTTGAGAGGGAATGGGAGTTCATCACTATGGATATTATGGTAAGTCTCCCCTAGACCAAGGAAGGTCAAGTTGCAATATGGGTTATGGTATATCACCTTACCTAGATAATGTCAGAAAAGAAAGAATGATGTCACAGGACGGATTCAGTTGAACTACACATGAGAGAGAGATGGTTCAACTACACCATGATGCAAGTTCAAAAGTTCTTTATAACCTAAGGAGTCACTTTCATGAGGTGGAAGTTGACGAACTCGATGCTAGTACAGTTTATCACCCCTAACTGATGGTAGTATGATCCAGACTAGAGGGTCCAATGAGAGCATGTGTGCTCAGTCAGGGTGATACCTGGGACAGTTCTTATCCTATAAAGGATTACCACCATAGCCAGTATCAAGATGTAAAGAACTTCTGTAAGGGAGGTTGTGTCAGTCACCACTTCATTAAGATGATGTTGGTGAAGGGACCTTGCGAAGGTCAGGAAAAGGACCACAGTGGGTGCAGATGAAGTCGCTTTGATCGTGCAATGGCTGAAAGAGAGCCCAAGGGTGACATGAGTCTTGACCCGATGCAAAGAAGACTGACATGCAGTTTAATATGAGAGAGTATGTGATGTGAAAATCCAAACTCTCTAAGTTATAGCTAAGAGAGCTAAGTCCTGGTTGCATGGTCCATTTGAGATGGAATGGTGGAGATGGTTGTGTTTAGCCTTACCCCTCAAGATAACATGATGTATAATGTGTTCCATGAGTCCGATCTAGAGTACTATGTGAGGTACCCAAGCAATGTGATGAGCCCTGAATCTATTCAGCTTTATGGGAGGGTGGAATGTCCTGAGTCACCTATAAGGGTACGATATACCAAGGTAAGAAAGAACTCAGATGAAAGAATATGAGATGATGAAGGTTCTTGGGAAGCACCATGGAAAGGGTGAGGCCACATGGGAGCCATGATGGACAAAGGAAAGACTTATCCTGTTTGTTTGTTTTCTTAATGGAATTTTGGGGGCAAAATTCCTATAAGTGGGGAAGGATGTTACAACCCCAATTTTTGGGTTCTTTTGGTGAGAAATGTAATTTCTCCTATTAAAGATATTTGAAAAAATAATGATATAATTTGTTTTGAATAAAATGACTTCTTTTAAAATAGCCTTGATGGTTGCTTAATGGGCTTTATTGGCTATTGGGACCAATAACAAGGAAAATAAAAAGGAAATTCAATTAGTAAATGAATAATTAAGAAAAAAGAGAAAAGAAAGATGAAGAAACCTCTAGAAGGAAAAAGAATTTTACTCAAAGGTGGATTTGGTACCTTTTGGGTTCCTTGGGCTCCAAGGAGTCCAAATTGCAAAGATAATGCAATAACAAAAGAAAAAGATCAATTAAATATTTCTTTATTAAGAAAGAAATTGGAGATAATGAGAAAATGTAGAAAATAAGTGGAAAGAGGTATGATTGAGTTATCTTTGGTGAATTTTCGTATCCACATGGTTGCTAATGGTAAAAGGAATCAAAATAAAGAAAATAAAAGATTAATAGAGAAAATATGCTTAAAATAAGCTTTATTAAAGGATAACTTGCACACAAAGATAATACCCTTTTCCTTTGGAATTTGGGACTCAAATTTGGTATGTGAGTAGATAAAGTCAAGGGGAAGTCTACTTTAAATTTTAGTGGAAAAAGGATAAAGGAATAATGAGTTGTGATTTTTAGAAGTTTCCTAAATTAAATAAGTAACCTTTGAATCATATTAAATGTCACAATGAAATTTGGATTTTCGGATTGAATGAGGACCATAGATCTAAGATCCAACGACCCGGACCTAATCCTAGTATCACTAGGAGAGTAGAATGCAGTGTCCATTGGGCACGATCCTCTTGTCAGTTTTTCTTGAAGTATAGGCAATGTGCAACAGAGGAGACAATTCCATTGGCTTCAGGAGCGTTTTCCGCATCGAACCAACCTAAGGTTGCAAACATTTCCTGATATGTGTGGATTTCCCCTAATTTGTGGGAAAGCACAGGGGACTAACCCCTATATAAGAAGGGGCGGAACGAGCCATGTGCACCAACTCTAGCAACTCCACTGAGTTCGCAACAAAGGAATGACCGGTTCTAGGCAGACAATTGCAAGAGAAACCTCCGCCAAGAAGCCTGACCAGGCCCCACAACCTGCTAGAGGAAAGCTCCTTCAACCCATAAATATAGTACACCATCGATGAATCTAGGAGTTCCATCAACTCTAGCTGGTCTCGGTGGAGCTATGGCCAATTTAGCTCGATCTTCGATGCTCTAGAGCCCAAAGTCAATGGCTTGGTTGACCGAGCGGGCTACGGCTCGCGGGAGGCAAGCCTGTGCGAGGTAGAAGAAGAATAGGGGAAAAGACCCCTCTACCCATGACTCCAGAAAAGAAACCAGTGGGAGGGAGTGTCATTTCAACATAGTTTGGGCCCAACCCGCGTGAAAATGAAAAACAACTCGTTTGGCTGAGGAGACGGCCACTGATTGGCCCAAATGTAAGTTACCTTGCGAAAATAGTAGTTAATTATTTCTAACTCTGATGATAAAAAGTTATACATGAAAGTTGTTTAGAAAAATACAAGGAACGCAATAAAATTGGTTGGAGAACCTGATTTCGTTAATAATTCAAAAAAGTATGCTAATCTAATGAAAAGTGCTTATGGATTAAATTAGAAACCCTAATTGAGCATATTGGTTAAGTTCATGTTGCTTAGTTGATGAAATTGAGTAATTGCAACCTATTGAATAGTTAATGACGAACTTGAACCTGATCTACATGTATCTTTCATGATTTAGGGTTTTTACCTCAAATAAGAATGATTAAGCACTTAGAAACCCTATTTGCATATAAAAGGCGAATCTTTAAGGTTTAATAGGTTAATTTGTGAAGAAATAACCTGTAGAATATTAAAGTCGAACTTCAATCTATTTTACATGTAAAGTTGATTAACTTTAGGGTTCCATGTGCATAAATGAGCTTTAATGGGCCTTGAAATTCTAAAGTTAGTAATTGGGAGACTTAATGGCTTTAATTATTCAAATTCATGAATAAAGCTGAGATATGATGGTTCTAAGCTATTTTGAGTATAAAGGTTCCTAATTGTGGATAAATACCCTTAATATGGTAATTAGGGTTTTCTAATGGATAAAGGTGGAATTAGTGATAAATAAAGTTCATGAAAGATAAGTTTGGATGCAACCTATCAGTTTGGATGTTCATACTTGCAAATTATAAAGTCACTATGATTATCACAATTGTAATATAAATGTGTATTCTCACACCTACATTCCACCATGATGGATGATGCAAAAAGGTCAAGCCCAGGAGGGAAGACCAATGGGCACCATGAGAGGTGACCCCAGACACCAAGCTCAGGAATGAGAAGGTGGTCTATGTTGCATGAAAAATGGGCACTGTGAGAGGTGACCCCAGGCACCATGCTCGGGATTGAGAAGGTGGCCTTAAGTCAAACCCTAGAGAGGGTATTCTAGGGTTAGGGCAAAAGCGGTGGAGATTGACACATTGAAAACGTAAATCGACTTGTTAATTACCTTGGTTGTGATATTTAGATTGTTAACCATATTTGTGAAAATTTTGGTTGTCCCCACATACCAGCATATTTCGATATGCTGACTGACATTTTGTTTGTGAACATTTTAGGTAAAACTCTGAAAAGAACAAACAGTAAAATGACACATTGTGGAAATAAGAAATAAAGTGCAAGGAGGATTAGATAGAATAGATTCAAGTTGTGGATAGAAGTAGATTACCAAAGTTTTATTTTATACCAAATTTAAGTTTAGTTGGTAGAGTTTCATAATTATTATTGATTATTTGGCGAACCTTTGATCATGTTAATTGGGATAACGACTCTGACATGTGGATCTCCCTTAATTGGGGGTTACCGGGAGGTGGGGTCGTTACAGTTTCTCTTCCTTCTTTGGAGCTTCTTTGCTTGGAAGTTGTTTCTCCATAATCTAAGGTGGGTTATTTAAACTTTCCCCTTAATTATTGTTGCTCTCATCTTGCATGTCATTAATCTACCTCTAAAACATGGTTCTATGTATCTTAGTGATATTATCGGTAAGGCTACTTTTCGTGGTAATCTTGAATGGATGATCTTTTTGCTAAACCCTAAGCTATATGTCCAAACTCGTGTTGATAATGGGAGTGGTGATCCTTTCATGCATGGTGTGATATACACCTTGTTTTATCTCCCTCTTGATCTTAGTTTCACACCTTGTTGGGTGATAGCCAAAACATGAATTTAGTTTGGTTTTCTCTTATTATGATGATCAAGGTTTGGGGTTTCGAATGATGATCTCCTTGATACACCTCACTTTTTGAGGCCTCGATTTCTTGTTGGTGAACTACTTGTTTTGATTATGTTGGAGTTGGTTTTCTCTATTATGATGGTTCTATGTTGACCCTTGAGATTCTCAAAATTAGGGTTTCAATGTTGATCTTTTTAATGTTGATTGCATCTTGATGACTCTCGGGTTCACGATGATGATCCATCCATTTTGGTCACTATCTATTTTGATTTCAAGTGGTCACCATGATGTTTGGTTTGTTGGATGGTCACTAATGAGATTTTGTCGCTACAAACCCTAACTCTAATTCCTTGAGTCATTATGTTTTCATGTTGGTCGTGTTGTTGATGTTTGGTGATGGTCACTACGTTTGATGGGCTAGGATGGCTGGTATGCCTTGAGTTTGTTGTGGTCACCATTTTTCTGATGGGTGTTGGTCTCTATGTTGAAGAGTGTTGTAGTCTCTAGAGGTGGTTTCAGTTTGTATGGTAGCTACACATTCTTGAATTCATGCTTGGTTGGTTATGATGATAACAACATTACACCTTGTCTCTTCAATGAATGTGGGAAGTGATGATTATTAGGATTGATTGTTAATTGTTGTTATCAAAACCCTAATCATTTATCTATGAGTAACCGTAATTTTAATTTGAGTAACATGGTGATTAATGCTTAGTTACTTGAGTAATTAGCATGTTGATGAATTACTTTCTCTCTCCGATCATGTTGTAACCGTAATTACTGGTTGAATGAACATCATAGCTAATGATTGTTGTGGTAATTATTATGTGACACATGTGTGATAATTATGAGCCTTGATGAGGCATAGAGAGATAATGATGTTTCTTGTAGAGAGAAAGAGAATGGTCTAATGACCTTGGAAGATGCTTAGTGCCTAATTGAGGTGACATCCTCTGTGTGATGAGATAAGGGATTGTTATCCCATAGTAATCTGATGATGGTGATGGCCTTATGAAATGCATTGAGACAATATCATGTGTTGATGTGATCAACTTTATGTCTTATACATTTGATATCTTTTGAGGTTGTAATTTACAGTTATCTCTGTAGAATATGTTTAGGGTTTGTAAGTGGTAACTTGATTGATGTAGTATAAAAGATACCCAATTGGCTAAATTAATCAAATGAAACCCTAATCATGTAGTTGCCCTATGCTATAGATCCATTCCAGTGTTAGAACTTGTTGGGTGGTGAAATGAGTATTCCTAAGGGAAACTCAGAGCACATACTGTTGAGTATGCATGATGCAAGGAGAGAACATCCTTGTCAACCAGATCCTAAGTGTTTTGAGAACAACTATGGTCGTGTCTCGATGTAATTACATTATACTCAACAACATATCATGGTCATTGATCAACTTCCCATTGGAAGGGTCTGTAAGGGTGATCAAGATTAGAAACCCTTTTTTCGACATGGTCCTCCTTATCTTGACATCTCAAGTATGGATCCCAACCGCTTGCCCTTATCCTGATATTATATTCAGGTAAACAAGGTTTATATAATGGATATTTTCAATTATATTAAACGTATTTCAAGAAAAATGAATGTACTTATCATAGGGAGCATGTAGCTCAAACAAGTAATTACCTAGCCAATCACTCATATGAGAATACATACAAACAATCCAATAACATAGTAGGGTCAAGAGGGAAATGTACCTTGCGAGTAAAGTACAAGATTTGCCATTTTAATTAAGAAAACCATATATAGCAAGCTTGACTAGATCTTAGAAATTGAGTCAACATAGAGATCCTAACATTTCAACTAAAAGAAATTAGATTAATATCACCAAGATTTGGTATCATCAATCATTATCATGGTGGTTGGATGTATCACCTAGATCTTGGTATCCTATCTTTCATCATTGATTTCAACATCTCAACTTAGTCATGCATAGACATTATCAAGAATCATAGTATGTCATGAGTTCATCTAGAACCTAGAGTGACACATCACAACTAAGATAGAGATCATAATATTAGGGTTTCATGAACTTAGATGGAGTGATCATATGATCAAACAACATAAGTGATTACATAGTCAAACTAGACATCTTGAATCATAAATATGAAGATTAGTCATAATAGAGTATAGAGGGGTTCTTCTTGAGTTAGATGTAATAAATCATAAAAATACTGATTTGAGATCATCATATAATAAGGATTATCATTAGGGTGAAATTTGCATAGATTAGAGACTAGTTATCAATGTGCATGTCAGATTACATTTCAAGTTAATATTAGGGCAAGTGATCACATAAGTCCACAAGAATGATCCATAAGGCTTATAGGGATACAAGGCATGTGAGATTACTGATTTCAGGGCCATATACATATCTTGGACATCATAGACCCACATAGGAGAAATGATTAAGATTCAACATCAATGTATCTACATAAGGAAAGTTTCAAGGTTTAAGGCACATAAACAAACCAAGATAGAATGCTAGCATGAACAAGTTCAAACTGTAGTCCAACATGCAATACACATTACTAATTTGGTTCACGTATTGGGATTTGAGGCACATTAAATAAAGGTTAAACATTGAGAAACTAATCTTTAATATAATAGTCCATATAGGTTATTTAAGCCACATTAGATAATTCTAGGGTAGAAAGATGGTTCAAGTTCAAAACGTGATGGATAAGGATGTTCAAGTTACTTATATAATGCAAACATCATGTTTTAAAACATAAAAGATCAAGATCATGCATTCAAATAGATTAAACATCTTAAAAAGACCTCAAAATCATACTTTTTTGCATATAAGTAGAAATCGAGATAGAATTAGACTTTGTAAGTATTTTTATTGGAAAATTCTTGTTTTCCTGATAAAATTATATATTGGAAGTTTTATTTTGGAACCAGGATCATAAAGATACGATTTTTCAAATATCTACCTTGATTGGATGAATTTTGTTTGTTGGATCAACATCTAAGGCGTTAAAAGGGGGTGCCTTGTGTAAGTGGGTCGTTGGAGCCCTCCTTTAGGCCTATGGATGCGACTCTTCCTAGACAAGCATGAACAGTCATTCTTTGTGCCAAGGGTGATTCCCCACCACTATGAGTTGCTCTGCCTCAATGACCATTGCCGAGGGGACCCACCCACCATGATGTGTCCCACACCCAATCTTGCTCTAGCAGGGGCGCATGCACAACGATTAGGGGTGAAGGGCTCGCCAGGGAAAATCAGGGATGGGGACAGAGAGGTCCTCGTTGTGGGAAAATGTGAATAATGGTCCCATCAAAGGGCTGCTAACATGCGGCAGCCCAAAAAGGGTGTCGAAGTGGCCCGGAGCAAGGAAGCACCAAGGTGGTCATGGGGTGGCACCGCCATGGCTGGACGTGGAAGGAGGGGGAAAGTTTTGATAGGAAGCTCAAAGTCGCTAATAAATAGAGGGGAGACAAAGAAAGAAGAGAAAGGAAGTGGATGGGGGATCAAATTCACAAAATAGGGGAGTGAAACAAGGTGATTGGGAAGTGCAAAACTTGGTTAGGTGGTGGTAGCACCACTTTTATTGGCAAGGTGTATGGAGGTAGAAGAAGCCACACTAGCCATTGGATAGGAACTAAAATCTAAGGCTGATGGATATGAGGGTCCTGATCCCTCGTCAAAGTGATCGAGCCTCATGATTCATCTACAAAAGGTAGTGTGGATCACTGATGTGTCCAAATGAAACATAGGCGGGAGCCCACCTAGGTCGGGTTGCGACCCACATTGAGCCCATTAAGGCTCAAAACAAGCTAAAATAATGTTAAAACCAATATTAAAAATAACAAATTTCAAATGGCCATAACTTGGGTTAGGATGATGTGATTGAGGCAATTTTTGAACCATTGGAAATATAATTGAATTCTCCACATCATGAAATGAATGTAGTATCAAAAATAAGTTTTTGAATGTTTTAAAATTTGGTTACAACTTAATGATACATTATAAACATGCCACTTAGTTCAAAAAATGAATTAGGATAATATATGAGTACAAGTGATATTTAATCAAAATTGATTTTATCAATTGAGTGTATTGTGACTTAAAGTCATCAAGGTGATGGCGAGGGAGATTGTTGAGTATAATAGAGTATCTAAGGAGTCAATATGTGCATAAATTGATTAATAGAAAAAGTTTAGGTTATCACAGTTTTGGTTTGAGAATGCAAATTCTCCATATGAAAGTAATATTCCATGTGTTTTACTACTTCCAATAATCCAATGATAATTACTAGCTAGAGAAATAATAATAAATGAATAATAAAGCAATTCCCAAAATTAAAATCGACATTAGTAATTAAATATGGAATTGTTTCAGAAACCTCCAGAAAAACAAGTTGAAGGCAATTAATAATTGTATAATCTGACCCTAACTTACACCCAAAGAAAGAATACATCAAATAAACTTTGCGTGCCAAATTTGGGTAAGAAAAGGAGTTATAGTTTCCTTAAGAAAATCAATAAAGGAGATACTTCAAGAGAAAATTTTATATGTGAAAGATATCCTAAATCCCACAAAGTAGGTACAAGTTGGAAAAGTATTAATGAGTTTCTATGAAATAAGGATGATTGATTTAAGGAATATATCACAGAGAGAGATAAATAACAATATAGATTGAAAGTCATAAAGAGTTTCTTAGTAGCCTAATGATCTAATCACCCAAAGTTTTACCTTTTGGTTTTCCAACCATGTATCATCATTTTCAAAAAGGACTTGGTCAAACCCAAAATCCCATAATAAGAAAGAGGTAGTCAATTTTTGGATGCCATTAGTGTTACCAGAAGGGGAAACATGTTTTTCTCCTATCCTTGATTCACAACCAAAGTTAAATTTTATAATGCAATTATGGTGACACAAGGAAGAGGAGACTTGGCAAACTTTTTCCTAGAATAGGAGACAATCCTAAGAAGGTAGGATTAACATGGGGTTTTTGTGAGTGTTATACTGATGTAGGGTACCACCCTTAGTCATAGTTTTTCATAGACTTTATAGTGGTGATAGGAAGAATCCTTAAAGGAAGATCAGGATAGTCAGACATAAAGATGTTACGCAGAGGCCTCAAGTCTATGACCTGGTCTGACTACTAGTTCCCACTAAGATTGGCAGCAAGAGAATGCTCACTTGAATGGTCTTCTTCTTGATGCTGGGAATGTTTAGACAAGGAGAAAATCCAAGCATCCTGATCATAGATGTTGGCTCTATCCCCATGAAAGCAGTGACGGTTGGTAGAGTTTGGGTGATGAAGGGACAATGAAATAACCCACATGCGATGCCATCATCTTTCTAAAGGCCCTGGGCTCCTTCTTCTTCCTCACCCTTTGTAGTCGCACACCACCCTGACCTTTCCGAAAGAGGAGAGCACCTCATGTTGTTGTTACTTGGATTTACAAAAGGGTTTCTCTCCTGGCTTCCATGGCTAAGCCAAGCCTGAGGTGCCCTGTCGCAAAGCCAATAGAAGCTCCCCATTGTGGTAGCGTTGGCGTGCAGACGTGCATATAAGAGTTGGGTGGGAGTTTATTTGTTCCTAAGGAAGGCAACAAGTTAGAGTCTAAGATTAAAAATCCCTAAATGCACGTTCAAGGCGCAAGGGGAATAATGTCCTTTTCCTCAGTCCTCATCTGACCAGGTTATTAAGGTAAGTTTTACTAATATGGCATCCTCCGATTAGCTTATTAATGTTTATTTTGTAATAATTGTAGAAATTGATAGGATGGTTGATCAGGATGAGTTATATATGACTTCAATAAAAATATGAGAGGAATACAAATAAAATGGATTCAATTCCTAATTATCATGATAGTTGCTTAAATTTGGCTAATACTTGATAAGGTGGTAATTAACACTAGAATTGGTAATCAAAATGCTGAATACATCAAATACTTTTCTCTTGTATTATAATCTGATGTAGTTGACTATAACGATATTCAAGATGACGTTGAGAAGGATGATGAATAATTGGTATTTATAGGCCAATAATCATCAACATGTGTAATAAGGATTTTGAACACCAATGATGTGATTCTCTATGATCTTAATGACCTATCTCAAATTTAAAAGTTCATAATAACGCAAGTTTGTTTAATTTTATGAGAAGTTAAGTCTTTAATGCAATTTGAATATTATGACCACAATTAAAGGTTTAGAGTCACAAATATGATAATTTTGGTAGAACCTAACCTACTCTGTTATTATTATCTTAAGTTGCATAATCTAACATAATTTCTTAAAATGGTCTAGAAAGCTTAACTAGATAATTTGGGTTTCACTATGTATCTAATGTGGATTAATACCTTAAAATATGGTGCAACAGAATTAGGGTTTCATTCCCTTATTCCATTTTCGAACCCCAGACTACCCTAAAAGCTAGATTAGGGCCTAAGTAGGGTTTATTTTGAATAATGTGATGGTGACACTTTAGGATTTATATACATGCAAATTAAATGTTCAACTGCATGGATTACTCTTTGCTTTCTTGATCGATGACATTCAAGAAGTATGATTGCATGATATGCATGGTTCTACATTGAGGTACGTGGTTACACCTATGAAAACTCTCCATAAAGACTCCAAATTTTGCAATGTTTCCCGAATGGATTGAACCCAAACTACTTTATTGTTTATTTACTACCTACAATCTATAATACCACTATGAGTATCATCTTATATAAATATAACTTGATAAAATCCTAAATAGTTATCCCTCGTGAGTTAAAGATCACGAGGTGAAAGAAGTAAATATGGGAATGATTGTTGATCAAGCCCTGAAAGGAAGATCACCACATGCCAAGCTCAGAATGGAAGGCCTACGTACAAAACCAAGCCCGAGTGAGGGAAGGTTATCAAAGTCCACTGCATGGACCAAACCCTTAATAAAGGAGACCCATAAAAGGGATTCCCTAAAGATAGTGAACACCACAAAGAGTGAAAGGATAAGGGTCGAGAAGTTAGAAAAGAAAATGCATGTTTTATTATATAATGATAATTTCTACTATGGTTTTTGAATGTTTTTACAACTACATGAACATATTTTGTTTGCAGCCCACATACATAGTATAGCGATATATTGATATGTGCTTTGTTTCATGCCATTTTAGGTAGGTGCAATATATGAAGATATCGAGACATGATGAAGTAGATGAAATTCACCGAGGACACTTTGACTAAGTTAATGATGATTAGTAAGATACTTCTTCTCAATACACATTAGTTTGATGTTGGAAATTCATGTAACTCTTTATAGGAATATCAATTCATATCATGTAAACATCATTTGTGATATAATATAAATTATTTTATATTTTTTTTATTTGGTTAAATATGGGTCTTCAAAATTTAAGGTAATGCATGTCAATGTTAAGGTCCTTCCTTAATTGGGGGATACAGAAAAGTGATGTTGTTATAAAACCTATTAAATTTTCACCCAAGGGCTTAGTATTTATCGTGTCCAATTTGTAGATGATTTGATTTTATTTGTCAATGATCTCCAACCTAAACTGAAGTTATTCTTATATGTTTCCAAGACTTTGGGTTATCTTGAGGATACACTATTTCTATCATCAAGTCCAGAATCTTCTTCTCAAGGAATGTTACTCACAATATTCAAGATCTATAGAAAATGTAGCATCAAAGTCACCAATTATCTATGATATTATCTCAAAGTTCCTATTGTACACAAGATAATTTGCAAGGATACATATTTTTTGAAGTTTTGGAGAGATTAACTAGTACATTAAATGCATGGTATTCTTGCTACATCTCTCTTCTTGATAAGATTTGTCTAGATAAATGAGTATTAATTGTGACTCCATCTTATGTTATTCAAGCAACATCGTTTCCTCTCAGTGTGTGTGACAAGATAGTTGACATAGTGAGGAAATTAATCTTGGGAGGTAGTCACAAAGATCACCTAGTGTCCCTAGAAGTTTGGGAAATAAGTTATTTTGATAAGAATCATGTCAGAATGGTGTTCTATCTATGAGGGATTGGATTCAATCCCATATCACACAAAGTAGTTGGGAACTATCTACAAGAAGAAATACAATATGGTGTCAAGTCATGAAATTGAAATACAAAACTTACTCCTCTCATTCAGGTAAACAAGTAACCAAATTTTGCAAAGTTTTTTTTGGATAACTATGTTTATTCAGGAGAATGCTCACACGATTATTACAAATGGTGAAACAACCAATGTGTGGTTGGACTAGTGGTATTGTGGTGGATCAGTTCTCAAAGAATAAACCTTAATCCCCCATTATAAAAAGCTTGGAGAACCTTGTTATCAGTATCACATTGAATTTTGAAGAAAAATGGGATAATGAGTTCCTAAAGATATACTTTACACAAACTATTGTCAAGAGTATTAACAACATACCTACTTCAATCAACAAGGTAGGAAATACGTCCGAGCCTGAGATCATTCTAAAGATGGAAACATCACCATGAAGTCATCCAATACAACAATAATGAAAGACACAAAACGAAAATGAATGGACCATGAAGTAGTCTCAGGATGATCGTGTTTCTAGAAAAAATCAAGACTTTCAATTGGTGTACTTGTCATGAATCCATCTTTACAAACAACAAATGATATGCACAAAGAATGACACAAGATTAAACGTGTCTTAGATGTGACCATGAAGCTGAAACTACCATCCATACTCCGTGAGTGTTCACCACTAAAGAATATTTGGCTAGATATTTCCAGAATTAGCCAAGTTGCCAACTTCTTCCGTCACAATCTCTATATATGGGTAACTAAGAACCTAAAGCAAGATGATTTTAATGTGTGCCCTTTAATGATTACTTGTTGGTAAATATGGAGTTGTAGAAACTATATAGTCTTTCAAGTAATAATCAAACATAAACTCATCATGTTAAATATATTGAAGAAGTGTTTCAAGAAATTCAATATGAATGGAAACGTGAATAGACCACCTTTAGTTGTAGAGAAAATATCCTATGGGAGAAACTACCCCTGGTTGGATTAAGTTAAATACATAGGTAGCATGTTCCTGAAAATATATGGCCACAACTGTGATTGCTAGAAACTATGAAAGAAAAAATTGGAGCAAACAGAGTGGTGATTGAATCCGGTAGATAGAATGCAACCAAAATAGTCCAAATTAATTGGAAGTCTCATAAAAATTTATCGATAAGGTATATAAGGTTTAGGAAATGATAAATAACCTTTAAGAATTTATTTTTAGCTATATCCCTCAAGAAGGCAATTTATTAGCCAATGCACTCGCCAAATATCACTTAAAAATAGAAATAATATCTTTATCTAAGTTAGACCGCCTATAAGTTTTCTTACTATTCTAATATATGTTACCCAAAGTAATGGTAGTATTACTACCAAATTTAATTCTTCACATAATACTAGTTGCAATGATTTCATGATTTTCTTACACAAGTAGGGAAAGACGAATATATAGACTCTAGACTTCCTTAAACACTTCATAGTATAACCTTAAAATTTTGATCTCTTCATCAGGATATCTCACACTTAGAAAATCTATTAGGTGTATTCAAATAATAAAATGATAAAATTGAATATGTTGTTTATGATAAAGAACCCTCGATTTTTAATCCACTCCTAGGATTGTTGAAGATAATCCTATTATAATTGGTCTTAGTGATAGAGTTAGACTTTGTGTTTACTTAGAGAGAAGGTCAACATGTCATTTTACAAAAAACTAAAGCTAAAGACCCTATGTGATTCACATTGTGATAACTACTAGATCATATCCATGCAAGAAGAACATTATCCATTTGATTAAAATAAAGTTTGGGAATTGATTCCAAGACCACCGGAAAAATGTCATTGACACTAAATGGATCTATAGGAACCACTTTAATGGATCTAGTAATGTACTCTGTAGTAAAGTGTGTCTTGTTTCTTGATGCTATGTACAACAAGGAGTTGATTTAATTGAAATTTATGCTCCATTGAGCAAGTATGAGTCCATATGTATGTCTTCAGAAATAGTTTGACACCTTAGTTAATAACTTTTTCTTGGGCACATGAAGAGTATGTTTATAATCAAATAACTTAGAAAGAAGCTTATGTCATCTAACTTCTTTGTTTAAATATGTAAAATATGATGATTATGTATATATATATATATATATAGATTAATAAAATGTTAAAAGAAAAATAACTCCAAAGACATGGTAGGAATGACTAAAAATGCTTTGATGAATAATGAATTTTGCTTTTAGATTAATTATACACTAGTTATACAGAATTATTAACCAATCTTTCTATTTAAAAATTGGTTTTTATATCGTATTTGGATATATTGAGAATACTTTACATAACGATTCATTTAAAATTATGAGGTATATATTTAAAATGAGTTACATGCATGAATTTACAATCAAGAAAATGCTAAAACGGATTTGTATTTTTCAAGAATATATTGAAATGAAACTCTTAAAAAGTTTGATATTGAAAAATATAAACCATATTCCACACTAATTACACCCTCCACTAATATCTAAAAATATGAAGAGAGAGAATCCTCAGATACTCACATATATAGAAGAATTATTGATAAAATCTAGTATATCTCACAACTTGTGGATCTAATATATTGATATTTATATTGGTATGTGACAGATTTCAAGAAAGTGGATGAAATTAATTCCCTATGTACTTTCTATTATATATTATCGTAAATATTGACCTGCTTTTTTACCTACAAGATGATAATTTTAAATTTATATCATATGTCAATGTTGATTATGCACAACTAGGATTGATAATAAGAGTATTGATGGTTCATGTGTTTGATCCCCAAACTCACTAGTCTACTAGTTTAGTAATACACAAAACATTATCAAACTCTGAGCAAGTAAAGTTAAATACATGGTTTTTAGACTCTGTTTCCCACATACTCTTTGTATTAAGATTTTTTTTATTCTTTCACATTGACATCAATTCTACCTATATCTATTTTAATGCATACGTGTGTATTAAAAATGGTATATTTCATAGTCCTAGAAATCATGTTAGGCTTAAATATTATTTTCTTAGTGACTTTAATGGAAAATATTAAATTTACCTTAAATAGTGTGCACAAATAATCAATTGAAGTATATATTAGAAAAATTACCTATAAAATATTTGTATCATGTTTGATAAATATTTCCAATTTCTCCTTATTTTCATATATATATATATTTATATTTATATATATATATATATTAGCAATTTGATTATAAAAATAAATCCCCATTTTTTGTTTCAACATGGCACTAGGGTTTGGGAAAAGGGGGTGGCGGCAGCTAGGGAGGAGGGAAATGTAGGAGAAGATCATCTCCATGAGGGATACCACAAGACATGCACTACAAAACATAAAGGTCTAACATAGTAAGGTGTAACAATAGAGAGAAGGTTGAATACTCAATTTGACATGTTGAACAAATTGGAAATATCATTGAACTTCTCAAAGAGAAATGAGACAATGTAATGCCTAGGCTCACTGCCCAATCCTCTAATAGAGTTTTAAGAATTACGACTGGACCCATAAACCACCACTAGCCTTAACTTTGCACTTTATCCTCACTCACACACAAGGCAGGATAAACTTCACGACTGGTCATCCATCCTAGTACTACTCTGGGATGAGCATGCTTAACCACAAAGTTCTTTAATGATGGGCTCCCTGAAAAGGAGGTGCATCTTGGTGATATAGGTAGTCCACTCATTCCATTTAACATTATGTTATATGATGCTTCAAATACTAGGATGTTATAATCTCCCCCACTTATACTCTTGACGTCCTCATCAAGGCTTAACTATATGGCTTCATTATCTATCCACAATTCAGTGCAGACCCAAATGGCCTATGTACATCCATCTCCCGACCATGACTACCAGTGCAAGGGTGGATCCAACAACTAGGATACTCCTTTACAACATGCCTAGACCGCACGACTCAAAGACTAGCATGCCATTGACTCAAGTGGGCCTTGGCTAGTAGAGGGGAATTGGTTTTGATACTATTTGTAATGTCTAGGCCCACTATTCAAGGCTCTAATAGAGTTTTAGGAATGACAACTGGTCTCACTGACCATCACTAGCCTTAACTATGTGCTTTGTCGTCACCCACGCACAAGCCAGGATAAACTTTCAGACTGGTCACCCATCCTAGTACTACTCTAAGTTGAGCATACTTAACCACAAAGTTCTTCAATGATGGGTATCTAAAAACGAGGTGCACCTTGGTGATATGGGTATTCCAATCATTCCCTTTTAAGATTATTTTATACATGATCTCAAATCTTGGGATGTTACAAAAATAAATCACCAATTAAGGTTAAGTATTCCACAATGCTACTATGGAAGTAAACTCCTCATCACCATCGAGGGTGTCTTTCCCTTGTATGAACATGTATCTTATATCTACATCTACAATAGAGAATACAACTAATACAAAAGAGGATGAGAAACCCATGTCTAGCAAGGATATTATCAATGATGGAGGAAGTAGAAACTCACTTCATTCTATAGGATTTGAATATTTTAATTTGAGTCTAACAAAGCAACACATAAAGACAAGGATGGTAGTTGGAATTCTAGTTTCATATATTGAAGAAAATATGTATGGTGATCTAATGAAATAATGATCTATCTATTATAGTCAAAGTTTTTGCAAAGAGGGGTAGGACTGATGATATTCCATGAAAGAAAAAAATGATATGGAGACCATTTGGAAGCTTTAGATTGATACATATTGGGAGAAATTACTTCCTATTTGAACATGACTGCCAAGATGACTATTTGAAAGACTTAATTGGTGGTCCATGTTCACTGGTAGGATCTTATCTCAATCTGTATCTTTGGAATCCAACCATATCTGTGGGATCCAGCCACTCCTTCTTACGTATATCCAAAATTGATTATGGTATGGGTATGTATACCAAATCTTCCCATCTTCCTCTTCCAGATTCAATTTTTTGAGGAAATGGTGGTACAATCAGAACTACAATATGCATACATATAAACACATAATTGAAAAGAACATGGAAATTTGTATGTATCACAGTCGAATGGATACAAGAAAACAACTAATTCCATCCATTGTGGTTCAAATAGATGAAAACAAGATGGAATGTGAGAACATACCATGCCTCCACATATTTTGTTGGAGGATAGGCATACAACAACAATATGCAAAGAACAACATGCGGCATTGAATTCAAAACAAACAAAGATGGTTGCAAAGAGACCAGGCATTAAAGTCTAACCACAAGTGCTAGGAGACTTTTCACAATCTATGCACTCCAAGTCATTCCAAAGGAAGACAAGGAAGAACAACATGAAATAGAAGAAGGTTAATACATCAGTGGAAATAGGGAATGGGTTCAAAAACCTGATAATGAACATGAAGAAGAAAGTAATATTGATTATGTGCAGAGTGTTTTAGAAAGAATAGTGGGTTTTGATTGGAGGTAGAAGAAATATAAAATGAAAAGAATAAACCATAAACTTAGAACACATAGAAGTGAATCAATTAATAGTCAGAATAATAAAAAAAATGATAGTACATAGAAGAAAGGGTGGAAACCAAACAAGAACTCAATGACCCATCATTCCACTATCATGGTAGGTGATAACACAATCATCATCTCGAGTGGGAGGAAAACTCACATGAGGTATTGAAACTCAAATTCAACATACCCCAGACACCAAACACAAATGAAGTACTGAACTAACAACCAACGTTTGGGGCATATGCTAGAACCTATCTCATAAATAGGAAAATTTCCAAATCAGATGAACTCACAAGGACATGATCAAGGAAAAGAATCAAGTAGAGAAAGGTGTTTGAATTGTTAAGAGAGAACAAGTTTTTTTGAGAACCTTGAACCAATTACACCCATAGTTTATTGATCTTGGTGGCATGGAACATTAAAGGGATCTGTTGTCCAAATACCCAAAACATTGAATGATATAACCATCAAATATCTCTATGACATGATTGGAATTCTATAAACTCATACAAGTCGAGTTAAAATGTGGAGATTTTATATATCCCAAGATATGACAGATCATTTAGGGGTGAGGCACATGACTTTTATGTAGCCTTAAGGTTCTTTTGAAAGAATCATGTACCACAAGTGGAAGTTTTAGCTTATTACAAATAATTCATACATTGTGCAATACATATGAATTAGTTGATTACTTCATGCATGTAAGTGTTGGTCAAATTAAATGAAGAATAATGTGGAGTTGCCTTACTACCATGTCTAGTAATTCTTCCCTACCTTGGGTGGTTATAAGACACTTTAATGTATTTATTTTAGTAGAAGAAAAGTCATAAGGTGAAACCACAAATATTAGCAATGCAAGATAATTTTCTTTTCCACTTATGGAGGCAGGTTTAAAAGACATGAGTGTTAGGGGACCAAAGATGCCATTTGAAAGACATATCTTATAGGAGAACCTTGATGAAGTTGTTGCAAACCAAAATGGTGGATTTGTATCCGCTAACTACAGTCAAAGTGATGCTTAGAATCAACTCTAAACACTCCCCTATCCTGATCCAAACAGACGAACAAAGCCAATCTAAGAAATATTTCCTTAAAACAAGTATAACAATGATCAAGCACGCATCCTTCATGAGATATTTTGACGAGGCATGGGACAAGAACAAAGACAATGTTTCTAGTTTGAACGATATGATAAAGAAAGTCAGTTATTGGATGCAAAAGAAAGGCTTAAAATTAGCAGTTATGAATATCGTATATTGACAAAAAAACTGAGATCAAGGAGTTGCAAATACAATACACTAATATCTTATACTACTTGGAAGAGGACTGGATGCAAAAATCAAGATGAATCTGGATAGATGCTTGAGATTCAAATACTATTTTTTTTAGTCTAAGTGAAGACAAAGAAAAGAATAAACATTATAGCTAGACTCAAGATATCCAATGAAAATTGGTGGTAGATAAGCACATGGTTATTTTGATTGTTATGGAGTACTTCCAAACTCTATTCACTAATGATGAGGGAGTCCAAAGAGATATGGAAAACAATAACTACATAAGTTCCTTCTCAAAAATGTTTGAGAGGGAAATGAAGACATGTGGAAACACTATGAAAAAGGAGGAGATTGGAATGATTTGAAAGTAAATGAATGCAATAAAATCATGTGGTTTTGATGGTGTTGATGTATGATTCTTATAGAAAATCTGGCATCACATCAAGGAACCTATTGCACTAATGATATCTCAATGTTTTCTAGGAACACAAATAAATGAAGAGATGAAAAAATCCATCCTAGTTCTTAAAAAAAGAGCATTATTCCAGAGACATGCATTCATCTTAGACTCCATTTGATTTGCAAGATTCTGAATAGGATAGGATTTTAATCCTATTAGATATGAAACTTCCACATTTCTTTCACGTAAATAGAAAATTACGATGACATTCAAAGGGTAGAAGAATCATAATTGGTTGGGACTTCATGTTTCAGTTGTGTGGTACAAAGCTTACCACAAAACCCAACACATCATACTTGACTCCCATCTTTTAGTTAAGATGCCCACTCCCAATGCACAAAGACGTGATAATACTTTGAGTTCTACTCTTCTAGTGAATGTATATGACTCAGAAGACATGTGTCATCCTACGCCCTCCATCAACATAATCCTGCCTTCCCCTCATTCTTCCAATATTTTGTTCCTCTCTAGCTACAAACAAGAACGTCTGCCTCCATGTTCTTTTTTTCTTTCTAGTATTGTGATGCTCCAAAACATGTGCTTCTATGTCATCCATCATTCTTACAATGGGTGTAATCATTTTGGATTGTTCAATCAACTTGATGTTCATTGTGTTCTTTTAATTAGGAGGAGAGGAACTTTAAGGCTTTGGGTCTTCATGTCAAAATGTAATGACAAATAATTATATATGGCAAATGGTTTTTATTGCAAATCATTTCTTGGTTTACATCCAAATATAGAATTAGAGAAAAAAATTCCCTTTTGCTACATGTGTCCTCCTATCCTTTCTCATTCACATCCCAAGTTAATATTTTCCATGAACCAAACATTCCCTAAGATCAATATCCCTTAATAATGATAGTACGAGGTTAATCTTATGAAACTTGGTGGAACACATAAAACCTCACTTGTCAGGGTTAATTTCTCTAATCAAAAGTAGTTTATTTCTGGAAGACACATAACTGATATAACTATCCTTCTCTAAAAAATTATAAATTCTATGAGAAACAAAATGAGAGGAAAAAAATATATGGAAATGAAGTTAGGTATATCAAAGGCATATGATTGGATGAGTTGGCAATTTATTCTTAACAATCTATCAAGAAATTCTTTACCTCACAACTTAACTACCCTATTAATGGACATTATTACTATAGGTCAAATTTATATTTCATGGGAGGGGGCACAGTCCATCCTTTCAACCATGTAGAGGTGTGGAAAAAGGCAGTCCTTTATCTCCTTACATTTTTCTATTTTGTATTGATAGACCAAGTTAGGACATTACAGTTGAGGAGGGCCAATGAAGACAAAAATCTATCAAAACAATGTGGAGGAGGTCCTACTATGTAACATCCTAGAATTTGAAGCCTTAGACTAAATGATCAAAAATGAATCATTAGACTATCCATATCACCAAGACTCACCACCTTTTATGGAGACCATCACTTTGAACTCTGTGAATTAAGGTGCTCATCCTAGAGTAGTACTAGGATTAGTGACATGTTGGGAATTTGATCTTGACTTGTATGTGAGTGAGGATAAAACATATAGTCAAGGCTAATGGTCTATGGGTCTAGTCATATTTCCTAAACTTCAGTAGAACCTTTGGTAGTGGGCTTAGACATTACAACTGGTATCAAAGTCAACTTCCCTCCAATATGTGCACTAGTACAGACACCACCTCTAGACTAAGTTAAAATAGCTCTATAATATCAATTTTATGTTGACATCTAAGTGTACGAGACTAAAATTAAGAACCTACTGCGTCAGTTTATTGGAAATGCACAAACTGACGACATATACCCAACCCAAGTTGTGATGAGTAAATAAACCAACAATCTGACTGACAAGTCAGTGCTTTGTATCGTCAATTTTGGTTGATTAACTGATCTTATTCTCCCATATCAGGTAACATTTTTAACTAATAAAGGTGGTTGTGTCGTCAATTATATAGATGTGACCAGCAATACAAACCACTTTGATATAGGTTGGCCTAAAATATCAACCTTGTACTGGCATACTTGGTAACAATTTAGATTGAAAAAGGTGGTTGTTTCACCAGTTTTTACATAAAAATTAACATTTTATATATGTATGTGATCAGTTTAGATGTTGTAACTGACGACATAAACCAAATTTTTCATTGGTTTAGCACCACAACTGACGATGTGCATCTACAATGTCAGTTTTCTTAAAACAACCGATGACACATTAATGTTTTTTTTTAAATAGTCGGTCTGCAAACCTTTTGTTCGGTTGTTTAGTAGGATGCAGAACCTATAGTTCATTAGAACTATAGGTTCCATCCTATGTTCAGCTTAACAACAAGCCAACACACATGCAAAACCTAAAATATCAAGCACACACACAATTCATCAACCCACATACAAGTTCCATTCTACATTCTCGTCTCATGACATGCACAAATATGATTCTCATTATATTCATTCATCTTCACATTCATTCACACACATGTATATATACATCATTCACAAATGTAACAATTCTATTCTCGTGACATGTACAAATCTAATTCACATTGTATTCACATTCATTCAGACAAACATAATTATTCTTCATTCACATATGTACCAATAATTCATTTGTATCAAATGAAAAGTTGGAAGAAGTCATTAGCACCATATGTATATAGAAATAATGACATCAAAGTTTAGAAAACTCATAATTTATCCCAATCAAATTCAAACTTTACTTCCTTAATGAAGGTGTGTGCCCATAATTCTCATATTTCATCTATCTCTTATTTTATATAGGGCTTCCTGTCAAACAACTACAAAGGAAATGACATAATTATAGAATTTGACTTGATACTTTCATATTAGAAATTGAGACTATTTACTCATGATGATCAAGACTGTATAGATTACATTTTACATACAATGGATGTCTAGTGTTGCCTGTATGAAAGTCAAGGTCCTTATATGACATCACATAGCATCTACATGCGCAACCATCGTCTTGCATAGGGCACTATAAACTTATAGATATATGGAACTTTAATAAATAAAAATAAGGATAGTTGGCATATATATGCATTAGAGTTAGAAACATACCTCAACATTCTTCAAACTTAATACTTTCTTTTTCTTATCCACCTTTCCTCCAGGCTTTCTGAATTCTTTTAGATCCCTATATGTTAATGTACCATATTTCATTGAATTAGTAAACAGTCATGTAGTTAATGATGCAGACATTAACATATATTTACAGATATAAAATTTACTCAAGTAAATAATGTCTTTTTCATTGTGTGTCCCCCGCTGTCTATTTTGTCACCCTTCAGATCTCGGTAATACAGTACCTTGGAGATAATTAACAACAACATCCAATGATTATTCCTGAGTGAAAAGAAGACAAACAAAAGAAACTCAAAATTCACAAGAAATGTATTTTGTAAGTCAACATTATAAGCAAAGTGCTGGAAACTTACTCAATATTGGAAAGAGCTATAATCACACTCTTTCTCGCGTCACCAAAACATGTAAATGTGATAGAGCAATATTCGGTAGCAGATATTGGGTCTTTATCTAAAGGGATAATCAATGATGAAATTCAAAATGCCACATCGGACAATGTGAATTCTCCATACACCCTGTATAAGTAGTTGCAAATGTATATCATGTATACATTAATATATAAGGAAACATGTCAACATATATAAAATGAGGTATATACCCATAAGATCTCACCATATCTAAAGTTGTACTGCAGTTGCATCCAACCAAGCATTTGTAAACAACTCCACTACATCTTACAAAAATACACTAGTATCATGAGCTTGATCTACAGTGTACCATATTGTCGACCCTTCTTCTAAGTCGCTTAGCCATAGTGACAATCCCCTGCGAGGACCTAGCGAGCTGAATATGTCATCTGCAATCCAAGCGGGTAATTGACTTCTCGAGGAGGAAGTGGAGGATAAACTGTAGGGGGTTTCTTAGGTGTTATGCCCTGCATATATCTACTGTTTTGCTCTTCTAAACGTCACCCCTCGTTTCCGTCCCCTTGGTTCCCAGAATAATTTGGACTCCAGAAAGTACTCGTTCCATTAATGGTTCATAAATTAGTTGGACACTGACTACTTGTTTTCGTCCACAGATGGTAAATTAGTTGGACTCTTGGAACATAGCACAGGAGACGCTCGTTCCTAATCTATTTATCCCTATCCTAGAAAACCGCTCAGTCGTTACCCAACATGAATAATATATAAAAGCTTCTGCAGTGTAATGACCTTTTCCCTTTCAACCAGATCATCGGCGTCAATGTCAAGTGCATGGTGATCACGGATACCATGCGGATTGATCGTTATTTTTCTACACCCAATCGGAGCCCCATCTAGGTGAAGGCCGTCTTTTCCATTGCCACTTCTCTGCTGAGGATCCAGCACCTGCTGGCGTTCACAGAGTTTTTATTTGTTCAATCCAAGCCTCATCTCAAAACCGATAGAATTGTCTACTGCGGCTATCTTGTGATGGGTATGTCTTCATCGGCCAGTGAAGAATACAAGGAGGTATAGGTCGTCCTTTCAGTCCATTGTCCCTTCGCTGCCGATGAACCAACATCTGCTGCTATTCAGAGACTAATTAGTATTAAGGCAGGTCGTCATTCGGAAACATGCTTGGATCGTTGCAGTTTCCTACAGACCATAGATAAGGCAGCTATCCAGTGTGCTGTCACATCCATTGTATTTATTTTGTCAATTGTCATCTATGTTTTGGAGAACACGTTTACCCAGTGACCTATGATTTCATGACTAAAAAGGGCGATAAGTATCTGCTCTAATGCAATTTTGCATCTTGTACAATACCACAACGGAAGTGCAACAAATACGTCATCATGAAGGAGACTATCTAGACACCAACACCAATTACCAACAAATGTGTTGTATTCGCAAGCCCACATAAGAACTACTGGCCGCAATATTCTTGCAGGTTGTTTCCCTCAGTTTTGCAACTTTGACAACTCTGCATCAAACATCACAATCTATACGATGCGGTAAACCCACTATTCATCTCTTGTGCGTTATTTTCTACGGTCCCTTCCATAAGCACTATGAGTTTCTCGATGTAGTAATACATTTGCAGGAGTAGCCCTACAATAGTAAGAAGGTTAATATATATAATATGCATTTGTTAATAGTTTGTCAATATCTTATATGTGTGCTTTTTGAAATCATCTACTACCATTCTGGATGTGTATTGATAAGAAGAATATAAGAAAAAGTAAGTAATAATATTTTTGTATATTTGAAAATAATGTCGTATCATTATCAATAGTTCCTTTCTTTTAAAAAAGTAATTTTACATATCACATGATCATGATTATAAATCCGCACTTGTCAGTTGATTGTACAGGCAAGTTTGGTCAATTTGTAAGCCACATGTTGTGGTGCAAACATGATGAATTTATTTGCAGGTTTTATACCGAACTAGAGCACATGGAGAAAATATTTGATATAAACAACTAAAGACTCTCTTTCACAGCTGTGATAGGGTTGAATCTCTTCTCATCACAATGAAAACATCATATAAACTGATTATTTAAGTTCCCACTCTACTATGAGTAAGTCTCACTCGACGCTCATAGTTTACCTTCACTTCTTTCTTATGCACCACGCGCTCCCTGATGTTGTATAGACCAAAGCTTGTCATAAAAGAGGATAGCCTTCGGTGGTAGGATTAGCCACACAACACTAAGGTAGATGTTGAAACTAGATTAACCAATGAAGATGTTTGAAACTAGATTGACCAATGACGATGCCTTACGTCCAATATAAAAAAGTAAAAAAGTTGTACAAACGAATTATCTAATGAATGGATGCATATTTTAGTTTAAATTTTGCGGTCAATGTTGGAGACACATTTGATGTCTATGTCATGCAACACTACTTCATTTTTTATATTAATTTATTTCATAATGCATGAAACTGTTTTAACTGACATGCCTCTATGTGATTCAATTTTTATAAATTGCTACATGTGCCATTACAAAAATTATAATTTCATTGCAATCTTACAAATTTAGTAAGATCAACTTTTCAACTATATATATATATATACATTTATATATATATGTATATATATATTTATATATATATATATGTATATATATATATACACCTTATTTTATATTATTTTTATACCTTATTTCACAAAAAAAGAGTACTTGCACTTTTATTTATTCAATGTGTATCTTTAATTAAGATGATATTGTTGATTTATTAGATACATGATCTGTGAACCTTGCAACTCTTTGTATCCAAGTGTTTACAAGTCAAGTTTTGTGTGGCCACTATTTTTAATGCCAAATGTAGAAGAAATTTATTATAACCCAACTCTACTCCCACATTAAAATGGTGGTCAACCATCATTTTGCACTCAAAGAAGATTCCAAGCTCCTTTGGGACTGAATAATGAGTTTTGGGGTTTTACTTACTTTCCAAAACCTTTCTACTCGTCATTTAAGATTACATAGTTTTTTTTAATGGTCTTTTCCATTTGAGTAATTAACTCAATATAAAATTTTCCTACTATAGAGTATATTAGTATCTTTGATTAGTTTTCTTTTAATTTCAATAAAAGGTTTAATATAGATTCAAGCTTTTTCCTAAAGATTATATTTATCTCACGATGGGCTAATAGATAATAGGTCTATGGTCAAGCTATAAACATGTTAGTTTTGCTATTTTAATCTAAATTGATTTAACATGCTTGCTTTAGATAGGTGCTTTATTTTCTAAGGGTAATAATTTGGAGGAATTTGTAAGAGTCATATATATACATTTGCAATAAGTTCCTCCAAATTAGTACCCTCCAAAATATACATTTGCAATAAATGCAATGTTTGTTCTAGGTCAATCATGGTTTTGGAGGAATTTGTAAGAGTTGTATATTTACAATTGCAATAAATTCTCCAAAAAGATATAGTCACTTTGAATAATTCCTCCAAAAATTATTCTAAGGGTACTAATTTGGAGGAATTTGTAAGAGTTGTATATATACATTTGCAATAAATGCAATGTTTGTTCTAGGTCAATCATGGTTTTGGATGAATTTGTAAGAGTCGTATATTTGCATTTGCAATAAATTCCTCCAAAAAGATATAGTCACTTTGAATAATTCCTCCAAAAAATTTTCTATAATAAGGAATTATTCAAACTGACTATGTCTTTTTCCTTACTTTGCAATGTTTGTTCTAGGTCAATCATGGTTTTGGGTTCATTATCATTCATATCCATGCTACAAAAAATATACAAAAATCTACTAAATAAACAAATTTTGTTTTCTTAACCTTTTCTTTATGTAGATCACATGAATCGAACTTAAGGGGCAGTCATCATCTATCACAAGTAGGACTATCTATGTCCTTCGAAAAAGTTATGCACATATATTATAGTTTGACACAATCAAATGTGATTTTATATAATTAACTTATTCTTAGTATTACTTTTCATATGAATATTTTGTTTAATATGCTTATAAAAGGAAGAAGCATAACAACATCCATTTTTTGAAAATATTAATTAAATTATTTTCTAAGAATAAGTTAAACCTTACAATTATATTTTGTGTCATGCAGTTATGCCTTTATATCCTTTGTATGTCTCGATTTTTTACTTGCCAAAATTTATTTTTGTAGTAAAAGAACCTAATGTCTCATGCATATGGGCATTTTTTAAGGATGTGGGCTTTCTCCTATGCTTTCTTACTATTCTTTTTCATAAGGTACATGGTAAATATTTTTGTTTAGGAGAAGATATTGACTATCAATCATTTTATTCGATTGCATATGAAAACAAATGCATTTTTTTAGTCAGCTATAATGTTAAATTTGAACAATTAGTTCTTTTGTAAGGTGTTGGGCTCATTTGGGTGGGCATTCCATACAATTGCTACAAAAGTATGTTAGTTCTTTGTGCATCTTTTTCTACATTATTTTCAACGAGAAATATTATGAACTCTTCCATTTCTTTATAATTTTAAATTTCAAAACTCATTCATTAGATATATCATCAATTTATGTATCAATACTCTTTTATGAGACTAAATATTATTGTCACCAATTAAACTGACCTTCTAAGGATATAAATATGAAAATATTATTATAATATTGATCTTCTTAGTGACATAGCTTTCTCTGTCTAATACAATCAAATCGACATTTGAATTTTACTTTCTTTATACATGTTGCTCATGATTTTATATCTAGAATATAGTAATGTGCAAATTGTTGTGTGCGTTGAATATGAAATCTGTTGGCTAATTGGACATCTATAAATCCCTTTGTTTTGATTATGACAAACATTTCATTCTTATTAATCTAACGAGCTACTTGAGTATGCAGGACTAAGATGGATGGCAAAGCAACTAGGGAAAATCCACAAGCTAAATTGTTTATATTTTCATGCAATGTAATCATTGTTGTAAAAACTTGTACAAATATATAATGTACAAGTACTTAGAATTGCATGTAAATCAAGCGTTGGATTTTCCCTAGCCAAACACCATAGTTAGACATGTCATCCCATTTAATTAGGATCACCTTTGCACACTCACACATATAATTAGTGCCTAAATTGAAACCTTGAAACAGGATCATTCTCGGTCGACAAACTCCTCGACCGAGACACTCTCGGTCGACAATCTTCTCGACCGAGAAAGATCCAAAGTAGCCGTTATACACAACAGACAAGTTAGTTGGCAGTTGAAGAAAGACGTTGCAAATCACTTGTTCCAGAGAGCCTGTCGGTCGACAAAAGTTCGACCGAGTAGGTGTCTCGGTCGACCATTTGTCGACCGAGATGGTCTCTGACAGCAACTGCAGAATAAATTAATTAGCCGTTGTTAAAACAACAACATTGTACCTAACGGCTAGTTAGGCACTTAGAAACCCCTAGAAGTTGTCTAGAACGTCCTTAAGCATACTTAGGCCATTCCTATAAATAGGACAAGCCATAGGACACTAGAATTTACTTGTTACACTTGAGAATACACTTGAGCATACTTGACAATCTGTTGCAAGCAATTTGAGCACTGTGATCATTTGTCTACATTCTCCTTAGCTCAATCTCGTGTCCTATAGGCTAGATTCTCCTATCCACAGCAATCACAAGTTCACACACTTGGCTAGGAGATCTATATGCTTGATCTAGGCATATCAAGCCTTGGGCTTAAAGGATAAGTTGTAATTTCCTTTTTCTTTCTTGTTCCTTTTTATCTTTTGTACTCTCCTTGCTACTCCTAGGGTTGGAGGCTGCGGATTGGAGAGGGTTGACTTCTCAGGTGGAGAAGGGGACTTCAAGCTACTTCAAGAAGGCTATCGCAAGGGAAGCTACTTCAGAAGGCTGGTGCAACGGGAGTTGGTGCATCTACTTCAAGGGAAGGCTGCTTCAAGGTTGGCGATTACTTCTAGGTGAAGGCTGCTTGAAGGGTTTAGGAAAAGAGATTGTATTTTATGTAAATTCCTTGAGAGGTAATAAAATAAATTTCTTTTCAAATCCCGGTTGGGTAAGCAACCGGGTAGTGCATTGACGGCTATAGTATTTGCTATAGTTGGAACCACTCTAAACCTTGTGTCTCCTTGTCCAATATTTTCATTGTGGTTGTTTGAGTTCAATAATTGTTAAATTATCTATAAAACTCTATTCACCCCCCCCTCTAGTAGTTTTCAATTGGTATCAGAGCAGGCTTCAAGGAACCCTAACCAGGTCTTGAAGAATGGAGGGAAATGGTGAAAAGTGCTTGGACGAAACCACTACATGCTGCAATTGGTGTTTAGGAACAAACCACAAAACAACCGGATGCCCATGGAGATCAAAGGAAGAGGATAAGCACAAAGAATGCTTTATTGCTACAACTAGTGAAGAAGAAGAAGAAGAGGTAAGTCTTTTTGATTTATCTAAAGAAGAACTAGTTGCTATTATTGAAGAAACACATAATAAATATGTTGAGTGCAAAAAGAAATTAAAGAAATCAAATAAGGAAAATGATGATCTAAATGTTAAACTTCTTGCTCTTGAAAATGAGGATCTTAAAGAGGGAAATAAATTTTCTGATCTTAAGTTAAAATCTATGGAAGCCGATTGCAAGCTCCTTTCTGTTGAAAATTCAAACGTACAGACTCAAGTAAACGATCTTCAAAAACAACCATTATTGTGCACCCATATAGATTATGACACTATTGTTAAAGAAAGAAATTTATTGTCATCCAATCTAGACCAAGCAAAAATAGACATGAAGAAAAGAATGGATGAGATTGCCAAGCTACAACAACAAGTTTGTAGTTTGAATAACCATGGCATTCTTGATCAAATTCTAGATAATCCCTATCAACAAATTGGGAGAAGGGGACTAGGTTACAAGCCTAAAGGAAAATCTCATCAACAACCTAGTCAGAGAAAGTCACAAACCCAATCTATATATGTACCTAAAAGGACATCCTCACCCAATGACAACATAGGACACAACCATAGAAAAAGATATGAAGTTGACTCAATATGTTGTCATTACTGTTTGCGCCTTGGTCACTATTCATTTTCATGTCCTTATAAGAGAAAAGATGTAGAGTTAGTTTGGGTTCCAAAACCTCCAAACTAAATGAACAAAATCAAGTTGAGATATGACCAAAGACATTAGTTGCATATTTCTATGTCTATCTCAACTCTACATAATTACAAATGTAAATGAAATTAATATTAGTTTGTTCCCTAGATGATTTAAAGTCTAAATCAAATGAAAAGAAAATTCCTATTTTCATATGATTTTTTCGTAAAAGTATTTTCTGGTCCATTCATATACTAATTATAAAATGGAATTATCATTGTATGCATGGATCCATGAAAATATATAAGCAAGCAAAATAATTTATATGTTATTGCTTGCAACAAAATCTCTAACTCAGTATCTTTGAAATAATTAATTGTGCCTCCAATTAAGTAGTATGCTTCAACTTGATATTTAAATTTTATGCAGATATTATATTCAATATATTCAATCTGAAAAATCTGCAAAATTTGCCTCTTGGTCAAAATAAAACTTGACTAAGGGGCGCTATGGTCGTAGTCAAGGGCGACCTAAAATAAGTTTCGACAAAAATTGCTTATTTGGAAATTCTCTCTTTGGACCTAATCTTAATATAAATTTTTCTTGAAAATTAAATCATTTGTTATCATTTAAGCCTTAAATTATCCCAATATTACTCCCTTAAGAATATCCATAAATGCTCTACAAAAATAATCTACCTTTTGCATTAAAAAATCAGCTTTAAAATTCTTACTCAGTAAGTCTGTCGGTCGACGAATTCTTCGACCGAGACCCTCTCGGTCAGCTCACCTCTCTCGACCGATAGAATCTAAACAGACTTAATATCGGACGAACTTTCGGTCGACAAATGCTCGACCGAGACAATGTCGGTCGACAATTGTTCGACCGAGAAATAGTCGTTGGATACGACCGTTGTAAACCGACCGTTATGACCGTTTATGACCGTTATTTGACCGTTGGGGAGCCGAGTGGCGTGTCTGCAACATGACCGTTGCGGACGCTCGGTCGACGAATCGTCGACCGACCTGGTCGCTGGAATGTTATAAAAGGGGGCAAAAACGGGTCACCAACTCACACTTGCATACTCTTGTTTCCATTGTCCCTCTCTAGTGCATTTTTGTGCTACTCTTCAGCATCCTCATCCTCCAACCTTCCTTGCTTCTTCTCCACACTCAAGTAACACAAATGGCCTCATCATCAGCTGCCCGTGGGAAGAAGAAGGTCGCCGGAAGGAAAGGAAGGGAAGCTCGGGAAGCTACTCCACCACTGACGATCATCAACGACATCGCCTTCGTTGATGGAGATGTTGGTGATCGGTATCTACGGCTTTCCTCCAAAGCTCCTCTTCCACGACGACCAGTCGAAGTCATGGACTTCATCAACATCGTCGATCTGGAGGATCTCTTTGAAGTACAAAAGTTGAAGGACTTCATCAATCCCTCTTTTCCTTTCTATTCCACTAAGGTAGTCAACGAATTTTATGCCAATCTCATATCCCATACTGAAAATGAAACCACATTCTTCTACACCATGGTCAATGGGCATAGCCTTAAATTTACCGAAGGGGATATTCTTGACATGCTAGAAATTGACATAGATGAATACCAAGATTCCCTTGATCTCACCACCGGAAATCCACTAAATCTACTTTCCCAAGATGATCATACCATTAGCCTTAGTGCCATAAAAAGAGCTATTTTTCAATCCAACACTACTTGTCATGAAGATAGGGGAACCTGCTACGCTATAAATCTCAAACCAGCCTGTAGGATTGTAAATCTCATTGTTTCTAGAAATATTCACCCTAGAGCCAACAAATCTGAAGTTCCAATATTCCGTATGTGCCTCATTTATGCCATCATAAGCCGCATTCCCACAAACTTCATCCGTATAATTCTTAAAAACATGATTGAGTTTTCTGGCAACCCACCATATGCGGATTTCGTTTGCCAAATTACTCAACATTTTCTTAAAACAAACATTGAGGATATGGGATATACATGGGAGCGTCGACCACAAAAGATAAGTAAGAATACCGTAGAGAAAATGGGAATAGATTTTGGTCACAAAAGGGCTAGAGTAGAAGGAGAAACATCTCATCAAGACATACCACCACCTCCTCCTACTACCCTACCACAGGACCCCATTTAAAATGCTCTTACTTATATTGCTGGCTCCCAATATCACCTTAGTAGACAATTAGACTACAATCATCATGCCATGACATATTTAAACCAAAGAATGCAAACCCTTTCCCCAAAACAAACCGATGAATATCCATATTCTTTAAATCCAGGCATGCTCAATCCATACAATCCTTCATACAACTACTATCAAACTCCACCTCCACCATCCATGGATCTAACGCATACTCAATTTTCATCTATGCAATTGCAAGATATTGTTGCTCATTTCCGATTTGACCGAGTTCCTACATTCTTGGAAGCATATGATTTAACCAAGACAAGAGCTCTAGATTGGAAAACCTTGGTCCAATACTATGGAGCTGAGCCATTTATTGGGAAAGATCCTGACGTTGATATAATTCTTAAATCTTTTCAGTGAGTGTTGAAGTAATATTAGTTGTAATGACTTGCTTTGAATGATTGTAATGGATCACTTCTGTATGATGTGTCTATCTTTCCATGTTTATTAATGCAATTGGTTATCCTTTTGTTGATTTGAATGGATATCTTTTTGCATATGAGACATCTTGTAAATAAATGGATTATAACAATTATTATTGTAGAGCATACAAAATAAAGGGAGAAATAAATAAAACCTTGTGGCTAAATTGATAATGATCTATGACAAACAGTTCTCCAGAAACATTCTCGGTCGAGTCACTAGTCGACCGAGAACACTGTCGGTCGAGAAATAGTCGACCGACCAGGTTTCTGTTGACCAGACTGAAATACATTTGCATATTTTTTTTGTTAAATCAAAAATAAACAACAAGGATCACCCTCAATACTTTATATATATGAAATTTCTTCAAACTTTCATTTGGGATATCTATCTAAGGGGGATCAAAGCATAAAACTAAGGGGGAGCTCATAAAAACAACTTTGACCATTTGATTGAAGAAGCTTACAAAAACATTGTACACACCATGTGTAGCTGGAATGTTACTTGATTATAAAGAAATTTATGAGTTTATTGAAAATGGTATTTTGTACTTAAAGGAACTCTCTACCCAAAACAGGACTTAACATCCCTTGTTTTTGGATGGGGACATTTTATGTAGTCTAAGATTAAACGATTTTCATTTTATTTAGGGCTTAACATCCATTGATAGATGAGAAATACATTCGTCATAAGCTTAAAGGAATCTCATATTATTTCAAGGCTTAACATCCTCTGCAAATGATTGAGGAACAAATTGTGGATAAATTAGACACGAATGCTATTCAACCCTTATTCCTTATAGAATATCTATTTAAGGGGGAGCATAATATAAAATTAAGGGGGAGCAGAAAAATCAAATATTCAAAATGGATATCTTTTTGAAATGACAAAGGGGGAGAAAGAATATGAAATCAAAAATATAACATCTTGTCAGCACTCATGGCTACAAAGGTAATCTTCAGGTATGAAATTCATATGTTTTATATTTCCTTATTTATATTTTGGAAATGTTTGTCATCTTCAAAAAGGGGGAGATTGTTGGCTAATTGGACATCTATAAATCCCTTTGTTTTGATTATGACAAACATTTCATTCTTATTAATCTAACGAGCTACTTGAGTATGCAGGACTAAGATGGATGGAAAAGCAACTAGGGAAAATCCACAAGCTAAATTGTTTATATTTTCATGCAATGTAATCATTGTTGTAAAAACTTGTACAAATATATAATGTACAAGTACTTAGAATTGCATGTAAATCAAGCGTTAGATTTTCCCTAGCCAAACACCATAGTTAGACATGTCATCCCATTTAATTAGGATCACCTTTGCACACTCACACATATAATTAGTGCCTAAATTGAAACCTTGAAACAGGATCATTCTCGGTCGACAAACTCCTCGACCGAGACACTCTCGGTCGACAATCTTCTCGACCGAGAAAGATCCAAAGTAGCCGTTAGACACAACAGACAAGTTAGTTGGCAGTTGAAGAAAGACGTTGCAAATCACTTGTCCAAGAGAGCCTGTCGGTCGACAAAAGTTCGACCGAGTAGGTGTCTCGGTCGACCATTTGTCGACCGAGATGGTCTCTGACAGCAACTGTAGAATAAATTAATTAGCCGTTGTTAAAACAACAACTTTGTACCTAACGGCTAGTTAAGCACTTAGAAACCCCTAGAAGTTGTCTAGAACGTCCTTAAGCATACTTAGGCCATTCCTATAAATAGGACAAGCCATAGGACACTAGAATTTACTTGTTACACTTGAGAATACACTTGAGCATACTTGAGCAATCTGTTGCAAGCAATTTGAGCACTGTGATCATTTGTCTACATTCTCCTTAGCTCAATCTCGTGTCCTATAGGCTAGATTCTCCTATCCACAGCAATCACAAGTTCACACACTTGTCTAGGAGATCTATATGCTTGATCTAGGCATATCAAGCCTTGGGCTTAAAGGATAAGTTGTAATTTCCTTTTTCTTTCTTGTTCCTTTTTATCTTTTGTACTCTCCTTGCTACTCCTAGGGTTGGAGGCTGCGGATTGGAGAGGGTTGACTTCTCAGGTGGAGAAGGGGACTTCAAGCTACTTCAAGAAGGCTATCGCAAGGGGAGCTACTTCAGAAGGCTGGTGCAACGGGAGTTGGTGCATCTACTTCAAGGGAAGGCTGCTTCAAGGTTGGCGATTACTTCTAGGTGAAGGCTGCTTGAAGGGTTTAGGAAAAGAGATTGTATTTTATGTAAATTCCTTGAGAGGTAATAAAATAAATTTCTTTTCAAATCCCGGTTGGGTAAGCAACCGGGTAGTGGATTGACGGCTATAGTATTTGCTATAGTTGGAACCACTCTAAACCTTGTGTCTCCTTGTCCAATATTTTCATTGTGGTTGTTTGAGTTCAATAATTGTTAAATTATCTATAAAACTCTATTCACCCCCCCTCTAGTAGTTTTCAAAATCTTGAACTTTTTCCATACAAACTAGTGCATTAAATACTACCCTTACTGTGTATGTAATAATGACCCATTTGCATAACTACAACTTTTTTCATTTTTTCCTCATTTTCGTGATTTTTACCTATTAATTAGTTAGAGTTCTATTTCACTATGTTATACACATATTATATAGTGCCAATTAGGTCCATTCAATTGTTTTCAGTATTAAAAATTTAGAGGAAATAACAAAGATGTTGATATGATTCATCCATTGTATATAAACTTATGCATTACCTCAATAATATATTGTAATGTGTTTGAGCATATTATGAAACACAATATTGTTTTCTAGATGAGGCATATTTGCACAATATGACAATGTCATGTTGATTTCCTTATTATCACTTTTTAACATTGGATTCCAAAATATTACCATTTTCTAGGTAGTGTATTTATATTGAAATTAAATATCAATTCTTTTATGTAATGTATCCACCTTTAATTGGCGGAACATATTCAAGCATGTATTCCACAAAGTATTATGGAATATTAGAATCCTAGGTTAGGTGTAACTAAATGGTTTTCATAGGCCAAATCAAATTAATAATCAGATGAGGTATTGTTATAGGCGTGTTTTATAGGGAATTAAGCTATATCAGAAAATTTTGACAAATGAAAACATGAAGAATGAACATATTAAACAAGTTTATAACCATAATTTTACTTAACATAAATATATCTGGTTTATATTAGTCACAACTTCATTTTTCATTCATTTCATTTCCATTTAGGTCATTCTATAAGCCACTATATGTACATCAAAAAGGAAAAATAAATCAAAGTTTACTAATCCAAACTAGAGTACAAGATGAAAACTTATTCTTACAAACCAATAGAAAATCATACATCATCCAATTGAACTAGAGGCAAAGAAGATAATTTTTTTTGGAAGTATGGACATATTAAGCTAAGTTATATCATGGTTTTATTGGCTTTACTACTTTCTATTGTTCATACTTTGATAAACAAATACCCACAATATCTGTATTGATAGGACCTGTAATTTTATGTGAACATATATACATTATTTGTAAAATAAATTTGGTTACACATAAGAGTCACGTGCAAAATACGTGCAATAACTAGTATGTATATATATATATATATATATACATTCTCATATCAATTTCCAATTATATACACAAGTAGAAAAAAATTACAAATACACACTCAATGTAGATTTGGCATACATCAATATAGACAACTTCCTCTTTCTCATGCAACCATGCCTCATACTACAACACCTACCACCTCATGGTCAGTGTGGACATTTGACAATTGTGTATATTTCCAGGTATCATGGATAATCCTTGGTGTCATGCCCTGACCCCACAATTACCACTAATCATGAGATTAGGGCATGACCAGAGTATTACACTTAATACACAATGGCCCTTAACTTTTTCTTTTCTTAATCACTTCAAATCAACTTTAAAGAAAGTCTTGTAGCTTGAATAACATCTAATTGTATTAGACTGCAGAGCAACTTACCATTAACCTTACTAGGAAGGAATACAAACTTACATGACATATTACATTATTCATGCAGAATATGAAACACCACAGGTAACTGAAAATTTAACTACCTATTACACCACATTCTCTCTCTAACACACCACGTGCCCAAGGACTGAGGGGAAATGACTAAGAAACATCTATCTAACTACGAACTACCTTCTAAGAACTTGGGTGATATGATCCTTCAACGTCCTCATGCTGACACTGACCTAAAAAATGTTTTCAGTAGGTTGGTGAGCTACTGGCTCAGTGAATAGAATTTCACCCAACCATCGCAAATAACTCATTTTATGATTATTAATTGGAATAAAATACAAGTTGATACTATACTGAGAAAATCTAAGAAATGTAATTTAAATATTAGAAGATGTCAACATTTAATTATGATAACAATAGTTGCAAGGTTGTAGATACAATTAATTAACATAAAATACTAAAATTTCATTTAAAGGACAACTGTTGTAAAACTAACTCAAATCTTTCTTAACTCTGTAACTTATAGAAACTCTATGTACCTATATGAACATATTTTATCTTATGACTTGATCATATGCAGTGTACTCTACATATGAAGACTCGTAGCGAACTATGATCCCACTGTACAAGACTTTACCAACACCCATGAATAGCTAAGTCTGACTACTATCCCGGTCTGCAACAGGAAAATTGGCTCTATGGCCTCGACATTCCTATGGTGCCGTAAACTAGACTCCTCCTCTAGGCTGAGTACACAAGTGGAGGGTCGGAGACACTTTATGGGCCTCAACTTGGTACGCTCTATGGGTACCTCTGAGTTATCACTGGGACTTCTGGTTCATGTTGGGTGACCTATCTTCTCTTAGGAGACTTCCTCAAGGTCTTCATCTCCCCGCACACTCTGTGGGTGTGTTTGGACCCACGTATACTTGACACACCGCCAGGGTAGGTCGTTTCATCCCTAAGGTGCATACCTCTCATAGCGATTCTACGGTGCTAGGGCCCTTAATCTATTATTTCACTATTCTTGAAAAGCTCTTACTACAGTGCATCTCTCTCTTACTTGTTCTTGGCTTTGGTATCTCTATGTTACCGAGTCTATTTACTTGAACATTACAACATGACATGAATATCATTCTAAATTTGACAGAGCAGATTATTCAAGCATTACAAATGCTAATAGATTCGACATAATAAGCATGCAAGCAAATTTCAAGTTCTTAAATAAACTAAATACATGTCAACTTGGCACATATATGCTAAAATCATACAATTGAACATCGTAACACACTAACAAGATTTAATTAATCAATATATGAGTAATCATCAGTAGCACTTATAAATTATCTGAAATTCCTCGAAAATCATGCACATCAACCCAAGATCAGAGTTGTGCATCACATAACTCAATTAAGAGTTAAATTACTTATTATGGCACAAGTTATTAGTATTAATTGAGAATTTCAAATAATATATTGGAAAATGTGTCAATTTGTATAATTATTAAACTACTCACATTGAGCATAGTAGGGAGCGTGCAACTAGGTTTTCTTGAACGTTTTCATGTCATCATCATTTCTTTGTAATCATGCATTAATTGAATTACTAAAATCATGCAACCTGAGTTTATACCCAAACTATCCAGTTACTGGTCATGTGCTACTATTTTCAACCTTGAACTGAGTAATTTAGGTTTCGATAAATCATGTAAATTCACTAATCTAAATCACACTCATAAATCAACTAACTAGTGTCGTGCAAGCGTAACTAAGAAATTTGTGAAATTTAGAAATTAAGTGACGCCGACACTGCCCGACACCTAGGTAAATGTTGACATTCGCGAATAACACTGATTTAAATCGAAATGTTCGATTATTTGAGTTATACTTGCGTTTGGGAGTGAGATTCTACTCACAGTGGGTGAGGTGATCGTAATTCGATTGGAAATGAGTCCATAGTCTGTTTCTGGGTGTCAGCAGGTTGTCTTCAACCTTGGTTTAGCCTGGGTCAAACCTACTATAAACAAACAACTCATACACATGCACAGGTGGAGAGGAACCTTTGTTGGGTGTTGCTGCTCGCGGCTAGGGCTGCGGATCCCTGATCTGGACCTCAAGATGAGTTCGATGGAGTCGTTTTGGAGTTCTAGCATGTGCCCTAGATGGCCCCTAGCCAGACCTACTACTGCAAGCAGCAGCTTCTCACCTCACATACAGGTTGTAGAGAAGCTTGCCTGGGGCTACTGTGTCTATTGGCTATGAATTCGAGTAGGGACCTCAAGGATGGAGCCGATGGCGTCGAATATGTGTTGCTCCTTGTGCTCAAACGGTCCCTGGTTATTGCTTCGTACAGCTGTAGCTGCTGCAAGGTAGGGTGCCGACCCTGCTAAATAGAGGCACATGTGGCGTAATAGAGGCGAGATGCTGCAGTTTCCTACCTTAGCCTCTTGGTCAGAGTCGAGGCGACCATTTTGGTGCTGCTAGTCATGACAATCAGGCTCGTGGCCGTTGTTGTAGAATCCATGATGTTCTTGCTTACTGGGGCACCGCCCCTAGCGAATTGGGTGCTAGGGTGCTGCTAGACAAAGAATAGAGGAGGAAGAGGGGCAGAGGAAGGAGAAGAAGATGGTGTTGTTGGTCGTAGCTAAGGGCGCCCAAATCGCCACCCTCAAATCACCCTCTGCTGCTTCTCTATCAGATGGGTTGCGTGCCGCTCAGGTGGTTCCCTGGTTCATTTTAGAAGAAAGGGATAAGGAAATAAGAAATAAAAGCCAATTAAATGGGTAATTTACATATTTGACCTAAAAGCGAGAAATCATCATATCTTTTGCCTCGTAGGTCCATTTTGAGTGATTTATTTTGCAACTTTTCAAGCACAAGATTCTCTACAACCTCAAGGAAATAAATCATATTAATTAGACTATCTCACTTGATCAAAGCACTAATTGCATCTGTGAGTACTTAACTCAACTTAATTAACTAAATGATGCACTAAGTGTTGTGCTTACTTAACTTAATCATCTTAATGATGTTGTGATCATTGGACTTACTAGTTAACCTTGGAGTGGGTCATAAAAATCTCCCTCCCTTATAAGAATTTCATCCTAAAATTCCTAAAAGAGAAAAGGAAACTTATTACACATCTCTGACTCAAGCTCCCATGTGGCTTCCTCTAAGTTGTGGTTCCTCCACAAAACCTTCACTAATGGTATCTTGCAATTCTTGAGCTTCTTGATCCTCCGATCAACTATTTATACTGGTCCTTCAACATATGACACATCTGATCTGAGCTGTGTAGGTTCTGGGTCCATTATCTTCTATGTACCAGGGTAACATTTCTTCAGCATCAATACATGAAACACATCATGTAGATTAGCCAACTCTGATGGAAAATCCAACCTATAGGCTACAGGTCCAATCCTCTCAATGACAAGATATGGGCCCATAAACCTAGGAGTCAGTTTGCCTCTCTTACCAAACCTCAACACTCCTTTCCATTGTGAAACTTTCAAATACACTTCATCACCAACCTCAAACTCAAGAGGTCTACGTCTCTTCTCGGCATAACTCTTCTGCCTGTCCTGTGCAACTTTTAACTGCTCTCTTATCACCATAATATTTTCTGTAGTCAAATCCACTATCTCTGGTCCAAGAATCTCCTTTTCACCCACCTCGTACCAACATATAGGTGATCTACACTTTCTGCCATACAGAGCTTCATACGGGGCCATACCAAGACTAGAATGGTGACTATTGTTGTATGAAAACTCTATAAGGCTCCAGTGTTCTTCCCAACTTCCACTAAAATGCAAGACACATGCTCTCAACTTGTCCTCAAGAGTCTGAATGGTCCTCTCTGACTGACTATCCGTCTGTGGGTGAAAAGTTGTACTGAACCTCAACTTTGTGCCCAAAGCACGATGCAACTGATTCCAAAACCTAGATGTGAACTTAGGATCTCTATCTCATATTATTGAAATTGGGATACCATGAAGTCTGACTATCTCATCCACATATATCTTAGCCAACTTCGGGACATCAAACGTTGGCTTAACAGGAAGACAGTGAGAAGACTTAGTAAGTCTATCCACAATCACCCATATCGAGTCACAACCTCTAGGTGTCATGGGCAACCCTACCACAAAATCCATTGTGATATATTCCCACTTCCACTCTGGTATAGGAAGAGATTGCAAGGTACCTGCATGTTTCTGATGCTCAACCTTAACCTACTGGCACACACTACATCTAGCCACATACTCAGCTACATCCTTCTTCATATATGACCACCAGTACAACTCCTTGAGATTCCTGTACATCTTAGTGTTTACTGGATGCATAGTGTACATTGATGCATGTGCTTCCTCAAGAATCCTTTCTTTCAAATCATTGTCTCCAGGTACACACAACTTGTCATGCTGATACAAAAAACCATCATCTGTAAACTTGAACTCTGGTCTCTTTCCCCTTGTCATATCCTGCATGATCTGTCGTAACTCACTATCACTCTATTGAAGTTACTTGATCTGATCATAAAAGTTAGGCTTGACTTGCATCTGTGCAATCAAAAAACTATGCTCTGTCACCCCTAAGTCTAAGTTCAACTTCCACATCTCTACTAGCTGGTCTCTCTTGAAACATGCCATAGAGAATGCATTAGTTGTTGAACTTGACTTCTTGCTGAGGGCATCTACTACCACATTTGCCTTATTAGGATGATAATCTATCATCACACCATAATCTTTGATCAATTCTAACCATCTCCGCTGCCTAAGATTCTGATCCTTCTGGGTGAAAATATATTTCAAACTCTTATGATCTGTAAACACCTGACATGACTCACCATAAAGATAGTGACACCATGTGTTAAGAGCATGAACTATAGTAACTAACTCCAAAACATGTGTCGAGTAATTCTCCTCATTCTTCTTAAGTTGTCTAGATGCATAGGCTACTACCTTGCCTTCCTACATCAACACACAATCAAAACCTCTCCTTGAAGCATCAAAAAACACTGTGTAGCCTTTATCTACCTCAGGTAGGATCAACACTAGTGCTGTAGTCAACCTCTTCTTCAAGATTTGAAAAATCTTCTCACAGTTGTCTAACCAGAGAAATAGTGTACCCTTTCTTGTTAAGCATGTCAGAGGTGACGCTACAACACATATTAACTAGATGAACCTCCTGTAGTAACCTACCAATCCTAGGAAGCTTTCGATCTCAGTAGGTTTCTTAGGCTGCTCCGACTGTAGAACATACTTGACTTTTTTAGGGTCACACTTACTGAACCTAGCATATAACCGGTGTTGCCTCAACAATTGTAACACTATCCTCAAATGCTGCTCATGTTGTCATCATCTCTAGAGTAGATCAAAATGTCATCTATGAAAACCAATATGAACAGATCCAAGAACGGCTTGAAAATCTAGTTCATCATATCCATGAAAGCTTATGGGGCATTAGTTAGTCCAAATGACATGACTAGAAACTCATAATGCTCGTATCTTGTTCTGAAAGCTGACATAGGAATATCTGAAGCCTTCATCCTCAACTGATGATATACATATCTCAAGTCTATCTTAGAAAATATCATCGATCCACACAGTTGATCAAACAAATCATCTATCCTTGGCAACAAATACTTTTTCCTGATGGTGATCTTATTCAATTGTATGTAGTCTATACATAGCCTCATAGTACCATCTTTCTTTTTCACAAACAAGATTGGAGCTCCCCATGGTGAAGAACTAGATCGAATGAAACCCTTATCTAGTAATTAATTCCTATAAATGGATCTTGAGTTCCTTCTGTTGGATTTTATGGGAGGCAGAGAAGGCAGCCGAAACAAAAATTTTCTCCTCCCGAACCCAGAACAAGGAAACATGTCAATGTCTATATAATAGGAAGGGATGGTTTGTGGAATCATACCTTGTCCCGAGGCTTTCTCGACGACAATACCTCATGGCTTGCACGGTCTTCACCTCCGGTCTTAGACGGTGTTTGTGCAGCTCCTGGTCGCACCGAGACTGACGACTCCTGGTCTCACCGGGACTGTCAGGATTGGCAGCTATCCTCCGAGTGGCAGAAATCTCCCGCCTCTAAAGTAGTCCACACAGACCACCTGGAACTCCAATCTCCTTGTCTCACAAGGAATTGGAAGGAGTCGCACCCTCCGGTCAGTGTACTAGTCACTGACACACTCTCCTGCCACCAGTCACTTTCTGTAGTTGTCTTTCCCTTGTTGTGCCTCCCTTATTGGGTAGCACTTGCTGGGGCTCTCTCTGTTACCAAAACCAGAGAGAATGAAAACTTTACAGAGCAACTAGTTGCACTGAGTAGTACTTTGAGAAGCCCCCAATACCCCTATATATAGGAGGGTCATGAGACATGGTTCTCTATCTCGGGCAATGTGGGACTAAAGTAGGAGTAGAAGGGTTCAAGATTTTCCTCAAAAACAACCAACTACGCAACCTGAACCGATCGTTTCATTTCTGAAATGGTCGGTTGGGGACCTGAGCCGGTCGGTTGACACCTCAACCGATCGGTTGGGACCCATGAAATGGTTGATTCACTTCTGAATCGGTCGGTTCGTGGTTCTGGTCAGTTCCCGATTGACTTTTCTTCTTTTGTTTCTATTTGGTACCTAATACCAATCCTTGTTCCAATCAAATTGGGCAAGTGAAAGGAAAAGAAATTTCTCACCAATCCTACTTTCCCAACTTGCTCGGTTGGACCAGTTGAACCGATCGTTTCAACATTTGAAGCGATTGTTTCACCCTGTCCATCAGTCGATCGGTTGGGAGTGCAAATTGTGCAAAAATTGTCAGTTGCAATTTCAATCAATCCCATACTCCAATCAATGTGTCCAACACCTTGAACAATATGACATTGAGCTATCACTTAATTGAGTGTTTGATTGAACTACTAAACTCCTTTAGTAATCAATCTAAACATTGTTTGTGGACAAAACTCCTCTTCCAGGTTAAATCCTATGTGTGTGACCCTACACGTCCATTTCACATTGGCAGTGAAAGTCCATAACACTTATGACTTCACAAGAAAAGAGTGGTTCCTAGTCACACATCAGTGCTACCCAAGTGAAATAGAAAGTTGGAGAACAACTTCCAATCCTACAATCCTTGAATGGTGTTATAGTGAATGTATAATTCGTTTGTCACAGATATCCCGAATGAACTCGAGGCATGCAACAGTCATCCTGTCAACGTTCATTCACTTTCTTGATCTCAGAGTAAATTGGAAGAGATATATTATGACATTTGTATAACATACTGATTCACACATGCGTGCATGCCTTTCTCAATCCTACTCATCAAGTGGCCATGGATATCATACTCCCTCAGGAGGGACAAATCCCATATCTATCACTCACCCCTCAAAAGTCCTATGTGTCAAAGCCACCCAATCATCACCTTTATAACAACCCATGTTTCAGGACTGTGTTTGATGATGTCAAAGTGTGCCCAACAACATGTGTTGAGTCTAGTGATTTCAGGTCAAAGAATCACACTCACCACCATCACTGTGAGTACTGACTGTGACTACCATGTCATGGTTCCATGTGTCAAACTCACGGTGGGTCTGTCTGGTACACTTGTTCTCTAACAAGTACCTATGTGTTTGGTTTGATATCTCTATATCATGACTAATGAGATTATGTCATCAACCAACACCACAATCTAGTCTTGTGTGTCATTGTTGTCTATCTACCTTCCACAATGACATCTGACTAGGGACATAACAAGAATGTACAAACTCTTAGCATATGTATGATCTCATTGTTCAGGTCCTTAACCTGAAAGCATACGTCATTGAGTACTGTCATTTTCTAGACATTCAATCTGTTCTATCACTATCTCATATGACTGAACCAGAAAGAATTGGAAGCTTGCATTTGATGTTTATCAAATCAAACTTAATGTATCCCATCAATCATCCCATGATTGGCTCTCAGGGCATACAGACCAACAGACTCCCACTTGCATTGCGATCCTATCACCCTTGAATCATATTCATGGTGATCTTCAAACATGTCCCACATGTTACTCTGCTCTAGTGCGATCATAGTGAGTAATGGCAACACCTTGCCAAAGTCAGTATAAATTGCATGTCTCACATCTCTTCATTGTACGTCACACGTATGAGATGGAGTTGCCATAAAATGTGATCCAGTATTCCTTTGCTAACCTTTAGCCACATTGCATGATCAAGGATTCCATACTTGTCATCAATGAGCAGAATATCTATAAGTTCATCTCATGAACTTCTAGATCCATATAGTATCTATTGATGTTCTCTAACACATAGATATTCATAATTTCCTTTTAAATGGTTTTATTGGAACACTTCCAATTATCAACAAACTTTCACTTTTATATATCCTATATATATTTTGCGATTAATTTTCTATCCTTTCAGAAGTTCGCATCAATGTAACTCTTTACATTGAACTCTTCCTTATCTCCATCGAACTAGTACTTCTCAAGCACTTATCAAGTTCTCATGGTATTCCAGTAACCCTTACTGGAAGTAGACAGACATCCACTCGTCATGTCCCACATATGAGTTATCAGGATGAGCACATCATATTGCCATGTCCCACATGCAAGATGATGAATGCATTTTGTTCTTGCCATGTCGATACATGCAAGATAATGGGATGATTACATACATGATAGATCCATATCTATTCTTAGTGTTCCCATTCTTCATAAGAATTGGAAACTTGGCCTTGGGATACTAATTCCATGTAACATGGACAAGTTTTCTCCCACTGAATCTGTGCATACTGAACTCTTCAGTACATATTGCCAATGTATGCTTTCTATTTTCAGGTCAAGAGGTTTTCGAGAACTATCTCTATAGATCTCTATTCCTATCACATAGGAAACAACTCTATCTTCCTTAAAGTTAATTTCCACTTTTGGATTTCCATTCTAGAACATTTCCATTTCACATCAACATGTGGAATGTGAATACACTCCCACTAAATCATAGATCCCTTCTTCATCTTTGACATATCAGTCAAACCCTTTGACTATATCATCAAAGTAAAGATCCAATTCTGAGTTGCTTGTACTCAATCAATCACATTGATTAGTCCATTGTAACTTATAGACTTCATTTGCATTAGTGGATTCATAAACCTTATAGGTTGTGTCACGTACACATCCTTGTTTTATTCCTCATAGGAATGTGGTTTTATTATCCATATGCCAAATGTCTTAGTCATTAAGTTGCAATCAACAAGCATCATCCTTCTCAAAATATTATCCATGTGTCTTAACACTTAAGATTTATTTGCACTTATGGATTTCATCCAAAGGGTGCTACCATCAAGGTCATACCTTATGGTTCACATGGATGTCATTTAGGATGTAATGGTCATAAACCATAACTCAAAATTTGGTTCCTCATATTCATCTAGATAGTTGACTCATCACATGAACAACTCATCACATATATAAACGAGGTGTATCTGTCAAGGATATAAGAACTTACAACTCCTTGTGATTCTTAATGTCCTTTATTAGTGTGGGACATTCTTTTATTAAGAAGAATTCAGTTATTTGATAATCATTCTCTAACTCCTTAGAGTATGATTCCTTCTTGATTTAGACATCACCATGCCTTAATCACGAGTTCACTATGATACACTACCATAATCACTCACTAGGTTCTCAAACATTTGGTCTAAGTATTTTATTCATTGATCTCATCAAGAATTAACACTTTACCAAATTTGCACTTCATCTATGATATTCTTGAACACTTCAAGATATTCATATTGGTATTTCTCTAAACACCATTTGAAGTATTAGCATTTGTTCCAATAGGTATGTAAATACATCACATGTATCATACCTAATAGGATAATCATTCTCCTACTACCTTTAGTGAATATTGATTAATCATGTCCAAGATATTCATGTCTCTTACTGGTTCTCTAACCAAAAGAGTCTAGATTTATCCATCACATGGAAACTAGAAATGAATTTCTCATGATTGATGCTAATTTGATTGTTTGACTTATCTATAACTTTTAGGTATCATTTTATCTTATGCATATCAAATACCACAAGATAAATAAGGCATTTCCACAAAGATCATATTGAAACATCTCTTTATTGATTGCCATCATTGTCATACAATATGCAAAAATAAAGTGTTTCTATCTATTGGCAAATATGAAATAACAGTTCTCAACTCTATTTCGTACTCTTTAGGCTGAAATAAACTAAAAGGTACTCCTATCTATGGCATCAACACTTGCTCCAATGATGGGTACTCCTTTCTTGGTCCTTTCACAACGGGCATCACTTCTTTGTGCATATCATATATGACATATCCATATCTTGGTATCATATACCTCAGATAAAGAAGCACTTCATTTCATGATACCTTAGATGGATATCTCCATCCCCTCCTTCATCTTCTTTTGTTCTTCCAGATATAGGGGGAAATTCCCTCATACACCCTTTCCCCATGTGCCTTGAGGTTGAAGACGGCTTGGGCTACTGGCTAGCATCAGAACACTTCTTTGCTTTGCCCTTGTCCTTGCCCTTAAGACTTACCTTTCATTGATATCATCAAAGATTAGGGTTAGTCTTTCTTCATATTTGCCTCTACTATCCTCAACATGTCCAACAACTTTGTCAACGCTTGTCAAAGTTGTTCATGTTATAGTTTATCATGAACTGTATGATTCTCGCAACATTTGCAGTATCATACCAATAGCCAACTCTTGGCTCAGAGGGAATCCTTCTTAGTCAGGTCTTTCCACATACCCAATCATATTGAGTGTGTGAATACCTTACAGGATCTCCTTCTGTCATGACATACTAAGACAGTGTCTTGGAGACATCATATGTCTCATGTTGTCTCTGCAACTCATAGTTCAGAGAACACAACATCAAACACTCCTCATCAATGTCTTCCTCGGTATGCTTCCATAAGCATACTTTCAACCATTGATATGGTGGGATTGAGTTCATCTGGTTCTGGTATAACTAGGACTTAGAGCTTTTGCTCTTTGATTGAGAACGCTTCTCAACGTCCTAACCAATCGTGGAAAAATTCCCATTTAATTTGTTGGCCCTCAAAGACTGATCACAAAGAAAAGTGATTGTTGTTTGTTGTCATTTGTACTACAAAAGGAAATATGCAATTTTAGTCCAAAAACTCATTTTTAACTTATTTGATTGATCTGAAAGGTTGACGATATAATTAGGCCTTTAATTAATTATCGCTCCCACTATTTTAGTTCAAATTGATAGCCCTCATCATCAATTCGTAAGATTGCAGTGTACAACCTTATAGTGGGCAAGATCCTGAAATCCTCTAAGTCATGGACCAGCTTGGGCTATCACCCACAACTTAGATCTCTCAGGTAGGGAACTCTTGCCAATTGCATCATATGCAACTCTTGATAAGATGTCATATGCAACTCCTTGCCATGATCATCTCCATGCCTCAAGGTGCTAGATCCTATATAGGTCACCTTGTTAAGTCCAACCCAAAGCCAACACGATGAATATGCACCCTACTTGGGCAGACCCACATATCCATCCTTCACGCTTCCACGAGATAGACGATGCACCACACTTGGGCGTGCCCACACTTGGTCGATCAAGCTTTTCACGTGTGTCGCATTTGGAAGGCATCTAAAACTTAATATTTAATGAGGGATTTGGTTTTATATACATATACATATCCAATCACCACAATATATAGTACATATCATATACATGCTATATCCCACAGAAAACATGTGGAACCATAAAAATGAAGATTATGGCCATCCTAATGTGATTCCTCGAGCCAAGAGGAATCACGGTCATCTAGGTCTACATCACATGCAACCTATACAAGATGAACTCTGTGCTTTGCCTTTCTGGGTTTGATCAACTCATCACATGACTGATCGGCTCGCCATCAGTCTGATCGGCTGGGTGCCACCAGCCGATCGGTTGGCTCCTCCAACCGATCGGTTTGCCTAGTCGTCGTGCATCTCATCATGGCCGCCACCTGCTCAACTCACTCCTCGAACCGGTCATCAACCTATCGGCTCACTCTTTAAACCGATCATCTCGAACGTCAACCGATCAGTTCACACCTTGAACCGATCATCTCAGCTGACGTCAAGAAGTCCTCCGTTCTTTGACATAATAGGAAATAAAATCTATCCTATTTTACATTGTAAAAAGAGAAACCTCAAGTTACATTCAAGGGGAGCAAAGGTAGGAAAGAAATCTCGAATTATTTCGAGTTACATCAGGAATAGGAGAAAGGGAATCGGTGTGCAGACCGAGATGTAAGAAACCACATACAACCATACACAAATAGGGTTTATTGGCGATAACACGCTATACATCCACCACAAAACTCGTTTAAGGGCGACACATATCGAGTTCATTCATATTACATATCATATATGTAAATTGGGATTTGTGGATTTAGGATTGGACATGCATAAAGCCAATTTTATTCACATTGTATGCAATAAATAAAGGTTTTATTGATAATATTGATAATCCTAAAGTATAGAGCAGTTGACGTGGCTCTGATACCACTGTTGGGTTTTATGGGAGGCGGAGAAGGCAGCAGAAACAAAAATTTTCTCCTCCCAAACCCAGAACAAGGAAACGCGTCAACTTCTATACAATAGGAAGGGATGGTTTGTGGAAACATACCTTGTCATGAGGCTTGCTCGGTGACAATACCTCGCAGCTTGCACGGTCTTCACCTCCAGTCTTGGACGGTGTCTGTGCAGCTCCTGGTCGCACTGGGACTGACGACTCCTGGTCTCACCGGGACTGTCGGGATTGACAGCTATCCTCCGAGCGGTAGAAATCTCCCGCCTCTAAAGTAGTCCACACGGACCACCTGGAACTCCAATCTTCTTATCTCACAAGGAATTGGAAGGAGTCGCACCCTCCTGTTAGTGTACTAGTCATTGACACACTCTCCAGCCACCAGTCACTTTCTGCAATTGTCTTTCCCTTGTTGTGCCTCCCTTATCTGGTAGCACTTGCTCGGGCTCTCTCGGTTACCAAAACCAGAGAGAATGAAAACTTTACAGAGCAATTGGTTGCACTGAGTTGAACTTTGAGAAGCCCCCGATACCCCTATATATAGGAGGGTCATGGGATAGGGTTCTCTATCTCGGGCAATGTGGGACTAAAGCAGGAGTAGAAGGGTTCAAGATTTTCCACAAAAACAACCAGCTGCGCAACCTGAACCGATCGTTTCATTTCTGAAATGGTCAGTTGGGGACCTGAGCCGGTCGGTTGACAACTCAACCGATCAGTTGGGACCCATGAAACGGTTGGTTCACTTCTGAATCGGTCAGTTCATGGTCCTGGTCAGTTCCTGATTGACTTTTCTTCTTTTGTTTCTAATTGGTACCTAATACCAATCCTTGTTCCAATCAAATTAGGCAAGTGAAACGAAAAGAAATTTCTCACCAATCCTACTTTCCCAACTTGCTCGGTTGGACCAATTGAACCGATCATTTCAACATCATGAAGCGATTGTTTCACCTTGTCCATCAGCCAATCGACTCACCATTTGAGCCGATCGATTCACCAAGCTCAGCCGATCGGTTCATCACATGAGCCGATCAGTTCATCACATGAGCCGATCGGTTGGGAGTGCAAATTGTGCAGAAATAGTCAATTGCAGTTTCAATCAATCCGATACTCCAATCAATGTGTCCAACACCTTGAACATTATGACATTGAGCTATTAATTAATTGAGTGTTCAATTGAACTACTAAACTCATTTAGTAATCAATCTAAACATTGTTTGTGGATAAAACTCCTCTTCTAGGTTAAATCCTATGTGTGTGACCCTAGAGGTCCATTTCACGTTGGCAGTGAAAGTCCATAACACTTATGACTTCACAAGAAAAGAGCGGTGCCTAGTCACACATCAGTTCTACCCAAGTGAAATAGAAAGTTGGAGAACAACTTTCAATCCTACAATCCGTGAATGGTGTTATAGTAAATGCATAATTCCTTTGTCACAGATATCCTGAATGAACTCGAAGCATGGAACAATCATCCTGTCAACGTTCATTCACTTTCTTAATCTCAGAGTAGATTGGAAGAGATATGTTATGACATCAGTATCAGATACTGATTCACACATGTGTGCACGCCTTTCTCAGTCCTACTCATCAAGTGGCCATGGATATCATACTCCCTCTGGAGGGACAAATCCCATATCTATCACTCACCCCTCAAAAGACCCATGTGTCAAAGCCACCCAATCACCACCTTTATAACAACCCATGTTTCAGGATTGCGTTTGATGATGTCAAAGTGTGCCCAACGACATGTGTTGAGTGTAGTGATTTCAAGTCAAAGAATCACACTCACCACCATCACTGTGAGTACTGAATGTGACTACCATGTCATCGTTCCATGTGTCAAACTCACGGTGGGTCTGTCCAATACACTTGTTCTCTAACAAGTAACTTTGTGTTTGGTTTGATACACTTGTTCTCTAACAAGTACCTATGTGTTTGGTTTTATGTCATCAACCAACACCACAATCTAGTCTTGTGTGCCATTGATATCTATCTACCTTCCACAATGACATCTGACTAGGGACATAACAAGAATTTACAAACTCTTAGCATCCGTATGATCTCATCGTTCAGGTCCTTAACCTAAAAGCATACATCATTGAGTACTATCAATTTCTAGACATTCAATATGTTCAATCACTATCTCATATGACTGAACCAGAAAGAATTAGAATCTTGCCTTTGATGTTTATCAAATCAATCTTAATGTATCCCACCAATCATCCCATGATTGGCTCTCAGGGCTTACATATGAACACTTTCAACTCTGCAGGTGCCATTCTGTAGGCTGGTAATGTTATAGGTTGACTACCTAGAAACACCTGGATCTCAAAGTCTATCAAGAGGTAGACCTGGCAACTCATCTGGGAAAACATCTAGGAACTCACAGACTACTGGCACATCCCATAGGCTGACTGTGCTCTTCTCAGCTCTAGTATCTACTACATGTGCCAAGAACGTCTCACAACCTTTCTACAACATCTTATCAGCTACAACAGCTGATATGATACACATAGGCAAAACCTTCCTATCTCTAGTAAGGACATAAGAAAATCCACCTTGTTGAAAGATAGCCTCCTTCTTCCAATAGTCGAACTAAACTCAATATGTATCTAGGCAATCCATACCCAAGATAACTTGAAAAGAGTTAATATTTAGGGGTATAAGATTAACCGCGATTGTGTAACCACCAAAAGTCAACAAATATCTGGGACAAAAATCTATCAACACTATCGGTTCACCTAACAGAACCCTCAACAACAACTCAACCGACAACTCCTGGGTTAATATGTTAAGCTCGCAAGCTAAAGAACATTGTATGAATGAGTGAGTAGAACCCAGATCTATCAAAACTATAACTAAAATGTTATTAAAGAAAAACAATTCTCTTGTAATTACTCAAGAAGAAACATACCTTCTTGTTGTGTCAAAGAGAAAAAGCATCTTGAAGCTCTTCCTCTCCCACGATGTCCTCGTTGTCCTTCCCTAGTGACACACTTTTTACGTGCGTAGAAACGCAAGTGTATGCGTCAATGTAATATAGGCCTTTGTGAGGCCTGAGTCGAACTCAGGGACACGTGAATTATCGAAGACTACTACTAACTACTCGCAATCAGCTAGACCGATTAAAGAGTTGGAAGTTGTTGTTAAAATTAAAAGAAAGTGGAATAAAACAAAACAAAGCAATCGATTAAATGTTTGGTTTAATCAATTCAAGATGAGATCTTTAGGATTGCGGTTTCACCGCGGGTTTTCATTGTATTAAATTCTATTCGGTCATTCAAATTTATCTCTCTATCCGGGTAGTGGCCTGAAATCAGAATTGCCCACTGTTGTGGTACAATTCACTACCTTTGTATAGGTCGGTTCCACCGTCGTAGTAACATATACCCTAAACTAGGTGCATTAAAATCGATCTCTCGGTATCCACCATTAACCTTACACCACCTTGTTCAAGGGATTTGTTAATTAACGTGAATTTCGTCTCTTTTCAATCGTTAATTATTCTTTCAAAGTAATTAAGGGCATTAGATTATTATTATGGTGATCAAGCATAACAATATAATTGAGAAAACGAAATTATACCACAGATTTAAGAGATAAAATATGAATTACTATGATAAAAATGTCATACAATGAATTCCCGGGCTACTCCCGGTCCTAAACACAAAGGGGATTGCCCCACATGTTCATCTCAAAGAAAAACATGGTAGAGAAAAGGGGAAACATGAAGAAAAATGTGATTGAGTGGTGAAACCCCTGAACAGAGAAGATCCAATCGCTCCTTGGCATAGAATACGCGTTCTCCCACCTTTCGGTGGTGGAAATCATCTTCTCCAGCGTCCGTATCGACTGGGGTGTGCTTCTGGGCTCCGTTCTTCTCTCCACACCTTCTCAAGATGTGTGCATCGGCTAATGACATGATACCCTGCTCTTGGCCGCCGTCATTAGGTATAATCACCGAGTTAGGTCACGAAATTACCACAGCCGTCGGATTTAGATCAATCTGAAGCAAACATGTATCTAACGGTGTCGATACCATCGACGCGGGTTGATGGTATCGACTGGATTTCTTTTCTTTTCTTTGTCGCAACTGATGCCACCTCGATACCATCAATGCGGGTCGATGGTATCGACATTCATAGTTGTCAGTTTTGTCCTATTACCGTCGTTTTAGCTCCACTAGTCGATGGTATCGACTTATGTGTCGATAGTATCGACTCACTCTTTTGAAGAAACCTGATGTTATCTCGATACCATCGACTCTCATGCCGATAGTATCGAGATTTTACTGCTCCTTACTGCTGGCTTCCTGTGGTCCGGTCGATGGTATCGACCACTGTCGATGGTATCGACAGCAGTAGATACTTGTTTTTCCTGAAATTTCAACATGAAACCACATAAGCCGAAACAAAACATAGTCTTATGATAATTTATGCTCAAAATAATGAAATAAGGGAGATTTGACATAGAGAATGATCATAGACCAAAGTAAATGAATTATGCAATATTAACCAACAAAATGACTAATAAATGCATAAAACACAAATAAAATATGACTCTAAATGTGACTCAAAATCATCGCATCAAACTCCCCTAAGCTTGAACATTGCTCGCCCTCAAGAAACAAAACCTTAGAATAGAATTGCCAGAGTCAACTAAAGAACAAATCATCACAACATACATCCCATATGATCCCCACCGGACATTCACATTCCGACCCTCCCTAACCACAAAATGATAATTACCCTAAATGTGACAATAATCATCCATAAAAGATTTCTACCTCAAAACTGATGAACACTATCACATAAGGCAGTTAACATAATAAAATTCTCCGGTTCAGACTCGGTCCATCTTGTGATCTCCTATACTACGTTGCTCGCCCTAACTACCATCTACATGGAAGCAACTCTCCTGATATTCACAAATGAGGAGAAAATCACGGTGGCCTACCAATTCGAGCAACTGGTGGATGAAATGGGTGGCTTATGGAAGAAATGGAAGCAGTATATGGTTTCAACATGCATAAAACAAGAATGCCCTAAATGATGCATTTGCACATGAACATGCCCTAATTCCTAAGATTGGGAGAAATGATGCATGCACTAACATCCCATCTCAAGATGAGATGGATATCTAACTGAGCTACATCATATACTTACTCATCTTAAAATGTGAATGAGACTATGTTCCTTTCTCCCTCTTATTCTACTTGATTCTCAATAATTTCTCTTTCTTTTTCATTTCGTCATATTTTGTTTTTTTTTCTTAAGCTCTTTTTTTCTTAAGCCCTTATATCCATAATTGACAATGAATTATTTGTTGGGCTCACTTTTCTGCATAGCTCAAATATTTGAAGCATTTATGAAGGTATGAAACAAGCTAATCACCTTTAAAGAAGAAATAAGTTACATGATGTGCTCTATGCATAGAAATTATGAATGCAGATAAATGACACACACCTAAGGATAATGTGAATGTATTTTTTTATTTTCATGTAAAACATGTGAAAGTGGTTGCAATGCAAAACCTATCTATATGAGATGCAATCAAAAATATTAAAACCGTAAAGTACTTCCAATTCTTATGGTGGATTGTGAAAAACAATGAGGTGGAAAGATCACAAGACTAATTGACTGAACCATTGAAAAGTATTATGTGTCCCTCCTTACTGACCTATGTAGTAGTTAAGAGGTTTCACTCTCTTACTTCAAATTAGAGTCTCATTATCATTTGGTCAGTTTAGGCTCAAAAAACCAATTCCTTCCACTTTTCATGAATCATTAGGAATGTACAGTTGTGATTTTATGTTTTAGAGTTGACAAAACCAATCATTTTCTTAAGTTATGTGCTCAAAGTTGAACAACACTCAAGCTTGCGAACACTCAAAATTTTTTTTAATTTTATTTTCCCTTAATTCCCATGCACAAGCAAGTGAGATGACACATGACTTAAGACATCCACAATTACACTAGATAGAACGTGGATCCTACAAACAAACTAAGATTGCAAGAAATAAATGACAATAACAAAATAAAACTAAAAACAGAGAAAATAAAAGATAGAGTTGTTCCACTGCCCCCCCAAGCTTGAATTCGACTATGGCCTCATAGTCAAAAAAAGTCTTCAAGGTTGGAACAGAGATACCAATTTACTCTTCTGGCGGAGGCGGGTATTGTGGGGCCGTGGGGTCCCAAGATGGGTACTTCCCCTGAAAGTCGGGATCATACTAGGGCATGGGTGGAGGTTGTGGATACCCCCCAAAGTAATTCTGGCTCCAGTAATGATCATAAAAGGGCTGTTGTTGCATCTCCATCCTATGCAACTTGTCATGAATCTGTTGTTGGTTGTCGAGGAGGAGGTGCTCATTCTCGAAGATTGCCCCTTTGATTGTCAAGTAACCAGTTTGTCGTCTCCTGAACATTGGTGTACACTGCTGTATGGCGCTGCTGCGTTTTTTGGATATCCTGCATCATGGCATACATTCGTTGCATGGAATAGACATCCTCACCGGGCTGCGAGGGCGGTGGTGGTGGCGGAGGCTGCGAAGATGAAGACGCACCCAGATGCATGCGAGGATGCTTCCTAGGTGCCACTCGTGCCCGAAGAGGAGTGTAGGCCTCCTCTTCCTCTTAAACGTCATCGTCATTATTGTTGTCGTCGTCTTCGCCGCCGTCTTCATCAGAGTCAGCATTGGCTATGATGGGCCATCAGAAATGTTGAGCACCCTCAATATTGAAGACATGATCGGGAAGCGAGCATTCTTGATATGCGTGGTTTACATGGCAATGAGCATATGGTAAACCATCTCGAAGCAAGATAAGATTGGATCGGTGAAGATGCTGCAAATTAACCTTGCTTCTGCTGGAGAGAGGAGTAAGCTGTTGGAAATTCAACCCAAGGTAGGAGGCCAGTGGTGTAATGAGTCCTCCAAAGTGAATTGGCACCTTCCGCAAACTCCGCTTTACAGCCAACACCCACTGCAGAAAGAATGCTCCCCAGTTGCACTCTTGGCACTTCAGTAGTTTATGCAAGAAAAACAAATCCGTCTCCTAGAATTTGCTAAGAGACAGATCACCCCTAGCAAACAGGGTAGAAAATAACATCCGATGAAGAATCCGTACGAACGGATGCTTGAAGTCAGCTACCGCTGCATTGTGGTAGCTCACCGATTTGCACGGCGGCACCCTCACAAGCTCGGCGAAGATGGCGTCGTAGTTGGTCCGGTTGTCTGGCTGCTGATAGTCATTTCGCCCATGGTTCCAGTTGTAGATGGAGTTGAACTGGCGGAGGGTGAGAGTGTAGTCATTATTGTACAGCCAAAAAGAAACATGACCCTTGATCCACTCGTGGTCCGTGGCAATGATGTCGTTTGGAACGACACAGACATCCAGCGATGCCATGAATTCAGCCACCAGCTCCTTGTATGTCGGCCAGTCACCGAAGAACGGCTGGCCATCGGCATGGTACTCCATCTCGTCGGGCATCCTGCTCGTGTGTCTCGCCTGCCCTTTCAAGACGTAGGTGAGATTAGCGTCGAACCCCAAGTTGCGGTTCATCTCCCGCTCAACATAGCGGGTCAGCTCAATTTTCCTCTTCATGATCTCCTCGTAGATCTTCTTGACCTCTACAGATGGATGGACAATCCGTGGGTGTGGGATCGATGCAGTCGGTGGAGGCATGAACTCCGGAATGTCCATCGGGTTGGCATGTGAAGAAGGCGCACCGGCAACATGCACCATGATTGCGGAAGAAGTAGAAGTAGAGAAAGATCTCGGTGAAGATCGGAGAAGGAAATCTCCGCTCGATGAAGAACATGCTCCTGGAGGCTCGTCGCCGGGCTTGGATTGCTCTGGAATACGCTCGGCACAGGTGGAGAAGAATTGCTCTGGAGTTGTGACGTCATATGATGACAATCCTTCTCATATATAGCCGTGGCCGGCGCTACTGTATACCCGTCGATACCATCGACGCGGGTCGATGGTATCGACACGGGTAGCACAATCCGTACTGTCGCTGGTATCGACGGTCGTCGATGGCTGGATTTGTGGGGCCCTGATTGCTGACGTGTCGATACTATCGACCCATCCCCCGGATCGACTTTCTGGTTGCAGCGATCGCCGTTGATCTCCTCTCGCGGATCGGTGATGTGGCACGTCGATACTATCGACGCAAGTCGATAGTATCGACTTCCGTTTAGGGCAACACCCTCGCGAAGCCCGGCCGCCGCCTTCTGCCTGTCACTGTGTCGATACCATCGACAGGCCCGTCGATGGTATCGACTTCACTGAGACGATTTCTTCTGAATATCTCTAGAGATCTCGATGGTATCGACTGGCATGTCGATACTATCGACTTTGACTTTGCGATCAACCTGTTGGTGTGTCGATACTATCGACGAGGCCGTCGATAGTATCGACGCAATGCGATTTATGTCATCACCAACCTGAATCCCGGTCGATACCATCGACACAAAGATCAATGGTATCGACCCTGCTTCAGTCCTGCACAATGAGTAAACGATCACGATATCTTTTTAACACTAAAAACAAAGTCAAAACAAATCAAACTGCGAATGTGAAAGAAACTAAACTAGAGTACCAATGTCTGGGTTGCCTCCCAACAAGCGCCCTTATTTAATGTCTTAGGCTAGACGACATTTAGTTTCTCATGCATCTGGAAGTGCAATGAGTTTGACCTCATTCACTTTCCTTGTGAAATCTTCACCAAAATACAATTTCAACCTTTGTCCATTGACCAAAAACGTGGTCTCGCCATCGCGCACCATGATTGCGCCATGTGGTCTGACCTCCACTACTGTGAATGGTCCACTCGATCGGGATTTCAGCTTCCCGAGATGCATCTTCAGCCTGGAGTTGAACAATAGGACACAGTCTCCTTTCTTCAAAATGCGCATTTGAATATGGCGATCGTGAATCAACTTTGTGCGCTCCTTGTAGATCTGCGAGCTTTCATATGCATTCATTTGCAGCTCGTCAAGTTCATTGAGTTCAAGTAACCTCTTCTTTCCCGCTTCATCATAACTCAGATTTAGCTTCCTCAGCGCCCAATGTGCTTTATGCTCCAGTTCCACCGGTAAGTGACAGGCCCGACCATAAGCCAACCTAAAAGGCGTTGTGCCTATAGGTGTCTTGAACGTCGTCCTGTATGCCCACAACACATCCGGTAGTAGAGTACTCCAATTCTTCCTCGTGGAAGCCACAGTACGCTCCAAGATATTCTTAATCTCTCGATTGGAGACCTCCACTTGTCCTTGAGTTTGCGGGTGGTACGGGGTGCCAATGTTGTGTTTGACCCCGTATTTTCTCAATAGTGTCGAGAACTTTTGATTCTGGAAGTGTGTACCTCCATCACTTATGATCATCCTTGGTACACCAAACCTGCAGAAAATATATTCTTTGACAAACCTGCACACTACAACGAAATCATTAGTCCTTGTGGGTATTGCCTCTACCCACTTTGACACATAATAAACAACCAAAAGAATGTACAAATTAGAATTTGAAGACACAAAGGGTCCCATAAAATCTATGCCCCATAAGTCAAATACCTCAACCTCCTGGAATACATTAAGGGGCATTTCTTTTCTTTTTGATATGTTGCCCGCCCTTTGGCAGGAATCACATTGACGCACAAACTCATAAGCATCCCTAAACAAGGTGGGCCAGTATAGGCCACTTTCCAGTACTTTGTCTGCAGTGCGAGAGCTTGCATGGTGGCCGCCCGTCGGTCGTGTGTGACAATGACTAAGAACACTTTTGTATACCTCCTCTGGCACACACCTGCGTAAAACACCATCCCTGCATTGCTTCGAGAGAATAGGTTCATCCCAGAAATAATAACGTAAAGAATGGAAAAATTTCTTCTTCTCTTGGTATGTCCAATCATCCGGGATGATTTTGCAGGCAAGATAGTTCACAATATAAGAAAACCACAGGTCTTTCGATTTCACTTTCAAAAGTTGTTCGTCCAGAAATGTCTCGGTAATAGGTATGTGTAAATCCTTTTCATCTACCCTCTCTAACCTAGACAAATGGTCCGCGACCACATTTTCAATCCCGCCTTGTCTTTGATTTCAATATCAAATTCCTATAAAAGCAAGATCCACCTAATCAATCTAGGTTTGGCATCCTTTTTCTCCATCAAATACTTAATGGCGGCATGGTCCGTCCATACCACGACTTTCGATCCAACTAGATATTGCCGAAATTTTTCAAAAGCAAAAACAACAGCAAGAAATTATTTCTCGGTAGTCATGTAATTGAGTTGGGCGTCATTCAAAGTTTTAGATGCATAAAAAATCACAGCGGGTTTATTGTCCACCCGTTGTCCCAACACAGCCCCAATCACGAAATCAGATGCGTCACACATTAGTTCAAACAGCTTGGTCCAATCCGGTGTTTGCACAACCGGTGCGGAAATCAATTTTTCCTTAAGCACGTTGAAGGCATGTAGATATTTTTCATTAAAGTAAAAAATAGCATCCTTTTCTAAAAGCTCAGATAAAGGTTTGGTGATTTTAGAAAAATCTTTTATAAAATGACGATAGAAACCGGCGTGACCTAAGAGACTTCGTACCCCTTTTACCAAATTTGGTAGGGGCAATTTGGAAATCACTTCAATTTTTACCGGGTCTACCTCCAAACCTTTGCTAGACACTTTATGTCCTAGCACTATTCCTTCACTCACCATCATGTGACATTTCTCCCAATTGAGGACCAAATGTGTGTCCTCGCAACATTGTAAAACCTTATCCAGATTGTAAAGGCACTCATCAAAAGATGCACCATAAACAAAGAAATCATCCATAAAAACCTTTAGACAGCGTTCTACCATATCAGAAAAAATGGCGAGTATACAACGCTGAAAGGTCGCTGGTGCATTACATAACCCAAAAGGCATACGGCGGTACGCAAACGTTCCATAAGGACAAGTGAAGGTGGACTTCTCTTGGTCCTTAGGATCAATTGAAATTTGATTGTACCCCGAATAACCATCCAAAAAACAAAAATGTGATCGGCCGGCTAAGCGCTCTAAAATTTGATCAATAAACGGAAGAGGAAAGTGATCCTTTAGCGTAGCGTCATTCAATCGTCGGTAATCTATGCAAACATGCCACCCGATTACCAAGCGGGTGGTGACAGGTTCATTTAAAAGATTATGGGTAACAGTGATTCCCCCCTTTTTAGGGACTACCTGCGTAGGACTCACCCATGTCGAGTCAGAAATAGCATAGATGATACCTGCAGAAAGAAGCTTAATCACCTCCTTCTTAACAACGTCCATCATGCTCAGATTTAGTCGACGTTGCGGTTGAATCACCGACTTGGCTCCCTCCTTGAGTCGAATATTGTGCTGGAACAAAGTAGGGGAGATCCCCTTGATATCTGCAACAGACCACCCAAATGCTCCCCGGTGGTTCTTCAACACTATCAGCAACTGGTCCTCCTCCTCAGCACTCAGATAAGTACATATAATCACAGGAAACTTTTCTTCCTCAGCTAAAAATGCATACTTGAGGTGCGGTGGCAACGACTTCAACTCCAATTCTGGCGGGCTGATTAAGGATGATTGAAGTGGTGGTGGGAGTTCGCCTCAATCTTCATAGTACCTCGCATAGAAGCACGGTAACATATGAAGCATCTTGGCACACTCCTATAGTGATTTTCTTCTCATCCAATCATGAGTGATATTGACTAAGCAGGCCTCAAGTAGTAATTCTGGATATGCGTCAAAAACCAAATTTGCTATAGCCTCATCTTCAGCAGAGGGAGGAATGTCCTCCTCCTCATCGTTCAGAAAACCTACAGCCTTGCTAAGGGATACCACCTTGGTCTGCTCCATGATGTCCACAGCCAAAGTCCCTTTTTCCACCTTGGTCATTACATGAGCCATATCTAAAAATGGTTTCCCTAGACAAAGTGAGATATTGTGATCAAAATGTTTTACCATGTGGCATTGCTCCTTGGTTTTAGGTGAAGTGGCGTTAGAAGGCATGGCCATCTCGAATCGATCATAGGCTATACCTAAGGTCAAACGACCTCTCCCCATCTCAAGTATAATGTCAGCTGTAGCTTGGAAAGGTCGTCCGAGTAGTAGCTCATTGCCTTGTTCATCTTGCATCTCCATGACAACAAAATCTACTGGAAATACAAATCGATCTACTTTTACTAGCACATCTTCACAAATACCGTATGGCTTTACAACAGAATTGTCCGCCAATTGGATTGTCATGTTGCTCGGCCGTGACTCTTTTAATCCCAGCTTCTTGAATTTAGAGAGGGGCATCAAGTTTATGCTCTCCCCGAAGTCACATAGCGCTTCACCAAACTTCACTTTCCCAATGTAACATGAGATGTTGAAGCAGCCCGGATCCTGCCTCTTTGGCGGCATTGTGCCCATGATGAAGGCACTCACATGCTCCTTAAGCACAACAACCTCCGTGTCTGGGATTTTTCTCTTCTTTGTAATGATGTCTTTCAGAAATTTTCCGTAAGAAGGGATTTGCTCAATCGCTTCCAATAATGGGATGTTGACTGAAAGCTTTCTGAAACTGTCTAGAAACTTTTTAAATTGGGCATCCACTTTCCTTGCCTTTGCACTGTTCGGATATGGGACCGGGACAACCTGTACCCTTTGATGCGGTGGCACATAAGGTGTCCTTTTCTACGTCTCTTCTTCATATGCAATAGGATCTTCAATAGCATCCACTTCTATATCCGCAACTGGTTCTGTGACTGGTATGGGCAGCTCCTCAGTGGCCTCATCTTCAATTTCTGCTTGGGTTTTGCTTGGTTCATCGGCTATGGGGTTTACAAGCTTCTTGCCACTCCTTAGCAAGATGGCCTTCGCATGTTGGTTTCCTCCTGGAATATTAGTGTTACCCGGAAAACCTTGGTGCGCCGACTTCTTCAAATTGGCTATCTCTGCTTCCATTTGTGCCATGGACATCTCTATTGTCCTCATTTAAGCCCCATGGCTCTGCAGTGTCTGCCCAAACTGGTTCATAAACTCCCCTTGTTGCTTTATCTGCTGGCCAAAAGTAGTTATTAATTCTTGATTTTGCTTTATCACTTGATCGAGAAACTCTATGCTCTTATCCTCCGCTACTGGCTGGGGTTTTGCATCTGGATCCTGCAAGAAGTTGTTTGGATCCTTCCAGGAGAACTTCTTGTCCTTCCTCCATGAATAATCATTATTTCTGTAGCCTTCCTGCTGCCTCATGAATTTAACTTGAGCCTCATCCTCGGACTCAGTATCCTCCTTTGCAAGTAGTTTCTTCGCGAGAAGATCCATCTTCTCATTCAGCTCCTTGATTGCTTTAGATTCCCCTGCTACTCGAACAAGCTCCACATCGTCTCTATCACCCCACGATTGCTTCTTGGCCATGTTCTTAAGGATTTCCCAACACCTCGTGTTAGTATTGTTCAAAACGAATCCTGAGCATGCTGAATCGAGGTTACTTCTATCATGCTCGAAGATAGAAAAATAGAAGATCTTGACCTGTGTCTCCTTGTCAAGCCCATGATGCGAGCATCGCCTAAGCATGATCTGAAACCTTTCCCAGGTCTCAGAGTAGGTCTCTCCTTCTTTCTAGGTGAAGTTGTGGATCTTCCTGATCATGTCATTGGTCTTCTCGGGCGGGAAGAACCTTTCAAAGAAAACCTCCACCATGTGGTCCCAGGATTCCACATATTCATCATCCATGTTGTGCAACCACTCTCGTGCGTTTCCCGCTAGATAACTCGGGAATAGCTTCAAGTAGAGAACATGTTGTAGAAATCTGTCTATTTTTATCATATCACAATTCTCCACAAATTGACTTATATGCGCGATTGGGTCTTCATTCTTGAGCCCATGGAATGCATTCGACTTCACCAAGTTGTTTAATGTAGGATCAATCTTGTATGTCAGAATATTAACCGCCTGCTTCTTGATCGGCCCCTTGGAAGTGGATGAAGAAGAAGCCTTGATCTTCTCCCATATTGTCCGTGGCTCTGCCATTTCTTCTTGTTCGGATTCTGAATCTATTTCTTCTAAGTGGTCTTGATTGTTTTCCTCCTCGTCTTTCAGTCCCGACAATGTAACCTCTGGTGTGTGCCGCCTGTAGTCTGTGCTACGCGTCTGCACCATGCACAATACCTGCAAAAATAAAAATTTAAGTTCAGTACAGTGCTTGACGAGTACAAAAATTTAGAAAATAGACTATGAGTTTTTGAAATGATTTCAAACTAATAAAAAAAATAAAAAGTGGCCTAGAGTGGCCGCGTGCAGCACTCGTAGTGCCGACAATTGCCATGTCCCCGACAATGACACCAAAAACTTGACACACTTTTTACGTGCGTAGAAACGCAAGTGTACGCGTCAATGTAATATAGGCCTTTGTGAGGCCCGAGTCGAACTCAGGGACACATGAATTATCGGAGACTACTACTAACTACTCGCAATTAGCAAGACCGATTAAAGAGTTGGAAGTTGTTGTTAAAATTAAAAGAAAATGGAATAAAACAAAACAAAACAATCGATTAAATGTTTGGTTTAATCAATTCAAGATGAGATCTTCAAGATTGCGGTTTCACCGCGAGTTTTCATTGTATTAAATTCGATTCGGTCATTCAAATTTATCTCTCTATCCAGGTAGTGGCCTGAAATCAGAATTGCCCAATGTCGTGGTACAATTCACTACCTATGTCTAGGTCGGTTCCACTGTCTTTGTAACTTATACCCTAAACTAGGTGCATTAAAATCGATCTCTCGGTGTCCACCATTAACCTTACACCACCTTATTCAAGGGATTTGTCAATTAATGTGAATTTCGTCCTTTTTCAACCGTTAATTCTTCTTTCAATGTAATTAAGGGCATTAGATTATTATTATGGTGATCAAGCATAACAATATAATTGAGAAAATGAAATTATACCATGGATTTAAGTGATAAAATATGAATTACTATGATAAAAACATCATACAATGAATTCTCAGGCTACTCCCGGTCCTAAAGACAAAGGGGATTAGCCCTGCATGATCATCTCAAAGCAAAACATGGTAGAGAAAAGGGGAAACATGAAGAAAACTGTGATTGAGTGGTGAAACCCCTGAATAGAGAAGATCCAATCGCTCCTTGGCATAGAATACACATTATCCCGCCTTTTGGTGGTGGAAATCATCATCTTCGGCGTCTGGATCGACTGGGGCGTGCTTCTGGGCTCCATTCTTCTCTCCACACCTTCTCAGGACGTGTGCAGCGGCTAATGACGTGATACCATGCTCTTGGCCACCGTCATTAGGTATAATCACCGAGTTAGGTCGCCAAATTACCACAGCTGTCGGATTTAGATCAATCTGAAGCAAACATGTATCTAACGGTGTCGATACCATCGACGCGGGTCGATGGTATCGACCCTACACTGTATCGGCTGGATTTCTTTTCTTTTCTTTGTCGCAATTCATGCTACCTCGATACCATCGACGCGGGTCGATGGTATCGACATTCATAGGCGTCGGTTTTGTCCTTTTACCGTCGTTGTAGCTCCATTAGTCGATGGTATCAACTTATGTGTCGATAGTATCGACTCACTCTTCTGAAGCAACATGATTTTATCTCGATACCATCGACTCTCATGTCGATAGTATCGAGATTTTACTGCTCCTTGCTGCTGGCTGCCTGTGGTCCGGTCGATGGTATCGACCACTGTCGATGGTATCGACAGCAGTAGATACTTGTTTTTCCTAAAATTTCAACATGAAACCACATAAGCCGAAACAAAACATATTCTTATGATAATTTATTCTCAAAATAATGAAATAAGGGAGATTTGACATAGAGAATGATCATAGACCAAAGTAAATGAATTATGCAATATTAACCACCAAAATGACTAATAAATGCATAAAACACAAATAAAATATGTCTCTAAATGCGACTCAAAATCATCGCATCACCTAGCATTGGGTGTTGCACCACCTCAGGAACCTGAAGCTACATAGGAACCTGCTCCTACAACTGGAGCCTGTCTTAGAACATTCTGGTATTGTGACTGGGAACCCTGTGATGTTGACTGTTGTAACTGGGGGCAATTCCTCCTGATATGTCCCATATGTCTGCACTGATGACATCCTTGAAACTCTGTTCCCTAACACTGTTCTGAGTGTGCTCTTCCAAGGATATCACATGCTCGCATCTCTCACCTCGGTGGACTTGTCACTGAAACCGATGATCCAGAAGACCTAGTTGGAGGTGTCCATGTAGACAGTGTATTCCATCTATCAGAGTTAGGTCTTCCTCCACTTGATGAAAAACTACATCCTTGTCTACCAAAACAACCATGTCCTCATCCTATCTTTGAAAAGAAACCACCACCTCCTCTGTATCCACCACTGCTTTGTCCCCTTCTATTAAAGTCTCCAGATCTTTTCTTACTCTCAGTCTGCTTATCAGCATTAACTAACTCTTCTACACATCTCGCTGCTTCCACAAATTCCCCAAAGTTTTCTCTATCTCTTCAACCAATGGCTGAAATGGTGTGTGTAATCTCTAATCCTAATCCTTCTTGAAAGCTTCAACACTTTTCTACATCATTAGGAACAAGTTGCGGACAAAAATTCACCAACCTTGTGAAATGTTCCTCGTATTCACCAACTATCATACTTCCTTGTCTGATATTCTACAGCTGTCTTATCTTCTCACTCAGAAAGGTAGGTGGGTAGTACTAAAGATGTAATTCATAAACAAAATCCTTCTAGGTCAATGTCATTTCCCTCCTTTTATCTTCCACTCCACGCCACCAGAGCTCTGCGTCACCTTTAAGCAAATAAACTGCGTGATTGATTTGTCTTTTCCTCAGACAGCTCCATCAGACAAAACACTTCCTCTAACTATCTCAGCCATTCATCTACCACTGCAGGGTTCGTAGTTCCATTGAACTCAGTACCTCTAAGCTTATTAACCAACTCATAAGATCTCATCAGGTCTTTGCTGCTTGAGGTAGAAGCTCGCCTTTCCATCTTATACTTTTCCCTAGTCTCAAGAAACATCATGTACATCCTTGATGCCTCATCCACATCATCACCACCACCTGGACCTATCTCCTGAGGATCAGGTCCAATGTGGCTTTCATCTTGGTCCTCATGACCACATCCTCTTCCTGCCATCTGCAATACTATAACAAAACACTTCCTGTTAGAAAATTGCAGTTAGAAAGAAAACATCCTAATACTAATCGTATTGGTCTCTTATCGTCCCCTAACCTTGACTTAGAGTAACTACGTACTCAACCTAGCCTCTCATAACCTTGCTTTGATTCCAAATTAACTGTCATGTCCGGACCCCACAATTACCACTAATCATGAGATTAGGGAATGACAGGAGGATTACACTTAATACACAATCACCCTTAACTTTTTCTTTTCTTAATCACTTAATATAAACTTTAAAGAAAGTCTTGTAACTTGAATAACATCTAATCCTACTAGACTACAGAGAAACTTACCATTAACCTTACTAGGAAGGAAGACAAACTACCTATTATACCACATTCTCTCTCTAACACACTACATGCCCAAGGACCAAGGGGAAAGGACTAAGAGACCTCTATCTAACTACGAACTACCTTCAATGAACTTGGGTGATATGATCCTTCATCTTCCTCATGCAGATGTTGACCTAAAAAATGTTTCAGTAGGTTGGTGAGCTACTGGCTCAGTGAATAGAATTTCACCCAACCATCACAAATAACTCATTTTATGATTATTAATTGGAATAAAATATAAGTTGATACAATATTGAGAAAATCTAAGCAATGTAATTTAAATATCATAAGATGTCAACGTTTCATTATCATAACAATTGCTGCAAGGCTGTAGATACAATTAATTAACAGAAAATACTAAAATTTCATTTAAAGGACAACTGTTGCGAAACTAACTCAAATCTTTCTTAACTCTTTAACTTATAGAAACTCTATGTACCTATATGAATATATTTTATCTTATGCCCTGATCATATGCAGTGTACTCTACATATGAAAACTCGTACCAAACTACGATCCCACCATACAAGACTTAGCCAACATCCCTGGATAGCTAAGTTTGACTGTTGTCTTGGTCTGCAATAGGAAAACTAGCTCTCTGGCCTTGGCACTCCTATGGTGCCATAAACTGGACTCCTCCTCTAGGCTGAGTACACAGGAGGAGGGTCTGACATGCTCTATGGGCCTCAACTTGATACGCTCTGTAGGTACCTCTGGGTTACCACCGGGACTTTTTGTTCATGTTGAGTAACCTATCTTCTCTTAGGATTCATCCTCAAGGGCTTCGTATCCCCGCACACTCTGTGGGTGCATTCTGACACCCGTATATTGGACGCACCGCTAGGGTAGGTCATTTCATACCTAAAGCGCAGACCTCTCATAGGGATTATATGGTGTCAGGGCCCTTAATCAATTATTTTATTATTTTAGAAAAGCTCTTACTATAGTGCATCTCTCTCTTACTTGTTCTTGGCTGTGGTATCTCTGTGGTACCGAGTCTATTGACTTGAACTTTACAACATGACATGAATATCATTCTAAATTTGACAGAGCAGTTTATTCAAGCATTGTAAATACTGAGAGATTTGACATGATAAGCATGCAGATAGATTTCAAGTTCTTAAATAAACTAAATACATGTAAGCTTGGCACACATATGATGAAATCATACAATTGAACATCGTAATGCACTAACAAGATTTAATTACTCGATATATGAGTAATCTTTAGTAGCACTTGTAAGTTATCTAAAATTCCTCAAAAAATGTGCACATCAACCCAAGATCAGAGTTGTGCATCACATAACTCAATTAAGAGTTAAATTACTTATTATGGCATGAGTTATTAATATTAATTGAGAATTTCAAATAATTTCTTAGAAAACGTGTCAATTTGTATAATTATTAAACTACTCACATTAAATATAGTAGGGAGTGTGCAACTAGGTTTTCTTGAACGTTTTCATGTCATCATCATTTCTTTGTAATCGTGCATCAATTGAATTACTAAAATCGTGTACCCTGGGTTTATACCCAAATTGTCCAGTTACTGGTCGTGTGCTATTGTTTTCAACCTTTAACTGAGTAGTTTAGGTTTCGATAAATCATGTAATTTCACTAATCTAAATCACACTCATAAATCAACTCACTAGCATCATGCAAGCGTAACTAAGAAATTCATGAAATTTAGAAATTAAGCGACGTTGGCACTGCCCGACACTGGGGTAAATGTTGACATTCGTGAATAACACTGATTTCAACTGAAACGTCTGATTATTTGAGTTATACTTGTGTTTGGGAGTGAGATTCTACTCACAGCGGGTGAGGTGACTGCAATTCGACTGGAAATGCATCCAGAGCCTATTTCTGGGCGTCAGCATGTTGTCTTCAACTGTGGTTCAGCCTCAGTCAGACCTGCTGCTAACAAACGGCTCACACACATATAGGTGGAGAGGAACCTTGGTTGGGTGTTGCTGCTCAAGACTAGGGTTGCAAATCCCTCATCTAGACCTCAAGACGAGCTAGACAACATTGTTTTAGAGTGCTAGCATGCGCCCTAGATGGCCCCTGGCCAGACCTACTGCTGTAAGCAGCTGCTTCTCACCTCACGTACAGGTTGAAGAGAAGCTTGCTAGGGGCTACTGTGTCTATTGGCTATGAATTCGAGAAGGGACCTCAAGGATGGAGCCATGGGCATCAAATACATTCTGCCACTTGCGCTCAAACTGTCCCGAGCTATTGCTTTGTGTAGTTGTAGCTGCTGCAAGGTAGGACGCAGCCCCTGCTAAATAGAGGCGCATGTGGCGCAATAGAAGCAGGATGCTACAGTTTCCTGCCTTGGGCTCTTGGTTAGAGTTGAGGCGACTATTTTGGTGCTACTGCTCGCGCCAATCAGGCTCTTGGCCATTGTTGCACCAGCCATGCTGCTGCTTGCTGGGGCGCCGCCCCTAACTGGTTGGGTGCTAGGGCGCTGCTAGGCAAAGAATAGAGGAGGAAGAAGGGCGGAGGAAGGAGAAGAAGATGGAATTGCTGGTCGGAGCTAAGGGCGCCCAAATCACCCCCCTCAAATCGCCCTCTGCTGCTGCTCTATCGGACGGGTTGGGCACCGCTCAAGCAGTGCCCTAGTTTGTTTGGGAAAAAAGGGATAAGGAAAAAAGAAATAAAAGCCAATTAAATGGGTAATTTACAGATTTGACCCAAAAACTAGAAATCATCATATCTTTTGCCTCATAGGTCCAATTGGAGTGATTTCTTTTGTAACTTTTAAAGCACGAGATTCTCTACAGCCTCAAGGCAAGAAATCATATTAATTAGACTATCTCACTTGATCAAAGAACCAATTGCATCTGTGAGTACTTAACTCAACTTAATTAACTAAATGATGCACTATGTGTTGTGCTTACTTAACTTAATCATCTTTACGATGTTGTGATCATTGGACTTACTAGTTAGCCTTGGAGTGGGTCATAACACTTTGAGTCACATGAACTTCATATCAACCATTGGAACACTATGAATCATGTCACCTAGAAGGCATGGGCAAGCCTCGCCCAATGCAATGGCATATTCTTCTATTCAAAGATGACATAGCCTCAATCCATAAAATTTGTATATAGTGTTATATATATACTTAAACACAAATATTTATGTTGAAAATCAATTTGAAAGACTCCTATATCAAGAAAAAATATACATCAGATGTGCTAGATGGAGGGTCCATGGGATTACTCCCAACCACCTTTGTCGTAGGGGGGTCCACCTAATATGAAGAATGGGGCACCACATGTATTGTCTGAGGAGCTGATTGAGAATGAGAAGCGTGATATTATCTCATTGCTTCTTCTATTCCCTTTGCAATCATCTCTTGTGGCTTCTCTTATTAGAATCCTCCTTTCTGGACAAATTTGCACTTATGCTCTGATAGCCCAAAGAAGGATCTTATACTGACACCAACGCCATTAGCCTTAACATGGCGAATATGCTCTAGAGTGCCTAGAGCAACTGTAAATTCATTTCTTGGGCCGTCGCAGATAAACTTGAGTTCTTTGCTTTTCTTGTAGAGCTCTTGCTAATCATCATCAATAGTAATTGGTATGTAAAACATAACAATCAAGGACAAAAATTAACGTTCACTCTAAGAGTTTAATTTGTACCATTTTGCAGCCACCTCTATGGTTGCAGGGTTGGGTATTTCTCCAGATTGTGTTTGCCTCACAACTATACATTTCCCATGCAATTTAGAGGGAGCAGTAGAGGACTCAACAGTTCTAGGAGTAGGCTTCTGAGAAGAAGACGCCTCCAGTCCCTTTGTCGAAGCCATGCATAGCCACTTAAACCCAACTTGAAGTCGTGCACATTCTCTGCATGCCTTTATTTTTCGCATTGCATAAAGCTTGTTTAATCCAAAAAATATGTTAAATATGTAATACAAGGAATTCATAAGAATGTATTCTAAATGAGGAGGCTTAATTACTTAAATTTGTGAGTTTTTCTTGAATCAACAAACAAGGTTCGCACCTTCAGGTCAAGATAGTTCTATTGCTCAGTGGCAAACTTCTTCTTTTTGTCGTTCATTATGCATTCTCTTGTTAAATTCATCCTATAATTCCTTAGTACCCTCCCACAATGTTGCAACACCTTTATACGATGCAATTTTTCATCAAGGTCAAATATGCTCTACAAAAGTTCATATACTTAATGGAATATTCTTAAAAATATAATTGTAAATATCTTTATTACACATCTAGGTCCTTCCATATGTATTTTTACATGGCTTCATAAACTTTATGACAAAATTCTACTGTTATTTCACTTTGCTATGAGTAAGAACCTCTAGATATTGCGTAAAAGAACTATGACTCTTCCCAGTTGGATTTCCTACATCATCAAACTCAATGACCAACTTCAGTTCTTTACCCCTTCTCTCTACTAACTAGTTCATCATGGTGATGCCTCTTTTATGTGAATGCTTACGATGCTCCTCAACAAGCTCATGGTGCACATCTTCAGGATGCTAAAATTGACAACAAACACATATACGTCATAAAAAATATGTACTTATAAATGTGATAGACATTATACAATGCACATCTATTTAATAAAATAATATATCTTACACTAGTCCCATCCTCAAGTTGCACATTGTCATGGTACTCATCCTCATGGTGGTCGTCATCACGATCAGATGCCATATGAAAATGTCATGTAAAAATAGTCAAATAATGAAATATAAGTGATAAAGAATGTAAGATGCACATTTAACATTTTGAAAAATTAAATGCTTGTATTATTGGATCTTGGATCGATTACCATTCCTTCTTTGTGATATCCATGCATATATAAGTCAATGTTAGGTTCAGTAGTTGGCATTGGCAAACCAATTGAGAATGGAAAGGAGTAATCATACTTTTCATAGTACTCTTCTTCATCTATAGGATCTGCAATGAACTAACTTTTACCATGAAGAACAATTGGCCATTTTTTATTTTCTGGATCATCAATATAAAATACTTATTTCCCCTATGATGCCATTATGAATGGTTCACCCTTCTCACTAATATATTCAGAAGTTACTAATGTGAAATCCAAATCATCCACTTCAACTCCTTTTTTATTATCAACCCATTACACCTAAAGACTAGAACAAAAAAATATATGTAGTCAAACTCTCATATGCCTTCAATTACACTATGGTAAGACATTTTAGCTTCACATGGAATTTATCCTTCACACTGGAAAAATACAATGAAGAGGCTTGAAGCGTGACCCCAATATTTTAGTCGACACTCTTATCATCTTGATATTTTCTTGTAATATGAAAATCCACTTATGTCACACCCTTCGTAAGACATAACATTCATTTTTGGTTTACACGTGAGCCATTTTATATTTTCAACATCATTATTTTGTGTTTGAGATAGTTTGTGTAAGACTTCATCTTAAAACAACCTAGTAAATGTCCTATTTCTCTAGCAAGCCTAATTGAACTGGCTAGAGGATATTTTGTGTTGATGAAATTGGCATGTTCGGTGATATATATACTCACTTCGTCAATGTTGTGTAAAAAATATAAATGTGCTAGTTCCCATAGCTCATGATTGATTACTTTCAGCCGTGCTCCTAAAGTCACTTTGTCAGAATATAGATCAATATTCTTTTCATTTCTAGGAGCTTAATTACAACTCAGAAAGTCATTGCAAAAGTCTATAACCTGCCTAGACACATAATCCTTAATAATATTCCCTTTAGGCTGGTAATAGTTTCGAACACCACCTTTATAAACACTCACGAAATATACAAAAGAATTAATCCCATGCAAAAAAAAACCGATCCCAACAATTTCACTTCCCTAGTCAAATGGGAAACAAGATGAACCATGCTATCAATGAATGAAGGAGGAAAATACACATCAAGTTTTCATAGGGTAACAACCACTTCTCTTGGCAATTTATCAAGATTATCAAGATCAATAACTTTGTTGCGTAGAGTGTTGAAGAAGAAACAATGCCTAGTGATTGCAAACTGTACATGCTTTGACAATATAGATCAAATAGCCACAAGTAATAATCGTTTCATTAGAGTGTGAGAATCATGAGATTTAAGACCTACCAGGTTCAGATCCTTGAAAGATACCAATCTATGAAAATTGGAAGAGTATTCATGCGGTACCTTAACATTAAGAAGACACTCACAAAAAGTTATCTTCACCTGTCTAGACGACATGTAACAAGTAAAGGGTAAATATGTTTTTCGTTCGTTACTAACTTTTTTTGTTAATTCTTTCCTTATGCCAAATTTCATGTAGGTCCATATTGGATTTAATATCATCTTTAGTCTTACCTAGTATATTCAATAGAGTACCAATGATGTTATCATTGACATTTTTCTCAACATGCATGACAATGACACAATGCCTAACTTGTAAAGAACTCCAGTATGGAATATCCCAGAATATTGAACTCTTCTTGTATAAATATTTGTCATTTTGTGTTCCCTATGCATTGATAAAATATTTTACTCTTTCATAAACAAACTCCCTAGATATAGGTTTAGGGGGCACTCAATTCCTCATTCTATCCATTGAATGATTTGTGCAACCTTCATTAAGGATAAACTTTTGGAAGAAACCATTGATGCACAAGATATATAGTCTTTCCACCATGTTTAGTAGTATTGAATTAGTGTTTTCCTCACATATAGGGCATGCTTTGGATCCTTTTACACTGTATCCAGACAAATTCACATATGTTGTAAAGTCATTAATAGTGGAAAACAACATTGCATGCAAATGAAATGTCTCTCTACGAGAAGTGTCATAGGTCATCACACTTCTCCCCATAGTTTCTTTGTCATCAATCAGAGGTTCAAGGTAAACATTGATAATATTTCTAGGTTGTTTTGTGCCCAATATCAACAAGGACACCATGGCATACATATTTTTCATACACAACCAAGAGCAACATTATATGTACCAATCATAACAAGCCAAGTGCTATGTTGGTTGTTCAAAGTCCTATATGGATTCATCCCATCTATATAAAGCCCGAGTCCTTCTTTACCAAATTAAACAATAAATCGATCTTCTTCCATTATGGGCAATCAAACACATGTTGTAGGATCTCATCATTTTTTTATTTGGTTCCTCAAGCCAAGTTAAATTCGGTGCACCGATGGTATTGAAAAAAAATCATTGAAACTATTGTATTATAGGTAGACACCATATCGTCTTGGTAGGAGAGCCAGTTTTTGAGTTCCTCAAAGTCGTCATTTTATACCTTGACGCCCTACATTGTGGACAATCTTTCAAATCAATACAGTGCTTTTGAAATAGCACACAGTCATTTGGGCATGCATCTATCTTCTTATTATTCATTCCAATTGGGAAGAACATTTTTTAATTATTATGTTGAGATTGGAACCTTGTTGTCTTTAGAAATAATTTCTTTCAATAAAAACAACACTGATGTGAAGCTTTTTTACTCCATCTATTGTTATCCTTTAGAGTCTACAATCTCAACACAATGTCCTGCTTTGTAAACTTAGTACAACCTACGTATAACAGTCACTCAACATCATGCACAATGTTTCTAAATAAGGAAGGTGGATAAGTAAGAAATACCCCCACAACTATCTAGCATCACATGAACCATGTCTATCGAAATCACATAATTCGCATCTACATCATCATCGACAATTTCTTCTTCAGCACTAGTACTGCTATCGCCATCTACTAATATCATAGTACGAATCTCTCCGTGGCAATACCATTCTCTATAGCCATGTACAATCCCGTTCCACATGACATGATGTTTAATTTGATCAATAGTGTCAAATTTCAAGATTTAACTGCAATTCCTACATAGAAAATATGACCAATCTCCAAGTTATTTCCTATGTTCCTCCAAAAATCTTATAAACCGATCAAGATGAGTAATAAACTCTAGAGTGTAGTGATTTTGAATGGACATCCATGACCTATCCATTTTATGATCAAAGAGAAAAAAAGTATTGAATCAGGTGTTTTTATATTAGGATTTAGAGAATAAGGTTTATCATCAGGGTTTAGGGATAATGATTTATATATTAGCATTTATCATTTAGGTTTTAGGGATAATTGTTTACAAATTAGGATTTAAGGTTTATGATTTAAAAATTAGGGTTTATGGTTCAACATTGAATGTGTGTACCACTAATACCATTCTTGAACACCTAATCTCACTAGTAAGTGTATAATGTGTATTTAATTTTCAAGAAAATTTAGACAACATTTCCCCACAATTCTCCAAGTACACTGATGGAGATGGACATACATCCACCTACATATGTATATATAGAACAAATGGGGGAGTATTGAAGAAACATCTTGAGAACCGAATACATACTATATGCTTACTAAATAAGTGAAATTAAGCATTCAAGAACAATCAGCAAATTGGGACTAACTGAGATTTACTCCTAATGAGTAAATCTCAAATGGGTTTCTAGTCCAATAGATAATAGAGAAAATAATATTAAGGTTGATCAAGACATGTTAGATTAGTTACATGTGGACAAGAGACACAAACCGCATTATATCACAAAAAGGGTAGATCTTAGATGCATCACATATTTAGTGATTTCAGGATCCAACATAGTTAAAAACACTAGTTATTTATTCATACAAAATTTAAATTGAACAATGCAACCAATGATACAAGCATTTATACATGAATTTCAATTACAAATGACATTTTACAAGTATAAGACATCCAATTCTAAATTTAGACCCTAGTCACATTTCATCATTCAATTTAAGAAGTATTTTGACCTCATAATTTAAGAAATATTTTGACTCATGTATCATAAAGAACTAATTGATTAATTACTAAGCATTTTTTGTCATAAATTAAATGTGTAAAGTATATTTCAAGTATCAATGTTGATAGAGAGAGAGAGAAGATAATCATCAATATCTGAGGAGGCATAGTAGTAGCAGATTAATAGGGCTAAGAAGAGACCTTCTCTTTAGGCAAATTTGGGTGATGACAATATTGTTGTTGATGAGCTCCTTATCTGGTTAAGTAGTGTGGTGGTGGTGGCTGCGTTGGTGGTGGGTGTGGGTGGTGGAGCATTCGACATATCAGCATCCAACATAGGAGCTCTGGGGTAGCGACCAAGATAGTAGCTGGAGATAGAGCGACAGGGGTGGAGAGTAGCACCAACTCTACGGTAGAGGCCAATATAGTAGCTCTGGAGAGGTAGAGAAGGCTTTGACGATGGATGGAGAAGGCATAGCAGGCTGTGGTGGGAATTTAAGGAGGCATAACTATAGCGACGGCCGGAGGAGGTAGAGTAGGCTATGACAATAGAGCCAGGTCATCATCGCTAGAGCAAGTCCACTAGAAATCATGATGAAATAGAGAATGGGGGAAGAAAACATTTGTTTATAATATTAGGTGAACTTAGTTTTCAATTTCTCTAAATAACCGATGACTAAGTATAAAGTCATATGTTGTCGATGACAAAATGATGACATAGCTAGCCCTACATCATTGGTTGGTAGGGAGAAACCAAAGATAGGGTCCCTTATCCAAATACAAAATGCCAGCATGAGTAAAAACTTAGAGCTTGGTTTTGATGAACAAACTGACAACATAGAGCAATTTTACTGGAATATATTTTTGTGGGGATTTGCGAGAATCCTCTAATGTCAATTTCTTACTAATCAACAGATACCACATGTAAAACAGTTTTGCGGTGAAAAATACATACAACTTCAGTTTCTCTATAGCTAAATTGACGATAGAGGTATTTGAAGGAAAATTTTATTTCACAGGAAGGTGTATATTGTCAGTTTTCTAAAACTGACGCTAACTAAAAAACTTTTTGGAGTCAATTTTTTCCCTATAAAATGGGATTTTGTGGGTTATCTAGGATGTTAGTTTCTTGGAGACATAATAGAGGTTATAAAAAAAGCAGTACCTATATTTTTTCTTAATTGGTAAGACTTAACCAATAGTGATGTTCGTTCTCTACCAACTGACGCTTTAGTTCTTCAGTATCAAATTTCCTTTGAAACTGATGTTAAGAAATATGATATTAGAGGTTAGAAATGTACTAGTGGTGGGGCCCACATGGGCTTGTGGTTTGTTAGTCTTTACATTGTGTGGTCCCAACATGGTTGAAAGGGCTATATGTGGTGATTGAACCACCCTTGCATTGGTAGACATGATTGGAAGTTGTGTGTACATGGGCCATTTGGTTCTACACTCAAATGAGGGATAAATACTGAGGCTGTTTAGTTGAGCAATAATGAGGACATTATAATTCTAAGTAGGGGAGAATTGTAACATCCCATGATTTGAGGCCTCAACTAAAATTATCTAAAAAGGAATTCTTAGACTAGCCATATCACCAAGGCACACCTCCTTTTCAGGGAACCCATCACTAAGAGCTCTTTGGTTAAGCATTCTCATCCTAGAGTAGTACTAGGATGGGTGACTAGTTGCAGAGTTGATCACAACTTGTGCATGAGTGAGGACAAAGTGCACAATCAAGGCCATTGGTAGTATGTGGGGCTAGTCATCATTCCTAAAACTCTACTAGAGCCTTGGGTAGTTGAGTTGGTCATTACACACTATCTCCCATGTATATTTTGTAGACAAACCAACACAATGATGCCATGTTTAATCATCTTTGTTGAAGCCTCATATCAAAACTTGTATAAGAAAAGCCTGCAATAAACTTATTAAAGACTACAAGCACTTCTAAAAGAAGAATAACCTATAGGAGGATAGAGTTTCAATGTATTAAGATCTTGAGGAACCATGAAACTTTTGATAATGCATTTAAGGGTTAATCAAAACATATATTTGAATATCATTATTAAAATTTAATCAAAAATATATCCTCTTGGGTGAACAGATCAATGACTTTGGCTGAAAGATTGATACTGATAAAATAAGTGTTGAATTCCACACCGTTTTATACCAAGCAAACAAAAGATATACCACTATCTATAAGTGATCACATTGATCAAGTAATATCTAAATTTATTTGGAAAGGAAACAAGGAAGGTAACAACCAGCCTGGTAGGTTGGGATAAAGTCATTGCAGTCTCAATGAAGGGTGGATTGAACATATAATATGCAAGATTAAAAAAATGAAGATCTTCTTAAGAAAACATCTTGGGACTACATTAATAGTAGAGCGGTAAATTCAGGAAGCTTATGGAGTCAAACACTGCGCAATGAAGAAAAATCACAACAACTTCTAGCTCCAAGTTATGGAGGTTCATTGTATAACATTAACCAAAATTGTGTGATATCATGGGGAAGGTAATATGAAATGGAGAAAATACAAGTGTCGGGAACTCTAAAAAATCATGAAGTGTTCCATCATTATTAAGATACATAAAATTAAATGACCTAAATTGATATTGAGATGATCAATTCGTAGACCACTAGTTAGAAGATGAAATGGGAGAATAAATCATGAGGGTGGTACCACCAGACTTTACTATGGGTGCAGATGAGCATTACTATCTACAAGACTCGTGTAGGTTATTTTCTTAAAAAATAATATACAAGGAACTTCATGATGAAAAGTTGTATAGAAATTCAAATTGCCACAAAAACTTAAAATTTTACTCTAGATAATAATGCATGGTATAATAATGGCAAATGCAACAAGATGTAGAAGAGTTTTTACCATGAACCTGCATGCCCGAGATGTGGAGATGTAGGGAAGACAATTACACATGCATATAGTGATTATACAGAGGTCATCAAAGTTATTGATTTGATTCTCCAAGAGATTACAACTACAATGACTCATCTATATCAACAACTACTGTATCTTCATCAACATTAAAAGGGAATAGAACATATATAGAAGACTGGCTAATTTGGTTTGCGTTCAACAATTGAAAATTGTGGGCCAAAATATATGTGAAACGATAATTGAAAGAAAAAATTAACTCATCATGCCTTACTTGAAATATCAAGAGCGATGTGCAGATCTATAGAGAAGAATTTGTTCCAGTATAAACAACCCAACAACTAGTACAATATGGTATCCCAACAAGTGTTATTTGTATACATGTCAATGCATCAATCATCAAAAGATGGAACATGGTGGAAACAAGTTTCCTTCTTCCAAAATAGATTTCATAGTGAATTTCTAGAGAGTTTAAGAGATGGGAAGCTAATGATGTCAGTTAAATATAATTACAAGCCATTCAAAGGGGTTGTAGGAGGGTAACAATCAAGATTGACAAATCTAGATTTGTATAGATAGTATGACTGCCTGCAAGATGATAACTATCCAACTGTATTCTCTATCGACGTACAACCTTGTATTTAAGATAATTGAGATAGACAAATTTAGATCTTCTAATATATCATCAAATTTATGTAGGAGACTATTGAATCAAATGGTTGACCCATTGGCTAAGTTGGTAGCCGAACAAGTGATGCTAGCAAGATATGCAAACAATTTCTAGGGTTTATGCCTAATTTAAATGTAGATAATTCCTCATTGTCCAAGAACTTAGTAATAAACAACATGTTCTCTAAAATTTTGGCATCGTTTGGTAGTGCATGATGAATAATAAGCACTCCTATTTTTTTTGACAAAAATGCACACATCTTCTCTAAAATTTTGGCATCGTTTGCACACTTACTCTCTAGTTTATAGTGTTGCTAGTTCCCCCCTTTCTGTCTAGTTTATGAAGAAACACTATTTCCTCTTTCTCTCTCTAATCTCTTATTATCTAGAAAACACTTGATATACATGGAATCCACTTCGCCACACATTTCCAAGAAGAGAGGTCATGGGAAGAAAGCTTCACCAATCTTCTTACATATATAAAAGTCATGATATTTGACTCTACTGTAGAAGAATGATACTTCAAGATTTGTATCGACAACCCCTATCTAGTTGATATACACTCCAACATCTGCATGGATATGATTGGGTGGTGAAAATTACAACACTTGGAGGATATGATCGAGATGGCAAGTCCCTTATGGTTAACCAAAGTTGTATGAAATTCTACTTCAACCATAGATGGTAAGACAAAGATGTAATATCTCTTACTACTCTTACATCAGGTAATATCATATATATTGGGGAGGTGGATATCTTCACCAAACTAGGGATTGATATGGACTTCTATGTTCCATACCATGACATTTTAATATGCAATCCTCTCATAGCTTTTTTCAACTTACAAAACTACTTCATACCAAGTTATACCATTAGACAATATCTCATGGTAGATGGTAAAGAAAATTATGGAACTAGGTTTTTTATGATCTCAATTGTCCACTTAGTACGTCTTATAGGAAAATAATACAAAAAACCCAGCCAAACAACCACATCAAGATATTTGCAAATATAAGGTTGGCATGTCAATTTCTTTTTTTTTTTAATGAAAATGACTTGTTTGTCTTCTCATTACAATGTAAAAGTATGTACAAGTGAGGTGTAAGGGTTTGCCTAAGTGACAAATCATAAAGAGAAAATAAGAAACAACAAAACAAAAGTTGTACAAAGCAAAGGGGAACTTAAGTAATCGAGCTTAGGCTATTCACATCTACCGAACAGATTGACCAAATCTTCTCAGGAGACCTAATAAAACTGTCAAAGGTTCTCATATTTCTCTCCTTCCATAACTGATTTAAGATGGAGATGACAAGGAGTTTATTAGCCCCTTAGAACTGTAGAAGGTCCTCCATCTTGGTCGGACAAGCACCATGTAGAGTAGAGAAACAAGACCATAGACTTATATAGAAATGACAGTTGAAGAAAATATGATTCAGATCCTCCTCCATGGATTGACAAAGGCAACATCTCGATGGATTGCATGTCAATTTATTAATTATAGTAAACATGTAGAGTATTGTATCATCATAATATCAATGGGACCGTTACAAAATGCAATGTTTCTCATGAATTTATCCTTAAAGGAAAAGCAAAAGGTAATGATATCATAAAATGAAAACCTCATCTATAGTAGGCAAGTCATACATCTCATAACTTCTCCTCAACTAAATTTGAGAAGCTTCTTCAATCTTTATGTTCACTGGATTCTTGTGTTTTGTGTGGGTTGATAACAACACCAAGAGGAAGGAAACAAAAGAGAAGCATGAATTAGTAAACACTGACACAATATGGAAATATGAGGCATTAAATGGGAAAAGGTAAAACAAGAAATAAAGTTCCTAATTAAGAGGGTTTAAAATCATTTATATAAATCCAATAGAAAGTATAGTCAAGAAAATACTCACTCTAAAGAGATGAGACTTTTAATTTTACAAGAAATATCATCAATTAAGAGACCTTGAAAAACACCAAAATATTAGCTAAAATAATTTATGTGTTTAAATGTGACAAATTATAAATAATGGAGGTATTGAATATCACGTCTAACATAAATTAAGGGTAAGAAGAAAAAGTATGGATCTGTTCTATAATAAGGGGTGAGAAGGAAACATTGCACATAAGGTTTGAGTAGGACATGGAAAATATATTCTTTTGAATTCATTTGCAGGAATTACCAACCTGTATAATTTAGAAGGCATGTATTAATTTATCACGTCTACATGGAATCACATTGTGATAATAGATATCCACATGTTGCATAATAAAAGGAGAAGCAACATAATTTCAAAAGAAGGGGATGAGAGCATCCATATAGTATCAAGTTAAGATCAAATGACCCATCGATAATAATTCCACAAGTTCCATTACCCAAAGAGAAGTAAAGTCTCTTTTCATAGATTTCAGTAATGTTCAAAAGTTATTTATTACCAAAAGATGTGCCTCACATATGAAGGCTGGGTTAGTCATCATAATGCTAAAAAGAAATTGCTTTAATTTACATATCTTAACTTGTATTCTGGATCAATACAAAACTACTATCATCCACCAACTTGGGTTTTCACACACATATACACGTTATTTTAATAGATTAGGGTTCAGGAATCCATCAAATAAGAAACCCTAAAATTTCACTCTTAGAAATATTTGAATTCAACCCTAAAACTAGTATAGATAGAAAGAACTCATTTCCCATTTTCAGTAGCCTATGCATTTATATTTGTTGATACACCCATAATTGTTTATATATATTACAAGTTTATATAATTTGCTATTTTGGTCGAAGAAGAAACTACCAATAGACATGAATATCCACCCATGTGATTTCATACATTCGAGCATGATTGTGTATAACTATAAAAAGAGCATGTGTGAAACTATGTGGTTAGATGAAATTTAAACAATGAAAGGACAAATATCCCCTAGTGAGAAAACTATGAAATGAAGGAACACAGAGGGGTGGATAGGAAAAATTGCATAGGCGAATGTTATTTACCATCACTCCCACCATGGTGGACTCCTTCTCTATGAAGGTAGGAGGGTCAAGACCAATGGAGGGAGACAAAGTGAACAGTGTGGGAAAAAAATGAAATAAACAACAATAGGGATGAATGAAGAGAATTGTTAATGGTCTAACTGATTGGGGGTTCAGCAAAAAGGACACATATGGGTGGAAATATAAAGACAAATAATGTCTACAACACAATGTATGGGTTTTCTTGAGAGGATATGGAGGAATCAAGAAATATGGGAAGGGTAGACGAATATATTGAGGTGTTCAGTAGGCATGGGGATTAGGTTTTGAGGGCTACACATTCTTTGCCCCAAACAATGATGGAAATCCAGTTATAGTTGGTTTGGTTGTTTATAAAATTTGGGAAAATAGAGGTCAAACTAGGATGGTTGGTCACATTAATATACAAGGAATTCATGGAAGAATAAATTGCAAATAAAGGTGAAGAGATGAGAAAAAGAGATATAAAATAAGTCTGGGTCAACATACTTTTCACTTAATAGGTCACTCCTTCTTCACGTAGGAGACACACCATATGTTGTACAATCAAGATTGTATGGTGTGCAATGGACCCACATTGGCTTAAGTAGAAGGAAAGTAGTTTGATACAATAATTTTCAATCATTTAATGAAATAAATATATGGTCTCATTTTACTGATTTATATTTCTCTTTGCTTATTAAATTGGATGAGTATTTATTGTCTGATTTACATAAGTTTTTATGTAATTTATTTGAGATGTGAGGAATCTATATTTTAAGTTAGTTCCCACTATTTACCCTTTTAAATATATCAAGAAATAAATTGAACGTAAATTAATCTATTAACATCTTTCTATACTTTTTTTCTTGTTTAATTTTCAAATATTATCTTTGACTCCTACTTTCCCTCACCTAGTCATATGAAGATTATATACAACTTTTGTAAGTAATTTGTTATCTTATTAAAACTATATAAAAATCCCCTTATTGTGGCATTATGCAATTAATTACACTAAGGCATAAAATATTATGGTTATTATCAAAAATCATATATATGTAATTATGAAACCATAGTACACTCTAACTTAAGAAAAAGGATGCAAAAAACTGAATGGTCATAAGTAATATAAAGTTCAACTATATACCAAAGTTTGAGAATGTTACAACACTAAACTCTTAAAAGGGATTTATCGTTGAATCATCTAGATCACTATGCCACTTTACTTATATTTCCCATTCCAAAGGTGGTTGATGAAACTGAAGAAATTCATGTTGTGTTACTAGATGAATCGATTTCTAGGTTTGTATGCAAAACTTCACCCATTTAAAATGGTTCATCTACCATTGAACATGCATTGGCACATGTCATAAAATGTGGGTCAACTAGACCATACCTAACAAGAACTTGTCATTGAACTTGGTTTTGATCATCTATCTAGGGTTTAGGTTTCAATTACCCAGTCATGCTTCTAAACTTATCGAAAATCATAATATATAAGCCATCCCATATGTGATGAGTTGGATCAAAATTGTTTGATGAAATTAATGGAACTTTTCTCTTGTATATATAGTATTATAATGGGAAATATACTTTTGCAAATAAATCTTGTAATGCAAAACTAAAAATGTCACAAAAATCAAAGAAAGGCCAAATCACCAACCATATCATCTCAACTAACAATTTCACTCTCACCCACTCCAAAGATAGATCCTACTTCTCTAGGGGTCTAGGAGAGTATTGTAAAAATACTTCCAACCATCATCTTGTGGGTGTGAATGAGGTTTCTTATTGAGTAATATCAATATTCCCTGGGTCTCTATGGGCCTTAACCATACAACATATTGTCACATCCTAGTCATCGAATATTACTCTAGGAGTTCCTATCAATCAGTGACCTAGGAAAATAACCATGATCATGTCTGAAAAAAGGTACTTGCATACAAGTTGGTTTGGGTTCAAGATACCTTCATTTACTGCATATACATCTTTGACATCTACAACATCATGACCTTAGACACATATAACAAGTCTCTTAGTAGAAGATCCCCTTTGATTGTTGTGGTTGTCTCTTGGAGGTTGATGTTGGGGTGTGCTATTTGTTCCTATTGCATTGGTGGTTAAGTTGGGGCTATCCCTCACAAGAATTGTAGACAGTAGGGCCTGATGTGTCTGACTTGTCTAAAATGGTGGCTAGTTGTCTTAATATTTTCTCTACAAACCAAATGGTTCTCCAATGGACGTCTATTAGGAATGTGATGTTGGTGACACACATTGAACTTGAAATTGGGACCATCTCTAGTGTGCTTCCTTTTGTTATTGATGTTGTTGTCCTTTTGAGTTGGGGCTTGGAAAGGAAGTTACACTCCACTTCCAGCAGTACTATGTCCACCATTTGTTTGATTGTGAGTGAAAATTACAAGAGTTGAGCACGACCAACATGATAGTGCAAGACTTCCATGAAAACGATGACTCTACAAGACTCTTCAAAGCATGTGTCATAGCACTGTAAAGTTAGGAACTTCTGCACATAGGCAGTGGCACTCAAAGTCCCCTTCTTCATTCTATAAACTTTGCTTCCTTCTTTCTCATAGTGACTAAGCATATTTAATTCTCATTAATGAGACCCAGAAACTGATCCTAGGTCAGAGTGGACAAGTCTCATAAACTATTTTATCTCATTACATCACACTTGTGTTGGTACATCCATCATGTAGGAGGTTAGATGAAGCATCTAGTTTTGATGGAACCTATACCCTCAAAGATCCATTACAAGGTTAAAAATCACTCATCTATCTTATCTACCATCTATAACTCACCTTCACCCTTGAAGTATGGTAGTTGCATTGATGGAGTTAGTCAATATATACTCTTTTGGCTTATTCACAACAAGAGTGACATTTAATTTTCCCACCATCAACATGCTGAGCATGATTTGTATTATGGTTAGATATTTTTCTAGAGGAATTCCCATCCATATAATAAACTAAAGAATTAAAAATTGTCTCAACATGAGGGGACTATATGTGTATTATGAGAGCTTGTGGTGAGCAACAAAGAGTCCAATATCAGCATGTTGCAACACTAGTTATGTGGGGGTAGAGTAGCCCTCTATGACATGATACTTGAATGCGAAATAAAAGCATCTATGTGTTTACATGTGACAAAATAAAAATCATGTAGGTAGAAAATATCACATCTAACACAAATATGGTGTGGGCAGGAAAGATACACATCCACTCTACAATACAGGGAAAGTAGGAAAACATACACATCCTTTTTGAGAAGGATGAGAACATCCATGATGTGTAAAGTTAAGATCAATGGACCCTTAAAATATAACTCCACAAGATATATTGATAAAGCATAGATAAAGCCTCACAAATACAAATAATTCAGTTCAATAAATGCCCAAAAGATATGCCTCATGTAGGGAAATTAGGGTTGACTTCTCCAGAGGGCCCAAAAGAAATCATGTAGATGCACATATCTGAACATTAATTTTACATTAAGGGAAAATTGTTGTTGTCCACCAATTAGGTTTTCCACACTCCTATACACATTATTTATAGAATTTGGATTTATAAATTCAAAAAATAAGAAACCAAAATATGTTTCTCTTTGAGTGCTTCAAATAATACCCTGAAACTAGTTTAGATAGAACAACCTCATTTTTAAAGATTTAAAAATATATGTATTTATATTTTTATGATACTCCCATGATTAGTTATACATTTTTCAAGATTATATTTTTTAGTAATTCATTAAAGGCAAACATAGACAAAAGATATAAGTATCCAAGAATGAACATTCAAAACATGTGAAACACCAAAAGCACATGCGTGAAACTAAGAGGCCAAACAATATTAAAACAGTGAAATGAAAAATTTTCCATGGCAATAAAACAACAAAATGAAGAAAAGAAGGGGTAAAAAGGAGAAGGTTCAGAGGGAAATATTTTTCTTTATCTCTCCTTCCACAGAAGACTCCTTTACGATGAAGGTAGTAGGGTCGAGACCAATGGTGGGAGATAGGAGTTCAAAAGATGGAGATAGGGAGAAATTGGAGGTACATGGAAACATGGGATGTTTTGATGAAGGTAGTTAGGTTTTTATATATGCATAGGGTTTAGGGTTTGATGGTTGTATTCTTTGTTCCCCAAAACCTTATGGAAAAGCCAAGATGTTTCTAAAATATGGGAAACTTAGACTCAAACCCAGAACGGTTTGATGCACACCAAATAGGCAATTAATGGGAAAATAATATGTGAACAAATGTAGACAAAGGAGATAGAAAAAGGAGAAATAAAATCACTGATTTTAACAAAACTTTTATGCAACAATGCTCTTTGACCTGAAGTAGGAGATGGAAGTGCACCATCGAATCAATATCAAATGTTCTACAATGGGCTTGTGTTGGCTTAAGAAGAATGAAAGTAGCACATGACAAAAGTTTCAATCATTTAATGAAACAAATATAATGTATTGTATAATTGATTTATATTTATTTTCCTTGTCAAAGTGGGTGAATATTTAACATTTGATTTACTTCAAATTTGATATGTAAGCTAATGAAGAGTGAGTAGTTCCAATTTATAACTATATTCCACTTTTGACACTTTCAAGTATATAAAGCCATGACTTGAAGGTAAAGTAATCTATTAATGTATTTCTCTCCTCCTTCATTAGTTTTATTCCCAATAATAGATTTTCTGATCTTCCCTTCCATCACCTAAGTATAGGTAAACTCTAGAGAACCAATTCTAAACTAAAATCTATTATGATGGTAAAATTGTATAACTAACATCAAAATTAGAGTATTATCCCAATTGATTACACTTCAGCCTTAAATATGAGAGCTATTAGATAAATGTCTATATTTCTAAACTTATAAACATCCAAGTACACTATAAATTATGAAAAGAGATACCCAACCTAAATCATCATAAAGTAAGTAAAAGTATATCCATATACCTAATGTTAGTTATGTTATAATTTAATGCAAAAAATATGAGACAATATACTATTAAAAGATGGACTTAGCATTTTTTGGAAAATAATCTATGTAAAGGATAACATTAAAAAGGATGATGAGAAGTAGCTCGAAATAACAAAACATGATAAGCACCTAGTCTGTGAAGTGATCCAAATTATTTTCCATACATGTGTGGTTTAGGAATCGAAGTTGTTTTTCATTTTGGGCATATACTTAAAGATATAAAGTATCTAAATTTTCACATAGTTCAGAACAATCCATCTATACTGAACAAATATGTTGTATGTGTCAATCATGGAAGTATCGAGCCTCAAAATCAATCATGCAACATTTGTCAACCACCTTTACATCCAACATCCTAAAATCATCATTAGATATCCTTTCCCAAACTTTAATTTATTATTTCTCACTTCCATTTGATATAGACCTTAACTTTGTAGAGGACTGTTCTTTCAATGCTCTAGGGTTATTCAATTAGGACCACAAAATTCCATAATATGATAAGAACAATTTTCTAGGTTTGGATCTGGATAAAGACGCTTTGTTAGATTCATTATAAAGGATTTGGGTTTTCTAATTGGAATTTTTTATACTTAATTTCTATATGTTTTGAGAATTTGTATCACAATCTAGTTTACTTTTAAAGAAAATATTATGTATGTAGCCATGAAATTTATGTATTTTGGCATATGCTATGTAAGACATTTTTTTGTCTCAAGATGAAATTTTAAACTACTTCAACATTCTTTTGTTCATTAATGGACCATATATTTAGAAATACTAAGGAAAAAAATATTTTGGTTAATTTTATTATCATGGATATGGTATATGTTTTTACTATAATAATTTTTCTTATGCTTATACTACTTTCTTTTAGAAAAAGAAACTTACTATATTATATGTAGCAAAATAATTGTTTTGTCACTTACGATTAGTAATGTTACACTTAATACTTAACCCATGCTCTAATGGCTTACATATTGTGGGATATTACATGATGGGGTATGTATACTTAGTCTTCTTTACTACACCAACACTATCTTTTTTATTTTTGCAATGATGGATAAAAGAAACTAGATAAGAAGAAAATTTGTCTTTGGAATAATTTATGATCATTTAATATCAAGTTAATTTGAATTCTCAAAATTCCAAATTTTCTATTCTTTATTCTTTATCAAAATATAATTATTATGAGATATATATTTAAATGCAATATCCAATAACGAAAATTGATTTATAAACTCTATGGTTGAATTTACCTACATTTACACATTTTTTTAATAATATTACTACACATTCAAACTCTTGAGAACATGGTATAATATTTTATCTAATGAAAAATGCATTATTCAAATTTTATACTATAAAGGAAGTATTCTTAATAATGAAAAATACAAGCATATTAGAGAAACAACCAATGGATTTAAACAATTCTAGGATCATTATTTGAAAAAAGTTCATTGTAAACTATATAATTCTTCATTTACTTTTTTTTTGAAATAGGACTAGTGATGATGAGCTCATAAACCACATAGTAAATCGTAGGGACATAAATCATGGAAATAATTTTCATTTTTTACAAAATTATTCAGATTTGATCTGAAAACATTTTCATATGAATTATGGTTAGTAATTTTGTGGTTGAACTCCTAGTTCATCCTAGATGTAATTGGATGAACTTATACTTTTCCAGGAGATGGTTAGAGATTTGTTGTTTTCAAGGTTATGGCTCAATCAAATTGTCAATTGGGAAAGTGGTATCTCAATTGGATTCTAGGATCACGGATGTGCATTCAAACTAACTTATACACAATATTTGTAGCAATTGTGTACATATGTTATGCCTTCAATGGTCTTCAGTCAAAGTCATAGTTCAACTGAAGCAATTATAGTCAAAGTATAAATGTGACAAGATAGTATGTCAAATATATTGTTGACTTTGCCTCTAAATTTCAATTTTCCTACTAGTCCCAACAAAGTTGCTGACATTATGCACTTCTAGATGCTCCCAAACATTATCCTATCTAACCCTATTCCGTTGTTGTATATAGGGACCTTAATTCATTATTTTGACACACAATTGATAAATACAATTTTTTGAGAAAAATATTTATTTATGATAGTTCCTTAATGACCGATTCGTGATCAAGAGAAGCTTTTCCTAAACTAAAAGATTTTCAAATACTTTGAGAATATGAATTAGTGAGTCCTTCAAGATAAGAAATGGTAATTTCCTTCTTCCAATTTCATTTACATGTTGCAAAAGTATTTAGAGATTCTTCATGGAGTGAATGAAAAATGATTTAGAATAATATTTTGGTCCTCCACAACCTAAAAAAGAGTACATTTGTGATGATATCCCTTCCAGCACATCCCCTAAGGAAATTGTAGGTGTTTTTGCATAGCCCTAGTCAAGGAAACATGGTATTGTCCTACTGAGAAAATCTAAAAGAGAAGTATATACTTACATCTTTTAATACGTTATTTATGATTATTAGATTCCCAAATTAACTTGAATGAAAAACAATTCAAAACCTAGTAGTTCAAAACCCAACTAAGGACAAATTAGGAAGACTTTGTGGATTCCTATCCTCTTTACATGATGAGTATGCACATTTGTCTCATTATTCCACCTCCTTCTTTTCAAATATGATAATATACCAAAATTTATCAACATTTTTATTTTCTTCACTTTCCAAAATTATTTAAGAGATTTAATTCCATCCCCTATAGACTCCTTTTAGATTTTTCTTTACCTACTATATTGTGGGTAGTAATATATGTTTGAATCTATTAACATGAATAAATTTAATTGTGACATTTATCTATGATGAACATAGTAATGACGTGATGAAATATGATTTTTTTTTAAATTAAAATGTGAAAGATATATATTTGATTATCTCTGTGCCTTTAAAGCCATATATACTTTCTCTATTAGTCCCTTAGATAACAATGAAATTGGTAAAATTATAATAGTTGACGACAATCATGTATTGTTACCAAGAAACATGGATGGCATACCTAAATGATAGTTTGGGTGGAATTGATATGATAAATGATAGAACCTTATTGTGTTATTCTTCCCCATATTCTCTTGTGTAACTTTATGATAACATAACCTTGGATAGTTAGGGAGACCCTTGACTCGTTTTCTATTTGTGGTTGGACTTAAGAGACTTTTGTAATTTGTGTCTACTATTTCAATATATACTTCCCAATGACTTGTTATTGAGTAGCACTCTCATTGTGCACCAATAGCATGGAGTCGTGTTTTAGTAGGTAGAAGGATGATGAGCCCCTACTATCCATGTGTGCCAGCCTCAAAGAATTCTATAATTTGTGTGAATCAAATATGTGTGTGTGAAACCCTAAAAAATGGATGTCAGGATACTTGTCGGCGTGTCTAACTAATTGACATTGTTGGTGTGACCAATTTCATTTCTTCCAACTATAATAATAACAAGTTTGATAACTAAAAATGTGAATGTAAATATCCTTTTATTCATACATTGTTTGATATCTTTCTTGTTAATTAGAATGAGAGGCCTGATAATTATGATACTTGTTTCAAAATATAAGGGAATATAATTTCTTTAGTCTTCTACTTGTATACTTATATTTGTACATATTGTTTTAATGTTATATTTTTTTTTCTCATCATGAAATCATGAATACCCATTGAGATCTTCAGAAGAATGTCATGGTTGTTTTATACTCTATTGATATACCTCCCAATGGTGAATAGACAACATTTAACAATCATTCTAGAAGTAGCTACCTTGGAATCTTACTTTTTGAGGTGACAGTTATCTTTTAGTGTTTTGTAGTAGAGAAGTCTTCAATTACAATATACCAAGTTCCTTCCACTATGGTTTTTGTTCGAGAACTTCTATAGGTAAATTTATATCTTATATTAAATGTCTATTGTAGAATCATATATCAAGTTATTTGTCAACTTTTTATCCTATAAATCATTTTCTTATATCCCTATTTATTTGAGATTATTATTTTGGTTTTATATTTTGGGGGTTTTCTTTCCTTGTGCTAAATCAAACTTTTTGATTGATTAGTTTTCTTAATATATGTCACTCAAAGCATTGAAATAAAAAGAATATAATAAGAAACCATTTTCTTGTTAATAATTAGCCATTGCGTTAAGACCCATCTACTACGAAGTAGGTAAAATATGGTTACCAAACTATTGTTTCATATGTTTTTTAAACTAGAGATCAGTTTTAATTCAGTCCGCTCTCCAGTGTGAATAAAACAATGGCTACATTAACACCAGAGCTACGTAGTAGCCAACCAGGCAAAACAGAGGAAAAGATACATGATGAGCCAGTAGAAAGGGTATGTTTGGATGTTCAGTGTGTTGAGGCATTTCATTTGTGAGGTACATGGTGTAGCTTTTGTGTTGGATCACCTTCAGTAGGAGTGCTTGCTCATCCAGCATGCGACATGAATTTAATAGGGATTCTATGTAGCTTGTTGAGGGGACATATAGCTTGCTGGGAGTCCAGTAGAACATAGAAAAAGGTCTAGTTCATCTCTTTCCAAACCTCTAAGGCATGTAGGATGCCTTCAATCTCAACCACCAAGTAGGAGTTAGCTTCTACGAGGGCACTTTTACCAATTAAGGATGTACCATTGTTACTGAAGGCATGAACATCGATGGCAACTTTGGATGTAGAATGGGGGAATGTTGCATCTATAAAGAGGTAGAGCTCCTATCGAGGCACCCCCCAAATGTGTGGCATTACCTACCGCCTGATGCAGATGAGAGCATGTTGGAAGACTCAATATCATCACTATCCGGAACTGGATGAATTTTGGCTTGGGTGGCCTCATACATTGTCTTGAATTTATGGATGAATTCATTGCAACATTATCACATGTGCCTGCAGGAAACAAATAATAAGGTTTGTGTGGCTAGATTGTCATCCAATCCTAGAGTACATTGCTATATTCGGTCATCCTCAACTAGGTAGAGATGATTATTGTGACAACCCCCTACCCATGTTATCCTCTATTCAGGAAGACCGAGAGGGAAATGGCCATTATCAACATATAGGACCACAAGTTTAGCAAATAACCAAAAATAATTAATAAATTTTCACTATTAGGGGAGATTTTATACAAGATCGAATATCCATAATGGAATTACATAATATGTTTTCTAAACCATAAACAAGTATAGAAACTAACTATATCCTCCAAAGATTACATTACTCTTTGTTTGTTTGTTGTCTTCTTCTTGAATGTCCACTTTCAATTAAACTTGTTGCAATAACAACATATTATCCTAAAATGTCGAGAAATGAAACAGTCAGTCAGTATAACAAGTTATATGATGAATGCATATTCATCTATCTTTTTGTTTAATTTTTGTAAACCATTTCATTAGAACTTATCTCTTTTTCAGTAATTTCTAGGATGATTTTAAATTTACCCACTTTAATATTTATTTTGCAAATACTTATCCCCTTTCTCGCCTTTTGTAGGATTTTTCTCCAAAACTAAATTTTGACCTACTAAGCCTATGAGGAGCCTGTCTCGTTAAGTCCAGATGGTCAGTTCACTTGTAGAGTACCCCACACTTTGAGCCAGATGACCACTTCATCCCTCGACTCATCCTCCATTCAAGATATTCATTTTCATGCATCAGATGATCGTCCCATATGCTCTATATGAACGTCACAATAAACTCAAATAGTTGTGTCAAACCACTTTGAAGATCAAATCGAACTGAAAAGGATGCCGCCTCTCATGTTAGGGTTTTAACCTTGAGTTCACACATGGTGGCGTGCATCATCATCCAGACGAATGCTTTGAACATTACTTCAAGCCCAAGAATGCAACCATACGGTCCCACCACCCTCTCATTGGGGTTTTCATCTGATGCTTTTAGAGACCACACCACATCATCCTAAATGTCCATCTCATCTCGGGAGATGACCATTTCACGGCTCACGAGTAGCATATTCTAGCAATCGCCACTCCATTTGTTCCTCCCCCCATTTCAAGGTTTCCACCCCTCCTTACCCTATAAAAGGAGGGGGGACTCCACTAAGAATGGGGTCCTCAGTTTTGTACTCACATTTTTTAGCGAAACTCTATTACTTTGAATTCATAGTGTAATATTTCAATTCTCAAATAAAATTAGTTTTTGTCTCTGAATTTGTATTTCTCTCTTGTTCTTGTTCCTTATTCTAGTTCTTTCTTTTAAAGATGGGGATTAAGACAACAAGCCATTTAATTGTCACCCCCTTTAGTCTCCTCAAAGATTATGGTCCTTGTAGTCTATGGCTTCCTACCTTCTTCCCCTTGTTTCCCCATTCCTTATTATGACTAGTGATTAGTTCCCTTATTGAGGTGAGGGTAGTATCCCCTTATCCATCTGTTGATAGGATTAGGTTTTACATGAATATTTTAGATGGATGGTTTTTGGTTTAGAAATCATCGATTTAAATAAAGTAATTAATCATTATTATTGAGAGCTAATCCCATAGGATGCAATCGTGGATCCTGATATTTAGAACGCCTATACCGATTACATGAGGATTTGGATGTGTCCATGAAAATATCCTCTTTAGGATGAACGACAAGGATGCATGAATGCTAGGACCAATGGGTTCACATGGAGTTCTTTTTTTGTGTATTATTTATGAATGATTTACATACCTTCTTCTATCTTACTTGTTGTGTATCTCTTGATCTTGTCTTCACTTTGGATGAGGTGGTGAAACCCCTAAGCCTCGATGCTTTCCCTTATGATTCAATCATTCTTCTAACGCATGTTTTCCATCGTTTCTCTTTATTTCTAGCACTTTATTTCTTGTTTTAGATACTCTTGTGTGCTAACAATCTTCTTTGGTTACTTCCTTGTCTTAGAATAAACTTTTCCTTTCATTATTTTGGTTTAATATTTTATTTCTTTTGCACTTTAATTATTATTCTAGTGTAATCAAAACACCCTCAAATTTGAATTTAATTTCTGTTCCTTATTCAAAAATACCAAAAAGAAATAATTTCAAAATCAATCGGGATAAAAGAGAACAATCTTATTAACATTTTCCTATGGGATTGACCATTTTGTACTAGGATTAACTAGAAATTACAAAAGGTTTAAACTCTAGGATAATCATCTCAGTGAATTGATGTGCTCTTCGACGTGTATCAATTTTGGCATTGTTTTCGGGGACAACATATCATTTTCTCGAACCCCAATTTTTTTTGAAAAACTTTTTTCATTTTGTATGCATTCTGAGTAACATTTAGGAAGTTCTATCTCCTCTTTCTGCCAAGTTTCCATTCTAGTATTATGATTTTTCTACACTCGAATATTATCTATCAATTATAACTATGCATGTGGCTCCTGCCAAACGTTGATTCCACATTGCCAATTTTTGATCCCAAGCCAAAGAGAACTTTGCATCATTTGAATAGACAATAAAGAGTTACGATGAATGAGGAAGAGGTTCCCCGTAGGATTGAGTAGGAACTTGTTGCTCCAAGAGAGTGAATGATGGTTGAATGTGCGGCTGAGGAAGCTACTCTATGTGTAGCCTATGTAACTGAGCAAGAAGCCCTTGAAGCCGCTCTAAGGGATGCCAAGAGACAAAAACAACTAAAAAAGTTTCTACTCTAGAAACCAGATTTACACAACACCTAGTCGCGCCACCTGAGATTACATGCCCCCAACTCGATATCTGCACTCAATGGATCACCATGATCTAGGCCACCCGTTTCTAGGAATAAGGATGAGCGTTGTCAAGATCACCTCCAACACAATGCCAACCTTTTCTCTCAACATAAGATCACATGCAATTCTAAAGACGCTACTAGACATAGATAGTTCAAGTACTCTCTTTTCAGGGCAATCAAACAATTTGTATAATGCCATAAAGAGTGATGAACCAATCACCACCTGGGAGTCCTAACAAATAATATTCTTTGATAAATATTTCTTCCTTCCCTTACCTATGAAATATGGGGACAGATTATTCTCTTTTCAATGATCCTAGGAGAAACTCTTGGAGAAGCTTGGTAGAGATTTAGGTAACTCCTAAGAAATTTCCCTCATCATGACATTTCACAATATAAACTCATTGATATATTTTACCATGGTGTTGATGATGACATCAACAAATTCCTTGACTCCTCATCTAGAGGAAACTTCATGTTTCATAATCTAAGGATCACATGGGAGATTGTCAAATGAGCCGCTGAGCCTCAAGCCAGACAAGGAACTGGTGGGTCCTCATAGTTTCTAAGGCTGAGGTAAATCCATATATCCATACCATTGTTGGAGCCCTTAAAATGATATCCTTGAAATAAGATCACTTAGAGTCCTCATTCAATGGTTATGAAAGGCAACCCCAACAAGTGAGAGCCGCAAAATCTCTCTATGGAATTTTCCAAGGGTATGCTCATGCTACCCTCCAATGTCAATACCTCTAAAATAATAATATGCTGTCTGATGCTGGTCAGCAAGTGGAGGACCTAAATACAATCCATAGTATCCCAGGATAGGCTTACTACAATCCTAATCAAGTGAGAAACCATCCCGGATTTCAATATGGAAATCCTTCAGGAGTAAATTTTTTTTCTCAACTGCCTCCCCAAAGACCATCTTTCCCTCCAAACACCAATCGTCCACCACCAGGGTTCACATTCAACAGTTAGAGAAATTTTGGGAACTAAGGGAATTATAGGGGTAATTTTCAAAATCGTGGTACCTACCAAGGGAAATAGTTTTAGAGTCTTAATCAACACTCATTTCAACCTCAAGCATAACAAATGACCGCACACCCTGAACTGATGATAGGGTGTTTGCCTTGGAACAAATCATTCTTGCACAATAGGCTCATTTAAAGGAAACTGATGCTTAGTTGGCCTGCCTTATTCCCAACAGAAACCCCCTATAGGTACCTTCATTGGACAACCGGAATACAACACAAAACATCAAACAACTTAAGGTTATCTCCACGCATTCTGGGAAGGCTAATACTTCACCCTCGGAGAAACCAATAGTTGTACCTTTGGGCTTTGAGGATAATGATATTGTGTTCATCAAAACTCCCCCTTCACCTAATCTTATCATTCCCACTCCTTCCGTTCCTATCATTTCACCTATAGAAATTGATGAGATGGACCTCCCTATGTTCAAACCACACCCTCCATACCAAACCTACCTAAAGCAAACTAGGTTGGATACTTGTTCAATGGAATCTAGGGATGCCATGAAAAAGTTACATGTGGATATTCCATTTCTTGATGCTTTAGCTAATATTCCTATCTAGTACAAGTATATGAAAACCTTATTGACCATGAAGTACCAAACTAAAGAACATGAGACTGTAATGCTTACTAAAATGACTTCTGATACCATTCAAAGCAAGATACCAAAGAAGAAGAAAGATCCTGGTTCTTTCAGAATTGGATGTTATCTTGGTGATAATGCTTTTAGGAAGGGCCTTGCATATTTAGGTGCTAGTATTTCTATCATTCCCTATAGTCATTGTAGGAGGTTAGGATTCTTTGATATTGTTTCCACTGCCATGACAATCCAGTTGGGTGACTCATCCATGACAAACCCATAGTATCATTGAAGACATACTTGTAATGGTTGGGGAAGATACTTGTACATCATCATTGAAAAGATACTTGTAATAGTATCATTGAAGACATACTTGTAATACTTGAAGACATAAAAAACTAAATAATACCACTAGGAAAGATCACATTCTTCTTCCATTTCCGGATAAAGTACTTGAGCACCTCACCTATCAACAACGTTTCTATTATCTTGTTGGCTATTTAGGTTTTTATTAGATTCCCATCCATCCTGATGACTTGGAGAAAATGACCTTCAGTTTCCTATTTGGCACTTATGCATTTAGGTGAATGCCTTCCGAGTAGTGCAATTCCCCAACCACTTTTCAGCTATGCATTTCTGCTATCTTTGTTGGATTGACTGAGACAGTGATGGAGTTGTCTATGTATGATTTCCCCATCTATGGTGAAACCTCTGACTCATTTCTTAGACATATATCTCTTATATTTAAGAAATTTGGGAATCATACTTGATTCTAAATTGGGAGAAATATCACATCATGGTGACAAAAGGGATTGTATTAGGCCATAGGGTGAGCAATTGTGGCATTGAAGTTGATGCCAAGATTGAGGTCATCTCCAAACTCCCACCACCTACTATTGTCAAAGATTTTCATGATTTCTCAATGATAACCAAACCCCTAACCAATGCCTAACTGTTGCTTCATCTATGATTTCTCATTTATCACCAAACCCCTATCCAACCTTCTCCAAAACGAAACACCTTTTGTGTTCGACAAAGCTTTCATGGCTAGTTTCCTTTATTTGAAACATGCTCTCACTTATTCCTCTATCATTAGGGCCCCTGATTGGTCATTACCTTTTAAATTAATGTGTGATGCAAGTGATTATGCGGTTGGTGATATTCTTGAACATAGTGTTCATAAAAAGCACCATGTGATTTACTATGCATCCAAAACCCTAGATGATGCCCAACAGAATTACACCACCACTAAGAAGAGATGCTAGCCATAGTCTACACATTCGAAAAGTTTCTCTCTTACTTAGTAGGGTCCTATGTTATTGTCTATACGGACCATGCATCCATTAGATACTTGATGACCAAAAAGGATGCCAAACCTCATCTTCTTCGTTGGGTCCTTTTGCTTCAAGAGTTTGACCTAGAAATCCTTGACAAGAAAGGTTGCAAGAATGTTGTTTCCGACCATATTAGCCACCTTGACTTTTTCAACGATGATGGTATCCCCATCAATGACTCTCTTCCTGATAATAAGTTGTTGAAAATGGAATCCCAATATCATTGGTTTGCAGATTATGTAAATTTTCTATCTATAGCTATGTTGTACCCTAAATATAAGGAACATTCTAAGGATAAATTTTTACATGATGTGAAATAATATTATTTGGATGAGACATACCTTTTGAGGTTGTTCTCTAATGAACTTTACCCCCAGTGCATCACTAAGGAAGAATCTCATGACATTCTTGAGAAGTCCCATTCTAGCCCCAATGCAGGGCACATGAGCTCTTAGAAAATTTCTAGGAAAGTCTTACAATCTGTTTTTTTTGGCCTATTGTATTCAAAGATTCATGCCATTTTGTTCTTGCTTGTAATGAATGTCAAAGGACTGGAAACATATCTAAGACTACCAAATTCCCATGACTTCTTGGCAAGAAATTGGAATATTTGACATTTGGGGAGTAGATTATATGGGTGTGTTTCCTTCTTCTAGAAGGTACAAATAAATTTTGGTGGTTGTTGGCTATGTTTCCAAATGGGTTGAAGCCATCCCCATGAAAACATGTGAAGAAACTATTCAAAGACATTATTTTCCCTAGATTTGGGATACTTCGTTCTGTGGTTTCTGATGGAGGTTCCCATTTTTTAGAGAAATGTTTTGAGTACTCATTGAAACGATATGGTATCCATCACAAGGTTTTCACTCCTTACCACCCTAAATTTTGTAGTCAAGTTGAGGTGTCAAATCAGTAAATCAAGTCCATCTTAGAGAAAATAGTCAATCACACTACGACTGATTGGGCATTGAAACTCAATGATGCCTTGTGGGCATACAAAACTATCTTCATTTGGGGAAGTGCTATGATTTGTCATCTCAACTATCAAGCAACCCACACTACTTCCTTCTCTTATTGTATCATCCATATCGTCTCTTACATAGTGTACTTTCTAGGATACACTCATATATCCTTTCAACAACTAGATTTTAAGAATCATCTGATCGACCTAGTATACTTGAAGGGATAAGTTCATCCGCCCTAGTGCCAACAGTGTCTATTATATACTATTTAAAGACACCTGAGTCATCCTTAAGCTCCCCTGACATGCTAGGTTTGTAGCAGCCAACATGGTCTTTGATTTGACTGATGTGTGTCAGTGTATATTAAATGGTTCCTTCTAGAGCATCCCAACCCAGAAGACGTTCCCGAGCCCCTGGCCCATAGGAGGAGTGCCTCCTTGGAGGCACATGACGATGCGATCAGACCACTACCTCTGCCATCACAACATCATACCTGACAACGCCAGGGCACTGAGGAAGGCCTCGATGAGCCTTATGGCTTTTACGAGATCCGAGATTAGTTGAAGGAAATCCAATGTGAGAAACAGTGCAAAGGTCACTAGCTCAATCACATATACCTGATGTAGCACTCCCATGAGTCATGACATGTGCACCAGGGCCACTATGATGCCAGCCGACCCCAGTATGAGGAGTATGGGGCCCATCAAGCCTACCCTGACCCCAACTCCCCATATTGGGGAAACTACTACTACAATCATCGATCATCTTCACATTTCCTACCACCAGAGTGATCTTATTCCCTCCATCTTTGATTTAGGTTTTTCTCAAGATGAGGAAAAATCTAAGTCATGGGTAGATGTGGGTGGTATGATTCTTTTACACCCCCTATCGTTGTGCTTATTTGCATTATTTTTCTTTTTTATTATTTTTGCTTGTAGTTGCTTTATTCATGGCCTTTATCTAGTCAGCCATGCCTAGATATCTAGTCGGCCCATTGTGTTTTCACATTTGGTTTTCCTTATTTGTAAAAAGGCCATTATCTAGTTGGTCCATTGAGTAGACATCTATCATTGTACACCAAATTGAATTTTGTAAAACTTTTTACAAAATCTTTTACAAATTGCCATGTCGGAAACCACCATGTCACCTAGGTTCCCTAAATAACATCACTCCTTGGAATATTTGCCAACTCATATGGAATCAATTAGAACCAAGCATAATTTTCCCTATATTTAAATATTGGATTATCTTGTAATAAACTTGTATGATGTGATTTATAGGAATACTCTAACTAGAGCAATGACACTCTCTGGGAAACAAATGTTGAAGTTATAAGCAAAAGGACACCTCTTCCTTCACCCAATTTTACTTCTAAAAAGAGAAACAAAGAATCACCGTCGGACGAAAATGAAATTCGGGGTGAAACACTTCTCAATTAAAAATTCCATACCCCACAAAGGGGCGTACCATCAAAATATGCCAAAAGTGCACATTAAAAATAATAATTGTGACCAATGTAGACAAAACTTGACAAATTTATATCTGAGTCAATTAGAGGAGGGATAAAAAATTTCCTCACATCCCTTGGTCCTGTTTTTGTGCAACAACTTATATAAAAAAATGAAAATTGAGAGTGTCAAAGCAAAAGTAAGACGAAGCCCATTTTTATACAAAATATTGATTTAGAAGCAAGATATGATAATTTTTTTGATAGGGAATACATAACTTTGTACTATTTAGTTCTAGAAGATTGCAACACTTGGCCAAAATTTGGAGGTAAAGATTATAGTGGTGTTTTAAAGGTGAGGAATGACGTGTTGGGAGTATAAATTGGACTTTATTTGTAATTTAATTTTTCTCAGGATGAGCAAAGATTCAAGTCTGGGGTATTTTGATGAATGCATATTCATCTATCTTTTTTTTAATTTTCATAAACATTTTTATTAGAACTTATCTCTGTTTTAGTAATTTCTAGGACTATTTGCAATTGACCCACTTTTTGATTTGTTTTTCAAATACTTATCTCCTTTCTCACTTTTTGTTGGGTTTTTATCCAAAACTAAAACTTACCTACTGAGCATGTGAGACACTCGTCTCACATTGTCTAGACAGCCAGCTCGCTTGTAGAGTACCCCACGCTTCATGCCAGATGATCTCTTTGGTCCTCGACTCAGCCTCCATTCAAGATATTCCTTTTCATGGGTCAGACGATCGTCTCAGATGCTCTAGACGACTGTCTCATTAAACTAAGAAGGCCATGTCAAGCTACTTTGAAGATCAAATCTAACTAAAGAGGACATTGCCTCTCATGTTAGGGTTTTAACCTTAAGTTCACGCATGGTGGCACAAGACGGGTGTCTCGCATCATCCAAACACTAGTTTTCAACATTACTTTGAGCCTAAGAATGCAACCAAATAGAACTTCCACCGTCTTATTAGGGTTTCAATCCTATGCTTCTAGAGACCACACCACATCATCTCAAATGATCATTTCGGCTAGTAAGATGTTGATTTTCTGGCTCATGAGAAACATATTCCAATAGTCGCCACTCCTTTTGTTCCTCCCCCCATTTTAGGGTCTCCAACCCTCCTTTCCCTATAAAAAGGATGGGGAACTCCACTAATAAAGGGGTCCTCAATTGTTTACTCGCATTGTTAGCGAAACTTTGTTACTTCATCTCATAGTTCAATCTTTCAATTATGCAATAAAATTAGTTCTTGTCTCCGGGTCTAAATTTCTTTCTTTTTCTTGTTCTTTATTCTAGTTTTTTTCTTTTGGAGAGGGGGATTAAGAGAGAAACCTATTTAATTATCACCACCTTTAGTCTCCTTGAATATTCTGGTCCTTGTGGTCATTGGCTTTCTACCTTCTTCCTATTATTTCACCATTCCTTACTATGGCTAGTGAGTAGTTCCCTTATTGAGGCGAGGGGAGTAGCCCCTTAGCCATGTGTTGATCAGATCAGGTTTTACTTTACTATTTTAGATGGATGGTTTTCGATTTAGAAATTATCAATTTAAACTAAGTAATTAATTGTTTTTATCAAGAGTTAATCCCGACGAATGCATTTTGGAACTTTGGATTAAGAATGCATAAACCAATTACATGAGGATTTGGATGTGACTACGGAAAAATCTTCTATAGGATGAATGACTAGGATGCGTGAATGTTGAGACCAATGGGTTCATATGGAGTTCATCTCTTGCATTTTACTTATGAATGATTCACATACCTGCTTCTATTTTACTTGTCGTGTATCTCTTGATCTTGTATTCACTTTGGCAAGGTGGTGAAAACCCTAATCCTAGATATTTTCCATTCTGATTCAATCATTCTTCAAACACTTGTTTTCCATTGACTTTCTTTATTTCGAGTACTTCATTTCTTGTGTTAGGTAATCTTGTATGCTAGAAATCTTCTTTCTTTACTTTCTTGTCTTAGAATATTTTTCTTTCATTTCTTAGGTGTAATCTTTTATTTCTTTTGAACTTTAATTCTTGTTCTAGCCTAATCAAAAAACCACAAAAATGGAATTTATGTTATGTTCCTTGTTCAAAACTACTAAAAAGAAATAATTTATAAAATCAGCCGGGATAAAAGAGAACAATCTTAATAATGTTGTCATGTGCGATCGACCCTTCTATACTAGCCTTAACTGCAAAGTAAAAAAATGATTAAACTCTAAGATAATCATTTTAGTGAATCAATGTGCTCTTTGATGCATATCATTATTCTGGTATATGGGGGAAGTAAAATGTTCACATCTACTTGTAACAACATAACTAGGCAATTTTTTATAGAATTTTTTCTTACCATTTTCTTCATAAATTCTCAACCATATTTACGCAACCCCTGGTATACCCTCTGTTGTGTTTTGGCCCTACAATAGACTTTAGGATACCTCTCAATCTAGATCTAGATACCTTATTGTCCACCTCTCAATCTGGAGCTAGGTGTCATTAGGCCTTCCCAATCAGGGGCATGACCTCTTATCACCTTCCCAATCTGGGGCCTGGTCTTTAGTCATCACCATAATTTTACTTTTCTTTTCATTGTAATTTTTTAGTTTTGGTATGCGGTTCGAGAAAGTTATAAGCATAATGTTATGATATCCATAGTGACTTTAAAGATTACAGGAAATAAATATCATCCAATCATTTAAATTTAAGAAATCTAGTAAAACCTCAGAAATAGTTGGGAAACTAAAGCAATTAGTCATAGGCGTAATTAGCATACTTGTTTCAACAGTAACTTGAAGTCCAAGCAAGATCAACCAAGAATACACAAACAAGCAGCCATGTAAAATTTATCCTGAAAGTTAAAGCATTACACCCATGTATCGTTATTTTATCCAAATCATCACTAAGAATGACTTGGGTCTCATGCTAGGGTTTTCTATGTCAACTTAGGATTTTATTAGGGTTTCGGTTTTCCAAACCTTACTTGCCACTTTTCATGTTCTTTTGGGTTACAAACCCTAATTTGTCATTAATTGCACTTTTATTCCCAAAGAAACCATAATTATCCAAAACATGGGTTGCTAAGTTCATATAACATTCAAGTTGCTCTTTTATTCATGAAAAATCAGTCTTTTACCATTAATATTAACTGGTCATATTAGAAAAATCAAATCTTAGAGATCAGGGTTCTAGTTCATTTAACACATTAAAGATGCTAACTTTAGGTGCTTTCAAACTAGAAGCATATTCAGATCCTGATTATATATTTTTTTATTCTACTGATATTTTTAGCAAAACCTATATATTACTTGCTATTATCCGATCATCATATTAATTTCTAGGATGTTTACAAATTAATCCTTTTTAGGCCAACAGGGGCATGTAACCTAGGTAGGGAAACTTGTTCTCCACCCTTCCAACTTGGTAGGGCCATCCCATCAGTGCTAACAAAGTCAGCAGCCTGCTCATGGCTAACCTATCCAACTAAGCGAGAAAAAGATGAGAATAGATAAGACTTTCCTTACCTCCACAACACACATGCAAGGGCAGTGACATCTTTTCCTCCTATCTCATCTTCAACCTCACATTAGTCCTTGTTCACGAGCTATCTTTCCCAAGCTAGTCATCTCAATAGTTGACTTAGAGTATCTTGCCTCCCTAGCAGCCGGTGAAGGGCCCAAAATGTCTACCTATCCATGTCAAAGTTGAAAGCGGCGTCAATTTTCTTTGAAGAGGCTTGAACAGAGAGGAAGGAAAGTTGGTTCTCCAGTGAACCGAGGAGAAGATGAAGATGGGATGATGGGGACGAGAGATGCAATTGGAGTCCAGGACGACTTTGTTTGATCTCATAGAAATTCAATAAAGGATTTGTAGTTTCACAGAGCGTATGTACCCCTCTATTTATACCCATCCTTGTCAACAGGGTCGTATTCTGAAGATAGATTAAGGGATTCTTCTAAACACCTCAAACCTAGGTGAAACCTAGGGTAGGTTAGTTCGATTTGATCTCAAGAACTCATCGATATGATTTTCAAACCTACTCGTGCACAAAAACGCAAGGAAATTGGCTTCAAATCAACTAGTTCAGATCCCTAGTTTTCTTTCATGATCGAGGAAGAGGATGAGTGTGTTGCCGTTGGATCATGAATCTGACAGTCCACATCACATGCAGTATTTCTAATTGAAATAAAAAGTCATGTCATTTAATGTTATTCCTCTGACTTTAAGGAGTTTTATAAAATGCATAACTCTCAAAACATTCATCCTTTTAATCTCAAATTTTAAGTGAAAGTCACTAATGACTTTATCAACTCGTGTGCAATGTTTGAGTCCAAAACTTCCAAAAGAAAAGTTGTTTTTCTTAACATCCAAGTCTTCTACTTATAAGGCATATATTATGCATTTGAAACACATCCTTTTCTCTTTCTTTCTGTTCTATTTTCTTTATTTTTCTATTCTTTTGTGTTAGAAATCATGTGCAAATGAAAACTCATTAACAGTGGACATTCATGCCACTTTCTAGAGAATTCAACACAATTATCCCAATTACACATAGTTATTATCTATTTTCCTTTACTTTTTGCTTATTATGGAATTTTCTTCTCTCCCTTTTTTATTTTATCCATTATCAGATTAATAATACAGTAGTAAACCATGAAATTCATGTCAAAGAGAATTTTGCAAGGGAAAACCATCCTTTTAAAGAAAAGCATAAAAATTACCAATGTGTCCTATTTATTCAAATAATTGCATTTCATTTATATAATTGCATTCGAAAAACTAGATTGTAACAATTATGGTTGACTGACAACAAGGACCAGATGGCTTTGCTATGGGGGTAGTCCTACAACACGTGCAAAAGAGTATCATGCTCATTATTGCATACACTATAGGTTTCAAAGACATTAGTACGGAGACATTGTGAGCTTTGAGGTCCATATTCATTTCCAATTTCCTAGGATCATGATTTCTTTACCCTGGCGCGTCCACCTATAGGTTGATCATGATGAGAATTTCCCCATAGGTTCTAAAGACCAAGACCATGCATCATGATCCGAAGAGGCCACTGGGGCGGGGGTAGCTGTTATCCTACTCTAGCATTCCTGAGGTAGAAAGCCATGGATAAAGTCCCAATCCCATTCACCATCAATTCCTTCCATGGAACTAAGCACAAGGTCTTTTCATTCATTTGGGATGGGCCAGTTAGGGATGATATCAGTGACTAATATCCCTCCAATCCAGTGATCACGCCATGCATTTGTGACATAATTGTTGTAAATGACTTTAAAATCTCCATTCTTAGGAAGTGGGCCTCCTAGAAAAAGAGATCCCTTGGACATACTTTTCCTTAATAACCTGAACCCAAAGCTTCAAAGGATCATTAAGAATATATATATATATATATATATATATATATATATATATGTATATATATGTATATATATATATATATATATATATATAACAAAACATCATGGTTTTGGTCTCGGGAGTCCTTGACGTCCAACCCTCCATAGTCTTTATGAGTCGACCCTTTCCTCTAAGTGACAAGGTAGAGTTTTCTGTGATCTCCATAGAACATCTAGATCAAGTTCCTTATATGTTTGTTGATGTCATCGCAAAGTGGTGGTGAGAGCTTGACATAATGCATTGTATATGTAGGGATAGCCTAGAGGGTGGATTTCACCAAACTTATCCTCTCGGCTAATCAGAGGTGTCTCACATTCAAGCTATCTAGGCACTTCTATATAGATGCAACTTGATGGTGATGTATGGTTTTATTCGGATGATGATGGAGGATTGGTACCCCAATATATCGTTCAAGGTCATCAGTCCATTTGAATATGAGTTTCCTATTGATTGATCAAACCTCTAGACCTAGTGTGCTTAAAGAAAATAAGTAGTGTGACTTCTCCTTAGAGACAAGCTAACCTGATGCTTTTGAGAAATCTGTCAGGATCTATGATACATTTTTTGCTTGTTCTTTGAAGGCCTGCCCCATAAGAAGGATGTGATCAATGAAAAACACATGGGAAATTTGATCCCTCCCCTGGTAACGATTAGTGGTTTCCACTCATCGGTTGTGACTGCAGTAGTGATGGCTTGACTTAGCCTCTCCATGCACATAGCAGTACATATGGGCTAATTAGATCTCCTTGCAGCACACCTGAGATGTTTTGAAGAATGGAAGTGGTGTGCCCTGCCATAGAATGGAAGTGGAACCCAGATTGATGATTTCCATGATGAGAATGCATAACTTATACGTATCGGGCATGATAGTTCTTTTAAGGGTGTCATGGATGAAATCTCTATTAATTATGTCAAAAACTTTTGCAAGGTCAAGTTCGATGCACATAATATGCTTCATGTTAGCTCGGCATCTCATCAAGTGAATAACCTCCAACACAAGAAGGATGTTGTCATTGATTCGACGTGCAGGGAAGCTAGATTGTGTAGGTGCAATCCAAGCATCAAGGTAAGTCTTTATTCATTAAAATAATCTTAAAGCAGCCATTATTAAGTGATATGGGGAAAAAGTCATTGCATATCTGGGGAGCTTCGACTTTCAGTATGAGCACCATGTAGGAGTCTATGATGGATGTAGTTATCTTCTCAGAGGTGAATGCATGGCTAATAGTGGGTCGACTTGGTTCAGTTTTTTTGAATGAAATCAATATACATGTCATCTGGGCTTGACACTTTAAGAGGGCCATCATGAAGGCAACACGGTGAATCTGATCAGCAGTAGGAATTGCATACATACAATTGTAGGTTTCGTCATCTACACTAGGGAAATATCCAATATAGCTCTGTAAACAAGCGTGATTTGATTCTTGTCATTACATGAGGTCTTTGAAATAACACTGGAGGTCTTTCTTGATGTCGTCAATATGGGTTACCCATTCTCTGACATTATTCTTTAGGATTGTGATTTGGTTATGTTGATGTCTCACCTTGATGTACAACTGGAAAAATTTGGTGTTGCCATCCCCAAATTGTAACTAGTTGATGTGAGCTCACTCCTGCCAGTCTGCCTCCTCCTTGAGAAGGATATAGTGGAGATTCTCATGTAGGTGGATAGATGGGTCATCTATAGATGGGCAATTTAGGAGTTGAGAAGATACCTGACATCTACTAATGTTGGTGTGGAGATTTTACTTCTCCTTTTGCTGCTTTGTAATGCTATTGGCATCCAATTTGATGGCCTTAGTTTTGAAATTTAAAAGTGCATATTTGAAGTTCATGTCCTCTGACCAAGTAGAGAGGAGACACTATGAAACTATGGGATAAGGTTCCAACTTGCTTTGGTCCTGAAGTTATATTGTTGTGGTTCTTTCCTCCCACATGATAGTAGCAATGGGATATGATTAGAGTACAACCATTGAAGCACCATGACTATAGTAGTTTCAAACATATGGAGCCATTGCGAATTTTCGAGGGCGCGGTCCAGCTTCTCAAAAAGGTTTAGATGTCTAAAGTTTAAGGGAGGTCCTTGAGACATTGTATTAGCTAATCCTATATTAAAAGCATGGTCTCAATGAGTTTGGTATAAGAATACTTGTCAAAGTACTTGCCTCCTTTCTTTTCATTTATAATCAGAATAGTGTTGATGTATCCCATGACCACCCAAGTGTCATGGATGTCAAGGGTGATCTTCTCTAGCCATTCACGTAAGTACTTGCATTTAGTGGGGTTGGGGTTAGCATATGTAAAGGTGATGTACCAGGATTTTTTTTATTTTACAATGGACAAATTGTTGATGTCTAAAGACCATCTCAACACAGTAATGGCAATGATCCCTAATGTATGTGTTTTTAGTCATTATCATAGGCTCATTTTCCCTATATTCATGTGTAGTTTGGGCGTTTATTTGACCTATTATGCATGGAATATCATTGATAGCCTATATTTCCTTGAATGCATCAAAATATATAATTTCAAGCAGTTTTACTTGCATTTTACGCATTCTAAGTACTCATGATGCTTTTATGTGATTTTAGGTACAAGGCAATTCTACACAGCTCGGTGCTACCGACTTTGTAATAGTTAGTGGTACCAACTTACCCTTAGTGATATGCCCAAAAACCAACCAGAACTCGGTGCTACAGACAGAGAAAGTCAGTGCTTCTGAGATAGCATTAGTAAGCATAGCGTGAATCGAGAAAACTCAATGCTACCTATTTTCAAACTCGGTGCTATTGAGTTGATGTCAGAGAGACTGTTTGAAATCATAAAAAGTTGGTGATATTGAGTCTGAGTTGATAATACATACGGGATCGGGATCACGTGACTAAAGATAACTGACTCGGTACTACCGACTCATCTAGTCGGTACTACCAAGTCTGCCCGATTAGGCCGGCCGCAGATTTGTTTCTAAACCAACGGTGGATGTTATTTCGGACCCTAAGTGAATTCTATTACTTAGGGGTACAATGGAAAAGCCTAAGAGAGTCCCCATTTTTTATTGTACGATGACCGGAGAAAGAGAAGATAAGGAGGGAGGACCAAACACTTCACCCAGGAAGATATGAGCACCTACAGAGGATGATTCTGCAGTCAGAAGACAGTAGAACGTACATGCAACGGAGGGGATCATCTGGAAGGGAAAATATTTTGGGGTTACCTTAGTTTATACTATGTTCCCCATGTTTTTCTTCTTCCCTTCTATGTGTTTTGTGATGAAAACCATGTAAGGCTAAAAACCTATATTCTTGAAGACCCGGGAGTAGACTGGATATACACTGCAATTGATTTCTCTGCATTAATATCATATTATCTCATTCTTACTGGATATAATTCTATGAAAGTTTCATTTTCCTTTTGTGCTTGATTACCATGAATGTATTAATAGATGCTTAGTCATCTCGGGAGAGGGATTAAGGGTTCAAAATCATAAGATTACTTTTATATTGCATCCTATGAGAAAAGAGGAGAATATACGAGAGGAGAAACCCAGAGTACAAGTATAAAACACCTAACTAATCAAACAAATAACCACGAGAGTGGGATTGGAATTATATTAGGTAGTAAATTACACTACGGGAGCAGGTAATTCTAGCTACAAGCTCCTTATCCAAGGATTGAGATAATAGATATTAGTGTGTAAAATTGATTGTTAGTGGTATCTGTGGTGAAACCACCTCCTAAAGAATTCATTCTCCTTCTGATTTACTTAAACCATTAATTCATTTACTTTAGAGTTCATTTGGAAATTCAACTCAACTCAAACAATCATCACTGACCTAGCTGATTGATCTATAGTTAGTAGTAGTCTAGTGGAGAAATGCTTCCTCGGGTTCGACTGGGGCCTCATAGAGCCTTATTACTTTGATATGTTCACTTGTGTTTTGTGCACGGTAAACCGCGTGTCAAGTTTTTAGCATCGTTGTCAGGGAAGCGACAACATCCAACACTACGAGTGTTGAAGTTAGCCTCTAGGCCAATTTTTTTTAATTTCTTTATTTGAAGCTGAATTACAATAATTTCTTCATTAAGTACAAGTTTCTGGACTTGACATACATTCTCATTGTTTTAGGGACACTAATTCATGGTGCGGACCAGAGCCCTAGATTACGATGAACCATCTTCACCCGACTTTGGACAAGTAGAGTTCTTATAAGGAAAATGAGAGCTAGGTAGATCTGTGGACAGGTTCAATAGAACGCCTTCACCAAACCCCCCTTTGATTGAAGAACCAAAGGCAGCTACAATAGCTGAGCTAAGTGAAATGGGGGATAGAGCAGACAAACTAGAAAAACAAACAATATGGGTGAGAATAAATGTTTCATCATCCACGTCCCAGAAAGGGCCCATCAAAAGACAAGCTATCAATGTGGGAAACTACAAGATAGAGCATGGACTCATTGCTTTAGTCACATCCCAAGAATACTATAGCCACCCTTCTGAGGATCCAATGACACATATCAAAAACTTCATGGGAAGTTGTGATATGGTGAAGATAGACAAGATTCTAGATAGAACAATCTACCTCAAGCTATTTGCATCATCACTTGCATATGGTGTGAAGTCGTCGTTTGACAATCTAGATGATGAGATCATAGAATCATGGGATCAGATGATAGATGTGTTCTTTGAACGCTACTTTCCTGCACAAAGTACAAATGATCTAGTGAAGAAGATTCATAAATTTAAGCAACATGCTGATGATTCATATTCAGAGACATGGGAAAGATTTCAAAACATGCTTAGAAATCATCATGACATTGATCTACAAGGGCAGACCAAAATCTTCTATTATGGTTTACACAAAGGGGAGAGAACAACCCTTAACAACATAGGAGCAGGGTTCTTTCTCAACAACAAGCCCGCTCACTGTCTTAAAATACTCAAGAACATGTCTAACAATCAATCATGGGGGGGGGGACAAAGAGAACTACCAACCACCATAAAGAGTGTTAGCGAATCTAAGGTGATATCTATTTTAAACGAAAATTTAGACCTCATTGCCAAGATGATATGTGCTCCAGATAGAGGCTTTATTGAAGAAGAGGAAGAAGAGTGCAAGTATGTGCACCAAGGTCAATACATAAATAATGATTATTCATGGAGTAAGGATCCTAAGTTCTCATGGAAAGACCCTAACAATTTTCAACAAGATTGATTGCAGGCACAAAAGAAACAACCAAGGCCACAATAGTATGGTGGTCAAGCCCAATATCCACCAAAACAACAGAAGATTGACAAGATTGAACAAATGTTGGGTAAGCCCATGAGTAAAAATGAGTTGTAGATTGCATAGACACAGATGGATCTTCAAAATCAAGAGGCACATATTTGCAACATTGAAACACAGAAATCCTAGATAGTAGTAGATGTGAGTGCTTTAAAGCAACCGACTCAGCAAGGCTTTCTGGAAAATACCAATGTACCTTCCAAAAATCAGCATGTGAAAGTGGTTCTGTTTCACAGTGGCAAAAATCTACTGGATGGTGAACCACACAATGCAGTCACAGAATAGGCTGAAACTCAAGCTAAACCAGTGGAAGTGGAAGAGCCAGACACGTCAGACTAAGAGAAGACTGCAGAGGAGCAAGCTGAGGAGGTTTGTAGGCAATAAAACTCAAGCCTAAATACCACCTCACCAGAGGGCACCTATGATTCTTGTGCCATTTCCAAATAGTATGAAGGCTACCAAGATGGACAAACAGTTCAAGAAGTTTCTAGATAACTTTTGGAAGTTGTTAGTGAACATTCCCTTAATTGACACAATAGAGAAAATACCATCTTATGGGAATTTCTTGAAGGATATTATTATAAAGAAGAGGATGATTTTAGAGTCAGATGTGGTAGTACTCAAGGAACAAGTTGGTGCTTTCATTTTGGGCACACTGCTACCTAAAAGAGAGGATCCAGGGTGCTTTAATATCACATGCTTTATAGGGAAGAAAAAAATTGGAGAGGCTTTATGTGATTCAGGGGCAAGCATGAATTTGATGCCCTTATCTACATTCTAGAAGCTTGTACTCAAGGAAACCAAGAAGAACATCATTGCATTTCAGTTGGTGGATAATTCACTATCGAATACATATGGTATATGCGAGGATTTTCTGGTAAAGGTGGACATGTTTGTCTTCCCTGCGGATTTTGTAGTGATAAAGATGCAGGACGATAATGACAATGAACTTCTATTGGGGAGACCATTTCAAGCTACAGCAGATATGATACTTGAGATGGGTAGAGGACGTCTCACTATGGGAATGCAAGATGAAATGTTTGAGATAAAGATGTTGGAGAACTCTCAAGCTATGGGAGATAAGGTGTAGTGCAATATGCTTCAACATGTGGACATCAAATTGTTGTTATTTCTAGGAAAGCCATTCCTGGATATGGCCCATGTGATGACCAGAGTGGACAAAGGAACTCCTGATATGGACATCCTAGAAAACATAGAAGTACTTTCTCTGACCCAAGCTATGCGCTACCCAGAAGATGGTGGGGAGGACTATGACCCAACTGCAAAAGAAGAAGCCATGGCTAATTCTGTGATAGAGTCATCTCCATAGCTACCCTTGGAGGCATGCTTGATAAATAGAATGGAAGGAAGATTATGCAACAACTGTCTGGAGGAGTGCATCTTTCTATTGAATGCAATACCTTACTACTATGCAAGGCACTTTGAAGACTTAGGACCGCCACCCCCACCATTGGTCCCGTCTCTTTTGAGCCCACCTGAGTTGGAATTGAAGCCATTACCTCCACACATGAAATATGTGTTCCTTGTTGTAGAAGAAAACTTTTGGTGATCATTTCATCTTCTTTTAGTGTTGAGGAGGAGGGGCAGCTACTGACTGTGTTGAAGAACCACCGAGCTACATTTAGTTGGTTGATAGCTGATATAAAAGGGATTTCTCCAGCCTTATGCCAACATAAGATCTAACTTGAAGAAGGGGCAAAAGAAATTATCCAACCTCAGTGGTGTCTCAACCTAATCATGATAGAGGTAGCAAAGAAGGAAGTCATCAAGCTTCTATCGGCATGTATAATATATACGATCTCTAATTCAATGTGGGTTAGTCCTACACACGTCATTCCCAAGAAAGGGGGGATCACAATCACTACACATGCAGCCAATGAACTGATTTCTACTAGAGTAGTGACAAGATGGTGCATGTGTATTGATTATTGTAGGTTAAATGTAGCCACCCTTAAAGATCATTTTCCCCTACCCTTTATTGATCAAATATTGGAATGTCTATCTGGCCACTCTCACTTTTGCTTTCTTGACGGGTATTCTGGGTATAACCAGATTTCCATAGAGACTAAGGACTAGGAGAAATCCACTTTCACTTGTCCTTATGGTACTTTTTCATACCATCGAATGCCTTTTGGTATGTGTAATCCCCATGCCACGTTTCAACGATGTATGCTTGCCATTTTTATGATATGGTGGAGCGGTGCCTAGAGGTTTTTATCGATGATTTTTTTGTCTATGGGGAGTCGTTTAATGATGCCTGCACAATTTGGATAGGGTGTTGCAAATATGTAAGGACACTCAGCTAGTGCTTAACTAGGAGAAGTGCCACATGATGGTGAGTGAAGGGATAGTTCTTGGACACAAGGTGTCTAACAAAGGCATGGAAGTTGATCTGATGAAGATTGAGGTTATTTCCTCACTACCTCCACCAACATCGGTGAAAGCAGTTAGGAGTTTTTTAGGACACGTTGGATTTTATCGTCAGTTCATAAAAGATTTTTCAAAAATTTCCAAACCATTATTTCATCTTTTAGAGAAAGTCATCAATTTTGCTTTTAATGAGCGTTGTTTGAAATCTTTTGAGATACTTAAGGAAAAATTAATTTATGTGCCTATTGTGTAGACTCCTGATTGGAGCCTTCCATTTGAACTGATGTGTAACACATCAGATTATGCAGTGGGAGCGGTGTTAGGTCAATGCTAGGATAAAACTCCATTTGTCATATATTATGCATCAAAAACTTTGAATGATGTCCTGATGAACTACACTACTACTAAAAAAGAGTTGTTAGCGGTAGTGATTGTCCTTGAAAAATTTCGACAATACCTTGTAGGAGCTAAGGTGACAGTCTGGACTGACCACACTACTATTAAATACTTGTTACAAAAGAAGGATATCAAACCCATACTTATTAGGTGGATTCTTTTGTTGCATGAATTTGATATTGAAATTAAAGACAAGGTTGGTTTGGAGAATGTAGTGGTTGATCATCTATCTAAGTTAGAAAGGTTAGATGAAAGAGATGTTGCTATCCCCATAGTTGAGGAATTGCAGATGAAAAACTATGTGTAGTTGAAATTAAAGACCCTTTGTTTGTAGATATCGTTAATTAAATGACTTGTAAGGAGATACCTATGGATTGGGGTTACTAGGAGAAAAATGGGTTTTCCATTCTTTGAGATTTTATTTCTGGGGTGATCCAATTCTTCTTAACAGTGCAGGGATGGGCTATTAAGAAGGTGCGTACCCGAGTGTGAGGTAGAGAGCATCTTATCACACTGTATGTGGCATCCAACTCACATTAACATGATTAACTAAGCGGGAGCGTATCATTCACAACAGATTTACTGAAAATCATTAAAAATTAAATCCTTTTTCAAAAAGATCCAATCATAGGAAAACTCTTTCAACAAGAACCAATGTATTACATTTACATCCCGATTCATAAGTACATATTTTGTACCATCTCTTCTCGAGGGTTACAATATCAACTGCCTTGTTAAAAACTAAACATAGACAACATAAGAACCTTGAGGCATCACGCCAAAATCTCAAAATGATTCATTAAAAGCACTAACTATTCACTTCGAGGACCTGAGAGTACAAAGACGACACATAGGACATCTATCTACAAAGCATGACAGACTGTACACTCAACATGAGCTGTCACTGTTGTCCCTGATACTACTGAAGTTCTTCCTCTGCATGATTGTTCTCAATCTCCTCCGTTCTCGTCCACCTAAAAATGTTGGATCCCACGGGGGTGAGGCAATTGAAAATTGCCCCAGCGAAAGATATAACTCTCCACCAGAAACATTATTATTGCAGTTTATAATATTAATCAGAATAGAGGATAAGCAATTTATATATTTCTCATCTTTTAAATATTGCAACGATCTATGATAGAGCATTAAAACATTTATTCTCTTTATAAGGAATAGGAAGAACATGTGTACCATTTATCTATTATATTAACTCAACATCTCATGTTTTTCTCATGATACTCATTACTCTGATATGTCACCCATAACTCTTTCTTGTTTCTATCTTATGGCCTAGACATGAGAGTGAACATCATCATGTCTTATTTAGGCATTGGTCCATACCAATCCTGTATAAATATTCCAGGCATTGGATTATACCAATCATGTGCAACTAGTACAAGCATTGGACTTATAATGTTCCTATGTATCCATTCCAAGAATTGGACTATGCCAATCCCAACTATTCCAGGTATTGGACTATGCCAATCCTGTGCAACTATTTCAGGTATTGAACTATGTCAATCCTGTGACATTATTCCAGGTATTGAACTATGTCAATCATGTGCAGTTATTCCAGGTATTGAACTATGTCAATCCTGTGACATTATTCCAGGTATTGGGTTGTGACCAATCCTGTGCAGTTATTCCAGGTATTGGGTTAATACCAATCCTATGCAGTTATTCCAAGTATTGGGTTAATGCCAATCCTGTGTAGTTATTCTAGGTATTGGGTTAATACCAATCTTGTGCAATTATTCCAGGTATTGAACTATGTCAATCCTGTGACATTATTCCAGGTATTGGGTTGTGACCAATCATGTGCAGTTATTCCGGGTATTGGGTAGTTACCAATCCTGTGTAGCTATTCCAGGTATTGGGTTAATACCAATCCTGTGCAGTTATTCTAGGTATTGGGTTAATACCAATCTTGTACAGTTATTCCAGGTATTGAACTATGTCAATCCTATGAAAGTATTCCAGGCATTGGGTTATTACCAATCTTGTGTAGTAATTCTAGGTATTGGGTTAATACCAATCATGTGTAGTTATTCCAAGTATTGAACTATGTCAATCCTATGACATTATTCCAGGTATTGGGTTGTGACCAATCATGTGGAGTTATTCCAGGTATTGGGTTATTACCAATCCTGTGCAGTTATTCTAGGTATTAAACTATGTCAATCCTGTGACATTATTCCAGGTATTGGGTTGTGACCAATCCTGTGCAGTTATTCCAGGTATTGGGTTAATACCAATCTTGTGATTACATCCCATGTCTGCTTACACAACACTGGGTACCTCATTCTTCTTCTGATATTTAAACTATGCCATCATACTCAATCACATTCTTTAGGTAATGCAAGAATCCCTCTATTCTCCACACTTTGTATAATCAAAGTTCCATCATTATTATTGTATCCTTTTGTTATAATTATTATGTTACTAAGTTTCCATTTTCTTGGTTTATTAAGAACGTTATCATCTCTTATAGGGGACTTTTATAATTATCTTGGTACCTTTCACTAGGTATCAACTTACTCATGTGGTTTACAAGGCCTATTAAAATATCTTGTTACCTCTCACTAGGCAACAACTAATCTCATGGCTCATACAACACTTTTAACATCTTGTCACCTTTCACTAGGCAACAACCATTTCTCATGGTTCATAAAACACATTACATCTTGATGTAATGATTATGGTAGCACTCTTTATATGTTACTCATCCAAGTATGTTGGATTTGAGATGCATCAAGGGATATCATTCTTAAAGATAAGGATGTGATATCTATGATGTATTGGTATATCACTTCCCTCAACACTTTAAACTTACTTGAGTTTATCAATTTATATTGTATTAAGGTATTTCCCATCTTAATACTTCCATTTTCTAACCTATCACCTTTACTGTGAAGTGCATAGGTCATAAAACACACATAAGGATTTTCCCACTATCTTCAATGATAGGGACTTATTTCAGATTAAGGCATTGCTTTCTATAAGGTTACCTATAATCAATCGCTTTAAGTATTTCCCTTATCAATATAATAGTCACCATTCTATTATTAGGATTTGGGTCTCCCATGCCATCACCCTTTATTAGGGTTTAGGGTTTCACATACTATCATCCTTCATTAGGGTTAGGATTTCACATACCATCACCCTTCATTAGGGTTTCATATCACAATGCCCATAATTAGGGTTTACTATTCATTCCAATTACGGTTTTCTCATGGCATCACCCTCAATTAGGGTTTCTCATGGAATCACCCTCAATTAGGGTTTCTCAATTTATTTCAATTGAGGATACTCATCCCAGTTAGAGTTTCCATATTAGTGTTTCTTATAGCCTTTCAAAGCTTCACCCTAAATTAGGGTATCACATCCCATCATTGTATCAAGGTTTCACATGAATTCACCCTAAATTAGGGTTTCCATTCAATTACCCACAATTAGGGTTTACTATTCATCCCAATTAGGGTGTTTCATTATATTACCATAAAATAGAGTTTCACTCATAATTGTCTTGAATTAGGGTTAGGGTTCATCAACCTTCATGATTAGGGTTTCATGATCTCTTTGCTGAGGGTCATACCCTAATCACATACTCTACATGATTGACACTCATGTATAAATTCCTTTCTATCATCCTTTCAACTTGATTAGGTCACATCATCCTTTCAATAAAGTACATACAACTATGATTGACATAGTGTACTGAGTTATTGCTTACTTAAGCTTAAAGGATTAACTCATCTAAGGATTATCAATCACTTAGTATCTTAAAGGTACAACTCTAGTGATTATCTTTGAGATAGATCAGTATCAATTATAGAGTCAATTGGTCCTTCATCACAACTAGTTTCCAATTGATATGATCACATTGAATTACTAAACAACCTTGACCCTTACTCTCTAAATGGTTTGAAACCGTTTGGTGAAAAAGTGCATTGAAACCGACTGAACTTGGGTCTCCAAATGGTTTGAGATCGTTTGGACCCAAATGGTCTTGAGACCGTTTGGACCCAAATGGTCTTGAGACCGTTTGGACTCAAATGGTCTTGAGACCGTTTGGACTCAAGCGGTCTTCAGACTGTTTGGTCCAAACCTTCTCAAAACTGAATGGACCAAAAAGTTCTTTCAACACATAGTCAATTCAAGGTTTCCCTCAATTAACTAACTATGAATGGAATCCTTGATTCATTCATCAATTTAACTATTGAATCATCCTACAATTGGACCATAAATTAGGGATTTGAACCCAATTGAACTAGGATTTATAATCAAGAAACCTTCAATTAGGGTTTTGAAATCGAGGAACCTTCAATGATTAACATTATGGAACTGATTCAATTGAAATCAATGAATCATCATCAAAGTATGATATAACCTGACCTCAAATGGTCTTGAGGTTTTTTGGATGTCCTCCAAATATTATTGAGACCGTTGCCTCATCCATCATTGAAATATGTGAAATTCAATTAGGATTTAGATCATTAGATTGATCACCGATTGAACAATTGATTGCATTTCAATTTACCATCTCTGGCCCTTCAATTACTCAACCATACTCAATCCTAATCCTACAAACGGTATTAGTTGACCTCAAAATGGTCTTGAGACCGTTTGGGTGATCTCCAAATGGTCTTGGGTTAATCAACCCAAAGTTTTAAATCAACTAATTGCAAATTCAGCACTTAACTCGATTAGGGTTTCTAATTGGAGGATTGTCCATATATTGTTTCAATCAATTGGATCCATTGGATCATCATCCAACATATACTAGGGTCCTGACCTCAAATGGTCAACCCATCGAAACGGTCAACCCATCTAAACGGTTTGGGATTCAAAACTCCAAATGGTTTGCAAACCGTTTGGATCATATTATTGAAACCATTTGCAATAGATATTTGGGAGGTGTGTGCTTATGATGATGTCATCATCATCAAGCTCTAAACCCATGAAACTTGCTGTGATTTCATGGAGATTGCATCAATCAACCAAATAAAATTTTGAGAATGAAGAAAGGATCAACAATTGATAAGGAATTGAATGCAATAACAATATTAGGGGTTCAAGTTATAAAACCAGCCTCCAATTGAGATTCAAAACTCCAACCTCCACATATTTAATGGTGAAAGCAACACCTTAAACTATCCCAAGCTCGTCCTCAAGGTTTGAGTGAAAAGGAATGGCTAGAATTAAAGATCGAGTGAAGATAAGAAGAAATCATACATTGATTTGTGATTTCCACCATGGAATCAAGGTGAAAGAAGGTCAAGAAGCTTACCAATAGGTTGGGGGTCGTCCTCCTGTTGCTCCAAGCTCCCTTGGTCGTTTTTGGAAGCAAGAAGTGAAGGTGGATTCGAAAATACCAATCCAAGCTAGGGATAAAGGAGCATATATGTATTTTATTAAAAATTCATTTAAGAGAGAGAAAGTAGGGATTATCTCCTCCATTTCCTTGCCTCTTTCCCCCTTCCCTTCCTTGGTTATGAGGATATCTCCTTTGCATCTGATTTCTCTCAATTATCCATGTTTTAAAGAAAAGCAAATTAAGCACCTTAACCCTTATAATAATAATTTCCTAAAGTTAGTGGAGAATTCTTTTCCTTTTAATAATGTGAGTGAGTTATCCACTTCCTTTAGATATTTTCGTGCCTTTACAAGGCAAATGGTCGTCCATTCTCTTGAAAAATCATCCCTCACCTTTTGGTTGAAGGGCTCTTCAATTAATATATTTATTTTTGCATTAAATTGAAGTAAAGTTCCAATTAAGCTTAAAATCTTGATTACTTTAATATCAAGATTCTCTCTCCTCCAAAGAGATACAAATGAGATGCCCATATCATTTTCTTTGCTCTACATGATGACAATAAACATTAAGAAGTATTTTTAAGTGGTAATTTGCATATTGAACCATGGGTTTTGGATAATTTGCACACTACACCAAAACTAGGTTTTAATGCACAAACATTGCTTTATCAGCTCTTTCTTGGTACTCAGGCTACCAAAAGCCATACATCTGCATCATCTTCATTATCATGATGCTTCAACACATGAGGAACATCTTATCTTGTAATATTTGCAATTTAACCCCTCAACTTGGGTAATTTGCACTTTAGTCCAAAATAGACAAAACATTATTTTAACATTGTCCCAAAAGGACTAAAATTGAAACATAAGTTCCTCTTGAGCCTTAATTACTTTTCAAAAGATAATATCAAGAATATAATTATCTTTCTTAAACAAAATGCCTAGGGTTAAGGCATAACCCAGGTCAGGGATGTTACAAGTTATAAACCACTAACAAGGATTTCGTCCCCGAAATCCCAGATAAAGTGAGACATATATTATTCATATATCATCTCATCAAGTCTTCACATAACATCTCAATGTCATGTTTATGCAAGGCATAAATCCCTAACATATTATGCCCATGCTATATTATATAACCAATCTGATTCCACAGTTAACCACTCCAGGTGGTCAACAAAAATTATCTAATAACATTATTCTTTACCCGGGTATTCAACACATGTGCTGGAAACACATCACATTTTAATCTTTCTTTCATCCTGGGACATTTCTTATTATACATATCTTTTTCTTGGAACCCAAGTCCAAGACAAACTAATACTCTTCTAAGTATCCTTCAAATAAATAGTTTTAATTTATGCACACCAAGTGTCCTAAGACCCACTTGATTGCCATGTCCCTAAAAGAAAAGAAAACAAAGGATCATATTCCTCTTATCACCCTATTATTATCCAGGGTTGTTTATTCATGAAAAGAGATTGTCATCTCCTCTAAGAATTACATGAACCTTCTACTGTTCATGAGTTATTTACTCTTGCTTCTTTCTTGGTTCCTTTCCATCAGCATAAGAATCATATGGATGATTACTTGTCATCATTTTTTAATATCATTTTCACCATGATTACTAGATATAGGTATTCAAACCTTTAGTTCATCACTGATTATTGTTACCTTCCATCAGGTAACTTATTACCTCTAGGTCTTCAGACCAGGGTATACATTATACTAAACATCTTCTTTTGTTTATAATTTGATTTACAATTAAGTCAAATTCCTTCATATATCAATTAGAATGTGGTAGAAATATCCATGCCACATCTCCTACTTCTTTCTTTATATTGTTTCAGAATGATTACTTGATCAGAGTAATCAGAAACATAACAATCTAGGTATGTCATACTTACCTTGTCTTCAATAAATGAATACCTGGCCAGGGTATTCAAGAACTAAAATTAGGTAGTATGTATTTGTTTTATATTATGTTTCATATTCTTAACATCTCTTTAACTTTCACTACTTAGTATCTCAGATTTTCTCTGAGTGTTTCTTTTACATCTTTTCCCTTTCTGCATGAAAAAAGAAATATTCAAACATATAAGAGAATATTGGACTGAACATAAGTTTTCATCCTTCTTATATCTTCCTCATATCCTGAAAGGATTATACAGATGACTAAACAACAACTACCTTTCTTATAGTAGGGAACAGAAGATAACTCAAAATAGAAAGTTCCATCCTGACATGTCTACCTCTTACAAGTTATCTAACATCTTATCTAACCCAAAACATGGAGTCAGTTGTTAACTGTTATTTCTTTTGTCCTCTACTACCAGAATTAGATGGACCAAATTGTGACACTTGTCTTCGTCCTCTACCATCTGCTCCACTGGGCTGAGGTCCTTGTGAGTTTTGCAGATTATGCCTTGACTGTCGGGTCACCTCAATATTTCTCCTTGGACTATGTTGTCTAAAATGTCCTAGTTGTCCACATTTATGACAAGCTCGACCCCAACTTGATGACCCCTTCATAGGTGCACTATATTGAACTGGTGAATATTTTGGTTGTTTATTGCCACTACTCCACTGTTCTTGTGACTATGTACACTTCCTTTTAAGGTTTGTCTAATGTTTCTTTATTTTATACCTTTCTATCCTCCGTATAGACTCCACAAATGTGGCAAACCTATCTCTACTTTCTAGGGTAGATGTCGGGATAAACATCTCAACATTCAGTCCCTTCTCAAAATGTCGGATCTTCTCCTCCTCAGTAGCTGTCATTTGAGGACAAAATGGCAACATTTCCATTAACTTAACCTCATATTCATTTATCGACATGGCTCCCTATTGAATCTTCTCAAACTGTGAGATCTTTTCATCTAAGTATGTCTTTGGAAAATACTTATTGATAAATTCACGACGAAATTCCTCCCATTCAACCTTTTCATCATTCCTTTTTATTTCTTCTATAGCCCACCAGTGTCCAGCACTACCCTTCAATAGGTACACTGCATGTTACGACCCCACCTTTCAGGAACCCCCAATTAAGGGAGATCGAGAAGTAGAATCCGCATCCATAATTTTCGGATCAAAGGTTCGACACTTAACCAAGAACAATTATTAAATTTTAACAGACAAAACTGAAAAGATGTAAGAAAATAAACTTTTGCATACCTTTTTGAAAACTTGGATCTCTAAACTTCTATCCACTTATGGATTCTACTATAACTAATACTCCTTGTATTTTACTTCATGTATTTCAGAATATGACAATTTACTATTTGTCCTTTTGGCTTGTACCAAAAATGCCGACAAACAAAATGTCGGTCAGCCGAAGTTGGTATGTGGGGAAAACAATAATCATGTAAATATGTTAACAATGTAATCATTCAATTAATCATTTAACAATCAAGATTACATTTTAGATATAACTCCGCGATCCAAGAGTACCCTATCCTCTGTGTTGTGCCCATTAAACCCCACATGATCCACCTATCAAGTGAACCAATTTCTAGGGTTGAGTCACATGGAACTACTCATAGGTAGACCACTCCTTAACTCAGGGTATGCTAAAGAGTCTCATGGCACTACACATAGGTATCCCAGTTTCTAACTCACGGTAACCTAGACCTTTCTCTAGGATTACCCCCTTTTTAGACTTTTCAAAGCAACAGAGGTGGACCTGGATCTAGCCAGTTATATATGCACATTTATAGTGATAATCATAGTCACTTTATAGTTGCATGAAATAAATAGACATCCAACAGTTATTTTCAAGAAACCGATAAAACTTCGAGAATCATAGTGAAACTAGAGCGATTATTCATAAGCGTAACCACATACCTGATTTCACAAGCATTAAGCAATTCCAACCAAGAAAGCAATCCAAGCAAGCAATTCAACAATCACATAATTCCTGAAAAGAATATGTACTCTATTTATTACACACTTTATTAAGAATCTACTTTATTGACTTGGATTCACTTTCTAGGGTTTCTATTCTGAATTAAGGTTTCATTAATATTCATTAGGGTTTCTTACATCAAGTTCTCAAACTTTGTCCCTTTTGGGTCAACAAACCCTAAAATACTCTTTTCTACTTATATAACCCTAATTGCTCAAATTATCCATTTTAATAGTCTTTTATACCCAAATTGACTTAGGATCATCATATCTCTATTTATTCATGGATTTGAACCATTAAAACAATTAAAAGACATATTCATCTAAATTAGCGTTTTCAAGCCCTTTAATGCATATTCATGCACATTGAACCCTAAATTAAGCCATTTATATAAAAAGACCATCTTTTTAGATCCTACTTTCACTTTTATTAACATATTGTTAATATTGGATTGAATTATCTAAAGAACGTCATTAAATCCATCTATCATCAAATCTAAGGGTTTTTCATTAATTAAATCATTAAAGATGATAACTTTATGTACATTTCAAATTTCAAGCATATATATGCACATAATCTCTAAATTAAACTAATTACGTGCAAAGTTCATCCTTTTTTATCTTAATGTACCTTTTTACAATTAATAGGTTATTACCAACTTTAATCACCCATTAAACTCTACTAATTACATTAATCATATCAAAGTAGAGTTTCCTAATCTTTTTTTTTTTTAGGAAAATATTACCATCTATTCAATCAAAGAAACGTACATAGCAAGAAACCTAATCTGTGAAAAAGAAACATGGCATTATCAGTATCATTACAACTTTTTCCTAAATTAACAGTAGACACTAGGTCCACCAATCTCTCAAAGACTTGAGAGTGATAAGGGTTTTTCTGGTGGTGATTTACCAGATCTCTATGAATCTGGAAGGCTTCACATGCCAAAATATACTTCAGACACTTGAAGGACGAGTGATCATGTGATGTAAACTTCTGTCTCATAGGCTGCATAGATTGATATAATTGTTTAACACTGGAAAGAGTTTCCTAATCTTTAATTCATCAAAGTTGATAACTTACACTAATTTTTGAATTGCAAAATGAATTAGCCTTTAAAACTATTTTTATTGGATTCCTCTTTTTTTTTGAGCAAAATGCATATATTATTCGTATTCATCCGATCTACCGATTATTAGATATAATTTTTGCAATAAATCACTTACTTTGGCCAATCGGAGAGCGCCATGTGTCTATTTCCATGCAACATTGTTTGCAGATTTGGAAACATTTCGAATGGTCGCTTTTACCCTCAGTTAAGTGCATCATCTCTTTAGCCTACGAAGGGAAATACCATCCAATTCCCCTTCCGCCTCCTTCAACCTCGTGCAGCTCGGCTGTGTTGCCCTAGCCGCCGACCTGTAGAACTGCGCGAGCCACCTCCACCATCTCGGGGCTTCAGAGCTCACTGAAGTTCTTCTCCCTGACTCTGCCACTCCCTGTCGCAGCTAGCAAGGTCCCTAGCATTGTGCGAGATGGCTAGGGACAGGAGCAGTAGGTCTGCAAAGCTCGGCTCTCTATAGGTGAATTGTAGGTGACCAGGGCAACGATTCCCCAAGAATTGGAAATGTAGCCGCGCAGATTGAAAGTGAGGGGTGTCTGGACTTCCATCACGCTCCCTCTGTGGCACCAGGGATAGGTTTAAGCTCAAGTTTAGAGTTTGTTCGATGAAGAATAAGAAGAAGATGAGGTAGAGAGAGGGGGACGTGACATTTCTCTTGGATTCATCGAAAAATACTACCCCTTATATAGGGGAGGACATCCACACCCTAACATGCTTGCCTATGAAGAGAACAAGGCTTCTCCTCATTAGGAAACCTCCTTTCCCATAATTGAGAACAAATCCTCTGTTTTAAATTAATTCCTTCTTTCGTCTTGATCCTTGGTCATTAAGAAATTCGAAATTCTTTTCTCTTATTCCCTCTATGTTTGCTTTTTAATCCATAAGCATGCATTCCTATTTTCTTTTAGTAGAAATTATTTTCCTTTTTAAAATATCAAAAAATTCATTAATAATTCATTACATTATCCTCTTATTTTGTAATTTTGGTATTTTCTCTTTCTTTCCTCTTTATTGGGACTCCTTGGACCCCAAGAAACTCTATTATTTCGAAATCCTTTTTATTGGATACTCATTATCCTTCTAGATGCATCTAAATGCATTATTTCTCATTATCATGTTTATTTCTTACGAAAATATCTCTTTTTGAGGATTTCTCTTTATTTCTCTTTTATTTTCCTCATTGGTATTCCTTTTATTGTTAGTAATCCTTGGGATACGAAATTCCACCAAGGATAACTCAATTATACCTCTTTTCACTTATTTCCAATATTTTATCGTTATTTCAATTTCTTTCTTAACAAAGAAATATTTAATTGATCTTTTCTTTTCTTATTGCATTCTCTATGCAACTTTGGACTCCTTGGAACCCAAGAGGCACGAAATCCATCCATGGATTACATCTCTTTGCCTTCTAGAGGTTTCTACCTCTTTCTTTTCTCAAATATTCAATTATTCATTTACCAATTGAATTTTCTTGTTATTTTCTTATTTACTCCATAATGGAGTTTCTTTTGTCTTTTCCTTCATTGGGCCCAATAGCCAATATAAAGCCCACAACACAATCATCAAGGCTATTGTAAACAAAATCCATTTATTCAAAACAAATTGTATCATTATTTGTTCAAATATCTTTAATATGAGAAATTACATTTCTCACCTAATGAACCCAAAAATTGGGGTTGTAACACCGCATGTTTAACTTTTTCATCCTCTGGGATACTAAGGATCATAAAGGATTTTTCTAACTCAGTGAGCCAGAGATCAGCATCTGCTGGGTCAGATGTACCAGCATATTCTATGGCTCCTACACGACGTAGTCATTCAAAGGTCTTACTAGACCCATATCCCTCATTGGAACCTAGTTCCCTAGGTGCCGATATTGGCATCCGGTCTGCCATATACCTCAGTGTGGTCATGAGTTTCTCAAAAAGATTATGAACATATGGGTTTCCTCTCATGACGTCATCAACATGGGGATTTTCAGGCACTGGTTCCTCCCTTGCCTGATCACTTGCACCTCCCACTGGTGCAGCAACATTGCTCTCAGCAACGTGTTCCTCGTGTTCTCCAGACATCTTGGAGTTATATATCTTCTTCTGCATAAACAAAAGGTACTATAAGACACACTGAGGTACACTTAGAACAGGCTCGATACCTTAGTCCTATGTCTCTGTAGACTCAATGAACCTAGAGCTCTGATACCACTAAATTAGTGGCATCCAACTCACATAAACATGATTAACTAAGCGGAAGCGTATCATTCGCAGCAGATTTACTGAAAATCATTAAAATTTAAACCTTTTTCAAAGAGATCCAATCATAGGAAAACTCTTTCAACAAGAACCAATGTATTACATTTACATCCTGGTTCATAAGTACATATTTTGTACCATCTCTTCTCGAGGGTTACAATATCAACTACCTTGTTAAAAACTAAACACAGACAACATAAGAACCTCGAGGCATCACACCAAAATCTCAAAAGGATTCATTAAAAGCACTAACTATTAACTCTGAGGACCTGAGAGTATAGAGACGACACATAGAACATCTATCTACAAAACACGACAGACATTACACTCAACCTGAGCTGTCACTGTTGTCCCTGATGTTGCTAAAGTTCTTCCTCTACAAGAATGTACTCAATCTCCTCTGTGCTCATCCACCTAAAAATGTTGGATCCCACGGGGGTGAGACAATTGAAAATTTCCCCAGCGAGAGATGTAACTCTCCGCCAGAAACATTATTATTGTAGTTTATAATATGAATCAGAATAGAGGATAAGCAGTTTATATCATTCTCATCTTTTAAATATTGCAATGATCTATGATAGAGCATTAAAACATATATTCTCTTTATAAGGAATAGAAAGAACATGTATATCATTTATCTATTATGTTAACTCAACATCTCATGCTTTTCTCATGATACTCATTACTCTGATATGTCACCCATAACTCTTTCTTGTTTCTATCTGATGGACTTAGCCAATCTACTAAATAGGTATTGGTTTATACTGGACATGAGAGTGAACATCATCATGTCTTGTTTAGGCATTGGTCCATACCAATCCTGTATAAATATTCCAAGCATTGGATTATACCAATCCTGTGCAACTAGGATGAGCATTGGACTTATATTATTCCTGTGTATCCATTCTAAGTATTGGACTATGCCAATCCCAACTATTCCAGGTATTGGATTATGCCAATCCTATGAAACTATTTCAGGTATTGAACTATGTCAATCCTGTGACATTATTCCAGGTATTGAACTATGTCAATCATATGTAGTTATTCCAGGTATTGAACTATGTCAATCATGTGACATTATTCCAGGTGTTGGGTTGTGACCAATCCTGTGCAGTTATTCCAGGTATTGGGTTAATACCAATCCTGTGTAGTTATTCCAGGTATTGGGTTAATACCAATCCTGTGCAGTTATTCCAGGTATTGAACTATGTCAATCATGTGACATTATTCCAGGTATTGGGTTGTGACCAATCCTGTGCAGTTATTCCAGGTATTGGGTTATTACCAATCCTATGCAGCTATTCTAGGTATTGGGTTAATACCAATCCTATGCAATTATTCCAGGTATTGGGTTAATACCAATCCTGTGTAGTTATTCCAGGTATTGAACTATGTCAATCATGTGACATTATTCCAGGTATTGGGTTATTACCAATCATGTATCGTTATTCCAGATATTGGGTTAATACCAATCATGTGCAGTTATTCCAGGTATTGAACTATGTCAATCCTGTGACGTTATTCTAGGTATTGGGTTGTGACCAATCCTGTGTAGTTATTCCAGGTATTGGGTTATTACCAATCATGTGCAGTTATTCCAGGTATTGTACTATGTCAATCCTGTGACATTATTCCAGATATTGGGTTGTGACCAATCTTGTGCAGTTATTCCAGGTATTGGGTTAATACCAATCTTGTGATTACATCCCATGTCTGCTTACACAACACTGGGTACCTCATTCTTCTTCTGATATTTAAACTATGCCATCATACTCAATCACAATCTTTAGGTAATGCAAGAATCCTTCTCTTCTCCAAACTTTGTATAATCAGTGTTCCATCATTATTATTGTATCCTTTTGTTATAATTATTATGTTACTAAGTTTCCATTTTCTTGGTTTATTAAGAACGTTATCATCTCTTATAGGGGACTTTTATAATTATCTTGGTACCTTTCACTAGGTATCAACTTACTCATGTGGTTTACAAGGCCTATTAAAATATCTTGTTACCTCTCACTAGGAAACAACTAATCTCATGGCTCATACAACACTTTTAACATCTTGTCACCTTTCACTAAACAACAACCATTACTCATGGTTCATAAAACACATTACATCTTGATGTAATGATTAAGTTAGCACTCTTTATATGTTACTCATCCAAGTATGTTGGATTTGAGATGTATCAAGGGATATCATTCTTAAAGAGCTGGATGTGATATCTATGATGTCTTGGTATATCACTTCCCTCAGCACTTTAAACTTACTTGAGTTTATCAATTTATATTATATTAAGGTATTTCCCATCTTAATACTTCCATTTTCTAACCTATCACCTTTACTGTGAAGTGCATAGGTCATAAAACACACATAAGGATTTTGCCACTTTCTTCAATGATAGGGACTTATTTTAGATTAAGGCATTGCTTTCTATAAGGTTACCTATAATCAATCACTTTAAGCATTTCCCTTATTAGTGTAATAGTCACCATTCTATTATTAGGATTTGGGTCTCCCATGCCATCACCCTTTATTAGGGTTTAGGCTTTCACATACTATCATCCTTCATTAGGGTTAGGATTTCACATACCATCACCCTTCATTAGGGTTTCATATCACAATGCCCATAATTAGGGTTTACTATTCATTCCAATTAGGGTTTCTCATGGAATCACCCTCAATTAGGGTTTCTCAATTTATGTCAATTGAGGATACTCATCCCATTACCCAAAATAAGGGTTAGAGTTTCCATATTAGGTTTTCTTATTGCCTTACAAAGCTTCACCCTAAATTAGGGTCTCACATCACATCATTGTATCAAGGTTTCACATGACTTCACCCTAAATTAGGGTTTCCATTCAATTACCCACAATTAGGGTTTACTATTCATCCCAATTAGGGTGTTGCATTAGATTACCCTAAAATAGAGTTTCACTCATAATTGCCCTGAATTAGGGTTAGGGTTCATCAACCTTCTTGATTAGGGTTTCATGATCTCTTTGCTGAGGGTCATACCCTAACCACATACTCTACATGATTGACACTCATGTATAAATTCCTTTCTATCATCCTTTCAACTTGATTAGGTCACATCATCCTTTCAATCAAGGACTTACAACTATGATTGACATAGTGTACCAAGTTATTACTTACTTAAGCTTTAAGGATTAACTCATCTAAGGATGATCAATCGCTTAGTATCTTAAAGGTACAACTCTAGTGATTATCTTTGAGATAGATCAGTAACAATTATAGAGTCAATTGGTCCTTCATCACAATTAGTTTCCAATTGATATGATCACATTGAATTACTAACCGACCTTGACCCATACTCTCTAAACGGTATGAAACCGTTTGGGCAAAAAGTGCATTGAAACCGAATCAAATTGGGTCTCCAAACAGTTTGAGATCGTTTGGACCCAAATGGTCTTGAGACCGTTGGGACCCAAATAGTCTTAAGACTGTTTGGTCCAAACCTTCTCAAAACCGAATGGACCAAAAAGGTCTTTCAACACTTAGTCAATTCAATGTTTCCCTCAATGAACCGACTATTAATGGAATCCTTGATTCATTCATCAATTGAACTATTGAATCATCCTTCAATTGGACCATAAATTAGGGATTTGAACCCAATTGAACTAGGATTTATAATCAAGAAACCTTCAATTAGGGTTTTGAAATTGAGGAAACTTCAATGATTAACATTGTGTAACTGATTCAATTGAAATCAACGAATCATCATCAAAGTATGATATGACCTGACCTCAAATGGTCTTGAGGTCGTTTGGATGTCCTCCAAACAGTCTTGAGACCATTTGGCCCATCCATCATTGAAATTTGTGCAATTCAATTAGGGTTTAGATCATTAGATTGATCACCAATTGAACAATTGATTTCATTTCAATTTACCATCTCTGGTCCTTCAATTACTCAACCATACTCAATCCTAATCCTTCTAACGGTCTTTGTTGACCTCCAAATGGTCTTGAGACCATTTGGGTGATCTCCAAACGGTCTTGAGACCGTTTGGGTTAATCAACCCAAAGTTTTAAATCAACTAATTGCAAATTCAGCACTTAACCCGATTAGGGTTTCTAATTGGAGGAGTGTCCATGTATTGATTCAATCAATTGGATCCATTGGATCATTATCCAACATGTACTAGGGTCCTGGCCTGAAACAGTCAACCCATCCAAATGGTCAACCCATCTTAACTATTTGGGATTCGAAACTCCAAATGGTTTGCAAACCGTTTGGTCTTCAAACAGTTTGATGAAATCGTTTGGATCATATTATTGAAATCGTTTGCATAGATATTTGGGGAGGTGTGTGCTTATGATTATGTCATCATCATCAATCTCTAAACCCACGAAACTTGCTGTGATTTCATGGAGATTGCATAAATCAACCAAATAAACTTTCGAGAATGAAGAAAGGATCAACAATTGGTAAGGAATTCAATGCAATAACAATATTAAGGGTTCAAGTTATAAAACCCACCTCCAATTGAGCTTCAAAGCTTCAACCTCCACGTCTTTAATGGTGAATGCAACACCTTCAACTATCCCAAGCTCGTCCTCAAGGTTTGAGTGAAAAGGAATGCTAGAATTAAAGATCGAGTGAAGATAAGAAGAAATCATGCATTGATTTGTGATTTTCACCATGGAATCAAGGTGAAAGAAGGTAAAGAAGCTTACCAACAGGTTGGGGGTCATCCTCCTGTTGCTCCAAGCTCCCTTGGTCGTTTTTGCAAGCAAGAAGTGAAGATGGATTCGAAAATACCCATCCAAGCTAGGGATAAAGGAGCATATATGTATTTTATTAAAAATTCATTTAAGAGAGAGAAAGTAGGGATTATCTCCTCCATTTCCTTGTCTCTTTCCCCCTTCCCTTCCTTGGTTACGAGCCTATATCCTTTGCCTCTTGTTCCTCTCAATTATCCATGTTTTAAAGAAAAGCAAATTAAGCACCTTAACCCTTATAATAATAATATCCTAAAGTTAGTGGATAATTCTTTTTCTTTTAATAATGTGAGTGAGTTATCCACTTCCTTTAGATATTTTCGTGCCTTTGCAAGGAACATTGTCGTTCATTCTCTTGAAAAATCATCCCTCACCTTTTGGTTGAAGGGCTCTTCAATTAATATATTTAGTTTTGCATTAAATTGAAGTAAAGTTCCAATTAAGCTTAAATCTTGATTATTTTAATATCAAGATTCTCTCTCCTATAATGAGATACAAATTAGACGCCCCTCTCATTTTCTTTTCTCTACATGATGACAAGAAACATTAAGAACTATTTTGAAGTGGTAATTTGCATATTGAACCCTGGGCTTTGGGTAATTTGCACATTACACCAAAACTAGGTTTTAATGCGCAACCATTGCTTTATCAGCTCTTTCTTGGTACTCAGGCTACCACAAGCCATACCTCTACATCATCTTCATTCTAATGATGCTTCAAAACATGAGTAACATCTTATAATGTAACATTTGCAATTTCATCCCTCAACTTGGGTAATTTGCACTTTAGTCCAAAATAGACAAAACATTATTTCAACATTGTTCAGAAAGGACTAAAATTGGAACATAAGTTCCTCTTGAGCCTTAATTACTTTTCAAAAGATAATATCAAGAATATAATTATCTTTCTTAAACAAAACACCTAGGGTTAAGGCATAACCCAGGTCAGGGATGTTACACTATCACTCTCTACCCACGGGTGGGCACCATGTTAGTTCCAGGACTGCTACCAAAGTTCTGGAAAGTGGGTTTTATTAGCCCACTTTGTTTAAGGATGCTCATGACTATGTTTGTCATTTTGATGCATGTCAACGTGCATGTACTACAGCCAACTGATACGAGATTCCCTTAAATGTGTTTCAGGAGGTCGAGGTTTTTGATCTTTAGGGAATATATTTTATGTGCCCCTTTGTGTCATATAATTCATTCCTTTACATTTTACTTGTAGTTGATTATGTGTCTAAGTGGGTGGAAGCAATTCCAAACCACACCAACAATGCACAAAAAGTGTGCAAATTTTTCAAGGATTACATTTTTTGTAGGTTTGGTGTCCCCCACCTAATAATTAGTGATGGTGGATCACATTTCACTAATATCCAGTTTGGAGATCTTTTGAGTAAATATGGGGTGAAACACTGAGTGGGTACTCCATATCACCCACATACTCAAGGATAGGTTGAGGTGTCAAATAGGAAAGTTAAGCAAATTTTAGAAAGGACTGTCTCAACCAACATGATGAATTGGAGTTATGTGCTAAATGATGCACTCTGGGCTTATAAAACAGCTTACAAATCTCCAATAGGAACAACACCTTTTAGGCTGATCTATGGTCGTGCATGCCATCTACCTGTAGAGCTTGAACACAAAGCTAGATGGGCTATGAAGAAACTAAACTTCAACATTGATGAAGCATGTAGGAAGAGGTTTCTAGAACTAAATGAATTAGATGAGATGAGGATGAATGCTTATGAAAGCTCTAGGATATATAAGGAAAGGACAAAGAAAATTCATGATAGACACATTCTAAATAGGGTATTGCTCCATGGTCAGAAAGTCCTCCTTTTTAATTCTAGGTTGAGATTGCATCTGAGAAAGCTAAGGTCCAAGTGGAGTTGACCATTTGTGATTGACAAAGTTCTTCCCCATGGTGCTGTGAATAATGTAGATGGTAACACGTCATTCCTTGTCAATGGACAAAGACAAGAACTATTTTGGAGGGGAAGTAATGCCATGAATAGAGGAGGTGCAACTTTGCACCATTCTAAAGATGCTCACTCTATGGACCATCTAGTCCAGGACGTTAAACAATGACGCTTGTTCGGAGGCAACCCAATGTTTATTGCATCTTTTTTTAAGTTCATTTTTTTATTTATATATGTTCTTCCAATTTGATTTCTATTAAAAAAGGTACCTTGAATCATTTTATGGAGTGTGCAGGGCATAAAAGTTGGTACTACTAAGTCTATCAGTCAGTGGTATCGAGAAGAGGTCAGCGTGTTGGCAGAACAACAATGAAAACTCAGTGCTATCGACCTTCAATGTCGGTACCACCGACTCTGAAGATTTTTCGAAGGTTCACTAATAAGGACTTGGTACCACTGACAATTTTAGTTGGTGATACCGACTTCTAGATGCTCCCAGGTTCGGAATACCGACTCCACTTTCTCAAAAGTACTGACAGATTTCAAAAATCTCAGTACTACTGACCATGAATGTCGGTATTACCGACTAACCACGTCCGCAAGCCAGATGGTCGTGATCCAACAACTAGGACACACTGCATCGAGCAGTCAATGGCACCGATCCATGACACAAGTTGGTACCACTTACATGTTGTCAGTACCACCGACACAGGGTGATTCGCACCTTGTACGTCAACCAATCATAAGCTATCGATGCAATTGACCCCCGGATTGTGCTACCCAACTCAGTACCACTGACTCGGAAAGTTGGTCTTATGAACTCTATCACGGCCAGCTATAAAAGGAGGGGTGGTGGAGCCATTTTCTTCACACCTTCTACACTCACTCCTACATTTCAGAGAGAGGCTACACCAGGCACTGACGATCTTCCCCGAGCTTCCATTCTCCTAATCTTTTTCTTGCATCTACGACATAGCTCCTAGGAGAGGAGTTGTTCCCCCATAGGGTGAGTTGGTCCTCAGGCCAACATGAATCCAACACCCATCCACGGAGAAAAGGATGCTCTATGAGGAGTTGCAGATAAGGGAAGTCATCCCGTTGAGATACTATGATCACACACTGATCGAGATGGTGGGCTTCACAGAGAACATGCACTGGGTATGTCAGTAGCAAGCCATGGAGGGAGATAATCTCTTCTTCAGTGATTGGAAGACCTACCCAAATTTGGCCTTGGAGTTCTTGGTGTCACTTGACGTTATCGTCACCCCCGAGCAGAAGTTAGGAGGTGAATGGTGGGAGGGCAAGGTCAACTTTTGCCTATGCAATAACAACTACTCCCGCACACTGAGAGCATTCAATCATATCTTCAACTGGGCTCATGTCCCAGAATGCTTAGTGCCATCTGACTTTGGCTTCAACCTAGCCTGTGAGTAGGGGACTAAGGTGCATGTGGGATTCATCATTAACTGACACATTAGTTTTGTGACTAATATTCAACATCCATTTTCTCGTATGCTGCACCATCTCTATGTCAACACCATCTTCGTCAAGTCCAGGCAAGCACAAGGGAAGGTCCAGAGGTAGGACCTCTACTTTCTATACCAACTACTGGAGGGGGAGATAGTTAATTTTGGAACCTTTCTATTATTCCATATGCTTTTTGTGAGGCACAATGTGACAAGGAAGGCATCGATCCTGTTTGGGGGTCTCATCACCCCTATAGATCTTCACCTACACCTTGATCTATCCACCCTTGAGCGATTGCAGGATAATAAAAAGCTGGACCTGCTTCATTTCTGTCAGGCACATCTTCTCAGGTATCACCACAATATCCTTTATGCGCATTGCAACCGTCGTGGCATATTTCAGGAGAGGAGGCTACCCGACCCTGTCTTCAACCTGGGTAGGGTGGAACATCTTAGATGGACACTAAATGAGGGAGAACCTGAAGATCCTCCTAGAGTAGTAGCTCAGGGCGACGACAAGGAGCGTAGTGGCGACATCGACATCATTGAGGAGGTGGATCCCGCCATCCTGATTACCAAGAGAGCGGTCCCACAAAAAAGGTCACACGCATATGCTGCCTTGACTTCCTAGGCCCCACTGCCTTCCCAGGATGAGAACGACCCATACAACATGCATGGTATGTATGGGATGCTATAGCAGATTCAGACTGGCCAACAGCTGCACCAGGTGGCTTTAGTTGGTGTGTGGGATATTCAACGACGGTTGTACAAAAAATAACATGCGATCTTCGACAATGAATGCCTTCTTTTGGCCAGCCAAGAGATTGTTCATATGCAACTATAGAGGATGGACCAGTACCAACAACCCTTCTTTGACAATTACTGGAACTGTAGATACTTTGGGTAATACCCACATCCGTCGTTGATGCCTTCTACATATCTCTCTTTCCTGGGGATGTTTCCTCCCCACAACCCAAACATGCCACTTCAACTGTTTTGAATCATGGTGCCACTATTTCACCTCTTGGGTGAGAGTATTGACTATGAGAACATAGTCATATTCAAGCTTAGGGGGGGTTCTTGAACAACATTCTATCCTAGTTTTTATCTTTATCTTTATTTTTATTTATCATTTTAGTTGTTTGTTTTGTTTTTAGTTGTGCAAGAGTAGGATCCACATCTATGTAATGCAACTGTGGAGTAGTAATTGCATGGTTTCAGTCTTGAATGTTTTGTAATCTCTATGGTGTTTAATGAAATGAAGGTCATATCCTTAAAAGCTTAAAATGCAAAATCCTTCTGCAACACCTTTTGAGGAAGTGTTTGAATTAGTCAGCATTAGGACATACTGCATAAAGGAAAGTCTTATGATGGAGATGTTGAGCCTAAACTGACCAAACCATAATGAGATCTTAAATGAATACATGAGAAATAAACCTTTGGATCACCTTGAACACATGTCATTAAAGAGGGACACATCATAATATAATGAAAGGTGTTGTCTCTTAGTTGTGTGATTCGATATGTTCCATCAATTCATTTTGACTCACCACCTCAAAAATTCTTGATTACTCCAAGATATTTTCTTTGATTGCATTGCACAACTCAATAGGGACATATTGGGTACTTTTCTTGCATTTGAAAAGAAAAAAATATTGCATTCGTAGACATTAACTATATTGCACACCATATTAGCTTGCATAATGCAATTCATATAGTTGCATACATTTCACCATAGCATGCATATTTCCTTTGCCATGTGGATTTCATATTCAAGGTTATGAAGAATAAATGTATAGAAGAAAAAAGGAAAAAAAATAAATAGTTGAATGAAAGCAAGAGGCACAAAGTGGGCCTTGCTGAAAAAATGATGAAAAAGTTCAAAAGAAAAAAAGTTGAAGTATGTTCTGCATCATTTTATGTGAAAGAGTATAATCCACATGTGTAGTCTTCTAAGTTGAAAAGAAATTTTCTCAACTCGTTCTACATGCATCATGTCATAAAAAAAGAAAAAAATTGGGCATTAGGATTCATGCACTACATTCTTTTGCATCCTTATAGGTTCATTTTTCTTATGCATAAATAGCTTGAATGCACTCATGAATTTTCAGTTGCCACCTATCTTTCATCATTAATTTCTCTTTTTGGTAGGCCACCCTTAACGATTTATCTCCTCATACATGCTTATATGGATATCTACTTCCAATTAGTTGGTAATTAGGAAAGAGCAATTTAGTATAGGGAAACACACAATACACCAAGTGAATGCTTGAGTAATTATGATGTTAATTGCCTTCTTGATAGTGTCATTGTTTGAGTCACTGTAGAGCAGTTATTGGTTCAGTGGTTAGTGAAGGCCGATTTAGGGCTTGGTAGGTGGAGTTGTTTAAGAAGAGAATGTATGTGTTTTATCCTTTTGCTGACTTATATCAAACAAATATGAGAGAGTGTTGCTCGAGGATGAGCAAAACTTAAACTTAGGGGAGTTTGATGAATGTGTTTTCACTCATTATTATAGGATCATTTTCCCTTATTATAGGCTCAATTCAAAGAAAGGTCTTATTATATGTTTGGATTTGGTAATGATGAGGATGTAATATGTTTTTGGCACATATAATGGATACAAAGGTAAAGAATCTTGGTATCCAAGAACTTACAATGGTATGAGAAAATGAGAGCATGACTCCTGATAAGATGAATTTTGTTTGGTTACATATATATATATATATATATATATATATATATATATATATATATATATATATATATATATATATATATATATATAGCCAACATTAAAATAACTATAGAATGGATATCATATGTTAGGGGTTTATGCTCTACATAAAAATCACATTAGTTGGATGTATTAATTTAAGGAACAATTGTAGAATCATTTTGGGAAAATATTATCAAGCTAAATATAATTCCTTATAATATCCTAATCTACATCTGTTGAGACAGCTTATACATAACGTCTAGAGATGCTTATGAGATAAGTGCTTCTCTGATAAGTAGCTTTTCCTTATTATAAGAAAATAAAACAACTAATAGGATAGTTGGTATAAGTCATAAGAAAGTTTAGTTCTGTGTCATCATATTAGAGTGGCACAATAGATGTATGATAAGACTTGTAGTTCTAAGTGGGTAACAGAACGTGACTCTGGTCTTTCTTTGAAGATGAAATGCTAAAACTAAGTGAGGAGTATGGAAGACTTCCAAGGTCAACAATTTTATCACATAAGTTATAAGTTGAGAAGGTGATAATTAGTGAGATGTGACACTTGAGTTAAATAAGGTATGTATAATGCTTCTCTGACTAAGAAAAATATTACCTAATGCAGAGATGACTTTGCAGTCAGTAATGAAAAGGACAACTGAGTATGTGTCATGTGTGACTGATCTTATGATAATCCTTAATGGAAAGAATTGTGTGTTGGACAAAGATCTATGGCATCTCTAAGACATCGAGATGTTATGTGGAAACTTGATGATATGATGCATGAATGACAATTGTCTTCCTTCATCTAGGATTTCAAGGACGAAATCCTTGTTGGGGGTTTATAATTGTAACATCCCTGACATGGGTTATGGCTTAACCCTAGAAGTTTTGCCTAATTAAATTATATACAAACTTGTCCTAATATTTTGAAAAGTAATTAAGGCTCCTTCAGAGGGTTATTTTCAAATTTGAGCTTATTTCCAAACTATGTGTGCATTGTATAATAGTCTGAGTGTAAAGTGCAATTTACCCAAGATGAGGGGTTATATTGCAAATGTCACATGTTGAATGTACCCGAAGTGTTTTAACGTCATAATAGAGAGAATGATGCTAAGTGGTGGCTTGCGGAAAGCCTAAATTCCAAGTGAGAACTTGTTTGAAAAATACTAAGTACTTTGTGAACCAATTTTAGTACAAATTGTAATTTATCCAAAATAAAGGGTTGATGTGCAAATTACCACTTCTAGAGTGTCTCTACTCCTTCCTAGTATTATCTAGAGGAGATACAAAGAAGGAGACACCATATTGGATTCATATTTGAGGGATGATATTCTTGGTGATGAAAAGACTAAGGAAGTAGTGTAGTTAAAGCCCATGTATGAGTCATATCAAGTTGTAGACTTGAAAAAGGAGTCCCTATCAGCCACGGAGTCATAGAGGTAGCGTCCTATCGGTTTTTTGAGTCATGTATTTTCCCATGACGGGCTAAGCACCTCAAGGAAGTTATATGTATCAGTTTGCAACTTTTCTTTGGAAAAGGTTGTGTTGGAATTGTGAATATTATAAAAGTAGAAATAGCTTACCCTAGAAGATAACTAAAGGGATGACCCTTATCCTTTGATTTATCCTTAAACTTTTCTTTTTTCATGGAAAGATAATGAAGGGATGCATGCAAATACATGTGTCACTCTATGCATGGCTATGTGGCACTCAGTAGCTTAAGGTAATGACACCTCTTACACTCTTTTTCATAAATAACAAGTATAAATACCCTTCTCTTCACATATGAGTAGAATTTTTATATCTTGTTACCATATTTCCCTTAGATATCTTGCATACCATCCTAAGCATCATGCAAAGTGAAGGAGTGTCGGGTTTAGGGCTTGGTATTGTCCATAGAAAAAGGATATCAACCATGTAAGGTGATATCAACCTAGAAAGGTGATATCAGCCACAAGGAGTGAAGGTGTCATTGAAGTGATAAGGAGCTCAAGTCTTGGACCTTGGATAAGCTCATATTCAACCTAGGGAATGTGAATAGTTGGATCTTGAATCTTAGAAGTTGTTCTTGTGGCGGGTTATATAACTTGAACTCAACTATGTTATTATTGACCTTCAATATTGTTGAACTTGTTGATTTACTTTCAATTTCGAATTCCTTTGATTAGTTGATGTTCCTTTAAAGTTACAATATGTTGTTAAGACTATTTTCCATGAACTAGAATAAAAAAAACAAAGGTGTTGAGGTTGATGATGATGAAATCATCATAGTACAACCTGATATGGGGTTGAAGTACCTTAAACCCGATATGGAACCCAAGATGAAGGGTAACCCAATATGGATATGAGTGATACCTCATGAACAATATGAGGTATGTCTTATGAATGATATGGGAGGTACCTACTTACACATTGTACATGATATAATTTTAATTCTATACCTCTTGCATGATATAGTTCCAATTGAACACCCTAATTGATGTAGAGTTGAAACCCTAGATGATAGCTTGAAATTCGATGTACCACTATTTTTTGTGTAATGTATTGTTGTGAAAGGATCAAACTAGATATCTAGCTTATCGTTCAATTATAATATAAAACTAATCCTTAAAGGCATAAAGGGTTATGAGCTTAACAATCTACCCAACTTGGTAACCTGATATGACAATCCAACATGGAAACCCGACATGGTATTGTGTATATACCACTTAAAGGATACATGATGAGGCATACATTCTATGCCCGATATGGTGCACATCTTGTGCATGATATGGCAGAAAGTAGACCTCTTTTACCCAATATGAGGTTAAGCATATAGCTCATACATGATATGAGGTTCACTTGAAATTAGAAGAACTAAGTGATAGCTAACCCGAGATGGTTACATGATATGGTGTTAACATATGATGATGTTGTCTCACCACATGACCGATATGGATGCACGATAGGATATGAAGGTGATATCTCAAATACAAATGTGACAGTATATATATACAACATGATGCCCGATATGGTAGGAATTCCTTAATCCAATATATTTGACTAAGTGATATATGTTGTACGTTAAATACAATATTAAGATGCAATGAGTTTTATGCAATTTGGTGATTGTGAGTTAATGTACCTTAAAGAGGAGAATTAAGTCAACTTAATAATGTAAGGTGTGGACAATACCTTCAAGTGAGGAAAGGATGTACACCCGTGTATGGTCAAGGTGATACACCATTTAATAGTAAGATTGATACCTTAGTGGGTAAGTGATGAGAGATATGATGATGCCTAGTTTGATATACATCTAACCCAATACATGTGTTCAGCTTGACATACATGATTCAAGCCGATATACCTTGTGGAGGTGAGGGCTATACACTCTTAGGAGTGATGAGTAGAATACCAAGTAATGGTGTGGCTAATACATTGTTAAATGAAATACCTAACATATTTGATAATGTTCAACCCTATATAACCAATGACTTAAACCGAGATGAATTCATATCACTTGATGATAATTGACTAATTCAATTGTGTGACTTATGGCCAATACACTTCAGGGTAAATGTGATGATTTAGTGCATAAAGTATTAGGTTGGGAAATACCCTAATACAAGATAAGTTGATCAACATTAGTAATTTAAAAGTTACGAGGTAAGTGATATGCCAAAGTATGATAAATATTACATCCAACACCTTTAGGTTGATACACCTTGATGCACCTCAAATCCAATATCCTTGGACGAGTAACACATGAAGTGGATCATGTGAATTTTTACATTAAGATGTAATGAGTATAATGCACTTTGATAAGTGTAGGCTAACATACATTGAGAAAGAGTTAAGCCAAGTTAATCAAGTATGACATAATCAATATCCTAGTGAGGATGAGAGAGAAAAGCATACTTTTTGTTGATAATCATTAATGATGTGAATAAATAAGTATGATTGAATACTTATGATATCAATGTATACTCCAAGATGTGTGGAGTAATGAATTAGGGTTGGGATTGATAATATGAACTTGAAACCCTATTCAACTAAAAGGGAAGCCCTAACCCCAATAACGGGAAGGTTGTATTTCTCTTGTAAGACTTGTGAGGCATGTTAAATACTTGTACAACAAGTATAATGTTTATGTGGTCTGATGACCTAAAAATATATTTGTTGCCTAGTGAGAGGTGACAAGATGTTTAACGAGCCTTGTGAGCCATGTGAATAGTTTTTTCCTAGTAAGTGGTGACAAGTTATTTAATGGTCTTTTTGAGCTCCGTGAATTATTTGTACAACAAGTATAATGTTTATATAATCTGATATCTTAAAAGATAGTTGTTGCTTAGTGAAATGTGACCATATATTTAATGAGCTTTGTGAACTATGTGAATTAATACCTTGGTCTGAAGACCCAAAGGTAATGATTACTAGCTAAGTGGTAACAATACTCAGGGATAAATTAAGGGTTTGAATACCCAAGCATGATAATGATAGGAGATTAAGATCCTAAGTGATAAATGTGTTCCAACGAATCATGAAAGTACTTGATAAACATATTATATTTTTATGTATAACATCTAATATAATTCATTCTTGAAACTTGATTGATGCTAAAAGATACTGTAATGCACTTAATTAAGCAAGTTAAATGTTATCATGTAGTTGCCCAGACCATAAATCCATTCAGTTTTAGAATTTGTTGAATGGTGAAATGAGTTTGAATCAGTATACATATTATTGAATATGTAAATATACTGGGGTGCTCAGTGGACTCCCCAACTAAACAGGGGTGCTCAGTGGACTCCCCAACTACACCAGGTTCCTCAGTGGACTTCTAGATGAAACTAAACCCAGATTGCTCAGTGGTCTTCCTGATGACAAATAATCTGGGAAAGATCAATGGTCTTCTCCCAAAGAGAGTACATGCTACAAATGTAACTCTATAGAGAAGATGTCGCTATACCCTGACATAGCTAATTGCAGTTGACATAAGATGTCCTTCTAGTTATCTTATACTGACCGAGATAGGTGAGGTCTTGATAGCTGGCTCTGCCCTTGACCTTGTATGGTATGGATGCTTAACGTAATCATGGTTGGTTGGAGTATGAATGGTATACTTCATCTCCTTTGGGCATAAGTGTGAATGTGAATATGTAATCAGTCGTGTAGCGTATTTTTTTAAGGATCAAATGTGGAAAACATTGGTTGATGCCTTATTGCCTTTATAGATCCTAGCTGATAGATGTTATAAATTTTCTTCATATTCCTTATAAAACAAATAGATGATTTATTGCTCTATCATAGATAACTGCATTATCTTAAGAGAAGAGATTATTCAGTTCTACTTATGACATTGATTAATCCTACTTATTAATATAAAAGAATCCTATGCTCAGTTTTATATTGTTTATCCTTGATAATAATATTGTTGAAAGAGAGTTATATCTCTCGCTGGGAGAATAGTCTCACCCAGTGGGATCCACAATTTTTAGGTGGACGCAGAAAAAGAAGTAGAAACCAGATTACAGAGGAAGGACCATATCAACAGGGATAGCAGTAGTAGCAGGTTGAGTATACTGTCTGTCGTGTATTATAGATAGAAGTCTTATGTGTCGTCTCTGTACTCTCAGGTCCTTGGGAGATAGTTCTTAGTGGTTTTTAAGGATAACTTTAGATTTTGGTTTGTTTTTGTCGAGGTTTTATGTTGTTCTATATATCTGAGTAAAGTAACTTGTATTTGTTATCCTCGAGTTGAGACGGTACAATGTATGTACAATATGAACCATGATGAATATAAAGTTTTGGTTCTTTCATTACGAGTTTCCTGGAAGAGGATCTATGTGAAAAATGGTGTAAATTTATAGTGATTTTTTTAATCTCCTGCTAATGGTTATTCAATAATTAATTACTGGTGATGGCTTGATTTGATGTCGGGTCATCACAAAGATGCATGGAATGTCATTGATAGCCTATATTTCCTGGAATGCATCAAATTATATGATTTCAACCATTTTCACTAGAATTTTATGAATTCTAAGTACTCATGATGCTTTTATGTGATTTTAGGTACAAGACAATTCTTCACATCTTGGTGCTACTGACTTTGTAATAGTCAGTGGTACCAACTTACCCTTAGTGATGTGCCCTAAAACCAGCCATAACTCGGTGCTACTAAAAAAGAAAGTCGGTGCTTCCGAGACAACATCAATAAGCCCAGCGTGAATCGAGAAAACTTGATGCTACTGAGTTTCCAACTTGGTGCTACCGAGTTGACGTCAGAGAGGCTATGTGAAATTGCAAAAAGTCAGTACTATTGAGTCTGAGTTGATAGTATTGACGTGACCAGGATCACCCAACTATACCTAAGTGACTTTGTACTATCGATTCACCTAGTTAGTACTACCGAGTCTATCTGATCAGGTCAGCTGCAGATTTGTTTCTAATCCAACGGTGGATGTAATTTTGGACCCTAAGTGATTGCCATGACTTAGGGGGATGACGGCCAGACCTAAGATAGCCCTCAATTTGATTGTACGATGACCGAAGAAAGAGAAGAGAAGGACGGTGGACCAAATGCTTCACTCGGGAAGATTTGTGTACCTCCATAGGACAGTTCTATAGCCGAAAGACAGCAGAACACACATGCAACAGAGGGGATCATCTGGACGGGAAAAGATCCAGGGGTTACCTTAGTTTCTTCTATGTTCCCCACATTTTTTCTTCTTCCCTTCTATGCGTTTTGTGATAAAAACCATGCAAGGCTAAAAACATGTATTCTTTAAGACTCGGGAGTATCCTAGATATACACTTCAATTAATTTCTATGCATTAATATCAAAATATCTCAATGTTATTGGATATAATTCTATGAAAGTTTCATGTTCCTTTTATGCTTGATCACCATGAATGGATTAATAGATGCTTAGTCATCTCGGGAGAGGGATTAAGGGTTGGAAAGCATATGATTTCTCGTTTATTGCACCCTTTGGGAAAAAGTGGAGAATATGAGAGAGCAGAAACCCATAGTATAAGTATAAAGAACCTAACTAATCAAACCAATAACTGTGGGAGTGGGATTGGCATTAGATTAGTGATGAATGCATATTCATCTTAGTTTCAACCGCCATTTTTGGCCCAGTTTTGCACTGAAAGCTCTCATATGCCTCCTGAATCTGCTCATATTCATTTTTCCTTAGTTTTAGATGATTATTTAGAGTTTTGATCGAATCCATGTGTCTGCATTGCAGTATTAAGCATGGCACTATGTGCACAAATGTAGGAGGAGGTGGTCCCACTAACTGACTAGCGGGCCAAAGAAACTTTCGATTATTCAGACTATTTTTTTGATGGCCAGTTCCTTCATCAAAAAGCATCCTTATCGGCTAAAGGATTCATTGAGGCAAGACACCTCGACTGAGGCACGAAACCTCGACCAAGGCATGACACCTTGACTGAGGCGAGACACCTCGACCGAGGCATGACACCTCAACCAAAGCTCACACCACCGTGACCACACCCTCGACCTCGACTGCGGAGTTAAGTTGGTGCTCTCCTCGAAGGCGGCTTTAAGTCAGTGATTGTACCTATAAATAGATGACCCCCACATTCATTTGAAGAATCTCTTATGCTCCATGATGTCGACAAGATGTTGCTCTGTTCCCAACCAAAGAAGACAATCTATGTTGCCAAAGACTACCTCTGTGGTGTCCTTGCTACTCTGCCATCTCCGCTCCATCAAGATCTACTTCTCAGCCACAGAAGTGGTTGGATTTCAAATTTGTAGCACCTTCATCTATCATCTATCTACCACTCGATATCCTATGAGAAAGAGCATGAGAATAGAAGGAAGAAGTAGAAAGAAGATCATCCTCGTCTACCTTGGTGTTCTTCCCCTCCTCATCCAGATCTACCCTGCCATCGTGCCCAAGACCATTTCTCCACTGAGCCACAACCATATTCTTCACCATGACCATGGTGGAATCTTCCCTCTCTCTTGTTCATTTTGTTTCATCATGAGGAGCAAGTAGTCCTTTTTTTTGGGATGGGGGGACTAGCCCCACTGCCCATGCTTACATGTTCATATTATAACATTCCATGGCTTGTATATAACTTTCCATTTCGTTGTTAATCGTGTAATGCATGCTTTGTGGATTGATCACCTGCCTTGCATGATCTATTATATTCCAGTGTTGCAAGAACTTCAATACTTAGGATTTGAATATCTATTGACATGGTTGATTCCTTGATGAGAACTTCTGAAGGGATATCTCCGGAGTAGTAGGTGTGACCCATTGGTAACGAGACATCGAGCCCATGGAGATGCTTACGCAAACCCTATTTCCTAACGGATGGTTTGCTACTACATTTGGATAGTTGTATCTTTCCTGGATGTGTTTTGGATGTGTTTGCATGTGTAGTGGTGGTGAAAATTGATTCTACCCCAGTGATTCCCATCATTAATCTAAACTAAGTTTTAATCCCGCTCTTTTACTTTCCTCGCAATTAGTTTAACTAAACCCAAATAAATTCTTGTTCTAAATATTAGTCTTAGTTGATCAAGATTCGACTAGTAAGATTCGTAAATAAGATGTCCCTTGGGATTCAATCGTTAACTATATTGTGATAAGAGTCGTATGCTTGTGGGTGGTACTATTGCACAAGGTTTTGGTAAAAACTTAGGGATTTCAACCCTAAGTGAGCTTGTTAGTGCAGTAAAAATGACGTCAAATTTTGGCACCGTTGTCGGGGACAAAAAAATCATATATTTAAATCTAGTTCTATTGAGACTAATCTAAGATTTTACTTTTACTTCTGATACTGTTAATCACCTACTTGAATTTGATTCTACTTCACCCATCTGACTCACGAAAGATCTTTCCATCCCAGGTACCTCCAAAACTAGTGCATGCCATGCTCCAACAACACTAGCCTTGCATCTAGCTTTGACCCTGAGATAGAATGAGTCTTTCATCGTTAGAGTAGAGAGAACCAAGATAGGATGGCACAAGACGAGGAAATTGCCTGAAGTGTAACTCAAGCCCTTAATGCACAAAGAGAAAGGTGTGAACAGTGGATTTTCTCCTATTTGTGGATAATTACTCTTGTTACTTTAAGTCCTCACTATTTATGTATCCTTTAACTCTATAATGTCCACCAAAGTCAACGATTCCACATTTTGAGTCAATATGATACACATATATGCATGAAATGTTAGTGTTGTTATACCCTTGAACCCTTTGATTAAATTCTTGATCATACGTGCTTATTTTGATTTTATATTTTACCAACTTGTTCTAGACCCTATTATGAAGATATGGTCCAAATTTGTGATCATTTGGGCCTTCCTATGATTTTATATGAATTTTATAAGATATACCCTTGTTTTAGAACAAATTACCTTTTGTTGCTTGCTGGGCCCAACCCATTTAGTCTCTTGGGCGCCTCCCCAATCTGACATGACTCCAATGCCTTTAAACCGAGGATCAAATCCCCTTGAACCGACTACTGATCAAATGTGAAATGGGCTCTGGGCCCCAACTCAACTCGCCCCATCGTACGACCCAAAAACTGTTGGATCTTGATCCAACGGTGTTGGGGTCATCTTCTAGCTCACGCCCAAGATGGCAGGTCCGCCCAACCTGGCGAGAACCAAGCCAAGGGAACACCCAACTAACCCCCCTCTATAGCTTCGATTTAATTCCAAAACTCTCCCTCTCCCTCTTTCAAACATTCCATACCCTTCAATCTTGTGAAATCTTGCCTTGAGGGCCAAGCAAACCCACCGCAAAGCCTGAAGAGTGTGTCGCCCCTTCGGGGAGCCCTAACCCTAACCCTAGCCCCAAACCCCTATATAAACCCCATGCTACCTTTGGCCTACCCCCACATACATGAAAGACACCTCATTTTCCCATGTCATGGTCTCTCTATCCCGTTCCCTTTTTTCTCCAGCTGCTGCACCGCCGCAGAGCAAGCCTGCTCGTGGGCGGGTTCTTCTATTTGGGACGATCAACAATGACCCTCAGATCGGAGTCCACGTTGATCCAAATCTAGATCGACAGTCCTCGTGCCCTCCGTAGATCCTTCATCCTCATTCTCTTGATCAGTAGAGGATGACTTCACAACTGCCAGATCCCAATCTGATCAAAAGAGACCGAGGAATCCAACGGCTGTCATTTCTTTCGTCATTTCTGGTATATAGCCCCTCTCTACTCAATATTCAGATTATTTGCTTATTCTTGTAAAAATGATAACTCTCAATTCCCTTGGCCAAAATATAAGAAATTATATACCAAATTGATCCTTTGAAAAAGCTCTACAATGGACTAAGGTTTACGGCCTAATTACATCGTTTGTTCCTTGTTTTCCTAAAAGATGTCTACTTTAATCATTTGGAGTATAGTTGATTTATGATTTTGATGCAAACTTGGATCTTGATTACTCAATATACTCTATGATACTTAAATCAGTAACTCTAAAGTCTTTGTAACCCTAATGAAGGTCCTACTCTCCCTATTTCTCATAATGTCCTCAACTGTACATATGTGCCCACGTTGGACTTTAATGTTGAACTTTGCCCTAGATTGCTAATCCTGCTTCTAATGAACAACCATCCAATCTTATTATATGTTTTTGATGACTTAATATTTCTTATCTAAATCATATTTTAGATCTAGACCTCTTGCCTCGATATATCTTGATCATGTTTCCTCTATTATGGATCCTTTGACCCTAATATGCAAGCAAGTGACTCAAACCTTGAAATGCTCTTATAAAATGAATGGAACCTCAGAATGACTTGAAACCCGAACCCCACCATCATGATGACCTATATATTAGTACAAGATCATCTAATGAACTAATAAGCAACTTGGAACCTATCTTGGACAAAACCCTAAAATGCATCTAATTAGGGTTAATGATGAGAATCTAATGCATATATGTAATCTTGTTGTTAATCAGGTTTGGCATGTGGCTAGATGATGAAGGATAAGTTAGGTTATGAATCTTTGAATCTGGTATGAACCTTATCTAGTTATATGACTAGCTTTCTTGTTTGAAATGATATGTATTGTATGCTTGTTTGTTTACTTGCCCAATATTTCCATGTTGTATTTCTATGTCTTACTCGATGTTTGCCTCGTCGATTTTATAACTTGAACACATATATATAAAAACTCCATTATAATATTGTTGATAAAGGGTTAACTCTTGGCTATGGCCTTGAGGTCCCTCTTATATAAAAGGGTTAGCTAATTTTGTAACCCTTACAGACCGTTCTGACGGGAAGATGGTCAAAGGCCTTAAACATGCTTGATATTGTTGATATAATGAAGTGAAATGACATAAAACATGGTTTCACATTTTGTTAAACAGTTAACATGTTTATTATTGTTTATTTCATCTTGATATCTTTTCAAATTATGCAAAGCTTATACATATATGTATCTTTCTGCCTTGTACTCAGCACCTCATGTGTTGACCCTTTTCTCGTATGTTGTTTTTGAGTTCAGATATGGATAGAAAGATGATGGGCTTGGTGAGCTATGTTAGGTGTACTTATTATAAGATCCAGATATAGTATACATGAGCAGACTTGTACAAAGTGATTCTTGAACATGTAATTCAAATCGTGTTATATAATAATGTTGCTTAATATATCTTATTGATTGTTGAGATTATGTCAGTGCCTTCATCTTGTTATTTGTTCATGTGTGCTAAGCTTTACACTTCTGCATGTCGCCTTTGATATCTGTTTGGTTCATGGGACTAGGATTCTAGTTCTATGACAGATGGTATCAGAGCATGAACAATAACTACACCAAACATTGCTCACATGAAACACAAACTAAACTCGCCTTACATCTCAAACCTAGAAACTTAATAGGATGTCCTTTGTGGACTAGGTGGACTTAGCCTCTAGGTTAGAACCTAGATGTTCTAGAACTAAGTGTAGATTTGTGTAAGTTTCCTCCCTAGACATATGATTTGCGACATGTGCTTAGGGTGTCTACACAAGTGTGCACCATGTTCTTGCTAGTTCTCTAGGTGTCAGTGTACTAGAATGCCTCATGAGTGTGGTAACTCATTTTGTCTTTGGTTTTGGTTTTATTTGAATCAAGTATGGTGGTTTTCATTGCATGTTTAAACATTGGAGAAAACATATTTCAAGTATTATTATATGTACATATGAAAAATGTTACCACATGCTGAAAGGCAGTGAGTTTCCATGCAACCTAGGAGAAAGAGATGTAACATCAAGTCTAGGTGAGAGAGTTTAGATCATAGTGATAGTCTCTGTAGTTGTCTAGAGCCATGATATAGGTTAGGCAAGTGAGTACCCTAGAAACCTAAGATGATGATAATAATATTAATGATGATGTTGATATTGATAACACCCAAGTTTGTCCTTGAGAGGGCCAAGTAGTTTGATGATATGAATGGAGTTTGACCATGCAACCCTAGCTAAACCTAGAACCTTATAAGATACATACCACTTGGTTTATGGGATAAACATAGCTAGTGGGTTGGCATGCTTGCTTGTCCCTAGTTTTATACGTGCTGAGATATGATATGTGATATACAGTTTGAGACCAACATGGGCCTCAATATCTTTATAAAGGAGGACCTCTAGCATGAGATATGATATGAATAGGGTGACCTTTTGATATGAGTCGACCCAACTCAGGAGAAGGTTAGAGTACCTAAACTCCAAAATATTAGAAATGTTGAAAAATATGAATGATGAAATACTTGATGACGAGTCCCTAACTAAAATACTTCTAAGTATATGAATTGAGTGGCCTAGTGTGTGGTTTCCTTGAAAGTGTTAAACCCTAGATGTCCTATGAATAATTTAACCCTAAAGAAAGAGGCATTTGAAAATTTGATGCTTGCTATATAGGTGAGGGGGATGTCCCAAGACCTTAAGATAACATATATGATGTGTGATATCCATGATGAGCCTCATACTCGGGTTAGTAATTGTATATAAAGGAGTCTAGTGGTTACCCTTGTTCCTCAAAAGATGGGTAGAAATTTTTGTTATGGGTAGAAGTTTGTGACTAGCAGGTCTTGTTGGACATATATACATATTAGCTTGAGTGGCTTGAGCTCGTGGAGCTCTTTCTGATACAAGTGAGAAAGTTTCAAAACCTTGACATTGATGATAATGTTAGGTGTACTTATTGTAAGATCTAGATAAAGTATACATGAGCAGACTTGTACAAAGTGACTCTTGAACATGTAATTCAAATTGTGTAATATAATAATGTTACTTAATATATCTTGTTGATTGTTGAGATTATGTTGGTGCCTTTATATTGTTATCTATTCATGTGTGCTAAGCTTTACACTTCCACATGTCTCCTTTGATATCCATTTGGTTCATGGGACTGGGATTTCGGTTCCATGACAAAAGGCTTATGCAAGAAGCCCGAGCTGCAGTTCAAGAGGAAATTTAAGCAGCTCAAGAAACAACTCAACAAGCTGAGTTACAAAAGGACCTTATAGAGTTCTCAATCCCTAAGGTTGTTGATGTTCAACACCCAGTGCAACCTCCTCACATCGCTGATCCAAACTTTGAGATCAAGTCACATTGGATTACACTAGTTTAAAACAACCCTTTCCATGGCAAGCAAGGTAAGGATAGCCAAGAACATCCTCAGAGGTTTATAGATTTATGTGCTATGACAAAGTAGAATGTAGTTACCAATGATGCCATCAGACTCCATCTCTTCAAATATTCCCTTGGAGATAGAGCCATGAGTTGGTATAACACTTTACAACGTGACCCCATCACCACTTGGGAACAACTTCAATATACTTTCTTGGAAAAATTCTACCCTCCTTCCCTCACCTATAATATTTCAGGCCAAATAACACAATTTGTTTTGGTCCCTAGAGAAACCCTCATAGAAGCATGGGAAAGGCACAATAAGTTACTACATATGTGTCCACACAATGGCATACCTCAGAATCACCTCATCGAAATCTATTATAGGGGTGTGGATGATGATATTAAGAAGTTTTTAGACTCCTCATTTGGAGGAAACTTCATGCGCCAAAGCTATGATGGTGCATGGAAGGTTGTCACCATTGGAGCTGAAAATCAAGAAAACTATGGTAGATATGTAGGAAAAGGAGTATTGAAGGTAGCTAAAGAACAAAGTAGTCCTGAGTACAAGTCTATCGACGTATCCCTAAATCTACTAGTTGCCAAGCAAGACAACCTTGTATCGTCTTTCAATGCCTATGAAAGGAGGCACTCACCCCCTCAACAATAAGAATAATACAAGTCAACCTCTCTATTTTGTGAAGCATGTAAAGGTACTGATCATTCTACTATAGCCTATAATATTCTCTATGATGTTGTTTTGGGCAATGCTTGTGCCAAACGAGGTAATGGTTAGATGGAAAATCTGAATGTCATCCATGATATCCCTAGTCAAGGGTATTATATTCCAGATCAGAACAGGAACCATCCAAGTTTTTACTATGGAAATCCTTCAAGAGCAAAAAAACTCACAATAACTTATTCAGATAATCAACAATGAGGCCTTCTAGGATTCCAGTATAATCAACAACGAAATTTCAGGAATCAAGGGAACTTCAGGGGTAACTTTCAGAATAGAAATTACAACTAGTATCAAAACACCTCTTAGTTCTAGAATCTCAACCAAGTCCCACATCAAAAACTACAATAAGGGAAACAAGTTGGTCCCATATATTTTGATGACAAACTATTAGCCATTGAGAAGATGCTATAGCCACAATAGACTATGATAGCAAATCAGCAAGCCCATCAGAAGGCTATTGAATCCCAACTAGCTCAACTTTCAGCTAGCCTCAAGCCACCTACTGGAGCTTTTTCTGGCCAACCAGAGAACAATCCTAAACATATTGAGCAACTGAAAGCTATTTCTACTCAATATGGAAAAGACTATTCTGATCCTCCTGTAAAGACACTTGTGGTAGTCACAGACGAGCATGACTTGGTGATTGTCCAAGATACTGAAGTACTAGAATCTCAACCGAAAGAATAGATGACAAATGATAAGGCAGACAAAGCAAGTTTTGAGGAAGTTATCATTCAGGAGTAGAAGAAATGCTTGAGAAGATTATACTAGTATACGAGCCTCAGCCTCCTTTCCAAGCTCGACTAAAGTAGACAAAGCTTGATTCTCATTTCATGAAGTTCAAGGAAGCAATGAAGAAGCTTCATGTTAATATACCCTTTCTAGATGTCTTGGCAGTGATACTAGCCTCGAAGAAGTACTTAAAATCTCTCCTCAAGAGGACGTATACAATCGAGGAATATGAGATAGTCAAATTAGCAACAACTACCTCTGATATTATTCAGAGCAAAATGCCCAAGAAGCAAAAAGACCCAGGATCTTTTGGGATTTCATGCCATATCGATGACTCCACATGTAAGAAGGGATTAGCTGACCTTCGTGCTAGCATCTCTATTATGCCACTTAGCCTTTACAGGAGGTAAGGGTTTGTAGAACTTCTCCCAACTGGCATGACCATACAGCTTGTAGACAACTCTATGACTCCCCCTTTGGGAATTGTTGAGGATGTCCCAATCAAGGTAGGAAAAGACTCTTATGTCCCATGTGACTTTGTCATCATAGACATGAAAGAGGACTCTAGATACCCTCTTATCTTTGGTCATCCATTCCTCACCACTGTGAGAGATTTGATTGATGTTGAAGCAGGAACCTTGCTCCTAAGACTAGGCAAAGAAATACTCGAGTTCAGATTTTTTGAAAGTATGCGAAGACCACGAATGCAAGAAGAAGCATATTTAATTGATTTCATTGAGGAAATGTCACTCCTCACACAAGAGAATCATGAATTAGATGATCCTTTAGAAGTGGCTCTGACAAACCCATCTACTGATGACTCCATCGACGAACAAGTGAAGACTTGTGTTCTCCACCTCAACACTGTAGAATTTGAAGTGGCTCTGACAAACCCATCTGCTAAATTTGAGGAACTCAAGGTTGTGAACGTAACTGAAGATCTATGTGAGAGACCATAGGACCATGAAATGAAGCCCCTACCCACGGGACTGAAGTACATGTTTCTAGATGATCTCAAGGTCTGCCCAGTTATCATAAATTCTAAACTAATGTCTGAACAAGAAGATAAACTCTTGACAGAATTAAAGGAAAGATGAAAGGCCATCGGCTACCAAACAAGTGACCTCACTGGGGCCAGTCAAGTTCTTTGCATGCACAAAATCCCCATGGTGGAAGACCACAAGCCAACTATCAAACATCAACAAAAGCTAAATCCAAATATGAAAGAAGTGGTCCGCCTTGAGGTCATTAAATTTCTCACTATGGGAATCATCTACCCTATATGTAACTCACCATGGGTAAGCTCAGTACATTTTATCCCAAAGAAAGGTGGAACTACTGTTATGTAGAATGAAAATAAGGAACTCATCCCCACTATTATAACTAATGTTTGGAGGATGTGTATTGATTATAGAAAATTGAACAAGGCCACACATAAGGATCATTTCCTAATGCCTTTCCTAGACCATGTCTTGGAGTGATTGGCTCATCAGGAATACTTTTGCTATCTCGATGGTTACTCTCGATTCTATCAAATCCCCATACATCTAGATGAACAAGAAAAGAAAACATTCACTTGCCCCTTTAGAACATATGCCTTTAGATGGATGACTTTTGGGCTTTGCAATGTGCCAGCTACTTTCCAACGTTCCATGGCAGCCATATTCGATAGACTCACTGAAACTATTTGGGAAGTTTTCATGGATGATTTCTCTATATATGGGGATTCATACAACTCATGCCTGAAACACCTCTCCCTAGTCCTCAAATGATGTGAAGAAGCACATCTAGTGCTAAATTGGAAGAAATGTCATTTCATGGTAAAAGAAGGCATTGTCCTCGACCATAGGGTCAGCAATCAAGGGATCAAAGTAGACAAGGCAAAGATCAAAGTGATTTCTAAACTCATTCTCCCAACTAATGTAAGAGAGGTCCGTGCATTGCTTGGTCATGTAGGCTTTTATAGAAGGTTTATAAAGGATTTCTCCAAGATAACCAAGCCTATGACCAACTTATTACTAAAGGACACTGATTTCCACTTTGATGAAGAATGCATCAGGAGTTTCAACAAGATTGAGCATACCCTTACATCAACCCTTATCATCTGAGCTCCATATTAGGATAACCCATTTAAAGTCACATGTGATGCAAGTGATTCTGCAGTGGGTGCTATTTTGGGCTAATATATAGAAAATAAACATCATGTCATCTACTATGCATCTAAGACCATTTGCGAAGCTCAAAGGAACTATTCAACCACCGAGAAGGAACTTTTAGTAGTTGTGTATACCTTTGACAAGTTCAGATCCTACCTCACCAGTTCCAAGGTGATCGTCTGCACAGATCATGCTGCCATTCCTTACCTCCTAGTAAAGAAAGATGCAAAACCAAGGCTAATAAAATGGATTCTCCTATTGCAAGAATTTGATCTTGAGATAAGAGATAAGAAAGGCACATAGAATGTCATGGAAGAACACTTGAGTCATATCCACACCATGTAGACTGAAAAGATCCCAATTAACAACTCTCTTGTAGATGACCATCTCCTAAAAGATTCGGAAGCAATCCATTGGTACACGGACTACATGAACTAACTTGCGGCCGGTGTCATCCATCCTGAATGCACTAGAACTACATTGAAGAAATTCATGCATGATGTGAAGCAATATCATTGGGATGAGTGGTACCTCTTCAAGATATGTGCTGATGGTCTTTACAGATGATGTATCACTGAGGAACAAGTTGATCTTGTTCTAGAAAAATGCCACTCAGGCCCCGCTGGAGGCCATATGAGTTCCAAGAAAATTGTTTTGAGAGTTCTATAATGTGGCTTCTTTTAGCCAACCATATCCAAGGATGCCTAAAACTTTGTCTTGTCTTGTGACAAATGCCAGAGGCCGGGTAACATTACAAAAAGAGATGAGATGCCCCTTAAGCACTAAAAAAGTTGAGATTTTTGACATTTAGGGAGTGGACTACATGGGCCCATTCCCATCCTCATATGCATTTTGCTACATTCTTGTCATAGTGGATTATGTCTCTAAATGGGTAGAGGCCATACCAACTGTCACTAGCGATTAGAAACCTGCCATCAAAATGTTTCAAGATATTATTTTTCCCCATTTTGGAGTTCCACACACTATGATATCCAATGGAGACTCTCATTTTCTGGAAAGAAGTTTTTAGGCACTATTGAGAAAATATGGTGCGACTCACAAGGTAGCTTCCCCCTACCATCTGCAAATGAGTGGACATGTAGAGGTGTCAAACCACCAACTCAAAGCTATCTTAGAAAAGACAGTAGGCTACAACCTAAAGTATTGGTCAGCAAAAATTAGTGATGCCTTGTAGGCCTACATAACTATTTTCAAGACTCCTCTTGGAACAACACCCTTTAGATTAATATATGGAAAATTGTAAGGCCCCTAAACTTGCTTTATGAGTTGAATAAGATTAATTATCATAATAAAATTATTATAACCCTAATCTAAACTTGTGATATGATTTTAAATCATAATACAAGCTTAAGTTTCAAATTTGGTCCAATTTGGACATTGTTTGAGCAAGTCATGCAATTTTATGCACATTTTGGATTTTTCTGCAATTTACTTGATTGAGAGGTTTTCTTTGTGATTTATCACTTGCATTATGTTCCTTGGATATTCTCTCATCATTCTTGAAATTTTTTGAGCCATGGGGCGCCTATTTAAACCTTGTTTTGAAGGTGTTTTCCTCAAGGGTATTTTAGGGTTTACCCTTTCATGGATGAGCTATCTTTATTAGCTATTAACTAATGAATTATTTGTTTTTGTTGGATATTCAAGAAAAGAGGGATAATCATGTCTCTATGGATGATGGGGGAGCTTCTTGTGTGTGTTCTTGTATATTCTTAATAGTTTACGGCCATGGACACTTGGAAAGATACTAGAAATTCAACTTTTTTTTCATTATCTTAAAGTTTCATATACTTATCCCTAAGCACCCAAACGAGCCATTTTCTATCCACCACTTCCCTCCTATAAAACTCATTCTCCCTCTATGTTGCTGTGAATTTCCTATCCAAGGAAGGTGAAAGAGGGGATCTTCGTGAAAAAAGAATCTAGGGTTGCAATTGACTTCCTTTTATGGTTTGAAGAGTAAGAATCCTCTTCTTTCCTCTATTTATTTCTTTTTTATCCTTCCTCTTACCTTTCTCCAGGTCGGAACCTTGCTGTCCCATGATAGAAATTGCTCTAAATCTATAAAACCCTACCTTTCTTGCTCCTTATGCTTAGGGTTTGCTCATTTGATGAAGAAAGGTGCTAGATGGAAGAGTCCACAGCTTATACTTGAATTTTTCTACCCTACCTGCTCAAGTTTTCTTCTATTTTGGATTTCAATTTCTCATTAGAGGCAAGTTTTATAACTTTCTCCACGTTTATTGCTTACTATAAGCTTTCTAGCTCATGTTCTTGCTTGAAAATGATGATCCATGCACTAAAAAGCTATGCTTGACTTGGATTTCAATTTTTATAATGTTCTCTATTCTGATTTCAGTTCTACATGAACATATATTCATGTGTACATTATTCCTAAGGTATAATATGACTTGGATCAGGTTGGTTTGACAACCAATGGTGCTAAACACCTATTAACCAATGGTCAATTTTAGGGTTTAAAGTTGATTTCTTCTATAAACACAGGACTCAATGGTGGTACCATTGCAACAACCGATGGTGTTGTCTTCATGACAACTGATGGTGGTGACCAAGGGTGTCAACTGATGTTCACCCTTTAGGTCAGGGTTGGCCTAATTAGAAGCTTAGTGATTAACTACTAAGTACCCTAATGATGCTATCAATCAATGGTTATATTAGTTTGATATTTGATGTTGATTAAGGAATATAGTGCCGATCTAACAACCAATGGTGACTTAATGTCACTAATGATGGTGGATCAGGTCTCCAAAACCTATGGTGAGTTGATCATATATATTTTAGCATCAATTAAACCTTATACCAATGGTTTCTTTGGAAACTTGATGTAATAGACGAACCTATATTGTAATTGATGGTTTTAACATATGAACTTGACCCAATGGTCAAGATCTAATGTTTATTCCTCCAATAAAGTGGAATGATGGCTAATGTAATATGTTGGTCCTAATAATATGATTTATATGGTTTCCTTATATTATCAAATTAAAGATCTTACTTGTTGACAATGGATGGCTTGTTTTAAATGAACAATCGATTGTGGGTTTTACCCTACTCTCAGTGGAACTTTTTGTGTTGTTAATCAAGGGATGTATGGGGTTAGATGGTGACTCTTTATAAAGCAAAAATCAAGGACTTCATAGGTGGTTTAGCCAAGGTGTTTACTTATGTAAACAATCAATGGTCTGACCCTTTAAACATCCAATGGTTCTGGGTGATATTGTGGTATGGTGATATGAGTTGAATGATGATGGTACAAATGGAGGGTTACCCTTAATAAGGCAGTCTTACCTATTCACACATATTAATAGAAGGGATGATAACCATATTGTTTTGATACGTAACCCTAATGAGGTATAGCTTGTTATACCTAGATTTAATATAACGAAATGATGGAAATTGGGTATTAATAGTTTTTGAATGATTAATACAATCATGAAGTTCTCTCTTATTGTTGTTGAAACCCTAGTATGCTATAACCTGATGGTTACACCTTGATTTATGTGTGGGATTGAGAATAATTTGAATGTGATGGTGATGCTTCACCTTATGCATCCATGATCCAATGGGGATGTCGTGGGTTAGGGTTTTGGTATAAGTGCTAATTAGTAACATTAATATAATTTATCTTGTTGAACCTAACTCTAATGAAAATAGATAAAGATGAGTATTCAAGTTTAACATTCCTATATGAGGGAATGATGGTGAAATAACCTCCTTAATATGATCATAACCTTAATATGTTAATTTGTGGTTATCATAGCCACATGATGGATACTTTCTTATGCTAAACATGTGCATTATGAATATGATGAGGGTTCATCACATATAGATTCCTTACATATTGATGTAATAAAGAAATGTTCTTAATGTTAATATAACCATGCTATGATTGTTTATGAATATCTTCTAGCTCATCAATGCAATATGGTGTTGATCTAGTGTATTATATGTAAGTAATGTTGTTGAGCCTTGTTATAAGGCATGCAAAGATAATGATGATCTTATAAGGAATAGTATGATGGTCTTAATGACCTTTGGGCATGGTTGAGCCCTGAATGAGATGTAATCCTCTTGTGTTGATAAGGGTTGATACCTTGTGATATTGTGAAAAGGATTTATATCCTGGGATGGTATGATAGTCTTAATGACCTTTGGGCATGGTTGAGCCCTGAATGAGGTGTAATCCTCTTGTGATCATAAGGGTTGATACCTTGTGATATTGTGAAAAGGATTTATATCATGTGTTAGTATGATGGTCTTAATGACCTTTGGGCATGGTTGAGCCATGAATGAGGTGTAATCCCCTTGTGTTGATAAGGGTTGATACCATGTGAAATTATGAAAAGGATTTATATCTTGTGATAGTATGATGACTAGTGTGGTCTCGTGAATGGCATGTAAATAGTACCATGTGATGATGAGATGAGAAATTATGTTTCACACATTTTATATCTTTTAAAAGTTGTGATATTTATATGCTTTCTAGAAGTTAATTAGGGTTTGTATGTACACTTTTTTGATGAAGCCTTAATTCAACCAATTGGCATAACTAATCAAGTGAAACTCTAATCATGTAGCGCCCTATGCCATAGATCCATCTGAGTGTCAGAATTTGCCAGATGGTGAAATGAGTATTCCTAAGGGAAACTCAGAGTGCATATTGTTGAGTATGTGGGGGTGGCAAGTTGAGGATATATCTTTGTCATCCACAATGAAGGTAATGGAGGATGTCTATGGTCATGCCTCATAAATCTGATGTGATTGAGAATAGCCGTGGTCTTGTCTTAGTGATTATATATGTGGCAAGATTGGAAGACAGTAGTGGTTGTACCTCGAATGGTAGGGTATGTGTACCCACCTCCTTTCACTAATGTCATGACCTATACCAATGACATACTAGGTTGTTAGCAGCTTGACCTTATGTGTCGTTGTGGCAGACCCGTATTGACTGGGGGTGGAGAAGATCTTAGGAGTCCTGCTCTTCCTAGATCTTGTATGACAATGATTTCGACTTAGCAGTGGTTAGTTGGATTTTGAGTGGTATGCTCAAATTCCTCACGGCATAATAATAAAAGATGTAAGACAGTCGTGTAGCATATCTATTTAGGGTTATACACAACGATTCATATTGGATGATAACCCTTGTTTGTTTTCTTTTCACTAAGATCATGTATAGTACAATAAGAGATAATAGATATGATTATGATGTAGTTATGCCCATGTTGTAAACATGCTTATGTTGTCAAATATACTAACACTGATGGTTAAGATGTTGCTGCTAGCTATGTTTAATATTGCTAGCCATGCCTATGTAATTAGAAATGCTTAAAATGCCAATCATGCCTATGTATTTCATTGTGTTATGATGTTAGTTCTACTTATGATATAGATAAGTTCCCTTTATTTGAGATGCCAATATTGATAGCCATGTTATGTTACTAGACATATTCATGAAGTCAGGGATGGTTATGTTATTATATTGCTTTTTAGTTAATAAGGACTATGATGATACTCAGATTAATGATGATGATTGTTATTAGATGCAATTTGATGATATTTGCGTAGATATCTATCTAGAGAAATGGATTTATTTGTTATCTATATATGCATTGATGATCATACGTGTTCCTAAGATGATTTTCTTAATCTATATCATATATTTGAACTATTCAATCTGTTCAATTGATTATTAAGTACTCCAACTGCTTAGTTATCTACTATTTAAAATGTTGTAATCAATAAGCATTGTTGGAGGTTATATCTCTTACTGCGACATGGGTCTCACCCTTGTGATTCACCACATCTTTTTAGTTAATAGAAAGTGATGAAAACAAACATGTGGCAGCAAAGAGGTTCTATAGTAATGAATCTTTGGTAAAGTTGATTAGATGTCTAGTGTGTCCTAGAGTTATCCCTATACTCTTAGGTCTGGGAAGGAAAAGTTTGTATATGGTGTTTCAAATGAATCAGTCATTTGTTAGCATGTTAATACTTATTTGTGTGGCATATACAAATATTGTTCTCCTATGTATATATGTTGTGGCTAAGGTGATAGACCAATCTGTATCAAATTCTTGGCATAGTATGGATACAAGAAAGACATTGGGCTCTTATGTAAATGTTTTTTAGTGGGTGTTGATGTTGAAATCAGTTTTAATTTACCCATATTTTTGGGTATGGGATTAATTAGTGATTGATTGTGTTTTATGTTTTTAGTATTCTTGTTTAGTGTAATGGGTTCTCACAAAAATCATGCCACCTACCCATAGAACTTGAACACAAAGCTTGGTGGGCTATCAAACAACTGAATTTTGACATGAAGAACGTTGGACAAGCTAGGATTCTACAACTTCAGGAGCTAGAAGAACTTCGAATGACAACATATGAGAATGCACAAATATACAAAGAACACACAAAATTGTGGCATGATGGTCATCTAAAAATAAAATACATACAAGTGGGAGACCAAGTTCTACTGTTTAACTCAAGACTGAGATTGTTCCCAGGGAAACGCCATTCTCACTGGTCTAGACCGTACACTGTCAAGAGCATCTAACCACATGCTGCCTTCATTTTATGGAATGAAAAGTCAAGAGAGTTTGTGGAAAATGGCCAACACTTGAAGAGATATTTCACCATTGTTGACATGAGCATTGAAGCATCACTGAATCTTTCCAAACCAGTATACCTGCTAGAAAATTGAAAGAAGCATGTTCAACCAACAACATAAAACATAGGCACTTTTCGGTAGGCAACCCGATCCCTAACTTAGATTTTACTTTTAGTTTTTAATTAGATAGTTTTGCACCTAATAGATATCACATCGCAAGATGCAATCTTAAGTTTTGATAGTTTACATTTTTGAGATTTCTGATGGAGGACACATTGCTGAGAGGAACACAACCACATCTGCTGGTCCAACCAACATGAGTTTTCCCCTCCATCTCAAATTTAGAGTTTGCTCGAGATGAGAAAAATTCTATGTTTAGGGCGGAGGGTGGGTGGTACGTACTTTACTTTCAACTCACACCTAACTCTTTTAGACTTAAGATTCCATCATTGCAATTTTGAAACAATTTTGGGCAAAATTTTCAAAAAAAAATAGTTTTCAAAGTAGTTTGTATAAAAACCTGATGAAGTTTTGATGCTTTAATTTCAATCAAAGACTTTACCTAGTCAGCTAGTTCTTTTTCCATGCAATTTTGAATCTTTATATGCTCCTTATTAAAAGTAAAGCCTCGAGAGAAACATTTTTTGAAACTAGCTGATGGTTAGAAAACACCATGTAAAGCTTATGAATCCTAACATCGTGATCCTACAATAAAGGTGGCAAGTATCTGTCAAAATGAGAAGGATCAAACACATCATGCTTCCTAACTGACTAGTGGAACAATGTCATGGAATATCCATTGGATCCCCATCAAGTCATTATTTGATCATAGTATGATAAGGAGAACAACTCGGTGTACTTAATTGCAAATCAAGTTGAATTATGATCTGAACTCTCTTCTACACTTCTTCTACCATCTTCATACCCGTCCATCCATCAAAAACAAACAAAAAGCCATAAAAACAGTGCCAAATCCTAAGATTGGGGTGGCACACCACTTCTCCCTTTATTCGCTTCTTCCATACCCCTCTCCATGTCATAGGGGCATATCACCAAAGTGGTAAAGAAAATATGCCAATGTGCACACAAGAAAAAAAAATGCAATCTCGAGTCGAATAGAGGAGAGATTTGCATACAAAAAAAGGAGTTCCAATCAATGTAATTGCAACCATATAATAAAAATCTTGAGTAAAATAGAGGAGAGATTTACTACTTCCCTCTATACCCCCCTTCACTCCCTTTTCCACCAACAGGCACAATGAATGCCTCTTTTTTGCCCCTCTTGAAAAACACCAATGTCAGATCATATGCACACTTGTTGTTCTACGGGTATCTTTGGACTCTTATAAAGATCTTAGACATGCTTGATGTTGGAGAAAGTGGGGAGGAAGTGCTTTTGGGAAATAAACTCAGGAACGAAGATATTGTAAGATGTGTTTAGTGGTCTCAGTAAGTTGAGATGCCCAATCATACAAAGTAGAAAAGAAATTAACATGATGTGAAGATGAGGCAATCACAAGTGTTGAAAGTATTCAATTAGCAACTATTTTTTATTTTGTGCTACTCGAGGATGAGCAACACTTAAGTTCGAGGTGTTTTGATGAATGCATATTCATCTTAGTTTAAGCCTCCATTTTTGTCCTAGTTTTACACTAAAAGATCTCATATGCCCCTGAATCTTCTCATATACAATTATCCTCAGTTTTAGATGATTATTTAGAGTTTTGATCAAATCCATGTGTCTCCATTGTAGGATTAATAATGGCACTATGTACACCAATGTTGGAGGCAGTGGTCCCGCTAACCGACTAGCAGGCCCAAGAAACTCTCAATTATTTGGACCCTTTTTTTGATGGCCAGTTCCTTCATCAGAAAGCATCCTCATCGGCCAAAGGATTCATCGAGGCAAGACACCTCGACTGATGAATGACACCTCGACCGAAGCACGACACCACGGCCGAGGCACAACACCTTGACCAAAGCCCGCACCACTATGACTGCAACCTCGACCTCGACTGTGGAGTGATGTCAATGCTCTCCTCGACTGCGTCTTTGAGTTAGTGATTTGCACCTATAAATAGACGACCCCCTCATTCATTTGGGGCATATCTTCTACTCCATGATGCTGACAGGCTACCGCTCTATGCCCAACCAAGGCTGACGATCTCTGTTGCCAAAGACTACATCTATGGTGTCCTTGCTACTCCGCCATCTCCACTCCATCAAGATCTACTTGCTAGCCATGAAAGTGGTGGGATTTCAGATCTATAGCACCTTCATCTATCAGCCATCTACTGCTCCATATCCTATGAGAAAGAGCATGAGAAGAGAAGGAAGAAGGAGAGAGAAGATCATCCTCCTCTTCCTTGGTGTTCTTCCCCTCCTCATCCAGATCTACCCTGCCATCATGTAGAAGATCGTTTCTCCACCGAGCTGCGACCATCTCCTTCACCATGACCATGGAAGAATCTTCCCTCTCTCTTTTTCATTTTATTTCTATCATGAGGAGTGAGTTGTCATTTTCACAAGGATGCAGGGACTAGCCCCACTTCCCATGCTTACATGTTCATATTATACCATTCCATGGCTTGTGTATAACTTTCCATTTCATTGTTAATCGTTTCATGCATGCTTTGTGGATTGATCACCTGCCTTGCATGATCTATTATATTTATTTGTTGTGAAAACTTCAATACTTAGGATTTGAATATTGATTAACAAGGTTGATGCCAGGATGAGAACTTTCAAAGGGATATCTCTAGAGTAGAAGGTGTGTAACCTGTGGGTAACATGACATTGAGCCCATGGAGATGCATACACAAACCCTATTTCCTAAAAAATTGTGTGCTACTCCATTTGTATAGTTGTATCTTGCTTGGATGTGTTTTGGATGTGTTTGCATGTGTAGTGGTGGTGAAACTCAATTCTACCCCAGTGATTCCCATCATTAATCTAAACTAAGTTTTCATCCCTCTCTTTCACTTTCCTTGCAATTAGTTTAACTAAACCCAAATCAACTATTGTTCTAAATATTTGTCTTAGTTGATCAAGATTTGACTAGTAATATTATTAAATAAATTGTCCCTTGGGATTTAATCCTTAACTATACTGCAATAAGACCCGTCCGCTTGCGGGTGGTACTATTGCACAAAGTGTTGGTAAAAACTTAGAGATTTCAGCCCTAAGTGAGTTTGTTAGTGTAGTAAAAACCACGTCAATTAGGTAGTGAATTACACTATGGGAGCATGTAATTCTAGCTATAGGCTCCTTATCCAAAGATTTAGATAATAGATATTAGTGTGTGGGATTGATTGTTAGTGGTATCCATGGTGAAACCACCTCCTTAAGAATTCATTCTTATTCTGATTTACTTAAACCATTAATTCATTTACTTTAGTGTTCATTTGGCAATTCAACTCAATTCAAACAATCATCACCGACCTAACTGATTGATCTATAGTTTGCATTAGTCTAATATAGAAACAACTCCCCGTGTTCGATTCGGGCCTCACATGACCTTATTACTTACGTTCACTTTCATTTTGTGCACGGTAAACTGTGTGTCAATCCTAGATGATCCAAATGCCACATGGTAATCCAATGGCCTCAACCCTCTAAGAGGTGTTGAATCCAAGTTTTCTAATGAATGTAGATTTTGTAACACCACTACATTGTGCTTCAACAATGGACATGATATTCAATTAATGTGAGATTTCCATGTCTTTAATGAGTCATATCTTCTTGTAAGGGCCCAGACCCTGCACATTCCAACAACATATATTTGTTGGGAAAAGGAATGGATTGGATATTTATTTTAGTGTTGCACATAGTACCAAGGACTCTTCTTCATTCTCCATATTTATGGTTTCACCATTAGGTATGGTTTCTTTCGGTGGGTCATTGTAGGTGAGTTCCCTCTATGTAAGTTTGATTGGCTGACAATTGCCTTCACTGGTCTCTTCATGATCATCCTTACTGCCCTTTTTCCGAACTCTGACTGGGTTGCAAATGGATTGGAAGACAATATTGTGATTCCTCAACATTATGTACCCACTTTCACCCTTACCCAGGCATGAGGCAACTTGCCTGGTCAGGATTGTTGGGATTGTGACCCTATTAGATTGAAACTGGTAATGGCTTTCATTGACTATGGTTTAATCGTGGCGGCCAACAGTTACATTGTTTTTAGTAAGCATGATCATGGATTTTGTGCCCAGTGTCATAGGGACTTTCTTCCCTTTCTGCTAAGGTATCTTGTCGGTGGGCTTCACCCTGAGTAGCTTTTTATTTGTGTTGTTGTTATTTGGCTTTATTGCTAAGAATTGTCTCTCAATCCTCGTCTTAACTGGTCGAGACCTCATCCTATGAGAGTATCGCTAGTCCATCATTGTTGTCATGTGAGGGCATTGTAGGGACACACTTGCTCGATGCTTTCTTGGGTTCAACCTCCCTAGCTTGGGGTTGACTCCGCTCAAGTTTCTTGGCATGAAGAGACAATGTGTACGTGACTCGCAACAAAGAGATTGGAACAAAAGTAGATGCCAAGTCATTGGATTGTATTGGGACTTGTTTGCAATTAGATTCAACATAGCCTGGGCGACCGCATCGCATTAAAACTTGGAGTAGATTATCATACTCTAGGCAGAAGTGCTTTCCCTTGATAACAATTGCAGGCAAGAGAGGTTTTGCAGTATCCACTTCAAGAGAAATACATGTGACAATCCCCCTATTACCCAGAAGTGGGTTTGCATCAATCTTGATGGTTTTGCTGATCACATTACCAATGTTATGAAGGAGTTGGTTCTGGTAAAGGAAAACTGAGAGATCTACCACCCTATCCCAAACAACTAGCTTTATTAGTATTGTCTTTGAAGGCCAATAGTTGGGAGTCTATGACGGGATGGACAGTTAGTTGGCAAAAATCTTCCCTGGGAAACCTATCATAGCTTTTTCATAGTCAGCACAGTTTCCCATTTGTATGATTTAGTAATTGTTATCAAGGTCAATGACCCTGATCTGTGTCATAGGCTGCCAGAGGATATTGATCTTATTAACAAGTGCCTGGAAGACAATATTGATGCTTATAGCCTTGATAACCACCATGTGTTGCCATGGTTCTGAGAATAGTTTAATGGTCTCATGCTTGATTGAGAAAGATGGTAGGAAGTCACTTAGATATACCAATGCATCCAATTCAGTCAAAAGTCTGGTAATATTAAATTGACATAAGAGAAAATTCCAGGGTTGTTCCCAATTAAGGCTTTCTTATAGGTCTTCTTTTCATCGGATGTTACATTAATCTCTGTGTGCATATCAACATCCACTTGCACCCTATTCATGGGGGTTTCATTGTGGCTTCCAGCGGTGAAACCGACTCAACACTTTGCTCGGTCGACTCTAGGTGAACATTCGTGTACTTTGAAGTTTCTTGTTGTGTCTCTGGTGGGCGATCAAGGTGGCCTTGACCTCTCCCTTCCCATCCACCTATGCAACCTCCACGGCTTCCAAAGTTGAGCATCTCTCACGGGGTCTTCCTTCCTTATTCTTTAACTCGTATATAATTTCATATTAGTAGTGTTATTATGGTAAATATGTTTTTTTAGTCAAATTTTCATATATATGTGAAAACAATTAATATACATGGCTTCAGATCATATCTTAAACTTTCAATTTTATATTTTGCTTTCAATATTTCTCAATAATGCATGTAAATATTGTTTTTTTGAGTTTGAAAAAATAAAACCCTACATAAGTCCTAGTCTACATTTTTCCATTTAATAGTATGCTTTTTGTCAACATTTTGTAGGAAGTGTATTTATTGTCTTCTTTGATTCATTAACATATTCATATATATAAGAATTAGTATTTGGTATTTGTATATGAAGAATCCTAAACTTATTGCAAAAGTTGCAATTTATGGGTTAAATTTGACCTAGAAGTAGGAAAAATGATGGATCTACATTAAATAAATGCAATTGGTGAAATTAAAATGTGAAAAGTTACCTGAATTATAAAAAAATAAAATGAGGATAAAACTATAAACTTTACATGGTATCTTAGTTCAAAAAAGAGATGTGCTATGTTGGTATGAGATCGATTTTGAAAGAGCAAATTTTGGATATATTCACTCAAATTGTGGCTATGAGCTCAATACTACTTGTACTCAAAGGTCTACCTTACGTTCTCTCTGATGTGTAGGTTTTTAGAAGTTTTGGGAAGATTTTGTAAAGTAGGGGATGAATCGTCCTGCTTTTATTTTTAGTTATTTGATGGTATTATAGATTGTATTTATTTGATTCATTATTTCTCTAAGTTTGGATGTTGGTATAGAATGACAATCTCTCTTTCTTTTCCCCCTCCTTTACATGATTTTCCTCTAGGTTTGAATTTTAGAGATATTCAAAGTTTTTTAAAGGAAGAAGAAGGTCATTTTCTTCAATTATCCAGTAATTTGAGTCAAAATACTTTTTAGAAAATTCAAAATTCATGCAATCTAGGTGTTGGGTGAGTATATGATTCATATAATTAGTTTCTTGCACTATTTGGATTGATTTTATCCCAAAATCCCAAGTTCTTCCATGACATCTGTTATTTTGAAAAAAATTGTTATTATATTTCCTTTGTAAACAATTCACCCATAGTTTGAAAGGTGCTCAATTTGTGAGTGTAAGATGAAATGAATATGGAAATACATCTCTCCAGAATTCTTTGGTATTTAAGCTATTAAATAAAATAATTATAGAAATATAACCTTTTGGTATTTACATTTTTGTGAAACATGATCATAGTGAATTATTTAAAAACTCTAAATTCAACACCCTGAGGTGTTTGACATTGGAATTTGTGTTGATTGTCTATTAATTTATTATGTTACAAGTTTGGTGTTTTGGAGTAGTATTTCAAAAATTAACTACAAGTGGATATACATGTTGCATCCTATTATTTCCATGCAACCAATATTTTGAATAGTTGAAATGCAAGTAATAATAACTAATATAGTAGAATAGTGCCTTGAATATTGTAGAACTCCTCCTATAAGGTTTATACCATGATGATTGAAATAGATGATTGATCAGGTACTTAGACTAGAAAAGCATCATCTTGAGAATGAGCCACTTGTATAGAACCAATAACTTTGTGATTTCTTATTAAAGTGAGTACCTAACACATATGGGCCATATTGGTGGTACAAGTTCAATTTAATACAGTCCACTAGCTTTGTTTTGTGTGTCAACCCTAGTGGAACAACATTACATAGAGTTTGAAGCTTTTAGCTAGAAACACCTCTCCTGAGTATTCAAGACACATGGCTATCTTCCACTAGGCCATAAATGGAAACCTCGTTTCTAACCAAGGTAGTTAATAGAAGTCATAATATCACAAATTTAAGTAAAGATTTGTACTACAGTTGAAGAAACAAGGAATTTCACCAAGATGGAACAGTCAAAATTATTTTAGTGGACAAGTAAACAGAGAACAAATAACTAGTGGTCAGACTTGTGAAGTATTTCTCTCTTAGTTTATGCTTGTAATAAATATGTTTAGTGAAGAGATGTCAATGTCTTTTGAACTAATATTATCTATTTATTTTGAACCTTGCTTCTAGAATTTAATTATTTTGTGTTGGATAATAACTTGTACGTGTTGAATCTCAATGGACCTATCTTTACCTGGGATAACCATTAGGAAGGAGATGGGTTTATTACTTCTAAAATTGATAAGATCTTGTATAATGATGTTTTTATGAACAATTTCAGCTTGTTCCATGGGGACAGTATTTCTAATATGATTAGTGATCACATAAGAATTCTGTTATGCATTGGAAAAGTGAAGAAGAAGAATTCCCCTTTCAGGTTTATTAACAAATGGATGTGTCATAAAGACTTCGATTTGATTATCAAGAATGCTTGGAACACTCCGGTTCAGGGTTATGCTACCTATAGGCTCTATAGAAAATTAGAGTGTTTGAGAGGGGATCTTAAGGCTTCGAACAAAAAGAGCTTTGGAGATATTTTTGAAAAAGTTGCTATTTCTAAAGATGATGCTCTTCGGGCTCAGATGCTTGCTGATTGCAACCCCCTGGATGATAATCTCAGAAGTTTAGCTCATAAATTAAGAAAAGAGGCTACTAATGTTGTTCTTACTGAAGAACCCTTCATTAGGCAGAAGTCTCAAATCTAATGGTTAAAAGAAGGTAATTTTAACACCAAAATTTTCTATTCATCTCTCAGAACTGAGAGGGTGAGAAATTCGATAAATTGTATTAACATTGACGGGAATCTTAATAGAGATGATGAGAGTATCAAGAAAGTGATTAGTGGTTTCTATCAAAATATGTTCTGTAGAAAGGAGGTGGGTCATGTTTGGAAAGGTGTTTGGATGGGTCCTCACGTCTCCAAGAATCAAAATGATGCTCTTACTTGTATGGATTTGAGAAAAGAGGTTGATGATGTTGTTAAGAATCTCAATGAGGATAAGTGCCCTGACCCAGATGGATTCTATGGTTTCTTCTTCAAACATGTTTGGGGCATCATATGTGATGATGTTTTTGAAGCTATCCAGGAATTTTTCACGAGTGGTAAACTTCTTAAGGAAGCCAAAAAAACATTCATCACCCTTATCCATAAAGGGGATGATTCCTCCATGATTTCCAATTGGCGTCCTATTGCTCTGTGTAATATGTATTACAATATTTTTTCTAAGATCTTAGCTAATAGATTATAACATGTCCTATCTTCTATCATTGATGTTAACCAATGTGATTTCATTAAGGGGAGAAGCATCAAGGATTCCATTCTTTTGTCCAATGAGATTCTTAGTGATTTTAAGAAGAATGGCTCAAACATGTGTATTCAGGCTGACATCTCTAAGGCCTACGACTCAGTTAGTTGGAAGTATCTTTACTATGTCTTATTTAGGATGGGATTTTCTTGTAAATGGATCAATTGGATCGAAGCCATCTTTAACTCTACTTCTTATCATATCCTTGTGAATGGGGAGCCCACAAGACCTATTTCCCCATCTAATGGTGTGAGGCAAAGAGGTCCGTTGGCACCCTATCTCTTAGTCATTGCCATGTAGGGTTTTTCTGAGCTGATGAAGAGAAAATGTATTGATTGAAATATTTAGCCTATCCTTGTCTCTAAGAATGTCTCTTGCTCTCACCTTATTTTCACAGATCATCTTATAATCTTTGCTAAAGCTGATCCTAAGAATGCAACTAATATCAAGTTTCTTCTGGACCACTTCGGTTCAATGTCGGGTTTGAACATCAACAATAATAAAAGCATGATCATCATGGGTAAGAATAAGGAAAGTCAGGAGATTTCTGTCAGATTGGGGATTAAGCTTGGCAATGTTGATGATACCAAATACCTCAATTTACCTTTGTTTGTTGGTAAGTTGAATACAAAGCACTGTCAAAAGCTGCTGGATAGAATGAAGAAGAGATTGGAATTGTTGATGGCTAATATGTTGTCTCTTTTTGGGAGAGTGGAATTAGTCAAATCCTTTTTATCTTCTATGTACCTTTGTTGGGCCATCTCCTTTCCTATTACAAGCTTTGTTCTTGAGGAGTGTGATAAAATGTGCAAGAATTTTATCTGGGGTCAGTCGAACTCAAAAAAGAATATTCATCTTATAAGGTGGGACATAGTGGCCCTTCCCAAGAAGGAAGGTGGATTAGGGATCAGGAAATCTAAGGATGTTTCTGATGCCTACCTTATAGCTAATGCTGGGGATGTTGCTAGTAATAAAGACACCCTTTGGGTGAATTGGATTGGATAAAAGTACCTTAAAAAGGATTCTTTTTGGAGTATTAATACATCTACTAACTTTTCTTGGCTATTTAATAGCATCCAAAGAGCGAGGGATATCATGCGGCCCTAGTTCAAGATTAAGATTGGGTTAGGTGATAATATTTATACCTGGTTGGATCCGTGGTGCAATGGTCATTTTCTGAAAGACTGTATTGACTTTAATAAGGTTATCAGAGCTGGTTTGCCTGGGCATTCGAAGCTGAGTTTGATTATTCATAATGTAAATTGGGCTATTCAACTTTCTAGATGCTCTAATGTTTTGACTCATGTTCTTGAAAAAATTGAGATTATGATAGTCAAAGATGATCATTGTTTGTTTGATGGTTAGGAGAAAGTTAATCTTAAAGTTATATGCAATGTTATCAGAGCTAAAGGTGCAATTAATCCTTATTTTAGCTAGATTTGGAATGTTGATTGTCACATGAATGGTAAAATCCATGCTTGGAAATCACTACACAATAAGCTCCCCACTTCAGACTATGCTAGAAGAAGTGGAATTTCTATAGTTTCGATGTGCTTTTCTTTGTACTAGTTCGTACGAAGATACTGGTCACATCTGTTTTGATTGTTCTTATATGAAATCAATATGGAATATTACTTTGGACAATAAGCTTATCCATAGTATCTTGAATGATTGGGAGGAGATGACTAAACTCAAGAAGGAAAGAGAATCTACTATTTCCATTCTCATCATACATCATGCTTGGATAGAAAGAAATAGAAGAGTTCATGAAAATAACTATTTGAGTCCCACTAATATATGGAGGTTAATCAACAATGACTTTATTGATTTAATAGAGAAATGATCATCTTGTTTGTGTATATTTGGTTCTATTTTTGCTCTCGAGAGGACGAGTTTATCCTTGGTTGGAGTGGCAGAACTCGCTCTTGGTTTCTTGTCTGAGAGGTTGTGCTTTTCCTATAAGGAGTGGCAGTGCTCTCTCTTTGGGTTTGTGACCTTCGTCTTGGTTTGATGATGCCCTATGTGTTGTTAGTTTATCCTCAGTGTTCTTCGTGTTGGTCTCTTATTCTTTTATTACAAGGGATATAGTTTATCCTTTATGTGGAGTGGCACAACTCATCCTTGGTTGCTTCTGACTGATATTTCTTCTCAGGGGTTGGTCTATGACTGTTTCCTGAGATGGGTTTGTTGGGATCAGCTGTGAGGTTGATTCTATTGCCTAATGGTTTTCCAGTTGATGGAGGTCCTTTTGAAGTTTTTGAGTATATCCTTTATGGAGTGGCAGGGATGGTGTTGGCTGATGCTCTTTTCTATTATGGAATCTGAAGTTTAGTCCATCTGTTATTTTTTTACAAAGTTGTTGCTGAGTTCTCTCTCTACTATTGGCTGGTTGGTGGTTCATTCATTTGTTTGTTGTCATGAGAGGACGAGCTAATCCTGATGGAGTGGTAGAGATCTCCCTTATCTATCTGTGAGGTGTTTCTCTATGGTTGCTTGAAGAGTTGATGGTTTTTTTGTTTTTTTTGACCTGGATTATGATCTAGTCTTATGATGGTGATCTATTTGTTTTTATGTGGTTTTGTTCTTTCCTCAACAGGATGAGTTTATCCTTGGTTGGAGTGGTAGAACTCACTCTTGGTTTCTTGTTTGAGAGGTTATGCTTATCCTATTAGGAGTGGCATTGCTCCCTCTTTGGGTTTGTAACCATTGTCTTGGTTATGATGGTGCCCTATGTGTTGATAGTTTATCCTCAAAGTTCTTCCTATTGGTTTATTGTTCTTTGCTTCCAAGTGGGAGAGTTTATCCTTTATGTTGAGTGGAAAAACTCGACCTTGGTTGTTTCTGGCTGAATATTAGGGATTCTTTCTCTCTCTTTTATGGGTCCATTCTTTTCTATGGCTGACCTTTTTGGCTCTGTGCTGCTCCGGCTGGAGTTTTTTTGTTGTGGGTGGCTCTGGATATTTTTTCAAGGGTCTGTTTCCTGCTGTTGATGAGTTTCTATTCGGTTGTGTTGTAGTTTCTTCTCTAGGGTTGGTCTACAGATGCCTCTTGAGATGGATTTGATGTGCTATGCTGAGTATGGCATTTGAAGTTTATTCCATCTAGTTTTTTATTACAAAGATGTTGTTGAGCTCTCGCTCTGCTGCTGGCTGGTTGGTGGTTTACTCTTTTGTTTGTTGTCATGAGAGGACAAGCTAATCCTGATGGAGTGGCAAATCTCTCTCTTATCTATTTGTGAGGTGTTTTGGTATGGTTTCTTGAAGAGTTGATGGTTTTTCTATTTCTTTTGACCTGGATTATGATCTAGTCTTCTGATGGTGATCTCTGATGTTCTCATTTTCTTATTGTTGTTTCGGGGTTCATCTATTGGTGGTTTTGTGGCCTTCTGTCATTCTTTTGAGGGATGTTTTAGCCTTTGGTCTTTTTTTTGTTGGAAGAGGGTTCTTGGGTTCTTTCTTCCTTCTTTCATATATACTCTCTTCAGATGTATAGATAGAGTTTCATTTTTTTAGTTGGTTCTCATTTGGGAACTTACAAGCATTATACTTTCAAAACAAAGAAAATGAAAAAAATCAATAGAATTTTTGACCAACCAAAAAAAAGAAGTCACATGTGTTGAGGTATATGGAGGGGGAACAATAGAACAACAAAAAAATATCTTCCCTTGATATCCTAGCCATCAAATCTATCATAGCTATAAAATGTCTGTGAACAAAAGGCATAGCAAAGGATAAGGGTTATACCTCAGTGTGCTCTAGTTTTACATCAACTATATGTGTATTTTTTGGTTAACAACTCGATCTCTCAGATCTAGATACAAATGAACCACCAAGAAGATCAACAAGAAATTTGGATTGACCACCAAGTTGTTGCACAATTGTCTTCTTCACAACAACTAGTTGCCGTCTTCTGAAAGTTCTTCTTCAAGATGTTTTACATGTGTCTTGGCCTCCACTTCATCTTCATCGATGAGGGAGAATGTGATGTACCTTGTTGGCCACCAAGTTAAAGTAGAATGAGAGGTGTCGATGTGCTAGTTGTCCTAGAACTCCCTTTTCTTATTTTGAGAAGTAGTCATTTGAACAACTTCCACTCTCTCCAAGAGAGAAGTATGACAACCAAATTGTTTCACAAGATATCTCAAGATATGTATCTAACCACTAGCAATGTACCCCTTAATGTAGGAGAGTCATGGGTACTGAAAACCCTAATTCCAATCCATTTCAAAATGACAATCTTAATAGAATCTTAATGTTGAGACTAAGATTGGAATTCCAACCAGATGATCGGGTGTCTAGGTCGAATAAATAGGTTCCTACTAAGATTCAAATGCATTGCAATATGCATATTGGGTTACCCTATCCAATGGATAAATTCACATCCAGATATATTTTTCTTTCTAGTTTGAGATCTTCCTTGTTAAATTGCATTCGGCTGAATGGTCAAGCCACTACAAAATTTATTCAACGAATTGACAATCAAGTGATCCATTGAACCAACCAATATGATCATTCGATCGTACATTCCAATTACCCAACTGTATAGGAAATCTACTTATTTATGATTCTAAATAATTCTAATTATTTATTTATTGTAAACTTTAATTCCCTCATGCATCCTTTTGTGTGTGACCCGGTTGGCTCATAATTATGTTGGTAGTGATGTTATAAACCTCAAAAGAAATGATTGGTGTCATCCCACATATCATTTCTACCCAAGTAATAGGAATGTGTTGGATATCAACTTTAACCTATAAAGTGATCAATGTTACAATGACCATATAATCTCTTTGTCATAGATATTGAGACTGAAAATGAGACTTGGAATGCCATCCTCGTAACAGACAATCTATGCATAATGAACCAGAGCAGACAATTTGAAATTTGGTGAGCTCAATATCATATGTTTACCCACATGATGTGGAAATGCATTTCATAGTCTCTCTTATCAAGTGGTTGGAATATAGCATCAAAGGAGGGACAAATTGCATCTACATCACTCACAATCTTCCCCATGTGCCACAACACACCCAATCACTACCTTTTTCGAAACTCTTGTTCAGAGCACAATGAGATGGTAGTGAATGTACACAAAAGAACATGTGTTAGGATAGTGACATTAGGTATAAGGATCATAATAACCACTGTCATATTGAGATGTGACTTTGACGTGTCATTAATGACTTCCATGTGTAAATCCCATGGTGGGTTTGTCTAGTACGACTTATTCTCTAACAAGTGTGAATGTATTCGAGTTGATATCCAATATCATGAACACATATACATAGCCATCTCTAACCATACGTGCTAGTCTTGTGTATTACTTTTTTCCTATACTAACCAAAATCATAACTGACTAGGGACATAATAAGATTGAATTATCTAAGTTGACTTATGATCTCATGCTCTGGTCCTCTACCCAAACCATATGTCATTGAGTCAAGACATTCTTAGGACTTTAGGAGTTTATTCACTATGTCAATTTTGATTTAATCATAATAAGTGGAACTTTCTTTTATTAATAATCAAATCAACTACTAAGTATCCCTATTACAATCATTAATGATGGCTCTTCTCTATGAAATCAATTACATGTCTAAATTGTCAAGTACATTTATAGAATGGACATGTAGCTCATCACTCTATATTAAAACTATTTCTGGGTCATGGGAAGGAATTAAAATAACCTATGTATAAGTAAGCATAGCCATTGTATTCGTTGGAGGTTGTGTGCTTAGAAGTAATAGTAATAGTAATAGTATTAGTTGGTATCTAGATTGAGTCCATCTCTTAGTTTACATATGATTGTGGGTGTCTTACTAAAATGTTCCAATAATGTGAGTAGTTGCAATAACATACATTAAATACTATTTCTCTAATGTAACTGGTACATGATATTATCAGCATCTATTTAATGTATATTTGGTTTTATCTTAGAAAAGACTTATAGAACTAGTTTGTGCAAAACAACCAGGTTTGAACTTGATCAAATCTTAAAATATTTAGATCTGGTTTTAGTTTATGCAAAAAATAATCACGTCATTTTTAGTCTTTGGATTAGTATTAGTACCACATGTGATTAGTGTAAATCGTGGGTTTGTAAGAATCTTTGTGTCATGTTGTCACATTTTTTTAGTATCAAGGCATTAGGTTGGTACCAGAGTTAGAAAGTGACATATAAGGATAGGATGTGTTTGTTATCTTTTAAATCTACATACTTACTTGGAAATAACTGATGTTATTGTTTTGCATATGTAATAAAAGGTAAAGGGGTACCAGAGATCTATGGTACTAGTAATGAGGATATATCAATGGAGGGAAAGTCTGACAAGTACCAAATAGCAACACAAGTCTTCATAGATAAATACCTAGATACTTAGAAGAATTTAGAATGTGATAGGGGTAAATATAGTGAAACTAAGTAGAGGATTAGGTCTTATCATATTTTAAGTATGATACGAGGCAATAAATTTTCTGGTACTACAGACCCTGGGATAGAAGATATATGGATGCAAGAAGTGGGCAACGTATTTTCTCTTGTGGAATTGATAGACTATAAGAAAGTGAGTCAAGCAGTTTATCTTATAAAAGTTGATGAAGAACAATGTTGGTAGTATGTCGAGGCTAGGAAATCAAGGGATAACCTCACTTGGGCTGATTTGGGTTTCCACACCAAGCATTATCCACTCATATTTCTTAGTGTCTACAAATCATAAACAATGAAACATGTCAGATGGCCGAGTATGAGTGAACATATATCATACTTACCAAGTTTTGTCCTCATATGGTTCCAACAGAGATAAAGAAAGTCTTAGGGCCCGAAGTGCGGAATAAAGTGTTAGTAATTAGTAAAGTAGATTGAGAGAGCTTTAGTGATTTTTTGAAGTAGGCTCACGAAATTTAACAATGTATTAATGTAGAGAAACAATCAGATACCAGGCTATTAGGGGGTGAATCTCTAAATTTGCAAGTAGTGTTGGCTTCTTTAGGATATTAGAGGTCCTATAGGTCTGTGTATGTGCTCCTACCTCATGTATAGTCATATTCAAGGGGTGGTTTGGTGATTGATCTCAATATGGAGCAACAAAGACAAATGAATGAATCATGATCACATCAAGATCATGGACACCTATGATGACTTTGAGTCAAGGAGGAAAGTTGTCAAAAGAGGGAAAGACATTATTTTCCTTAGGTTAGGTATAGCTATCGCATGCGGGTTGCTTTAATACAAAACCAAACTGGGATGGAAATTTTTATAAAAGTGGTATTCTCCATCCATTTATCATCTGAGAGGAATGGATATGGAAAAAGAGAAAAGGACTCTCATCCTTCCTTAGTATACCTCAACATGATATAAGCCCACTTCAATCGCATTCAGAAAAGATCCTTTTGCATGCAAATATAGGATGAAAATCAAGCCTTTGTGGTTCCTTAGTAGGTGTCACTACTACAGAAAATTTTTACAACAGTTCATTTTTTCCATTTTACAACAGGTGTTAACCATTGTATTAGATTATGTGGTCTTATGGAGGGTGATTTATACAACATGTGATTTGCATGTTGTATTACATATATTTCATACAATAGTTGAAACATATTTTCTTGCAATGAATGGACCGTTGTAATATGAGTGTTTTATACAACATGTGGTGCACCCATTGTAATATATTATACAAAAGTTGAAGCATGTTGTCTTTCAGTAAACACACATGTTGTAATAGGGGTGTTTTTAACAACAAGTGGTGCACCCATTGTAATATATATTATATGATAGATGAAGCATGTTGTCTTTCACTGAACACACCCATTGTATTAGGGTTTTTTTTAGAAGATGCAGTGTGCCTGTTGTAACATATATGTTTGTACAACCGTTAAAGCATATTGTCTTTTGATAAATACACTAATTGTAATAGGGGTGTTTATACAACATGTGTTGTGCCTGCTATAATATACACATTTCATACAACATGTGGTGAATGTTGTAGTTCACTAGAAACCCTTATTGTAATATGGGTCCATTTTCCAGACACACCCATTGTAATAGATGTGCATAATTGATCATGTGTTGATTGTTGTAGTATCACACCTTTTACACATATCATCAACTTTTCTATTTGATTAAAGTTTGACAGGTCATATAAAACCAATTTTATTGATCAAATTAACCATATTTCAAAAAATTATAATAATTACGAAATTATACTTTTTTTCATTTCACAAACAAGCACAATATTGAACAAAATTTTCATCAAACCTTAAAAAGATTGTATTGTATTTAACAAATATTCAATCATCCATACAAAGATTCAATAATACAAATTAGTGAGAAAGCACTCTAAAATTGAACTGAAAATTAACTACAAAGGTTTCACACATTGGCCTATGCTAAATAACATGTCTCCACTTCATGTCACATAATATGATGTGCACTCAAGAACACACATTCCCCACTCATTTCAAACCTTGTCAATCTCTTCTTGGTCGAAGTAATGACTAATATACTTCTAATTTACTGCAATCATATGTCAAATATATTAACATATTGTCCTTTATTCAATGCATTTGGAAATTTGAACAAACTAAAAGAATATAATTTGAACAAACTATGTTAGGAAGTGTGTACCAGCCAGTACATGTAACTTATGTGTACCAGTCATTAAAATGGAAAATGTGGAGTATGTTACAACCATATGGATTGATTCAATATAATATATATTAGATGTGCTTACAAACCCATTACCATATCTCATACAGATCATGAGATATAGAAATATATCATCCAACGGTTTCTGTAACTTACCATTGATTCGATAAGATACAAATTCTTTGATTGGGAGATCTCTGAATATTAGATTTTAGTGATTTTAGATAGACATCTTATCTAAGTAGTATACACCACATCCATAAGGTTGGGTAGTTTAGTTTAGTTTTACAATTATCATAAATGAAGGTGGGTACATGTATGCTATATGTACTCAGGTACACAATTCTTTTAGCCATATATATATATATATATATATATATATATATATATATATATATTTGGGTTTATTGTGGTATTTGATTGGACAAAAATTATTCACATCGCATGCAATAATTAAATGATAAAATCAAAATCAGATCATATCAATTATCCCAAAATATGGTAAATTGATGTGGATCTGATACCACTGTTGGGAAATAGTGTGCATATATAGCCATTGGAAACAAAACTTTTAATGCCCTATTCACCATAAACCATTGGATCACATCAACAACTATATAATGAATAGGATAGTTTTGAGGATATATCTGGTCCTACAACAATTTAAATGACATATTCCTCATTGTTCTAAATGTGCACATGTCTTCTAGTTGCTCTTGAACGGTGTATGTGCAGCTTCTAGTCTTCACCATGGATAGTAGACTGGAAGTTGGCATTGTCCTCCAAGAATCATACAATGGCCTCCCGCCTCTAAAGTAGTCCATGCAAACCACTGCGAACTCCATGTTGCGCTACTGAGCCAATGAGAAGGAGTTGTCCCCTTCTATCTATGTACTAATCGCCGACATGCTCTCCCACAATTGATCCTTAGTTGTTATCTACCTTTCTATCCCTCCCTTTATTGAGTAGGACTTGCTTGGGATCTCTATTGGTTACCACTACAGAGAAGACAACAATTGTCAGAGCAATTGATTCTCAATTATTTGTCTTGGGAAGCCCCAATACCCCTCTATTTATAGTAGAGGGCAGGGTTAGAGTTCCAAATAGGTGTGGGAGTAGAAGGGTCTAGAATCATGAATGTTCTTGAACTTGCAAACTTTGAAACAGTCATTTCGCACAATTTCCTATTCTGAATCAAAATTGGCAATTTGAATCCAATTATTGCACAACATGATCCTTGATTCAATTGAATTTCCCCACAAACTGGGTGTCTCACTCATGTGAGATGATCGTCCTGCAACCATGAATTGGTCATATCACTCACGTCAGTCAGTCATCTCACGACCACAAAGTGGTCATCTCTCACACATGAGATAGGCGTCTCACGACCATCTAGTGTGAAGGTAATCTCACGAACATCACACGAGACGATCGTCTCGTGCCTCAGTTCTAGAAGAACTCAGCTAATTTAGTTTCTAATCAACATAACACTCCAAATAGTTAGTCCAACACTTGAACATAATGATTCTGAGTCCAGTCCTTTGATTTGTTTCTTAATTGAATACCTAAACACCTTTAGCATTCAATCTAAACATCATTCATGAATATACACCTTTAATCCAAGTGTATCCTATGCATGTAACCCTATAGGTCCAAAATTACGTTGGCAATGAATTATTCATAATGAATTATGAGATCAAAAGAAAAGAGCAATGCCTAGTCACAGATCATTGCTACCCAAGTAATTTTAGAAAGTTGGAGAACAACATCAACCTACAATGTGTGATTAGTGTTATAGTGATCATATAGTTCCTTTATCTTTGATATCTAAATTGAACTTGAGGAATGGAATTGTCATCCTTTCAACATTCAATTCATGTTCCTTGAACTAGAGCAGATTGTATGATATGCATATGAGTTCACATAGCACATATTAAATCACATCAGTATGGTCATACATTTCTCAATATTGCTTATCAATAGTGCATTGGACATCAAAATCATGTAGGAAGGAAGAATCCCATTTACATCACTCACACTCAATCCACATGTGTCAAAGCTACCCAATCATCACCTTTATGGAAACCCATATTTCTTGATTATGTTTGATGATGTTAAACTATACCCTACAACATATGATGAGTGTTTTGACTTCAAGTCTAAGAATCACAATCATCGCTATCACTATGAGAGATGATTCTAACTACGATTTCATGGTCTCCATGTATCGCTCTCATGGTGGGTATGTATGATACACTATTCCCTAACATGTATCTGTGTGAGTGACTTCATATCATATATCATGACGAATGAAACTTTGTCATCACTCAACACACACTCTAGTCTTATATATTATGGTTGTCTATTTTGCTTCCACAATAATATTTTACTAGGGACATAACAAGAATGTATGTACTCTTAGCATCTATATGATCTCATTTTTTAAGTTACGTACTTGAAAACATACATCATTGAGTAACATCATTCTTTAGACATCTACTTATGTTTGTGTCAACATCTCATGACTAAGACAACCATAATAGATGGAATTACCTTTATTATTATCAAATCAAGTATTTAATGCCACACTCCAATCATCATATGATTGACTCTTTGGGCATACATACCAACATACCTCTATGCATTAGTAAAAGTATATGGTAGTTTTGAAATATGTATTGTGTAATGAAAAAATGTACAAAGTACTTACAAATCCATGAGGTTTTCCACGTTCCCGCGTAAATTCCTTTGACCATATCAAGATAATATCATCTACCCCATGTACGGTCAAAGACACAACGTATAGAATGCCCCCTATGTATACAAAGAATTTTTTTTTCAAAATGTATTTTTAGCAACATTTAAAATAAAGGAACAACATACATCAATATATATTTACCCCACATTGTAAGGTAAAAAGAACACTCCTGAATTAGGATCCCAGTCTGGTGGGAAACTAGATATGGAAGTAGGGTCTTGGTTTGTATCCCCTACATTGTCTTGATATTTTCTCTCATTATGTCCCTCAAGATACCTTATTTATTTATGCATGGTGCAAACAACAAATCCAAATATGAATATACCATGCAATAAACTCATAAATTCCTAGGATGTTTTAGTTGGACTGATAGAAAGGTTATGTGGAGACTAAGTATATCTTTTATCTACCAAATTGTGTGATGTGGAAACATGGACAAATAATGCATGCAACAATAATAAAGAAGAAAATATTGGACATTGATTTGACAATGTTGACTTCCATTGACGGAAAAATAAACAAAAGGAGTCAAGGACTAATTTGCATACTTTAATTAGTACGATATTCTTCTCATGGTTTTCTCATTCTCCTTGATGTCATTCATCACTTGGTTATCAATAGAACTTATGATAGAAAGTTTGGAGTGTCTTTGATATTGATTTGAAATTTACTTGTAAATCAAACAAAGGAGTCTCTCATCTTTTCGACCATGAGTTGGACTTTTAGGTACCAAAAAAGTGCACAGGAACGACATCATATGAAATATGCAAATTCAAAATTATATCATAAAAAAGTAAAATGATCGTTCACATCACAAATTGATATGTGGTTTTCCAATGTTGAGAATGAAGATAAGGAGTGACAAGCAAAATTAAGAGAATCCAAATAAGAAAAATAAGTAAAGAAAAGTGAGACGGGGAATCAGAGAAGAAATATTTGATAAGAGAAGCGATCACCAGTATGAGGGCTGGCTCATGGACATGGGAGGGAGAATGTGGTGAGATACGATGCTTGAATATGATCAAAAGTGAGATATGTTCTCGCATGCAGGAGATAAGTGGGAGAATGAGAATGGTAGTTGTTCATCTAGTGGGAGAAGAGAAAGTTGGGGTCATGGTATAGGGGGTTTACAAGAGAGTCTATTAGGAGGAGAAGGTCGAGTCATGAGCCATTCTAATGGAATATCTATTATATAAAATACATCTTTGTATCTCACACCTTGCACCGCATTTTCTAAAGAGTGGAAAAGATAGTGTGGGTTAGCAATTTTAATTAAGAAATTAAGTTAATAAAACAAGTACTTAACTTCTTTAAAAGGCAATTCACAACTAATGTTCATCCTATGTACATGAACATGGAGTTGATGCCTTGTAGGTTCAACAACTTTATTATTGTGGACCTCAATTAATGATAGCTAAGGAGAAAAACACAAGGTATTGGAAGACTGAAAAAGATGGGGTTGCTCTGCCAGATGTGCTTAAACATTTTACAAAAAGGGAAGGGAAAAAGTAAATCTAAATAATGTCTCTCTATTAGGGATTTTATGCTTTCAAGCTAAATCTATGACAATTGTTCATTGTCTATTAGATATAACTTTTGTTTACAACATTTCAGTATAATTCTAAGTCATTTCATACCATTTTGTCTGTTAATTTCACCTTTTTTACTAAAATTAGTTTTGAAACCATTTCTTTCGACATGTGTTTTAGAAATTTATCGTTGAAGTAGTCACACATATATTTCATTTTTAGCTAAAGATTTCACCAAATTTTGTTCTAGTGAAATCATATACATATTTTGTTCTAGTGAAATCATATACATAGTGGTTGATCTAATATGCTCATAACAACAAATATTGAATTTATATGTTCAACATCTGCCTAGATAAATATAAGAATTATCTTGCTTTATTAAAAAATTTGATACTAATATTGTTGAGAGTATCAATAATTATGTTCATTATGTATATTGGACTAAGCGTTTTAATCTCAGTAATACAAGTTGTAAGTGTCCCCCTCTCTGTTTCCCCCTCTCCTATATATAGGAGTCAGGGTTTTATCTAACAAGATCATCATATCACCTCCATGTTATTTTATGCATCCCATTTCCACAAATATAACATGTATATGTATTTTACATAGACTGATGTTTTGGTTAAATGATGAGCAAAAGATAAACTTTGAAGGTATGTTATTTTGCAAAATTAGCAACTATTATTAGGCACTCTTAGAATTTTCTTTAGGTGTCAGATATCACACATTCCTTGCCCATGTAAACTAGAAAATTAGTGCAATTGGACAAACAAATAAACCATACATTTCAAATCTTTCTAAAAATAGATCATACATTTCAAATCATTCTAAACTCTTTGGTATTCATTTGACACATTGCTATTAGGAATAACTCTCTATATCCTTATTGATAAACTATTTGCACTATTGAAAATGTACCAACTACAAGTCGGAACTCATAGCATTTTGTTAGGTATATGATATGAAACATATCCAGCTCTTCTAATTAGGAAAAAAGGCTAAAGAAATAAACTATAAGGCCCCTAAACTTGCTTAATGAGTTGAACTAGCTTAATTATCATAATTGAATTCTTATAACCCTAATATAACCTTGTGGTATGCTTTGAAGTCATAATACAAGATTAAGTTTCAAATTTGGTCCAATTTGGACATTGTTTGAGCAACTTATGCAATTTTATGCACATTTTGGACTTTTCTGCAATTTATCCAATTGAGAGGTTTTCTTTGCAGTTTATCACTTTCATTATGTTCGTTCACATTATTATTGATCTTTTTGATCCATTGGGAACCTATTTGAACCTTATTTTGAAGGTGTTTTCTCCAAGGGTATTTTAGGGTTTACCCCTTCATGGATGAGCAACCTTTAGTACCTATCAACTAATGAATTATTTGATTGGATGGAAAATTCGAAAAAGGAAAGCTAAGCAGGTCTATAAAAATGGTGAGGGAGATGATTGTGTGTGTGCTTGTATATTCTTAATAAATTAAGGCCATGGACACTTGGATAGATACTAGAACTTCAACTTTTTCTTTTTCTTTATCTTAAAGTTTCATATACTTATCCCTAAGCACCAAAACGAGCCATTTTATCTCCACCACGTCCCTCCATTTGCCAAACTCGTTCTTCCTTTGTTTTGCTACGAATTTTTCTATCCAAGGAAGAAGAAAGTGGGGATCTTCTTGGAAAAAGGATCTAGAGTTCCAATATAACTTCATTTTAGGGTTGAAAAAGCTTCCTTCTAGTGATCTTGACCTAAATGAGTAAGAATTCCCTTCTTTCCTCCATTTATTTATTTTTTATCCTTCCTCCTACCTTTCTCCAGGTCGTAACTTTGCTTTTCCATTGCATAAATTGCTCTAAAGCTTTAAAACCCTACCTTTCTTGCTCATTATGCTTAGGGTTTGCTCATTTGATGAAGAAAGGTGCTAGATGGACGGATTCATAACTTATTCTTGGATTGTCTACCCTATCTATTTGAGTTTTCTTCTGTGTGGGGTTTCATATTCTCATTAGAGGCAAGTTTTATAACTTTCTCCACGTTTATTGCTTATCATAAGCTTTCTAGATCACGTTCTTGCTTGAAAATGATGATTTATGCACTAAAAAGCTATGCTTGACTTGGATTTCGATTTTTATAATGTTCCCTATTCTGATTTTAGTTCTAGATGAACATGTTATCATTTTTACGTTATTCCTAAGGTATAATATGACTTGGATCAGGTTGGTTTGACAACCTATGCGCTAAGAACCTATCAACCAATGGTCAATTTTAGGGTTTAAAGTTGATTTCTTCTATAAACCCATGACTCGATGATGGTACTGTTGCAACAAACCTATGATGTTGTCTTCATGATAACTGATGGTGAAGATAAAATGTGTTAGATGATGGTGACAACCTATGGTCACCCCCTTAGGTCAGGTTTTGGATCAATTAGAAGTTTAATGATCAACCATTAAGTACCCTACCGATCTTATCAATCAATGATGACATTAGCTTAATATTTGATGTTGATTAATGAATATAGTGTTGATCTAATAACCTCTGGTGATTTAATGATTACTAATTATGATGGATCAAGTATCCACAACCTATGGTGATTTAAGCATTCTAGTTGTAGTAAGCCTTAGACCAATGGTTTCTTGGGTCACTTGATGCAATGGTCGAACCTATATTGTAATTGATGGTTTTAACATATTAACTTGACCCAATAGTCAAGATCTAATGTTTATTCCTCCAAGAAAGTGGAATGATGTCTAATGTAATATGTTGCTCCTAATAAAGTAATTTAGATGGTTTCCTTTATATGATCAACTTAAGGAGCTTACTTGTTGACAATGGATGGCTTGTTTTATATGAACAGTTGATTATGGGTTTTACCCTACTCTTAATGGAACTTTTTGTGTTTTTAATAAAGGGATGCATAGGGTTACATGGTGATTCTTTCTAGACCAAAACTCAAGGAATTCATAGGTGGTTTATCCAAGGTGTTTACTTATGTAAACAACCAATGGTCTTACCTTTTAAACACCCAATGGTTCTGGGTGACATTGTCATTTGGTGATATGGTTTGATGATGGAACAAATGGAGGGTTACCCTTAATAAGATAGTCTTACCTATTCACTCATATGAATAGAAGGGATGATAATCATATTGTGTTGATGTGTAACCCTAAAGAGGTATAGCTTGTTATACCTAGCTTTAATATAACTAAATGATGGTAATTGGGAATGAATAGTTCTTGAATGACTAATACAATCATGGAGTACCCTGTTGATGTTGTTGAAACCCTAGTATGCTATAACCTGATGGCTACACCTTGATTTATGTGTGTGTTCATACTTGAGAATAGTATGGAATGTGATGGTGATGTTTCACCTTATGCATCTTTGATCCAATAGGGATGTCGTGAGTTAGGGTTTGTCTATGAGTGATGATTAGTAACATTAATATAATTTATCTTGTGAACCTAACTCTAATGCAAATAGATAAAGATGAGTATTCATGGTTAACATTCTTATGCGCTGGAATGATGGTAGAATAACCTCCTTAATATGATCATAACCTTGATATGTTAATTGGTGGTTATCATAGCCACATGGTTAACACTTTCTTATGCGAAACATGTGCATTATGAATATGATAAGAGTTAATCATAACTAGATTCCTTACATGTTGATGTAATAAAGGAATGTTCTTAATGTTAATATAACCCTGCTATGATTGTTTATGAATATATCCTAGCTTATTAATGCAATATTGTGTTGATCTGGTGTATTATATGTAAGTGATGTTATTGAGCCTTGTTATAAGGCATGCAACGATAATGATGATCTTGTAGGGTATAGTATGATGATCTGAATGACCTTTGGACATGGTTGAGCCCTAAATGAGGTATAATCCTCTTGTGTTGATAAGGGTCGATACCATGTGATATTGTGAAAATGATATATATCATGTGATAGTATGATGGTCTTAATGACCTTTGGGCATGGTTGAGCCCTGAATGAGGTGTAATCCTCTTAGGTTGATAAGGGTTGACACCCTGTGATATTGTGAAAAGGATTTATATGTTGTGATAGTATGATGACTAGTGTGGTCTCAAGAATGGCAGGTGAATAGTACCATGTGATGATGAGATGAGAAATTATGTTTCACACGTGTTATATATTTTCAAAGTTTTGATATTTATATACTTGCTAGAAGTGAATTAGGGTTTGTATGTCCACTTGTTTGATGCAGCCTTAATTCATCCAATTGGCATAACTAATAAAGTGCAACTCTAATCATGTAGTGCCATGTGCCGTAGAGCCATCTTCAGTGTCAGAACTTGATGGATGGTGAAACGAGTATTCCTAAGGGAAACTCAGAGCGCATACTGTTGAGTATGTGGGAGTGGTAGGTTGAGGATTATCCTTGTCATCTACAATGTAGATTGTGGAGTTTGGCTATGGTCATACCTCAAACATATGATGTGATTGAGAACGGATGTGGTCGCGTCTCAATGATTATAACATGATGTGATTTGAGGACAGCTATGGTTGTACCTCAGTGATTGGGTTTGAATACCCTGGTTTCTAGTGTCGTGACCTATACAAAGGGAAGACTAGTGGTTAGCAACTTGACTATATGTTGTTGTGGTGGCAGCTTTGACTGATATGTCACTGCCTTTTTACTCATACTGACAGAGGGGAAGAGATCTGAGGATATTGGCACTCCTAAATCTTGTACGGAACCAAATAGCCCTTTGTAGGGGTCAGTTAGACTTTGAATGGTATGATTCAAATTACCTAGGGCGTAATAAAATATGTAATATAGTTGTGTAGCATATTTGTTTAGGGTTATACACAACATTTCACATTGGATGATAACCCTCATTTATTATCATTACATAAAGATGATTCTTAGTGAAATTAATAGATAGAAGATATACTTATATTGTGGATATGCTTAAGATTGTAGATGCATACATATAGTAGCCATGATTATGTTGATAACTATACTGCTATTGCTGATTATAATCATGATGCTAGCTATCTCATGTTTTTAGTTATGTTTAGCATGCTAGCCATGCCTTTGTAACTAGAGATGCATATACTGGTACTCATGCTTATCAAGATAGTTGTGCTTATGTTGTTAGCTCTTCTTATGATGTTGATATGTTCAACCAATTAGACATGCTCATGTTGTTAGCTATGCTATGTTACTAGACTTGCTCATGATGCTAGATATGCATTTGGTATTGAATTGCTTATATTGTCAACAAGATAAAGGATGATAGTCTGGCTAATGATGATAGTTATTATATACTCCTTTATGTATTTTGTTAATCATTAGGACTGATGATCTTATTTGTTATATCTATTTAAATTGCTTAACTACTTAATTACTTAAACAAGTTGTAGTCAATAAACGTTGTTGGAGGATATATCTCTTGGTGGGACTGGGTCTCACTCTTGTGGTTCACCACATTTGTTTTTAGGTAATCAATAGTGAAGAAAACAAACTTGTGGCAGAAAAGAGGTGCTATAGTAATGAATCATTGAGAAGGTTGATTAGATGTAGAGTGTGTACTAGATTCATCCATGTACTCTCAGGTCTGGCTAGGAAAAGTTTGTATATGGTGTTTCAAACAAATCAAACTTTTGTTAGCTTGTTAATGCTTGTTTGTGCGACATATTTGATCATTTTTCTCCTGTGTATATATGTTGTGGCTAAGGTGATAGAACAATTTGTATCAAATTCTTAACATAGTAAGGAAATAAGAAAGATGTTGGGATCTTATTCAAACATTTTTGAGCGGGTTTTGACGTTGAAATCAGATTTAATTTACCCATATTTTTGGGTGTGTGGTTAATTGGTGATTGATTGTGTTTAATATTTTGAGTTATCTCATTTAGTGTAATGGGTTCTCATATAAACCATATATTTTGAATCCTTTTGAGTTCCTTCTTATGCAATATCAAATAGTGCCACAAGGCATTAATATAGAGATCCTTAAGGAGGATACCTTTTAAATTTAGAAGGATGTGCGAAATTAATTGAATATCGTTTACAATGACATAAAACTAAGAAATAACCATTATGATTATAATAGAAGATGAAATATATGTACTAATGAAAATAAACACATAGTGATGGACTAACATGCTCATGAAAATATATCAAGAAAATGAATATGAATTCATATATTCTATACTTTCTATGTTGACAACTATAATATTAAGCTAACATGCATAATGTTTCCACTCTCTTTACATAAATTAATTTTTTATTTAGAGGATGAGCTAAGAAATAAACCTTAAAAGTTTTTGGTATTGCATAATTAAACCATTATTACACACTCATAGCATATTTCTTAGATAAGGGAATTCACTTATGTCATTCCCTTGTAAATTGAAAATGAGTCCAATTGGTCAAAAATAAACCACATGTTTCAAATAGTTATAAATTTTTAGGCATGACATGTAACACATTGTTACTAGGTAGAACTCTCTAGATCCTAAAGGAGGGTAGGTTTAAAACTATGCTATCAACTATTAAAAGAAAAATCCACCAAATTATTAATATGTCTATGATAACATCATTTTATCATCAATGTATATGCTACTTATCAAGCATTATTACCTGAATCATAACATGATAGCTTGTTTGGGAATTCCTAATCATCTCATCACCCTTTATAATAGGAAAACCTATATATACAAATTATTACAATATGAGTTAGTTAAATGAAAATAAAAAAAATTAGTGTGAGACAAAAAAGGTCATATTTGAGTTTTTGAACAAAGATCAATCAGTCTAAGTGTTCATTTTAATAGTGAAACAAATAGAAAGTAAATATATATATCATTTACCTTCCCATTTGATGAGACCATTTTGTTACTGTCGGAGCATGCATCCACATCACACATCATGAATAGCCATATATTTACAATAATAAAATTCAGGGTAATTGAAAAGAAAGAGAATACCTGTGAGAACTTAAACAAAATATAAAGTTCATTGTTGAACGAGAGGTCTAGATGTAACACATATGTATAGTTGAAATGTAAAATGATTTAAAGCATACACAACTTTGACCAACCTAATTTGCTTCTTTGTCCATGTAACTTGTAGAGGATTTCCATCACAATATACTTTTGCATATTAGTTGCAAACAAGAGGATGTCACTAAAGACTTACCAATCCACAAAATAATATTAGTTCCTTAAAAGTGTCCAATTGTTGTTATTTCAATAGTCCTCCATAATTATGATAGAAAACATAACCTTTGTAAGAGTCATCCAACACATACCTTCTATTTATAATATACATTTATGAAGAAGAAGATAAAAATTTAATGCATACTTATTCACTATATGCAATCAGTAAGCATAAGAAAATAAGATAGAAAGGGTATATGTGTCTCTACTACTCCCTGCAATTAAGTAGAAGAACTAGAATAGAAATGTAAGGTGATCAGAGCAAGGGTTATTTTTATTCTATTTTTTTTATTTGAGCATCGATCGTACTTGTAAACCTTATTAGGAAAGGAAAAATTTGCAAAAACAAATGGAAAAATAGAGATAGGACTAGGAGGTAGGTTTCATAGGTCAAATCCATACCAAATATGCTTTTGCATCATCCACTTACTCTTGAGAGTGGTAATCTAGATCAGAGTGTTACGAGCAGATTCAACTAATTATATGTTCACCCCAGATGATTCCACTCACTCCATTGTGTCCTCACGTCAATATCCTACACAAGCAATGTCGAGAGACAGAGTGAACAACCTAGCCGAGCCTTACCAACATCGCCATGATAAGTGTTCAATGCAGGTCATGGCTTCGTTGCAACAACAACCTCTCCTAGCATTGCTTGATTTGTACTCCTTGACAGTAGACACCCGCATCACACAATATGACTATGTATAATGATCCTAAATCTACTCACATAGCATACATATTCTTTAGTGTGCTACTTCCAGTGCTCACCTATGCTAGAGCATCATAAGCGGCTCCTAAATTAGTGATCGAAGAAGGAATGTAGGACATATCGAGCTAGGGTTTGGGGCAAGTGATGGGAGAAAGAATCACGGGAAGGGGAAGGGACAGGAGAGATGGAAGGAGAAATGGGTAAAGTTGCACAATGGTAGTTATATGGAAATAATATGAACTGTTCGGTCATGTCCGGTCTGATTTTGAGGTCTAGACCATCATTTGCTCAGACCTAGTCAAAAGCAATTGGAAGATTTTGTATTTTTGTACTGAGGGGTTTTGTTGAATAATAAGGACATGTATGATTATACCATGGGTTGGAGTCTATTGTATGATTGTGGTATATAACAACAAATCAGAGTCTATTGTATGATCTTGGTATATAACAATAAGTTACAACATGTTGTGTGATTGTGGTCTATTACAACAGGTAAACTCATGTTGTGTGATTACAATATATTACAACAGGTTAGTCTACATTGTGTACTGGTGATCAATTACAATGATTTATCATGTATGGCTATTGCAACATGTTACAATATGTTATGCAATTATAGTATATAACAATAGGTCGGAGTCTGTTGTCTGATCTTAGTATATAACAACGGGTTTCAACATGTTGTGTTATTGTGGTCTATTACAACATCTACCTATTACAATAGGTTAACACATGTTGTGTGATTATACTATATTATAACGGGTTAGTCTATGTTGTGTAGTGATGGTCTATTACAACATGTTATCATGTGTGACTATTACAAGGTGTCACAATATTTTGTGTAAATAAGGTCTTTTACAACAAGTTTGAGTATGTTGTGATACCACAATGTATACAACAATTTAACCCATGTTGTAATATCACGTATACTACAACATATTTGGCATGTTGAAAATAACTTGTATTGTATAAAATATACAATATACAACATACAAATAGCCTTCTTGTGATAAGTATGCTTACTATGACATGACCAATAGAAATGTTGTGTTTTTCTCGTTGTAAAAAACATTTTCTTTAGTAGTGTGTAATCCTACCCACAAAATCCCCACATATGAGGTGTATTAAGAAATTGTAGATGGTCATCTTCAACATGGCGAGTACCACCTGAGAGTTACACTAGTTTAAGTTCATTTTTAGAACTAAATTGAGGAGGTAAAATGTGCAATATATTGGTAGAGCTCATGTAGGGGAGTTTTAAGGATATCATTTCTATGGTTGTCACAATTACAATCACACAAACACATATTATGATATTTTTTTCATTCATAGTCTTAGTATTCTCATCCACAATATTAACAATAGTACCACTAAGGATGCAAGGACAATCATCTTCCCAATGATATGGTAGTGTGGAATAATGTAGCCCTTGAGGATATCCAACTAGTTGTGGTGCATCTAGAGGACAATGTAGACGCGGTCTTGAGCCACATGCCTTTTCTTTGCCATGATAACTTATGAGGAAATAGTTTTACATGCAATCATCATGAGCGAGATGCTCCTATTTCATACAGATAAAATTTCTCTCTTAATAGATCCTAGAGGGACATGTTCTTTCTTATAGAGTTTGCTTTCTACTAATATGTAATTATATATAAGATCTACCTTATGATATTTTTTAGTGTTCCACATGGTGAACCCGTAGTTTAATCTAAAGAATTTACTTTTTTTGTAGATGTCATACCCCTTTAACTTAATACATTTGTTGTGATTTTGGGTAGAAACTACCTCAAACCTTATGGAGTGCAATTGAATTATTGGAAAAAGGAGTCTCTATTCCATATGGGGGAATGTTCTTGTATTTTTTGGTGATAAGAAGGTTCTCCCTACTTGTATGATATCATTTCTAGTGCAAATAAGATGATGTGGACGGATTGTGGTACATACTTAGAAGATGTCATAGATACACAAGAAGGTAATCTTTAGAGCTTCTTATACATCAATTTCACTATTTACGTCTCTAGGAATTACATAGTATACCTCTATAAAGGGAATTGAGTTTAAAATTTTTCTTTTGTAGGGATATCATGATATTTCTCAAAAACCCTATAGAACAACATGACGTGGTCTATTATCGCACTAACAAATTCACTCAGGGTTGAAATCCCTGAGCTTTTACCACAACCTTGTGCAATAATACCACCCGCAAGCGGACATGTCTTATCGCAGTATAGTTAAGGATCGAATCCCAAGGGACAATATTTTTAAGAATCGTTGCTAGTCTAGTCTAATTCAAGTAAGACTAATATTTAGAGAAAAGGTTGATTTGAGGTTAACTAAACTAAGTGCAACAATGTAAAGAGCTGAATTAAAGTTTGATCTAGATTAATGATATGGAATCACTTGGATGGTATCGGGTTTCACCACCACTACACATGTAAACACATCCAAACATCAAACATCAAACATCCAAGCAAGATATAACTATCCAAGTAGAACTGATGTGAACCCTACCTGAGGGATGTTTAGGTCCACATAAGCATCACCTTAGGAATCAGATGTCTCGTCTCCATCTGGCTCATGCACTTACGGTTATGAAGATATAGAAATCCAACTGAAGTTGTGGCCCTCCCTGAGGGATGTTTAGGCACACAAAAGTGTCACCGTGGACTAGATGGCTCATCCCCTCACGGATCATACACTTTAGACCTCAAGGAATCCCATTCTATTTCTAGTTTGGGAGTCAACCACATTAATCGACATTCTATAAAAGCAAGCAGGTGATCAGTCTACAATCAAGCATCGACGATTAACAATGAAATGAAAAGTTATATACATTGCCTTGGAATGTTAAAATGAAAAGACATGAAAGCATGGGCAGTGGGGCTAGTCCCCGCACCCCAGGGAAATGAAACTACTCACTCATGATGCGAGAAATAAGAAGAACAAGGGAGAAAGAAGATTTTTCCATGAGTATGATGCAGAAGGTGGTCGTAGCTCGGTGAAGATGATGCGGTCTTCTACATCATGTTGGGGCAGATCTGAGATGAGGAGGAAGAACCCCCAAGGTAGACTGGGTCGATCTTCTTCTCCACCTGCTTTCTCCTCTTAACCTCCTTTCTCGCAACAAGAGGAGCAGGTTGTGGATGTAAGTGATGGTCGGGATCAAACCTGAGTTCAGGCAGCCTTTCGACATCCTAGATCCGATGCCCAAATGAGGACCCTTGTGATCGATTGGACTTTTAGAATCCTAAAATGTCCAATGGTATAAGTGAGTTCTTGCATGTTGAGTTTCTATGAGAGTTCCTAATGTTTTGTGAAAGTTTGGAAGTCAAGTGATATTAATATCATGTTGTGGATCCCTATGTTCATGCCTTTTTGAGTGAGCAAACAATAAGTTTTGGACACCTAATTCGTGTACAAGGTAGTTTGGGCTGTGTTAAATCTGTGGTTAAAGGTTGGTGGTCGTTGGAGTTTTCTGTATGGAGTTATTTAGGTTTGAATACCATGTCATAATATGATTTTAGTGTATGTCTTTAACAAGTTTTGATTATTTAGATAGGCTTTGATCATATTTTTTAGTGTCGTGCAAATCTTGTGTTGGATAAGTAGTGTGGCCTTTGTTTGTTTTGGCATGCGATTGGAAGATAGTATGTTGAGTAGAGGGCCACATATCAGTAGTGATCCGATAGAGTACCATGTCTCTCGCCTTCGCGCCAAGTCAAGTAGTGGACGTGGGTAGATCCACGAGTCACCCACGATCACCATGTTGAGGAGGACGGGGCTACATGTGTGGGTAAATGATCAGTTGCCTACGAGGGTGATCACTCTACCTACCTGCCTGACCAGAGCTGGAAGCAGTTCAGTGGAGGCTTCTTGTTCCCGTGACAACCCCACACAGGTCGTCGTCAGGGAGGACGACTGTGGCGAAGCAACACCAGGAAAGGTTTCTCCTGACCCCTTCTGCTCCATCACGACACCACTGGCGGCGTCGTGCTTTCGGAGAAGAAGATCTAGAGTAAAACCATCACGGCGGTAGTTATCAGACACCGAAGCAGACGAGTCGGAGTTTGTGGTGTTGAGAAGTAGTGATGAGGCTGAGAAGCAGCGCCGAAAAGCCAGGGATGAGTGGTCGGGGAGGCGACGCCCTAGGCGTCGCAGCTGCGGAAGCAGCTGAAGGCCTTCCTTAGTCTGCACAAGACCACACGGCGGAAAACCACGGCGGCGCTAGGGACCATCACCAGCACCGTGATGGAGACAGGAGGCGGCAAGCCTAGAGGCGAGGAACTCGCCACCCATCGCACGGTAGAGGATGGAGCCCAACGGCAGTCGAGAATCTGAAGCCCCATGGATTCACAAGCTTAGATCGCGTAGAGCGTGAGAAGCAACGACAAGGAGGAGAAGCCAGCCTTGTGCTCATCGGCATAGACCTGTGTAGCAGTATAGCTTGAAGCTTGACAAAGGTGGAGGCGGCGAGATCGTGCATACCACAGAGGAGATCCTGGAGCGGTGGCGGCCAGGTTGCAGAGAAATAGAAGGCGCACGTAGAGTCTGCGTCGTGTGAGGGCGAGAAAGAGAAGGGGAGCAGCCGGTCTAGACTCCCACTCAACTAGATGGACCGGGTCCACACACATGAACTAGCCAGCTCAAACGGGCCAAGCAATGGGTTGTGCCAACACTAATTGCTACGTGGTGACACCTGATAGGCTGAAAAAGTTAAAAATCCAAGTTAATTCTATATCTTCAATAATTCATAGAAAATAGCCTGTTGATCAGAAAAATGCAAGTAAGGTACCGTTATTCTCAGAAAAATGTGTAGAACAATGTGAAATTGTAATATCTGTCTTTTGAAGCACTAATATTAGTGATATCATATAATATGTGTAATGCTTGATTAATTAATAATAAATATCAAACGATGACCTATAATTATGAGAAAATACTAGTAGATCATAAATCATGTTTATAATCCATCTGATGTCATTAATTATGTTGTTGATGCACCAAAGCATATAATTTGATTAGTATTGCTAATTAGGGATGATAACCCTAAATAAAATGTAATAAATACATGAATGCTCAATAAATGATGGAATTTATAGAGTAAGTTCATATCAGTAATCTGAAGATGAGATGAAAATCAAATATCAATTAGATGCATATAATTCATGTTATATGAATATGATCTGTAATACATGCGATGTAACCCTAATTCGAGTAATTCATTTAACTTAGAGTTAATATGTATAAATAATGATATGGAACCTGATGTTCAGATTATGTATCCTAATCTGGAATATAAGATCAGTAACCTAATTACAAGATGATAAGACAAGTAATAAAGTACACATCCTAATGAGATAGGGTAAACCTTAAAATGGATATAACTAGGGTTGAGATGTAAGATGATAAGAACCTGATGATAGTATATGATCTTGTCTTGATTAGGTTTAGCCAAGATGTAGTTGACATCAGGATTATGTGTGATGATTAGGATGTTTCTTTGGAAGGTATGCCATTACCTCTTACTTGTCTTATTATACATTATGCTTGTGTTATATGTACTAAAATACTGGGCATATGATATTGGTTGAAATGATTGTTCCTGTATGTTATGTTGGTTGAATCTTTCTATACTTATGACTATGAACACATCAAACATAAAGTATCTGATCAATCATATGATAGCACTAAACTCTTTGGTAGTACAGTGCATTGAAGAAACATCAAAGCCCTTGGTGGCAGATGTACGAGTTATATGACATGGCCTAAAAGCATCAAAGCCCTAGGAGCAGATGTTCGAGATTTATGATGGAAACTAAGCTTAAAATATGTGCTCTTTTGTTATTGAATATCTTTGTGCAAGTATATGCTTTTCTTATATTCTTCTGTTACCCGGTCAGCGTTAGCTCAGCTGGTAAGGCACGGTGTCCCCCTCTGGGGGGAGCCGAGTTCGAGCCATGCTGTGGAGCGCTGGATTTATCACCCACCAGTTATCCGGGCTATGGCTGGAAAAAGGATGCGGGCTCTGCCTAAGGCAGTGAAAAAATCCTTTATACTCTTCTGTTATTGCCAAGTATATTAGGTTTATCTTTTGCCAAGATATGATGAGAGGTATATAAAAGACACGTAGGCGTACTCAGTACAATATTCTTGAAATATTGTGCTGACGTGTACCGCATGTACTCTTTTGTTTAGGTTGTGGTTATGCTCTTGAAGATCCAGGTTAGTGAGAGTTGTGTGGCGAGCTGATGTAAAGGTGGACCTCTTGTCTTAAGATCCTGTAGTTAAGTAGTAGTATATGTATATGTATAAGTTTGATGTTCAATATGTAATATCAAATGTTGTAATAATTCATGTTGTAATTATATGTTGAATAGTGAACAAGTGTTGTATGGTTTTATTATTGTTCATGTACATGTGCTATTGATTGTTTCCTTCTGACTCCCGTGATTTTCTTCTTCTTAGCCTAGTGTGTGGTGTTTAAGTTGGGATTCTCATTGAGGTGAGGTTTCAATTTTGACGTCACACATCAGATTAAGTTTTAGAAAATCCGGGGACGTCACAGGTGGTATCAGAGCATGAACAATAGCAAAACTTGACATTTTCTCATTATGCAACTCAAAACTAAAGAGCCTTGAACCTTTATAATCTTTAGTCTTAGATTAGTCATCTTTTAGAGACTAGATCTGACCTAGCCTCTAGGTTAGCACCTAGATGTCTGAGAACTAGGTGTAGACTAGTGCTTGTGGTATAACAAGTCCTTAGATGTCGTTCTTTCCTTATAGTGCAGCAGTATGGGACGTTGCATTATTTGGAAACGGTGTGCATCAAGGGAAGAGAAACCCTAGACATATGACGCTCATTGTCTAGAGTAGATACACTAGTCTACCCCTTGTTCTCACCCCTTTCACTAGTTTTCATGACACTATACTCTCTACTATGTGTGGGACACTTGTTTTCAGGATTTGGTTTTTGATACCAAACGAATCAAACCTTGATATTTTTCTTTGATGCTTGTTTTATCAGAGAAAAACTATATGATATTTTATTATGTATATGTATTATAAAAATGTGTCCCCACACATGTACGAGTAGGAGGTGGTCATGCAACCTAAGTGAAAGTGAATGACATCAGTCTAGAAGAGAGAGTAGTCCTAGATTAGATGTCTAGAGCCTTATTGGAATATGTGATAGATAGAATAGATGAAATAAGTTTTGATGATATGATGTAAGCCTTATATAGATGACATAAGATGGTTATGATGATTTATGTTTGTTTTTGAAGACTTAAGTTCAGTTTGAGGATTTGAGATAAGTTTTGATGATGCAAGTATGAGTTCTTTTATGAGATAAGATATGTCTTAAGCTAAGACACGGATGTGAATCTACAAGAGCCTCAATCTCTTTTACAAAGGAAGACCTCTAGTGTTAGGACCAGTTTCGGGGTTAAATCCAGAGAGAGTGGACCCACAGGGAGAAGGTTAGAGAACCTAGACTCCATGATATGAGAAATATGAGAAATATGTGACATGATATGTCCTAAACTAGGCTACTCCTGAGTGTTTGAGTTGAGTTGCTTTATGCATGATTCCTATAGTCTTGTTGAACCCTAGATGCCCTTGGGAAGACCAAAACCCTCGAGATAGAGAGAGGCTAGTTACATATGTGCATGTGAATAAGGAAATATGAGTGCCTACCATCTGGGTGAGGGAGAGAGCCCAAGACCCTGGAGGAGGTAGCTATGTTAGTTTTTGTACAATCTCATGCTCGGGTTGGTGGTTCCCATATAGGAATCTAGTGGTGTGTATATAAGAGAAAGAAAGTTGAGAAATAGTTTTCATGGGTAAAGACCTATGAAGAGTATGTCATAGAATGTTTTGGTTTGTGCTCATGTGGCTAGAGCTAATGAAGCTATTAACTAGTACCAATGAGGTAATCCAAGAACCCTAGACTAAGAGAGGAAGGATAAAGTATATGCATATGTGATACTCATAGAGTTGATTTAGCTTAGAGAGACTGAGTAATGCACTACCTTCATGATATGGGTCATGAGAACCTCAATTGGACTAGATGAAGTTTTCATATATGTTTGATTAGCCACTGATATAAGTTTGGTTAGCACAACCATGATATTATATATATAAGGATGTAATCTGATCTTGAGATATGATACATGGATATGATACGATGGAAACCTAAGAAGGTTTAATAGATATCAACACATACATGGTTAACCATATGCTTTAATAATGATGATAATGTCATACTATTGGTTAATCTCGTGATGAAATCACTAGTAAATGTTGTAATTTATTATGAGCAATCAAATAAGATCATATGAATGAAACATGTTACACGAGGTGTTAATCGTAGTGCTTAATAAATATGAAAAATATAGTTTGATAGTTAGCACATCATTATGATTATGACACCTTGATATGATCTAGATGGATAAAGTGGGTAAAATTTTGTTAACTCCCTCCTAAAAGGCATATGTTAATGTTGAACATGTTCTAAAAATTAGCTAAATAAAATGTTGATGACACCTTGATGTATGAGTTAATCTTAGTTAACTCCTTTAGAACATGGTAATATGATGTGGAAATCCTAATGCATGGGTAAAGATAAAGATGCAATCCTAATATACAAGATATGTCGTGACTGAACATGAGTTTCCAAACCCTTTTGAAGTGATGTTTACCCTAGATGTTGTGAAACATCCTAGTAGCTTGGATATAGTTATGTAGCTTTGTCTATGTGGATATGTTGTTCATAGAATAGTGCCTACATGTGGATGAAGGCAAGATAAGGTTTTCCCTGGAAGTATGAGTATGGGGTACTTTCGAGGATGAAAGTTCTTTTATGATGTATATGATGTGAAAGACTGGATTTTTTGGCTTAATTCTGAGGATGTAATTTCTTTTAAGGTGTGTAGGATGTGATGGAGTGGACTTTTAGAATCATAAAATGTCCAATGGTATAAGTGAGTTCTTACAGGTTGAGTTGCTATGAGAGTTCCTAATGTTTTGTCAAAGTTTAGAAGTCAAGTGATAATAATATCATGTTTTGGATCCCTATGTTCATGCCTTTTTGAGTGAGCAAACAATAAGTTTTGGACACCTAATTCGTGTACAAGGTAGTTTGGGCTGCGTTAAATCTGTGGTTAAGGGTTGGTGGCCATTGGAGTTTTCTGTATGGAGTTATTTAGGTTTGAATACCATGTCATAATATGATTTTAGTGTATGTCTTTACCAAGTTTTGATTATTTAGATAGGCTGTGATCATATTTTTTTAGTGTCGTGCAAATCTTGTGTTGGATAAGCAGTGTGGCCTTTGTTTGTTTTGGCATGCGATTGGATGATAGTATGTTGAGTAGAGGGCCACGGATGAGTAGTGATGATCCGATAGAGTAGCATGTCTCTCGCCTTCGCGCCAAGTTAAGTAGTGGACGTGGGCAGATCCACGAGTCACCCACGATCACCATGTTGAGGAGGACGGGGCTACATGTGTGGGTAAACGATCAGTTGCATGTGAGTGTGATCACTCTGCCTACCCGCCTGACCAGAGCTGGAAGCAGTTCAACGGAGGCTTTTTGTGCCTGCGACAACCCCACACAGGTCGTCGTCAGGGAGGACGACCGTGGCGAAGCAGCACCAAGAAAGGTTTCTCCTGACCCCTTCTGCTCTATCACAACACAACTGGCAGCATCGTGCTTTTAGAGAAGAGGATCTGGAGTAAGCCCATCACGGCGGTAGTTCTCAGACACCGAAGCAGACGAGTCAGAGTATGTGGTGTTGAGAAGTAGCGATGAGGCCGAGAAGCAGCGCCGAAAAGCTAGGGATGAGTGGTCGGGTAGGCGACTCCCTAGGCGTCACAGCTACAGAAGCAGCTGAAGGCCTTCCTTAGTCTGCACAAGACCGCACGGTGGAAAACCACAATGGTGCTAGGGACCATCACCGGCACCGTGATGGAGATAGGAGGCAGCAAGCCTAGAGGCGAGGAACTCGCCACCCATCGCACGGTAGAGGTTGGAGCCCAACGACGGTCGAGAATCTGAAGCCCCATGGATTCACAAGCTTAGATTGCATAGAGCATGAGAAGCCCGCCTTGTGCTCATCGACGTAGACCCGTGCAGTAGTATAGCTTGAAGCTTGACAAAGGTGGAGGCGGCAAGATCGTGCATACCGCAGAGGAGATCCTGGAGCGGCGGTGGCCAGGTTGCAAAGAAATAGAAGACGCACGCAGAGTCTGCGTTGTGTGAGGACAAGAAAGAGAAGGGGAGCAGTCGGTCTGGACTCCCACTCAACTAGATGGACCGGGTCCAGGAACACGAACCAACCAACTCAAACGGGCCAAGCAATGGGTTGTGCCAACACTAATTGCTACGTGGCGACACCTGATAGGCTGAAAAAGGTAAAAATCCAAGTTAATTCTATATCTTCAATAATTCATAGAAAACAACCTGTTGATCAGAAAAATGCAAATAAGGTACCGTTATTCGCAGAAAAATGTGTAGAACAATATGAAACTGTAATATCAGGCTTTTGAAGCACTAATCTTAGTGATATCATATAATATGTGTAATGCTTGATTAATTAATAATAAATATCAAACGATGACCTATAATCATGAAAAAATACTAGTAGATCATAAATCATGTTTATAATCCATCTGATGTCATTAATTATGTTGTTGATGCACCAAAGCATATAATTTGATTAATATTTCTAATTAGGGCTGATAACCCTAAATAAAATGTAATAAATACAGGCATGCTCAATAAATGATGGAAGTTATAGAGTAAGTTCATCTCAGTAATCTAAATATGAGATGAAAATCGAATATCAGTTAGATGCATATAATTCATGTTATATGAATATGATCTGTAATACATGCGATGTAACCCTAATTTGAGTAATACATTTAACTTAGAGTTAATATGTATAAATAATGATATGGAACCTGATGTTCAGATTATGTATCCTAATCTGGAATATAAGATCAGTAACCTAATTACAAGATGATAAGACAAGTAATAAAGTACACATCCTAATGAGATAGGGTAAACCTTAAAATGGATATAACTAGGGTTGAGACGTAAGATGATAAGAACCTGATGATAGTATATGATCTTGTCTTGATCAGGTTTAGCAAAGATGTAGTTGACATCAAGATTATGTGTGATGATTAGGATGTCTCTTTGGAGGGTACACCATTACCTCTTACTTGGCTTATTATCCATTATGCTTATGTTATAGGTAGTAAAATACTGGGCATATGATATTGGTTGAAATGATTGTTCCTGTATGTTATGTTGCTTGAACTTTTCCATACTTATGACTATGAACACATGAAACATAAAGTATATGATCCATCATATGATAGCCCTAAACTCTTTGGTAGTACAGTGCATTGAAGAAACATCAAAGCCCTTGGTTGCATATGTAACATCAAAGCCCTTGGTGGCAGATGTACGAGTTATATGACATGGCCTAAAAACATCAAATCCCTAGGGGAAGATGTACGAGATATATGACGGAAACTAAGCTTAAAGTATGTTCTCTTTTGTTATTGAATATCTTTGTGCAAGTATTCACTTTTCTTATATTCTTCTGTCACTTCCAAGTATATTAGTTTTATGTTTTGCCAAGATATGATGAGAGGTATATAAAAGACACATAGGCGTACTCAGTACAATATTCTTGAAATATTGTGCTGACGTGTACCGCATGTAATCTTTTATTTAGGTTGTGGTTATCCTCTTGAAGATCCAAGATAGTGAGAGTTGTGTGTCGAGTTGATGTACAGGTGGACTTGTTGTCTTAAGATCCTGTACTTAAGTAGTAGTACATGTATATGTATAAGTTTGCTATTCAATATGTAATATCAAATGTTGTAATAATTCATGTTGTAATTATATATTGAATAGTGAACAAGTGTTGTATTGTTTTATTATTGTTCATGTACATGTGCTACTGATTGTTTCCTTCTGACTCCCTTGATTTTCTTCTTCTTAGCCTAGTGTGTGGTGTTTAAATTGGGATTCTCATTGAGGTGAGGTTTCAATTTGGATTTCACACATCAGATTAAGTATTAGAAAATTCGGGGACGTCACAACCCTACTGGTCCTATTTATAGGCTTGTATGGGGTCTTCATGATTTGGACCCCCTATGCAATTTTCACAGTTTGGATTCTTAATATTTCCTCACGGTCTTGAGTTTAAACAGTTTGGAAGACCGTTTGCTTTTTCTTAACGGTTTGGGGACTCATGTCCAAACGGTCTTGGAGACTGATTATTATCCTCATGGTCATGTATACCGACCAAACGGTCTTGGGCTTGATAAACCCTCACGTTTTGCTACCCCAGCATTCTTATCCTCCAAACATTTTTGGCTCTGTGGTCTTAGCGGTTTGGGATCGTGATGATCCTTGCATTTCATTTGAACGCTCTGGGGTCCTTGCAGTTTGCTGTCTCTGATCGGTCTTATGCCCTCATCTGGCCTAACGGTCTTGAGGACCGAGCGCCGCCACACGGTCTTGCAGACCGCTAGGGCTTGCATGGTCTCACGGACTCCAAACGATCTTGGCCTTAATAGTTTGGGTCTTAACGATCCTGGGAAAGTGGTCCTTTCCTTGTGATCTTAAGGAGGTGAGGAGCAGACCGCAAGGGCGCGAGGAACCGAGTAGGGGTGGAAGATGGAGGCGCCAGTGCAAGTGGAGTTGCTGATGATTGCGGAAGTGCAGGTAGCTTAGGGTTGCCGGTAGGAGGAGGTGAAGAGTTAGGTGACGAGGGTGTTGGGCGACGGTGGTGTCAAAATTGGGATGTGGCTTGAAGGTCATCATGGTAGCGAAGAGAGGGGGGTCGGCGCTGATGTTGTGACTGGCGATGGTGGTGGAAGTGCATGTGACGATGGAGGTTGTCGGAGGAAGGTGAAGGTAGAGGTGCGTCGAGTAGGTGTTGTGGAGATCCAACCGGTCTTGAGGTAGGTCGCTACACAGTTTTGAGACCGTGAGGTTTCACATGGTCTTGAGACCGTGTGGCCTCACACAGTCTTGAGATCGTGTAGAGGGGTGAAAGGTTGAAGACTGAATGGAAGACAAAACTAGTTGGAAGTAAACCGCTTGGAGGGCAGACCGTGCGATGCAAATCGTGTGGCCAGGAGGACCACAAAGACTAAAAGGATGATCGTGAAGATGAAACTTCTAGGGGTGGAGACCAAATGGTGTCCAGACAAAATGAATGAAACTGAATGGATCATGACCAAATGGTCAACATCAATTGAGAAAACCAAATAGGCAAATCTCTTGGTCAAGACTGGTTGAGCAAGATCAAGGCTGAGAGGATCTTGAGTGAAGGTAAGTTCCAGTTGATGGTTGAACCTCATCATGTTCTGCATAAAATCAATATAAACCTAGTTAATAATCTTGATAATTGAACCAATTAAGCAATTTTGCATATTGTGAGATTTAGGAGATGAAATCAGATGTATTGAGTCAAATTGGGCCCAAGTTTGCAACTTAATATTATGATGAATACACATTCATCACAACACCAGATAAACTCAAAGAGTTGAGATTGATATGCAAGTAGAAAAGGGTTCTATACAGCCTGGTATGTCACCTTGGTCATCTCTTGTGATTCTTGTAAAGAAAAGAGTTGGTACCATGTTTCTATCTATTAGTGACATGAAACTGAATAGAATCACAATTAAGAATAATAATCCATTAACCAAAGATAGATGACCTTTTTAATCATCTTAGATTAGATACAATGATCTCTAAGATTGTGATGAGACTATGGTGCCACCAGTTGTAGATCTAGGCAAATGATGAACCTAAGTCACGCTTTCAAGGCTATGTATGGTTATTATGATTTCTTGATTATGTCCTTTGGACTAACCAATGCACCAGCTTATTTTGTGGACATATGGACATTGTATTAAGGTAATATCTACATCAATTCATGCTTTCCTTCATTGATTATATATAGATATATCCCACTGATGCATAGTAACATGAGATACACTTGTGAATAGTTGTAGCTTTTTTAAACCACCACCTTTATGCAAATTTTAGAAAGTATGAGGTTTGTCTTTCATAGGTGTTTTTCTTAGGACATGTTCTTTCAGGTGAAGTGATCATGTGATATCTAAAGAATATGAAATCCTTACTCTAGTGTTAAAAGTGTAACAATCTGAACGAGGTTAGATTTTTTTAGGGTGGATTGATTACTACATAAGGTTCATAGATAATTTCATAGTTATAGATACTCCGCTTACATGACTAACTAGGGAAGAGGCTAAGTGTTTTTTTATGAATTTTAGAAGAGGTTTGTAATTCTCAAAAGTATTTGAAAAACAACACTATTCTGACATTACCAGAGGAAAGCAAAGGGTTCATCATTATCTATAATGCCTTTGGGATATGTTTTGGATTTGTGCTTATGTATGGTGTCAAGGTTTTTGCCTAATATTTTATATATCCAAAGTAGCATGAAGAGAACTACCCTACCTATGATGTTAAGTTAAGGAAAAATAATGCATGCTCTAAACACATGGTGACATTATCTTTATGGTGAGTTGTGTCATATTTTTGCTAATTAGAATAGCTTGAAATATACTTAAAATAAAAAAAGACATTAACATAGATATTGGAGATGGTCAAAGCTAATTAAAACTATATTTTCACTATTGATTATCACCTCGGGAAAGCCAATATAACAACCTCACTTTTTAGCATCCCACAATCAAAGATTGACCTTGAATTTGATAGTCATTACCTATAAATTCCCAAGATCCATATTTAACCAAATAACATATAATAAAAAATCATTTCCATTATTTCATAGATGTTGCTTACATGGTATAAAGTGGTAGTCCTCTAACGAGTCACATGAATTTCCAACATGGAACTAATACAAATTGAGAATAAGAATCTACTAATCCTCCTTTCCTTAGTTGTAATGTCTTTGATGAATTTCATTTATTTCATCATGTCTCGATATCCCCATATATTGCACTTACCTAAAATGGCATGAAACAAAGAATGTATCGGTATATTGGTATACTATGTACATGGGGTGCAAACAAAATATGTGCGTATAGGTGTAACAATACAAACAACCATAACAACAATTATCCTTATATAATCAAACATGTGTTTTATTATGTAACTCCTCAGCCCTTATCCTTTCACTCTTTTTGGTGTGGCCTCTTTTTAGGGGAGCTTTTTCTGGGGAACCCTCTCTGTAGGGTTTATTCCCTATAGTGAACTTTCAAACCTTCCATCACCTAGACTTGGTTTTATACATATGCCTTCCTTTATGGGATTGGCCTAAGTTTATCTTTCTTTTTGGGAATGATCATCCAGCATTCCCATAATGACTTCTTTTACTCTATTCTCTTTAAATTATCAGTGATATTTATTTAGGTTTTGAGCAAGTTATATTTATATAATATGATAATCATAGTGACATAAACGATTGTAAGAGGTAAATAAACAATCAAGAAGTTTAATTGCAATCCATTCGGGAGACTTTAAAACCACGAACGTCGTTTAAGGTGAATATTCATAGGCGTAACCATGTACTTTAATGTAGAACCATGCAGGTATGATGTAGTCATACTTTAATCATTTCATACAACCAAGCAAGCAAAGAGGAATCTAACTAATTCAACATTTAATCTACATGTTTGTAAATCCTATAGTGCCACTAATCATATTTAAGACATATTAATCTAACATATGTCCTAAACTAAGCTTTATGGTTGTCTCAAGTGTGGATAAGGAATAAGGATACAAACTCTAATTCCATCACACCATTTTTTAAGTCATTACTCCTTATAAGACACTAAGTGAAACATAATTATCAAGTTAAGCCTTTTTGAACATTTAAGCAACTATATCAAATTATGCAATTTAGGATCAAGTAGATGAGGCTTTAAACCCTAAGTATCATATTCATTAGGCATGTCAATGGGTAAGGGTTAAATCATTTACCCTTAACTCATACCATGTAGGGTAAGGGTAAGTGATTTTTTGTAACCTCCTCATATTTTCACCTTCTCAAAACCCCATGGAGATGAGAAGACAAAATCTGAAAATGTTAAGCAGTTATATCAAAGTGTGTTGCGGAAGCAATATGCACATACATGAACATACACACATAAAACATACACCATAACATAATCTCAACATTCAACATGTATATTACATAATGGACTTAAATTTACAACATGAATTACAATTACATATTAAAAGAAGATTTTACAAGTCTATGCCCATATATGCTAATAAGATCTTAACACAATAGGTACAACCTGGACAAATGCTCACTTCCTATTTTTTTGTCCCATGCTATCTCTGAACCTAAAACATACATGAAATAATGAATCAACACACAAGGTGTCGAGTACATGGGTGGAAGATACATATATTCATGGTTTTCAATATTTGAAAAGATTTGCAGAAACAAAGAAAGAAAATCATAGAAAACATATCTTGATTAAGCGAAATACATCAATTTTATTCATTTTCCTAGATGAGTTGCATTATCAAGGTGGACTAGTACCAAAACATATATATTGGGCCCATCCCCATGTACCAAGTACTTTAGGGAAACTCCATGTACACTGTGTGCTCTAGGGAGGTGTTCTAGTCAACATTGATCCATTCCCTCATAAGGGGGACAATGAACACCTTAAATAACTACAAAACATATACTCATCATTTATGTTTTCAAGTGATAAAACATCGAGTACTATATAGTGCTACTACATCCAATATTTGCAAATGAAAGAGAGCATACATACATATCATGATTGCAAGCAAGAAAACCATAGTATATACTTAAATAAAAACCCACGTACCTGAATTCAAAGATTCTGAAAAATCCTTGATCATCTAGATATCTGGTCATCACCTGATTAATAACAGATAATGGTCATTAATACAAGGTTCACCATTGTTAATGGTTTATAGGTCCAAATTAGGGTTTAGCCAAACCTAGGTCCAAACTAACCTTAACTAGTCTATGGTATTTTTATACTAATCTAGATGTCATTATTTAGGTCTGGTTAAATTTTCATAATTTTCTGATGCTTTCTCTATTTTCTAGAATTAATATGACACTAAAAGCATCTAGTTATGCATTAATCAGAAAAGATCTGATTTTCTAAAAATATAACTTTCTCAGAATGCATATTTGGTTGCCACATGATATTAGGGTACATAAATAATTTTCTCAGATTTAATCTACATCATTTGCTATTTATTCTAATAGACGAAACCCTAGAAAGAAGCAACATCATTAATTTGAAATATCATCAGCAAGGATGTTTTTTCGAGAATTATTTGGCCAATGATGCTATTTTATATGATTTATACCAAGAATGAGCATTTTCGAAGGTATTCAAAGGAAATTATTACCTTTCAGAATTCGGTGGGCCATTGGATTCACATATGGGCACTCTAGATGTCTTCCATGCGGCCACAAAGAGGGTGTGGTTCAAAGATTCCTGAGCTGGATGGACTGGCCGATTTTTCTCCTTGGACTAGGTTTGTCTGATGTCTATCTCTCCCTCTCATTACCCTCTCTCCCTCTCACGCTAGCCTTCCAAGTCTCCGCAGCATAGGGTGCCATCGTGGAATAGACTCTCGGTGAGCGACCCCTCACATCTTGGCATCCTCATCCTCAAGTGATGATCCTGCAATGTTGTCTAGGGACGGGCACACATCTACGTGCACCCTCCACGCCTGGAGAGGGATCCATGACTCATTGAGGGCTCCGACTTGGATCCACGACGGAGAAGCTCCCTAGATTGGGGCTTTGTACCTCTGTGCTATTCATACCTATCCGAGATCACAGGAAGATCTGCACTATGACGACCCCAATTTCTATATACTTTCCATAGTGACATTCAGAGATATGTGTGCACTCATATCTATAGATGTCAAAAGGGAAAATATAAGAGATTAAGGCATTCAACTAAAAATAGAGATTTAGCCAAGATCAAGTCCACATCATCATAAAATGCCACACAAACATTCATTCATATAGATAAAATAAAGTCATTACCTAAGGAGCGAAAATATTATTCTAGGAAAAGATAACATTATTACATAGGATCTCAGTCATCCTCAACATCAACTAGAAAAAGAATAAACTAACATCTAGAAGGAATGAGATAAGAGGAATAGTTCTATCTAATATATCCTCCATGCTTATTATTTGTGCCTTCAGGTACTTTGAGCATGTATTTTGTTTTGGTTGTCAATTGTTCCTTGTACCTAGAAAATACGAGAAACAAAACATCAACAAAGTTGGTACGTGGTAAAAGTTACACTAATAAGGTTGCATAAAGGAAAATATTCGAATAAGAATAAAAGAGAGATAAAACCATTTCTTAAGAAGAAAATCAGGTAAACATCCTTTTAATTACAATCATTTTGATGTGGTTGTACTACACATATTGCACTTGACTTACATCTAGTGTGGGAAATATAATATCATCATACATCTAACATGGGCCAAGGAATCATACATCCATGTTAGGAAACATACATCCACACCAGGCTATGTGCTCTAGTATCTACAACCCATTATAACCATTTATGTTCTATTAGGTTTGGCGAAGTATAACTCATACTAGTCAACCAAGCAATCATATTCAAATATGAGCATTCAAGGTATTACATATCATAGGCAACCAGAAATCTAGTCTTATACTTATAAGACCACGTACCTGCTTGTCCAAATCAGATATGCAAGAATTTAGAATCAACAAGGATTAAGTCACCATGCAAGGAAAGCAAGGGTACAACATTACTATTGGTCCATGTAACCAAGATTAAGATATGTTCTTCGTTATTATTCCTTTCATGTTATCTTATTCAAATCAGGTATTTTCCATATTTTAATTGGGTTTAGAGATATTATCAGGTCTGGTCCATCATGAAAAGTTTGATTAAAAGATAATATTTAATTAATCAATTAGAAGATTTCCATAAACTAGGGTTTCTAATACGGTTGGATAAAAAGGGAAAGCAACCCTAAACATATTAATAATTTCACAACATCAGGGTTCGTTTAAGGGTTCAGGACCAAACATGATCACTAATCATCATCTAGTGATATCAGATTTTGTTATAAAGATATACCTTTAATTTCATGTAGAAAGAGAAAACTAGATCTAGGGTTTCTTCTAATCCTTTGATCATTTATCAACCTAGAATATTATTTGGATTTATTTAGAAATTAGGTTCTCATCTAGGGTTAAATACATTTTAGACAGTCATACATCATCAATAAAAGTCATTATCGATAATTAATTATAATTAAAGAGGTCATTTAGGCTTTAGGAAACAAATTTTGAAACAGGAAACGGATCTAGGTCCTGATAACATTTTATTTGGATAGAGAATATTTTTCTGATAAAAATGGTATATAGGTTCGACATTTTCTAATAATCCTAGCATTTTCTAGGATTTTTTTAAGATTAATCATTTTTATATTGATTAAGATAAAAAGGAAAAGAAAAATACCTTGATCAATGGCTGGATCCGACTGGATCTACGACTCAGATTGATCCAAGGATATGCAAGAGGGGGCCCAGTTTGCTGATCGGGCGCTCTTGGATTGGTCAAACTGGCACTGGGGGTCCCTTCCTGATCAACTTCCCTTGCTCGAGCGGGCTTCAAGTTGCGGCGGAAGGCTCGCCGGCGTGGGAAAATGAGCAGCAGGCTCCAAACGTGAGTGAGAAGGTGCTGCCCAGCTTCTACCGGTGCTTTCGAGTCGAGGGGGTAGGTAGATGAGAGGGTGGATATGAGAGGGAGGAACACTCAGAAGGGGCAGTGCGGCAGCACCGCTAAGATCTGAGGGTTGAAAGGGGAAACTCAGGCATCGGTGAAGGCCGGGAAGCAGAAGTTAAGGTAAAGGAGGGTGGCGGAAATGTCAAGGGGGTTTTTTATAGATCCTTGAGGTAGGTCTTAGGGGTTAGAGAGGTTGGGGGTTCTTCGGACGCCGTTGGAGTGAGAGCAGCGAAATAGGGGGAGGTCATTCTCCCTGCTCCGAGGGCTATGGGGTCAAGATAAGGCTAGATGACTTCGTTTTGGCGAGACGGAAATATCTATTTGGAACGAGGCTCGGGTTCCCTGTCTTCCCCCACTCTTTGTGGGAGGTTGAAGACGGGTTTCCTACCCTTGGATCATGGAAGGAAGCTGAGGGCCTCAGATCAGATGATTGAGGATTAGCCCTCAACCAAGTGATCCATGCCCAGCCTTAAATGGGCCGTGTGACATATCAAAAGATCATATGAAGCAAAAACTTAGGTCCTAGGTCATAAAAAGATGATTTATTTACTCAAAATTAAATTGGCCACCAATCTTGATTGGTAAACCCAGTTCTAATGAAATTTTAGGTGTAGCTTCATAAGCTCATTATGCTACTATGATATAAATTTGAGGTTCAAATTCGAATATTTGATATGTTCATTTACTACATACATTATCACATGTATTTTATCATCATAGCATACTAGGGTTTGCATTTTCTTTGCAATTGTGACTCATCTTTGTTCAATTTAGTGAGGAAAGTATATGAGGGTATTTTGGCCAAAAAATTTGATAATAAAACTTTTAAGAAAGAGAAAATATTATAAAAACTCACTTTGTCACATTCACCCCTCCTTTTAAGAATTTTGCACTCAAAATTCAAGTAGCCTGAAATAGATGTGGATATTTCCACTCAACTTCGTACTTGAGCTCCCATGTAGCATCAATTTGATCATGGTGGCTCCAGAGAACTTTCACCATATCTATACGCCGATTATTGCGAAGCTCCTTTGTCTTGAAATCAAGGATTTTGACTGGTGACTCAGCATAAGACAAATAATCTTTCATCTTGAGAGGCTCATGATTCAGAATGTGACTGGGGTCTTTTACATAAGGCTTCAGATTAGATACATGAAAGAAATTATGCATGGAACTATATTGAGGTGGCGAAACAAGGCGATAGGCACATTCTCCAACCCTTTGAAGGATCTCAAAGGGTCCCACATAATGAGGACTGAGCTTTCCCTTATTCTAGGCCAAAGCTCAAATAGGTCGGATCTTCAGAAAGACATGATCACCTTCCTTGAACTGACATTCTTGCCGGTGAGCATCTACATATGATTTTTGCCTATCATGTGGTTGCTTCATTCTCTGTCTGATCAGTGCATCTTTATCTGCATACAGCTGCATCTCCTCAGATTTCATCAAGGTGTGTTCTCCGACGTCATCCCAATGCAATGGAGATTTGCACGGTCGGACATAGAGAGCTTCGTATGGTGGCATCCCAATACTCACCTGATAGCTATTACTATAGGCAAACTCAGATAAAGGCAGATAATGGTCCCACGAGCCTTTCCAGTCAAGCACACAAGATCGTAGAAGATCCTCTAGAATCTGCAATGTTCGTTCTGACTGTCCATATGTCTGCGGATGATAAGATGTACTGAAGTTCAACTTGGTGCCCAATTCTTCTTGAACCTATTTCCATAGCTTTGAAGTGAACTTTGGGTCATAGTTCGAGACAATGGACGCTGGAACTCCATGTAGACGTACAATATCTCGTATATAAAGGTCGACCAACATAGAAACTTTTGCAGTGGTCTTCACAAGGAGGAAATGAGCTGACTTGGTGAGACGATCCATGACGACCCATGCACCATCGTATCCCTTCTTGGTTTTGGGTAGCCCTACCACGAAATCCATGGTGATGTGCTCCCATTTCCATTCCATAATTTCAAGGGGTTGTAGTGGACCTCCTGGTCTCTGGTGTTCAACCTTGATCCTCTTGCATGTCAAACATCTGGACACAAATTCAGCAATATCACGCTTCATGCCTCTCCACCAGAACTGACGTTGTAGGTCTTTGTAAATCTTCATCATGCCAGGATGGACTGTGTACTTTGACCCATGTGCCTCACTGAGAATCTTTGTCTTTTCAGCTAACTGCTCTGGAACCCACATATGGTTCTTATATCGAAGACCGCCATCAAGACCCACAGATATATCTGTATGAGGTTTAGCTAGGAGAGAGGAGAGCTCTGCAAGCTCAGGACTAGCTTTCTGTGCCTCCAGAAGTTTAGAATGCAGGTTGGATGTGATAGAGATGTTATTGACTTGAATACGATCAACCAGGAATTCGGGTCTCCAGCTTGCTAGGTCCTCCATGTTCCTCCATTCGGGTACAAACAGGGATGCACAAATAGCTCTTTTTATGCTAAGAGCATCTACAACTACATTCGCCTTACCTGGATGGTAGCCAATAGTGAAGTCATTGTCCTTCAAGTACTCGATCCATCGTCATTGCCGCAGATTCAGGTCCTTTTGCATCAGAATGTACTTGAGGCTTTTATGGTCGGTGAAGATATCAAATGTTGCCCCGTACAAGTAGTGCCTCCAGATTTTGAGAGCATGGATAATAGTAGCTAACTCCAAATCATGCGTAGGATAATTCAACTCATTGTGTTTTAGCTGTCTGGAAGCGAAGGCCACTACTTTCCCGTTCTGCTGTAGGACACACCCTAGTCCATGTCAAGAAGCATCAGTGAACATCACAAATCCTTCATTGCCAGATGGTAGGACAAGGATAGGTGCTGATGTCAACTTCTTCTTGAGATCTTTGAAGCTAGACTCACAAGAAGCTGACCAGATGAAATGCTCATCCTTCTGAGTCAGCTTGGTCAGAGGAAGTGTGACTTTGGAAAAGTTTGGGATGAAACGGCGATAATATCTGACCAAACGCAATAAACTCTGAATTTCAGAAGGATTCCGGGGGGTAGCCAATCAAGTACAACTGAGACATTGGAGGGATCGACAAATATATTACCCCCAGAGATGACATGACCAAGAAATATAACTTTGTCAATCCAGAATTCACATTTAGAAAGCTTGCCATAGAATTTCTGGGCTCGAAGAATCTCAAGGACGAACTTCAAATGCTCTCGATGTTTCTCCATAGAATTAGAATAGATCATAATATCATCAATGAAGATGACCACAAACTCATCAAGATAAGGTTGGAAGACTTTTTTCATTAAGTTCATGAATACGCCAGGTGCGTTGGTCAACCCGAACGACATCACCAAAAATTCGTAGTGCCTATAACGAGTTCGAAAAGAAGTCTTAGATATATCTGAATCCTTGACCTTAAGTTGATGGTATCCAAAACGAAGATCAATTTTGGAGAAGACTTGAGAAGTACAAAGTTGATCAAAGAGGTCATCAATATGAGGGAGAGGATACTTGTTTTTAATGGTAGCTTGATTCAACATGTGATAGGAAATACACATCCGCATTGAACCATCTTTCTTTTTAACAAAAAGGATAGGTGCACCCCAGGGGGAAATGCTAGGGTGGATAAAACCCTTATCAAGAAGTTCTTGTAATTGTTTCTTCAGCTCCATAAGCTCAATAGGTGCCATCCTATACGGTGCCCTAGAAATCGGAGTGGTTCCAGGAAGAAGGTCTATGGAGAACTCAATGTCTCTATTTGGAGGCAGCCCAGGAAGCTCCTTTCAAAATACATCAAGGAAATCACGTACCACCTCTAGTCTTTCTACAAGCCCATTGTCAGGACTGGTCTCTGAGGTGAATGCGAGGAAGACTTTACATCCTTTAGATATGAGCTTTTTAGCTTTAAGAAAAGAAATTATTACATTATTACAAAATCCGCTTCCCTGAGGGATCACCACAAGAGAGGAATGAGGTTGAGAGAGAACTACCATCTTATTTCTACAGTCAACGTGAGCATGATATGTGTATAGCCAATCCATGCCAAGAATAATATCAAAGTCTTCCATTGTTAAGAGAATGAATTCAAAGGGCATATCATGATTTTCGAATTTTAGAGGGAGACCATCAGTTTTCTATAATGTAGTGAATATTTTGCCACTAGGAGTTGACACATCCATAATATAACCCAAGTCCCTTATATGTAAGTGCAACATTGAGGTCAGATTCTGAGAAATGAAAGTATATGTGGATCCTGAGTCAAACAATGCTTTAACAGGGTGTCCATTCAAGAAAACAATGCCTACACATGATATTTACATTTTAGATAATTGAAGGCATTGAACAAGATATTAGATATATGAAAAAGATTTAAGGTTACCTTCGACAAGCTAGTTCGGATTTTCCCTAGCCTCATCTGATGTTACTGCGAACACCCTAGCATTGCGGTGTCCCTGCGGGGGTGGAGCACCCTCTAGAGGTTTGCCTAGGATAGACACATTGGGGCACTTGGCAAGGAAATGCCCCTCCTTCTTGCAGTTGTAGCAGACCGTCTTAGTGTAGCGACAAGGTCCATCATGTCCTCATCCACAAGTCTTGCATTTGTTGCGGTAATCGATCAGCTTATTATTATTCTATCCTTTCTTCCCTGAACCTCCTCCTTTTCCTAATCCTTTATTATGGCCGGGGTGGAACTTTTTGAACTTCTCTTCCTCAGTGGTGGTCAACCCTAGATATCCCATGCTAGAAGTCTTCTGCAATCCCTGCTCCCTTTCCTGCTTAAGGGCCATGTCTAGGGATTTATCAATGCTTCGGGGACGGGAGGCTATAACTAGAGTTTTCAGGTGTTTGGAGAGACGATCTACATAATGCTCAGTGTGGCGGTCCTCAGTCTGGATAGGGGCATAGCATTCCAGAGGCCTAAACTTCCGGGTATAATCGGCCACTGAGAAATTGCCTTGCCTAAGCTCCATGTACATCTTCTCTTTCCTCTTCCTCTCATTTATGGGCATGAAATGGTCGGTGAAGAGGGTCTTGAAGGCTTCCCACCCCAAGTTGTCTACTTCCTCTCCCCGGTTCCCACCATAGTTCTCCCACCAGATCTTCGCCCCTCACTTAAGAAAACATGTGACAAATTTGACCTTCTTTTCCTCGGGTACTTGTAGGGTATGAAAGGAATTCTCTATGGAAAGGATCCAGGCCTCAGGCTTGTCCATGACCTCAGACAGATCTTCCCCCCCAAAAGGAGTTAGAGTTGAGCTTAATGAAGTCTATCACCATCACCGCCTTTTTCCTAGAGGAGCTAGGTTTAGGGGTTCCTTTTGTGGCAAGGGTCTCCATGAAGTATAGTAGGATTTCCTTTTGTTCCTCCCACCTTTCTTTGGACATAGTTTCAGGATTAGGTACTTCAGAGGTTTCAAGCTCTTTTCTCTTCTTAGAGGATGATTCCTCTGAGGCCTTAGAGTTGTGAGTTTTAGGAGGCATCTTGAAATTAATTTGGATATATTAGATTTATTACTTCAACAATTATTCTGATCATCATCATTATTTTATCACGTAATACATCATATTCTCTTTTATAAATTATTAATGACTTTAATGTCATGATTAGTGGAGGATACCCTAAATCCTTATCAGTCGATCCTTAGGACTTTCTAAATAGAGAGACTCCTTCCTAACCTTATAACAGAGGTATGAGGGAAGATTTATTTTAAAACATAGATGAGATGAAGACATTTTTCCTATAGCAGAGGTGAGAGGGAAAATCTATAGATGAGAGGGTTCCTAAATTAAGGTACACCCAAGAATAGGGGACACTTAGGGTATCGACGAGGTAGACTTATACTGCAATAAAGGTAGCCTCGTGATTTCCAAGCTAAGTGGCTCGGACACTTTACTCAGACCCATGGTAGATGCTATCCTAGACACCTCCACCCATCATATCCCTAACTCAAGGACTACCTAAGACTCAAATAGGGTGAATGAAGTTCATGTGACTTGATGTGTGAACATTGGCTCTGATACCAACTATGATGACCCCAATTTCTATATACTTTCCATAGTGACATTCAGAGATATGTGTGCACTCATATCTATAGATGTCAAAAAGGAAAATATAAGAGATTAAGGGAGTCAACTAAAAATAGAGATTTAGCCAAGATCAAGTCCACATCATCATGAAATTCCACATGAACATTCATTCATATACATAAAATAAAGTCATTACATAAGGAGAGAAAATATTATTCTAGGAAAAGATAACATTATTACATAGGATCTCAGTCATCCTCAACATCAACTAGAAAAAGAATAAACAAACATCTAGAAGGAATGAGATAAGAGGAATAGTTCCATCTAATATATCCTCCATGCTTATTATTTGTGCCTTCAGGTACTTTGAGCATGTATTTCGTTTTGGGTGTCAATTGTTCCTTGTACCAAGAAAATACGAGAAACAAAACATCAACAAAGTTAGTATGTGGTAAAAGTTACACTAATAAGGTTGCATAAAGAAAAATATTCGAACAAGAATAAAAGAGAGATAAAACTATTTCTTAAGATGAAAATTAGGTAAACATCCTTTTAATTACAATCATTTTGATGCGGTTGTACTACACATATTGCACTTGACTTACATCTAGTGTGGGAAATATAATATCATCATACATCTAACATGGGCCAAGGAATCATACATCCATGTTAGGCAACATACATCCACACCAGGCTATGAGCTCTAGTAGCTACAAACCATCATAACATTTATGTTCTATTAGGTTTGGCGAAGTATAACAAATACTAGTCAACCAAGCAATCATATTCAAATACGAGCATTCAAGGTAGCAACCAGAAATCTAGTCTTATACTTATAAGACCACGCACTTGCTTATTCAAATCAGATATCCAAGAATTTAGAATCAACAAGGATCAAGTCACCCTACAAGGAAAGCAAGGGTACACCATTACTATTGGTCCATGTGACCAAGATTAAGATATGTTCTTAGTTATTATTCCTTTCATGTTATCTTATTCAAATCAGGGATTTTCCTTATTTTAATTGGGTTTAGAGATATTATCAGGTCTGATCCATCTATAAAGTTTGATTAAAAGATAATATTTAATCAATCAATTAGAAGATTTCCATAAACTAGGGTTTCTAAGACGGTTGGATAAAAAGGTAAAGAAACCCTAAACATATTAATAATTTCATAACATCAGGGTTTGTTTAAGGGTTCAGGACCAAACATGAACACTAATCATCATCTAGTGATATCAGATTTTATTATAGAAATATACCTTTAATTTCATGTAGAAAGAGAAAACTAGATCTAGGGTTTCTTCTAATCCTTTTATCATTTATCAACTTAGAATAGTATTTCAATTTATTTAGAAATTATGGTTTCATCTAGGGTTAAATACATTTTAAACAGTCATACATCTTCAAGAAAAGTCATTATCAATAATTAATGATTATTAAAGAGGTCATTTAGGATTTAGGAAACTAATTTTGAAATATGAAACGGATCTAGGTCATGATAACATTTTATTTGGATAGAGAATATTTTTATGATCAAAATGGTATATAGGTTCGACATTTTCTGATAATCCTAGCATTTTCTAAGATTTTTCTAAGATTAATCATTTTTATATTGATTAAGATACAAAAGGAAAAGAAAAATACCTCGATCAATGGCCGGATCTGACTGGATCTACGGCTCATATTGATCCAAGGATATGCGAGAGGGGGGCCCGTTTGCTGATCAGGTGCTCTTGGATTGGTCCACCTGGCGTTGCGGGTCCCTGCCTTATCACCTTCCCTTGCTCGAGTGGGCTTCAGGTTGCGGCGGAAGGCCCGCCGGTGTGAGGAGGAAAAGGAGCAACAGGCTCCAAACGTGGGTGAGAAGGTGTTGCCCAACTTCTACCGGTGCTTTCGAGTCAAGGTGGGTAGGTAGATGAGAGGGAGGAATGCCCAGTAGGGGCAGTGCGGCGGCGCCACCAAGCTCTAAGGGTTGTAAGGGGAAACTCAAGTGTCAGTGAAGGTTGGGAAATAGAAGTTAAGGTAAAGGAGGGTGGCGGAAATGTCAAGGGGTTTTTTTATAGACCCTCGGTGTAGGTCTTAGGGTTTAGAGAGGTTGGGGGTTCTTCGGCCGCCGCCAGAGTGAGAGCAGTGAAATAGGGGGAGGTCATTCACCCTGCTCTGAGGGATATGGGGGTCAAGATAAGGCTAGATGGCCTCGTTTTGGTGAGACGAATATATCTATTCGGAAGATATTTCATGGGAGGGGTTGATGTGGCGCCTGGGAACGAGGCTCGGGTTCCATGTCTTCCCCCGCTCTTTGTGGGAGGTTTAAGACGGGTTCCCTACCCTTGGATCAGGGAAGGAAGCCAAGGGCCTCAGATCAGATGATTGAGGATTGGCCCTCAACTAAGGGATTTGCGCCCAGCCTTAAATGGGCCGCATGACATATCAAAAGATCATATGAAGCAAAAACTTAGGTCCTAGGTCATAAAAATGCGATTGTCAAGGGGTTTTTTTATAGACCCTCGAGGTAGGTCTTAGGGTTTAGAGAGGTTGGGGGTTCTTCGGACGCCGTTGGAGTGAGAGCAGCGAAATAGGGGGAGGTCATTCTCCCTGCTCCGAGGGCTATGGGGTCAAGATAAGGCTAGATGACTTCGTTTTGGCGAGACGGAAATATCTATTTGGAACGAGGCTCGGGTTCCCTGTCTTCCCCCACTCTTTGTGGGAGGTTGAAGATGGGTTTCCTACCCTTGGATCATGGAAGGAAGCTGAGGGCCTCAGATCAGATGATTGAGGATTAGCCCTCAACCAAGTGATCCATGCCCAGCCTTAAATGGGCCGTGTGACATATCAAAAGATCATATGAAGCAAAAACTTAGGTCCTAGGTCATAAAAAGATGATTTATTTACTCAAAATTAAATTCGCCACAACTCTTGATTGGTAAACCCAATTCTAATTAAATTTTAGGTGTAGCTTCATAAGGTCATTATGCTACTATGGTATAAATTTGAGGTTCAAATTCGAATATTTGATATGTTCATTTACTACATACATTATCACATGTATTTTATCATCATAGCATACTAGGGTTTGCATTTTCTTTGCAATTGTGACTCATCTTTCTTCAATTTAGTGAGGAAAGTATATGAGGGTATTTTGGTCAAAAAAATTGATAATAAAACTTTTAAGAGAGAGAAAATATTATAAAAACTCACTTTGTCACATGCACCTTGCACTGAACTTGATGGTGGTCTTCATAGGTGGGTGCTTGGGAGTGTGAGTATGGGCGAATCCTCATCGTGAGGTTCCCCCGAGTTCGGTGAGCTCAATAGCTCCATCAGAGGTGGACTACAACTCGAGAACAATTTCTCATTGGTATAATGAACGGAAAAGTAGATCTGGGGCCTTACCTTACCTCAGGCTGGATTGAGGGGTCAAGAAGCTCCGCACGGTGTTTGTGAGGCTCAGTGACTGCTCCTTGCGGCTCGACGTGTCCCTGAGCTAGCTGGCGATGGAGCTTTCAAGCTTGGTTGTGGCAGCTTGTCGATCCAAGGATTAGGGCCTCTACGGTTCCAACTGAGGGCAGTGATCTTCCCGCCGAGGTCCCCTGATGGTGTAGAGGTGCTCAATTGGATGGAGGGTGTCACCAGAGTGAGAAGAAGGTCGGGTCAGGTGAGCAGGGGGTGCTCGAGGTGAGGGAGGTAGGGGTGTAATTTGTTGGAATTAAGAGGTCATATTTTCTAACTTGTTACCCGCTAAGCCGCTACCTGCTAACCTATTATTACATTGGGTAAGGGTAAGAATAAGTCATTACCCATACCCGCCAATCTATTACCCTCCAATATAACATATAATTATTAAATAGATATTTAAGATATGAGACTAGAAGGAAAATCAAAGTTTTGATTTGATTAATCATGACTATCTATTAGTTTATTAATGTAAGGGTCAAATCTATTCAATGTTCATGAAGGAAAGTATAACATTAGACAAAGGAAAGATGTAAAATGTCAAATTTATTAAAATTTGAAAAAGGAAAGGAGAATGTTGGGCAAAGGATCATAGAGGTTCGAAGCATTCAATGTTGGAAAAAAGACATGTAATATCTTGAATGTGCGTAATCAATACCTTGGATTCGTTTCTATTTTTTTATTAATAATTCATATAATAAAAAGGGGAAGAGAAAAAGTAGAGAAGATAAAACAACGTCCTTATTATCTTCCTAACTAGACCAATTATTCATTATATAATTTCCATTTCATGAGCAATCGTATTCATTCCACAAGAATTGAGAACAAGGAGAGCATATTGTTGTTCATACTTCTGGCATTCACTGCAGTTGGTCCTCTACTTTCTACTCTGGAATTGTTGTGCTTTATTTTTTATGGAAGAAATTCTAGGATAGAAAGATATGTATCCTTGTATTTGTTTGTGAATACTAAAAATAAGTCTATCTTTTATTTCTTCTAGATCATGGACGGTAAAAACACTCAACAAAATGCAAGTAGTCTTGATGCTTGTGTTGATATGATTGGATTTGGATCTAGTTCAAGTTCTGGTTCTGCATTTGGTAGTGATGACATGATTGAAGAGAAATATAGTAGTTGGAAAAGTAATTCAAAGGTTTAGGCCCATTATGACAGAGTTAACATTGATGAGATTCCAAAAGCAAAGTGCAAACATTATTCCCAACTTCTAATAATCGGCGTAAAGGTGGGACAAATGATCTAGACTATCATCTAACAAAGAACACTTTTCTATATACTAGGGAATGAAAGGCCAAAAACACTAACCATGGTCTAGTTTGAAAGATGGGTCTTTGGAAGTTAAAAGTCACAAATTTGATCAAGATTCAAGAAGAAAAGATTTGTCTAGGATGATAATTTTGCACGCATATCTATTTTCTATGGTTATTTGTGTTGCATTTTGTGATTATGTTCATAATTGTCAACTTCAATATAAAATGGTTACAAGGAACTCTATCAAAAGTCATTGTATGAAACCATATGAACTATAGAGGACCAAGATATATAGTTATCTTGATGTGTGTTTTTCACATCTTTCTATCTCTAGTGATATGTGGACTTTTAACTAGCAACAAGGGATTTATGGCTTTGACTGTACACTTCATTGATAATGTGTGGAGATTACAAAAGAGTATTCTAAATTGTTCTTATGTACCTTATCCCCACACTCATGAAAGACTACTACAATATTTATTAAAGAAGTTGTATAGTTATATATTGATGGGAAGGTCATGGGCATTGTTCTTGATAATTTCACTATGAATGATGCAACTGTTAGGGGGTTGAAATCAAAGTTGACTTCTAAAGATTGTCTATCAGGGAATGCTCAAATGTTTCACATGTGTTGTTATGCACATATATTGAACTCAATTCTGTAAGATGGTGTCATTGTTATATCAAATATTATTGGAAAAGTTTGTGATGTTGTCAAGGTTTTTAGATCATCCACATTAAGGTTTCAAACATTTAAGCAAGCAATTTTTCAGGTAAGGGGACCAACAAGAAAGTCACTCATACGAGATGTACCTACACGTTTGGAATTCTACATATATGATGTTGACAAATGCATTGGAATTTAAATCAGCTTTGACTCAATATTTTGACTAGGATCATAATTTAAAAGATGCACTAAGTGAAGTAGAATGGGAGAATGCTAAACTACTCTATGATGTTTTAAAGAACTTTTATGAAGTTACAAATATGTTCTCTTGCACTTTGTACCCATCTACAAATTATTTCTTCATGCATATTTGTATTATTTGTATTTGTTTGAGAGACCTTATGTCTTCTTCAAATTATTTCCTTAAGAAAATGGGAATAAAAATGATGTCTAAGTTCGCAAAGTATTGTGACGTAACCTGTCCAATTCTCTCTGTAGCATAAATTTTAGATCCTTGTATGAAAATGAAATTATTTTAACTGAACATGCGGGAGATTTATAGTAATAAATTAGATGGAGAAATTAAGAAGGTTAATGATGTTTTGTTGGATTTATATATTACATAACATTTTAGTTCTAGAGATAGTTCTATATTGGAGTACATTGATGGAGAGGCAATGTGCATGACTAGTGGGTGTACTAGTAGAAGTAGTGGTATGAACCTTTTTGCTTCTAAATTTTCAAGCTATATTGTTAGATTTAATCAAGGATTATGTGATGAATCTTCTACTAGACCCATTCAAAATGACCTACAAACAAATTTGGCTGAAACTATCCACCCTATGAGAGGCAATGACAATAAATTGTATATATAAGCTTGGTGGAAACTTAATGAACCAAAATATCCTATTGTTGCAAAGATGGCTTGTGGTGTATTAGCCATTCCTATCACCATTGTTGCTTCTGAGGTTGCATTAAGAACTGGCGGAAGAGTACTTGACCAGTATAGGAGATCAATGAAACCAAATATAGTTGAAGGCATCATATGTGCACAAGATTGACTTTGAAATGATCTTTGTGGTAAGTTAACCATATTTCACAAAATTTCCATAATAATGTTTTCCATAAGAATGCTTTATGTTTTTTTATTATTCTTCTTGTAAAACAACATCTCAGTAAGGAGGTTTCAGTTGATGTCATTCACCAAGCATTTATCATAATGGAAGCAATAAACTTAAATGATTTTGAGCACTAATAGATTTTATTTCAAATTTAGTTGAAGTTTTATTCTTATATGAAAACTTCTTTAAAGCTTTCGACTTAGATGAATTTGATATTTTGGTTATTTCTTGTTTAGTCATGTGTACTAAGTGGGAACAATTTTATACTTATTGGCTTTTAATAGTGATGTGGGCGTGTAATAATACTTGATGGTAATTTATAGTCTTGGTATCTTACTATCGTATATTACATTTTTTGGGTAAGCTAACAACATTTATAGTAACACATCTTTTTGACAGACATACAAATTCCCCACTTCACCCTTACCCTCCCCATTTACCCTGTGAGTAAGAGGGTAATGGTAAGGGGAGGGTAAGAATATTGGTGGAGTGGGGAATTACACATACCCTTACCCACCACACTTGGAGGGTAAGGGTAAGAATAAGACCTTAACCTCCATACCCTCCCCATTGACAACCATGCATTATTCATAACCTAAATCATGATCATTTTCATTATCCAACATGACTCTTGTGAACATCTAAAGTAGCTCAATTTCTTTTTAGCTTTCTTTTACCAATTATATCATTGGTTTGATAACCCCATTATCAACACGGTCATCATATGAATGCTCAGCCATCTAAAAGTTCACATTCATATTGTAAAGTTCACATTGTAAAGTAATTCACATTGTAAAGTTCACATTGTAAAGTTCACATTCACTTTGTAATGTAATTCACATTGTAAAGTTCACATTGTAAAGTTCACATTCACTTTGTAATGTAATTCACATTGTAAAGTTTAGATTCACATTGTAAAGTTCACATTCAGAAAAATAAAACATATAAAAAAATATAAACATGCATGCCTCTAATATTGCGATCTTTTATCAATTAACAATCCTTCATTGTGATCTCTGCACACATACAAGTCATCATTAGCTTCAATATTTGGTGGTGTTGGCAACCCAATTGAGAATGGACTGAGGTCATCATACTTATCATAGTACTGTTCTTCATCTATAGGATCTTCAATCAATTGTCTTTTACCATGAAGAACAACCAACAATTTATCATTTGTAGGATCATCGATATAAAATACATATTTTTCATGTGATGCCAATATGAATGGTTAACCCTTCTCGCCAATATTTTCAATGTTCACTAATGTGAAACCCAATTCATCCACTATAACTCTTTTGGTGTTATAAACCCAATTACATTTAAAGAACGAAATTCTAAAATCTATGTTGTCAAACTCCCATATGTCTTCAATGGAACTGTGATATGACATTTTAGCTTCATGTGGACTCTTATCCGTTGCACTTGCAAAAAACAATGAAGACGCTTGAAGGGTGACCCCACTATTTTGGATGAAACTCTTATCATCTTGACGCTTTGTGTAATATGAGAATTTGTTTATGTCAAACCCTTCATAATACATAACATTCAATTTTGGTTTAAAGGAAAGGCATTTGATAGTTTTAGTAAGATTATCTGGTGTTTGTGATAGTTGATGTAAGACTTTATATTCAAACCACTTAATAAATGTCTTGTTATGCTCTCTAGCAAGCCACATTGAATTGGCTTCAGGATATTGTCTCTTGATGAAATTGGTATGTTCCTAGATATAAACACTCACTTTGTCGATGTTGTGTAAAATATACAAGTGACCTTGTTCCAACTGCTCACGGTTGATTGCTTTCATCCATGATCCCAAAATTCCTTTGCCAAAATTCTCCTCAATATTCTTTTCATTATCAGGAGCATCATTATCACTCAGAAAGTCATTGCAAAAATCCATAACCTCTCTCACCACATAACCCTCAATAATACTCCCTTGAGGCCGATAACGGTTTCAAACATCACCTTAAAAAATGCTCATGTATCGTTCAAAGGGATACATCCAATGCAAGAAAATTGATCCCAACATTTTCACTTCCCTAGTCAAGTGGACAATAATAGGTACCATGATATCAAAGAACGAAGGAGGTAAATACATCTCAAGCTGACATAGGGTAACAACCACTTCTCTTTACAATTTATCGAGAGTATCAGGGTCAATAACTTTATTGTACAGACTGTTGAAAAAGAAACAAAGTTTGGTGATTGCAAACCTTACATGCTTTGTCAATATAGATCGTATTGCCACATGCAATATTTGTTGCATTAGAGTGTGACAATCATGAGATTTAAGACCTGTCAACTTCAGATCTTTCATTGATATCAATCTACGGATGTTGGATGAGTAACCCTATGACACCTTAACATTTACCAAGCATTCACAAAAAGCTTTCTTCTCCTTTCTAGACAACATGTAATAAGAGGGAGGTAAGTATGTTCTCCGATCGCTACTAACTACTTCTGTTAATTCTGTCCTTATTCCCATTTCGCGTAGGTCCATTCTGGATTTTTTCTCATCTTTAGACTTACCTGCTATATTCAACAGAGTACCGATGACGCTATCACATACATTTTTCTCAATGTGCATGACATCGATACAATGCCTGACTACCAAAGAGCTCCTATAAGGAAGATCCCAAAATACTGACTTCTTCTTGAATAAAGATTTGTCACTTCATGTGGCCATCGTACTTTGTGATCTCTTACCAAATTCATTGGCAATGTCTTTTACTATGTCATAAACATCCTCCCCTAGTATAGATATAGATGGAATTTTAGAAGAAACCTTCGATGACCAAGATATACAGTCTTGCCATCATGTTTTAGTCGTATTGAATCAGTGTTCTCTTCACATATAGGACACACTTTAGATCCTTTGAGACTATATCCAGACAAATTCCCATATGTTGGAAAGGCATTCATAGTGAAAAACAACATAGCATACAAACAAAATGTCTCTCTTCATGAAGCATCACAAGTCATCACACCTTCACCCCAGAGCTTTTTCAAGTCATCAATCAAAGGTTCAAGATAAATGTTGATATCATTTCCAGGTTGTTTAGGGCCCGATATCAACAACAACAGCGTAACGTACTTATTTTTCATACACAAATCGGGGGGAAGATTGTATATATCAACCATAACTGGCCAAGTGCTATGTTGTCTGCTTAATGTCCCGTACGGATTCATCCCATATATACAAATCCCAAGTCTTAGATTCCTGACTTCTTCACCGAATTCAGGGTACAATAAATCAATCTTCTTCCACTGTGGGGAATCAAATGCTTGTCGTAGGATCCCATCATTATTTTTCTTAACGTATCCATGCCACCTCAAATTATTCACATCTATCAGATTGGCAAACAAGCATTGAAACTGTGGTATTATAGGTAGATGCCACATGACCTTGGCAGGAGAACCAGTTTTGGACTCCCCTGAAGTCATCAATCTATACCTTGACGCACCACATTTCAGACAATCTTTCAAATCCACATAGTCCTTTTGAAATAATACACAATCATTTGAGCATGTGTGTATCTTCTTGGCCTCCAATCCCATTTGACACAACAATTTCTTTAATTGGTATGTTGAGATTGGCAACTCTTTTCCTTCAGGAAGAATTTCTTTCAACAAAGACAACAATTACGTGAAGCTTTTGTCGCTCCGTCTATTGTTAGCTTTCAGCTTACACAATCTCAACACAACGCTAAGCTTCATAAACTTACAACCTGAGTATAACGGTATCTCAACATCATGCACAATGTTTCTAAACATGGGAGGTGGATCAGTGTGCTCTACCCCACAACTATGCAACATCGCATCAACGATGTCTACTGGAACTCGTTCGTTCACATCTATGTCATCGGAGGAAATTTCTTCTTCCGCACAAGCACTTCTATTGACATCCACTGATTTCAGGTTTGAAATCTCTCCATGTCGGTGCCATTCTGTATAGCCTTGTACAATCCCATTGCACATGACATGACTTTTGATTTCATCACCAGTGATGACTTTGAAGTTGTTACAGCAATGCCTACATGGACAGTAGGACCTATCTCCAGGTTGTTTCCTATGTTCCTCGGCAAATCTAATAAACTGGTCAAGACCAGAAATAAACTCTAGGTTGCAGCGATTTGGAATGGGCATCCATGATCTATCCATTCTATGATCAAAGAGAAAGCAAGTATATATTAGAACAAGATTAGGGTCTAGGGTTAAAAGGTTAGAGTGTATGGTTAAAACTTTAGGGTTTAAAGTCTTATATATAATAAATGGTTAAAACATCCTAAGTGAGATTAAGTGTTCAAGAACAGTCCCAAACCAGGGACTATCCATGAGTAAATCTTGGATGGGTTTCTAGGCCAACAAATACATGTGTTGTCATTCTTATATATAATAAATGTGTACCACCTATCCCATTCTTGAACACCTAATCTCACTAGTAAGTGCATAATGTGTATTGGGTTTTCAAGAAAATTTCGGAAGCATTTCCCCATTGTTCTCCAAGTTCATATATACTTAGAGAACAAATGAGGAAATGATACCGGAATTTTCTTGAAAACCCAATACACATTATACACTTACATCCTAAGTGAGATTAGGTCTTCAAGAACAGTCCCAAACCGGGGACTATCCAAGATTTACTCTTAATGAGTACATCTTGGATGGGTTTCTAGGCCCACAAATACATGTACTATCATTCTTATACCTACAATCCTAGTTTCATCATTCATATCCTAGTTCTTCAAGTTAGGATGATTATTGATGTCCTTAGAAGCATGATTGGCAATCTAGGGAAAAATTCATCATTTACATTCCAAGCATGTCACATGTGTGCATTACAGTTCATCATTAAGCAAGAAGGGTGATTAGGATTCTCAATATACTCAACAAGGAAACAAGTTACCAATTTCATAGTTAGGACGGTAGAGATACCCCCAAGATCTAGATCTAATGGTTCACAATGAGTATGTGATAAAGTTATATCACTAGATGATTATATAATTTCAAAAGTAGTACACAAATAAATTCAAATGAGTTGATAACTAAAAAAAAAATAGTAGATAAAAATACAAATAAGTAGATGAATAAATACAAATCTTTTGATAAACTAATATAAATCAGTAGATGATCAATTAATTCTTGAATAAGTACTTAACTAAATACAAATAGTAGTTGAATAAATACAGATCAATTGATCAATAAAGTTAAATCAGTTGATAAAAAAAGTTAAATAAGTAGATGATTAAATAATAACAAAATCAATACATCAATAAACAAAATTCAGTAAATAACTTAATTAAACAAAATGCCCAGCAGCAGCCTAGGCATGCCTTGGCACCGCCCAAGCGTCCGCCTAGTCCGCCCAGGCCGCCCAGAGGCCTAACTAGGATGGGAGCCTGTGTTTGGGACCCTAGGTGAATGCCTGGGCAAGGGTGAGTGCCCGTACCACTCAGGACGGCAGCGGAGGAGGGGTATACAAGTGGATAAGGAGGGGTTAAGCTTTGAAAAGGAGGGGTATAGCTTACTTGCTTAGGTCGGTGGTGGAGGAGAAAAGGAGAGAAGTGGCGGGTGGCAGTAGATGAACAGCGGCAGGTAGCAGTAGCGGCGGTGGTAGTGATGACAGTGGAGCAGTGTCGGTAGAGCGGCGTCGGTTGGAATTTCTAGTGGAAGAAATAGTTGAAATCGGAAATATAACAAAGAAAGGGGAAGAGTTTGGCTCACGCGGGTGCTATTAAGTTAACAATAGGAGTTGGTTATTAAAACCAACCGACACTTAAAACTTTAGGTGTCAGTTATCAAACAAAAAGCGACACCTATGTTCAATGATAGTTGTCGGATCCAACTAGAAAAACTGACATTTATCTACATATGCTGACAAAAAAAAGTTCTCGAATTATGACCACAACCGTCAGTTAAGTAAAAGAACTAACGTCAAAGGGGGGTGAAAATTTTGGCGGGGACAGTGCATGAAAACACATCAGTGTCGGTTATTTCAAGATGACCAATGATAAAAGTGGGCCAAAATTATATCTCACAAAAAAACTTTAGTCGTCGATTGATTTGTTAACAACCGACGTCGTATGTTAAATTTTTTAGGTAATTTTGTTTCACTGGAAAATTTGGATTTGGTGGTAGATTTTAGGTGTCAATTTCTTATTGAGGAACCGACTCTAACTAAAAAGTGATACCCGTGTCTGCCCACTCTTCACAATAGATGTCAGTTTTTGTATTTAACTAACGTTGTAAGGTTTGGCGTCGGTGTCTTGGATGCAACCAACACTTGTAAATGTGACGTTATAAGCCATTTATGTAGTAGTGACTAGAATAGGATATCGCAAACACCAATACCACTGCCACCCAAGTCCCTCAGAAGAGGATCTCACTTATCATCCATGTCACTCTAATTTGGGTGATTGGCATCCCTCTCTCTATTAACACTAGTACTTGCAATATATTTTTCACATTTGATTGATGATAAAATGTCTGATGATAAATCAGTTTGTTCTTGATGACACATTGATTCAAAATGCTTATTAAATTATATGAGGTCAGAAGACTTCTCAAATTGAATGATGAAATATAGCTAGGGTTTTAACTTGGAATTGGAGAAACTATTTTGGTGCTTTGTTCAATTTGTGTATAAGTGCTTGTATATTTGTGTGCATTGATCAATAATGTTGTATGGATAAATAATTAGTGTGTTTAATTGTGTTGGATATCAATAAATATGTGATGTTTCTAAGATCTACCATGTCCTAATGAACCTTAACCTTGCTTTCCCTATTATCTATTTCCCTACAAACCCATCTGAGATTTACTCATTATGAGTAAATCTTAGATAGTACCCAATTTTCAGACTATTCTTGAACACTTAATCTCACTTAGGATGTAAGTGTATAATGTATATTTGATTTTCAATATGTTTCATCATCACTCCCCATTTGTTCTCGGAGTACATATGTTGGTGGATTTTTACCCATCTACATTGGTGTACTTGGATAACTGTGAGGAAATGCTTCTAAATTTTTTTTCAAAATTGAATACACATTATAAACTTACTAGTGAGATTGGGTGCTTAAGAATGGGATTGGTGGTACATAAATTTATTACTGAACCCTAAACCCTAATATGCAAACCATAAACCCTAATCTATAAACCCTAAACCCTAATCTACAAACCCTTATCCCTAAATCCAAAATAATAAACCCTAATCTATTTGTAAATACTAAACCCTAATCATGTAAATCCTAAATCCTAATACTTGTTTTCTCTTTGATCGTAGAATGGATAGATCATGAATGACCATTCCAAATCGCTACACCTAGAAGTTTATTCAAAAGTTTATTGTTGATTTTAACCATTTTACAAGATTTTCAAAGGAACATAGGAAACAACCTGGATATAGGTTATAGTGTCAGTGTAGGCATTGCAGTAACAACATGAAAGTCAACATTGTTGACAAAATAAAAAATCATGTCATTTGCAACAGGATTTTATCGAGATATACATAATGATATTGGTATGGAGAGAATCCAATGGTGAGATCACTAGATGTCAGAAACAGTAATTGTGTTGAAGAAGAAACTGCTTTGATGATGTAGATGTGATTGAATCGATTCTGATAGACATGGTTCATGTGATGCTAGATAGTTGTGGGGTAGAGCACCTCGATCCACCTTCCTTATTTAGGAACATTATGCATGATGCTAAGAGGTTGTACTAAGTTTACAAAGTTGGCATCGATGTTGAGATTGTATACTCTGAAGGCTAATAATAGATGGAGTGACAAAAGCTTCATGTCATTGTTGTCTTTGTTGAAGACAATTATTCCTCAAGGCAGCGAGCTTCCAATCTCAACATAAAAATTAGAGAAAATGTTGTGCCCAATGGGAATGAAGGTTAAGGAGATACATGCATGCCCAAATGATTGTTTGTTATTTCAAAAGGACTATGTCAATTTAAAATATTGTCCAAAATGTGGGGCATCAAGGTAAAAAATGACGACTTCGAGGAAGTCCAAAATTGGCTCTCCTGCCAAGGTGATGTGGTATCTACCTATAATGCCAAAGTTTCAACGCTTGTTTGCCAATATCATGGATGCAAAGAATTTAAAGTGGCATGTAGAGGTAAAGAAAAATAATGATAGGATCCTACAACATGTGTCTGATTCCACATACTGGAAGAAGATTGATTTATTATACCATGAATTTGCTGAAGAAGTCAAGAATCTAAGACTTGGGATTTGTACTGATGGGATGAATCCATACGGAACATTGAGCATCCAATGTAGCACCTTGTCTATTATGATTGTTATATCTTCCTCCCTGGTTGTGTATGAAAAATAAATATATCATGTTGTCATTGTTGATATTGGGCCCTAAACAACCTGACAATGATATCAATGTTTATCTTGAACCTCTAATTGTAGACTTAAATAAACTCTTGGGAGAAGGTGGGATACCCTATTATGCTTCACATAGAGAGACATTTTCTTCTGCATGCTATGTTGTTTTGTACTATTAATGACTTTCCAACATATGGAAATTTGTCTGGATACAGTGTCAAAGGATCCAAAGCATGCCCTATATGTGAAGAGAACATTGATTCAATATGACTAAAATATGCTGGCAAGACTGTATATCTTGGTAATCGAAGGTTTCTTCCAAAAGTTCATTTTTATTGAAGGTTGCACAAAATGTTCAATGGATCGAATGAGGAATAGAGGTCCCTAAACCTATATCAGGGGTGGTTTTTTATGAAAGAGTAAAAGTCTTTGTCAATGCTTTTGGTAAGAGATCACAATGTACCATTCCCACATAGAGTGATAAATATGTATACAAGAAGAGGTCAATATTCTGGGATCTTCCTTATTGGAGTTCTTTGGCAGTTAGGCATTGTATCAATGTCATGCATGTTGAGCAAAATGTTTATGATAGCATCATTAGTACTCTGTCGAACATACCATATATGACTAAAGATGGCATCAAATCTAGAATGAACCTAAGTGAAATGGGAATAAGGGAAACAATATAGAAGTAGTTAGGAGTGATTGGAAAGAATATTTAACTCCTTCTTACACATTATCTATAAAGGTGAAGAAAAATTTTTGTGAGTGCTTGCTTAATGTTAAAGTAACACATGGATACTCTTTCAATATTCATAGATTGGTATCAATGAAAGATCTGAAGCTGATACGTATTAAATATCATGATTGTCACACTCTAATGTTACAAATATTGCATGTGGTAATTTGATATATACTACTGAAGCATGTAAGATTTGCAATCACTAGACTTTGTTTCTTCTTGAACACCCTATGCAACAAAGTTATTGATCCTGAGAATCTCAACAAGTTGCAAAGAAAAGTGGTTGTTATCCTATGCCAGCTTGAGATGTATTGTAAGGACCCTGACCTGCGTTTAGAGTTTACCCTGTTTGTTTTGCTTGATCTTGGTGCTTTGGTGCTTGCTAATCACCTTTAGTGGTGATTAGGGTTTGGTTGTGATTTGTTGAGAGTTCGAGGGGCTACTTGCAAATAACCCAAGTTTAGGGTTTTGTGGGCAAGTTTGCCATCTTGTGAGATGTTTTCCCTCTTTGCTTCCTCTAGGGTTGAGAGGAAGGCTTGGGCTTGTTGTTTGAGTCCTTTGGGCCTGAGTTGAGCTTGTTTGGGCCTTGGAGTTCCTTGTTTGGGCTTGCTTGAGCCTTGTGTCGCCCAGGGCAGGTGGTGTGTCGCCCAGTTGCTTGGTGTGTCGCCCAGTAGCTCTTGTTGTGTCGCCCAGATGGCTTGGCTTGGTTGATGGACACATGGTGCACATCTTGGACAAGTGCCTTATGGCTTGCATAAGAGGTGGCTTGAGTTGGTGGACATGTGTCCCTTGGGTGGGCGACACATAGCATGGTTGTACCTTGGTTTCTCCTCCCCTTATTCCTATATAGGTAGCTCTTCTCCTTGCCTTAGTCTCCTTTGGTCCTTTGGTCTCCCCTCCACCCTTGGTGCACGATACCCCTCTCCATCTTGCTTGTGTTGGCCGATACACTTCCTTGGAGCTGAAGTGGTGGCCGATACACCTTCCTGGAGCAGCCTGGTGGACGATAGCTTTGGACCTTGGAGTGCTTTGGAGCTTTGGTGGCCGAAAACCTTGGAGCTCAAAGTGTATCTTCTTCCTTGGAGCTTAAGGCGGGTTGCATAGTTTCTAACCCTAACTCTCTTACCTCTAGCTTTAACCTTGTTACATGCTAGTAGACTAGCTTAGTTCCTTTCTTGTGCACCTTGCTTATATACCTTAGTGGCCGATATCCCTCTCTTGGGTTTTAGGGTTCCTTGTATACCTTGCTTTTTAGGGTTTGTGCTTCCTTGTGTTGGAGGTTGAAGGTGACCTAGGGTTGGGCGATACCCCTTCCTTGTGGGTGTGTTGAGCGACACCCTTGTCCTTGAGTTGAACGATATCAGTGTTCTTGGTGTTGGGCAACACCCTTCCTCTTGGGTTGAACGATAGGTTGACCTAGTATGGATGTTGGCCGACATGGTGACCATGTTGGGAGATATGGTTCCTTGGGTTGAGCAACACCTTTGTTTTTGAGTTGGACGGCATGGTGTTCCCCTTGGTGGACGATATGGTAGCTGGTGTTGGGCGACATGATGAGTCCTTTAGGTTGGCCGATACCCTTTCCCTTGAGTTGGGTGATAGGGTGAGCTAGGGTTTGTTGGCCGATATGGTGAGTACCCTTGGAGATGGGCGATACTCTCTCTCTCTCTCTCTTGTTGGGCGACATGGTCTGATGGTGTTGGGCGACATGGATGTCCTTGAGTGGATGATAGAAGGGGTGCTCTTGTGTTGAGTTATCTCCTTGTCCATGTGGTGGACGATAGGGCCAAGTAGTGCCATGTTGGACGATAGGCTATGTGCCCTGATGGCCGATACCATGATGGCCGATACCATGTTGGGTGACATGCCATGGGCCATGATGGCCGATAGGGTTAGTGTGGTGGCCGATACCCATGTTGGGTGATAGGTTTCAGATGAGGGTTGTGAGGCTATAGTGAGGGTATGAGTTTCTTTGGTGACGGTCCCTTATGTGATAGAAGTGTATGTTTATACATTAACCAATAAAACGATGGTGGTGTTTGTGATATCATCAATATGTAATATGTTGCCTTGCAAATAATAAGGATGCTAATGGTAGTAATGTATATGATGATAGCCCTCATGTAATAGATGCATGATGTGACCCGTTATGCTTAATTGTTAATGATAATGAAGATGATGATAACTACTCTAGTAGTTTGCTTAATGATAATAATGTTGGTAATAATGATGCTAAGTAACAGTTATGTTAAAGGTTGCTTCATGATAAAGATGACAATAGTTGATGACATAGTAATGACCTTGTTAATAATAGTGTTGGTTCTGTAAACACAACATGATCTCTATATACCCTGATTGTTTGTACAATCTCGATATAAGGGTAAGTATCAGTATGGTTGTTTAATGATGTACTTAACATACTTGATTACCAAATAACTGTCATATTGATAAGTAGATTATCTTGAATGATATTTCATGATAGTGAGCATATTCCTTATGTTGAATCTACAATTATTGCATACCTTAACCTCGCAGGTGATGACTTAGCCATGAAAGGGCTATGTGACATATGTAATGAGTAACATTACTTTGATAATTGCTCTATAAGATTATGTATGTGATGTGTTGGTCCCATGATGATGATGTGAGCCTTAAGAGGCAGTGACAGTACATGATGAGGGGTTGAGACCCTGCGGTATGTGGTGATCCTTGAGATGGATCTGGATGGTTGGCAAGAGGCCAAGTGATAACATGTGATGTTGGATCCTTAAGATGGATCAGGTTGATATGAATAGATCATAATATAATGTTCTTTACTTTCTATTATATCTTTGCATGTTATACAACTTGGTTGAATCTTGCAATCCATCTAAAAGATACTAATTAAGCACAGTGAAATACATCATGTAGTTTGCCCTGGCCATAGATCCATCATCGTCAGGACTTGGTGATGGTGAAATAGGTTTTCCTACGGGTTAACGTGGAAGCGCATATTGTTGAATATGTGTAGGTTGATCCTAGCCTGAAAATGAGGAGGTAAGAGTGTAACTTCGGTTGCAGACTTAGATATGTGTGTAGAGCATGGTGAACAGGCCCATGGCTCAGGATATGTGATGTATGGAGCATGAATGCGTTCATGGCTCAGAGCACGGTGATCAGGCCCGTGGCTCAGTTTTACTAGCACCGTAACCTGTACCAAGGCGGGCTAGAGAATGGGTAGCCTATGGAGCTAACCCTGTGGCTTAGACCACTTCAGCATGTGACTGCGGTCCTGCTTGTGTTGTACTCATGTACTGACCATGAGGTGGGAGGTCGTGGAGTCCGGCTCTTTCATTGACCTCGTATGGCACCGGCTTGGGTTTTGTAACCGAAGGTTGGATTTGAACGGTACGGTTCAAATCCTCAGGGCATAATAAAATGTAATACAGCTATTTAGTATTTACTAGTCATATCAAATACGAAACATTGGTTGAGGCCTTGTTTGTGTAATATTCCGTTATACCTTGCAGGTCATGTGGTAATCTACCTTATCTTGATAATCAGGTTATATGGCATTATACCCTGTTCTAATAATCCTGTGACATGTTGATATATCTCATCTTGATAGTCATGTTCCTTTGAAAGACATCTGGTTTTACACTTTAGTACAGCTGGTATGCTTGCCGGTAAGAATGATCTTGCTATATATATATATATATAACTGCTTCTGATATATCTGCTCATGTTATAATTGTTGTTATAGTTTCTCTTGCTGAGGTTCTATGGTTGTGGTGGGGAGCTATGTTTCCTGCTGGGACAATTGTTCAATTGTCTCACTCCGCTGGTTTACATCTTTTTTAGGTGGTCGAGGTAGACGTGGTCGTGGTTGTGGTGTAGCGGACGAGAAGCTTGAGGAGCAGTAGAAGGCAAGCGATGGACATGCTGCTATTTTGGATGTTTTGTAGTAGAGTCTAGAGTCATCCCTGTACCCTCAAGTCCTTGGCAGTGTTTTGACGATGTTTCACGAAGATCGTTCGATGATATCTGTATATCCTGCTGTTGGCCGGATGTGGGACTTTATGTATATATGAACAGGTGGTGAACTCATGTGATGGATGGACAGCTGTTCCTGAGCTGTGGACACGTGTCAGATCTTGTGTACATGTTTATATGACATGTTTCTGTGCAGGATGAGGACTGGAAAGTAATACTTTCACAGTTTATCAGTTTTCCGCAATCGGTTTTAATTAACCCGTGTTTTTGATAATCTGTGGTTATGGTGTTTTCCGCATGTTTTTGCATAACACCTCATTATCTGTGTGATAATGGGATGTGTTGCCACAAGTTTTGGTATCAGAGCTCTAGGTTCGTTGAGTATACAGGGATCTAGGACTAGGTTGAGTCTGTTCTTATGAGTTCTCCAGGTTATCTTACAAAAATCTTCTGCCCTCAGCAGAAGAAAAGCTAAGATGTCTGGAAACCACGAAGAACACGCTCCTGAGCATAGTGATGTTGCATCGGTTGATGGAGCAGATGGACGGGCACATGAAGATCGGGTGCCTGAGGTCCCCCAACCAGACCCAGCCATACTTGAACACCTTGCCTACCAACAGCTTATGGGGCAGTTAATGGCTACGATGAATCTCATGGTTGAGCGATTACCAGTGCCTCCTCCGCGAGCACAAGTTCCCCATGGAGAAGCATCGGGTATTGGGAAGACCTTTGAGCGGCTTCGTCGAGTCAGAGCTTCGGATTATGCTGGAACGGCTGATCCAGCGGATGCAGATCTGTGGCTAACGAGTCTTGAAAAGGCTTTCCGGATCCTCGACATCCCCGAAGCAGACAAAGTAAAGCATGTTGTCTACCTTTTGAAGGGTAGTGATGGTCACTGGTGGACCATCGAGGAAGAGAAGCGGCCTGGTGAGGTGATCTGTTGGGAAGTGTTTCGGCGCGAGTTCATCACCAGATACTTTCCGAAGACGTACCTGGATGAGAAGATCAGTCAGTTTGAGAAGTTGCGGCAAGGAACGATGAACATCACCGAGTATGAAGCTAAGTTTATGGATCTGTTGAGGTTCTGTCCTCACATGGCGGCGACAGATGATGAACGGATCAGACGTTTCGAGAAGGGTTTGAGTGCTGAGTTGACAACCCCTGTGTCTACGCTGGAAAACCGAGAGCGGTTTGCTACATTTGTGGAATCAGTTCGATGGATCGAGAGGACAGTCAGGGAGAAAAGAGAGTCGGTGTCTCTTAAAAGACCTGCTCAGTTTCAAGGATGAAGGTTTGGTGGCTTCAAGAAACCCAGGTTTTCAGCACCGTCAGTGATGAGAAGTGCTGGTGTACCATCTCAGTGGTCTCCGAGTAAGGGAAAAGGTTATGTTTCTTCACCATCTAAGGTGCCCAGTTCAGCTTCGGTGGCAATGATAGGGCCATCTAGGTCACGAGTTGACAATAGAGCATGTCATCTCTGTGGACAAGTCGGGCATTCGAAGTTCAATTGCCCGAATAGAGATGTTGAAGTGACGCAGCAACCGAGGCAGAGTTTCCAGAAGTCTGAGAGACCACAGCCCAGTGGTAGCAGAGGATGAGGACGCGGTCAAGCGTCTCAAGCTAGATCGTCTGCTCAAGGGAGCAGAGGTTGTGGACAGCAAGCAATGGCTTGATTCTATGCCATGAATCAGCCGGAGGCGATAGTCAACCCGTGAGTGGTGACAGGTCAGATGGAGTTATTTCATTCTAATATGTCTTCTTCTTGCCTTATATCTGTTCTGGTTGACCCGGGTGCTACACACTCTTTTATCGCCTATAGTATGCTTGAAAACTGTCATCTACCTGTTAGTTGTAAGAAGGATAGCTTGTTGTTAGAAAGCCCTCTTCATGGTTCCTCTTTGCTTCGGGAAGAGTGTCCATCTTGTGTTTTGTCTTTTTCGGGACACAACATTCAGGTGGATCTTATACCACTTGATTTGCATGGTTTCGATGTTATCCTTGGGATGGATACCTTAGAGAAGTATAAGGTTGTCTTGGACTGTGGTTCCAAGCAGGCAGTGTTTGATGTTGCTGGAGAGAAGTGGATCTTCCAGGTAGATAGGAAGATTCTTCCGACGTGTCTGGTGTCAGCTATGGTGGCAGATAGGTTGTTGCGACAAGGATGTGAGGCGTTCTTAGCTCACGTTGTGGATACCGTTGTGGATACCAAGGCGAAAGGCCTTAACCTTGAAGAAGTGTCAGTGGTCTGAGAGTTTGCAGATGTGTTTCCCGAGGAGTTTCCTGGTGTTCCTCCACCCCGAATGATCGATTTTGAGATCAATCTGGTTCCGGGAACGTAGCCGATTGCACAAACACCTTATCGGATGGCTCCAGCAGAGATGGTATAGTTGAAGAAGCAGTTACAAGAGTTGTTGGAGAAAGGTTTCATCAGACCGAGCACGTCACCTTAGGGTGCTCCCGTGTTGTTCGTTAAGAAGAAGGATGGTTCGATGAGGTTGTGTATAGACTACCGACAGTTGAACAAGGTCACGATCAAGAATAAGTACCCGTTGCCGATGATAGATGACCTGTTCGATCAGTTGTGTTGTGCTATAGTGATTTCGAAGATCGATCTACGATCTGGATATCATCAGTTGAGGATAAAGGCGGATGACATACCAAAGTCAGCTTTTAGGACGAGGTATGGTCATTTTGAGTTTGTGGTTATGCCGTTTGGATTAACCAATGCACCTGCTGCTTTCATGGACCTGATGAACAGAGTGTTTTGTCCATTCTTAGATCAGTTTGTTGTAGTTTTTATAGATGACATCTTGATCTATAGTCAGAACCGGCTAGAGCATGAGCAACATCTTCGTCAAGCGTTGACTCTCCTTCGTCAACATCAGTTGTATGCTAAGTTTAGTAAGTGTGAGTTCTGGTTGGATGAAGTGACTTTCTTAGGTCATGTGATATCTGCTGAAGGAGTCAAAGTAGATCCGAAGAAAGTGGAATCCGTTGGGGATTGGGAACAGCCGAAGACGCCGACGGAAGTTCATAGTTTCCTTGGTCTAGCAGGATACTACCAGAGGTTTATCAAGGACTTCAGTTCGATAGCTCTACCGATGAAGAAGTTGACCAGGAAGGATGTACCTTTTGTTTGGAATGATCGATGTCAGCAAGCTTTCCAAAGTTTGAAGGAAAAGCTAACCAGTGCTCCAGTGTTGATCTTTCCAGAATCTGGAAAAGGCTATGTTGTTTTCTGTGATGCGTCCAAGAAAGGTTTGGGTTGTGTGCTGATGTAGGAAGATCATGTGGTTTCTTTTGCTTCGCGACAGCTTAAGAAACATGAGGAGAACTATCCGACCCATGACTTGGAGCTGGCAACAGTGGTTCATGTGTTAAAGATTTGGAGACACTATCTTCATGGGGAAGTGTGTCAGATCTTTACAGATCACAAGAATCTGAAGTACATCTTCTCACAGTAAGAGTTGAACATGCGATAGCGTCGGTGGATGGAGTTGATCAATGATTATGATTGCACTATCGAGTATCATCCTGGTAAGGCAAATGTGGTAGCAGACGCACTTAGCAGAAAGTCTTCTACTCCCAAGAAGGCACAGATGAGTTCTTTGGTATGCCATAGGCGGGACATGTTAGTCTCCTTACGGCAGATGAACGTACAGATGGAGGTTTCCTCATTAGCTGGACTTTTAGCACAGATGCAAATCAAGCCCACGCTGAGACAGCAGATCAAGGATGCACAGCCAACGGATGATACAGTACAGCTAATCAGATCAGAGTTTGGTAGCGAAAAGCGTGATGGGTTCCATGAGTCCGAGGATGGAGTGGTTTGCTATCATAATAGGATGGTGGTTCCAGATGCTGATAATCTGAGGAAGTTGGTGCTCGAGGAAGCACACACGTCGATGTATGATATGCATCCAGGTGTCACCAAGATGTAGCATAGTCTGAAGGACTTGTACTGGTGGCCCGGCCTGAAGAAAGATGTAGCTGAGTTTGTGGCAAGGTGTGCGGTATGTCAGCAAGTAAAGGCTGAGCATCAAAAGCCGGCAGGTACGTTGCAACCTTTGCCTATACCACAGTGGAAATGGGATCATATAACCATGGATTTCGTATTTGGTCTACCCAGGACAACTAGGAATCATGATTCCATTTGGGTGATAGTGGACAGATTAATGAAGTCTGCCCATTTCATACCTGTGAAGACCACGTATACAGCTGAAAAGCTTGCTCGAGTATATGTGGATGAGATAGTTCGTTTGCATGGTGTGCCAGCAACGATAGTTTCTGATAGAGGTCCTCAGTTTACAAGTCGTTTTTGGGAACAGTTGCACAGGGCGATGGGAACGCAGTTGAAGTTCAATACCGCTTTCCACTCGCAGACAGATGGACAGTCTGAGAGGACTATTAAGACTTTGGAGGATCTTCTTCGTGCTTGTGTTTGGCAGTTCCTAGGCAGTTGGGACGTACATCTCAGTTTGATAGAGTTTGCCTACAACAATAGCTATCAGCGGAGCATTGACATGGCTCTCTATGAGGCTTTGTATGGGAGGAAGTGCAGATCTCCTTTGTGTTGGTATGAATCAGGTGAATATCATCTTTTGGGCCCTGAGTTAGTACAGCAAACGACAGAAAAGATCAAGGTGATACAACAACAGTTGAAAGCGGCACAAGACAGGCAGAAGTCTAATGCAGACAATCGCCGACGACCCTTGGAGTTCTAGGTGGGAGACAAGGTGTATCTTAAAGTCTCTCCGTGGAAAGGTGTGCTGAAGTTTGGACGGAAAGGTAAGTTAGCTCCCAGATATATGGGGCCTTACTCAGTCATAGCACGTGTTGGAAAGGTGGCTTATGAGTTAGAATTGCCTCCAGAGTTGCACAGGTTACATCCAGTGTTCCATGTCAGTATGCTAAAGAAAAGTCATCCGGATACAGGAACAGTGATACAACCAGTTGAAGTTGAGCTTGACAAAGATGTGACTTATGAAGAGGGTCCTATGAAGATCCTTGACAGAAGAGTCAAAGGATCTGGTTCTTGTGAAGATCCTTTGGCATCATCGTGGCGTTGAGGAAGCCACGTGGGAGCATGAGGAAGAGATGAGGAGGAAGTATCCCTCACTTTTCTCTTCGGATTTCGGGGACGAAATCCTTTTGTAGAGGTTTATGGCTGTAAGGACCCTGACCTGTGTTTAGGGTTTACCCTGTTTGTTTTGCTTGATCTTGGTGCTTTGGTGCTTGCTAATCACCTTTAGTGGTGATTAGGGTTTGGTTGTGCTTTGTTGAGAGTTTGAGGGGCTACTTGCAAATAACCCAAGTTTAGGGTTTTGTGGGCAAGTTTGCCATCTTGTGAGATGTTTTCCCTCTTTGCTTCCTCTAGGGTTGAGAGGAAGGCTTGGGCTTGTTGTTTGAGTCCTTTGGGCCTGAGTTGAGCTTGTTTGGGCCTTGGAGTTCCTTGTTTGGGCTTGCTTGAGCCTTGTGTCGCCCAGGGCAGGTGGTGTGTCGCCCAGTTGCTTGGTGTGTCACCCAGTAGCTCTTGTTGTGTCGCCCAGATGGCTTGGCTTGGTTGATGGACACATGGTTCACATCTTGGACAAGTGCCTTATGGCTTGCATGAGAGGTGGCTTGAGTTGGTGGACATGTGTCCCTTGGGTGGGCGACACATAGCATGGTTGTACCTTGGTTTCTCCTCCCCTTCTTCCTATATAGGTAGCTCTTCTCCTTGCCTTAGTCTCATTTGGTCCTTTGGTCTCCCCTCCACCCTTGGTGCACGATACCCCTCTCCATCTTGCTTGTGTTGGCCGATACACTTCCTTGGAGCTGAAGTGGTGGCCGATACACCTTCCTGGAGCAGCCTGGTGGATGATAGCTTTGGACCTTGGAGTGCTTTGGAGCTTTGGTGGCCGACAACCTTGGAGCTCAAAGTGCATCTTCTTCCTTGGAGCTTAAGGCGGGTTGCATAGTTTCTAACCCTAACTCTCTTACCTCTAGCTTTAACCTTGTTACATGTTAGTAGACTAGCTTAGTTCCTTTCTTGTGCACCTTGCTTATATACCTTAGTGGCCGATATCCCTCTCTTGGATTTTAGGGTTCCTTGTATACCTTGCTTTTTAGGGTTTGTGCTTCCTTGTGTTGGAGGTTGAAGGTGACCTAGGGTTGGGCGATACCCCTTCCTTGTGGGTGTGTTGAGCGACACCCTTGTCCTTGAGTTGAACGATATCAGTGTTCTTGGTGTTGGGCAACACCCTTCCTCTTGGGTTGAACGATAGGTTGACCTAGTATGGATGTTGGCCGACATGGTGACCATGTTGGGCGATATGGTTCCTGGGGTTGAGCAACACATTTGTTTTTGAGTTGGACGGCATGGTGTTCCCCTTGGTGGACGATATGGTAGCTGGTGTTGGGCGACATGATGAGTCCTTTAGGTTGGCCGATACCCTTGCCCTTGAGTTGGGCGATAGGGTGAGCTAGCGTTTGTTGGCCGATATGGTGAGTACCCTTGGAGATGGGCGATACTCTCTCTCTCTCTCTCTTGTTGGGCGACATGGTCTGATGGTGTTGGGCGACATGGATGTCCTTGAGTGGACGATAGAAGGGGTGCTCTTGTGTTGAGTTATCTCCTTGTCCATGTGGTGGACGATAGGGCCAAGTAGTGCCATGTTGGACGATAGGCTATGTGCCCTGATGGCTGATACCGTGATGGCCGATACCATGATGGCCGATACCATGTTGGGCGACATGCCTTGGGCCATGATGGCCGATAGGGTTAGTGTGGTGGCCGATACCCATGTTGGGTGATAGGTTTCAGATGAGGGTTGTGAGGCTATAGTGAGGGTATGAGTTTCTTTGGTGACGGTCCCTTATGTGATAGAAGTGGATGTTTATACATTAACCAATAAAACGATGGTGGTGTTTGTGATATCATCAATATGTAATATGTTGCCTTGCAAATAATAAGGATGCTAATGGTAGTAATGTATATGATGATATCCCTCATGTAATAGATGCATGATGTGACCCGTTATGCTTAATTGTTAATGATAATGAAGATGATGATAACTACTCTAGTAGTTTGCTTAATGATAATAATGTTGGTAATAATGATGCTAAGTAACAGTTATGTTAAAGGTTGCTTCATGATAAAGATGACAATAGTTGATGACATAGTAATGACCTTGTTAATAATAGTGTTGGTTCTGTAAACACAACATGATCTCTATATACCCTGATTGTTTGTACAATCTCGATATAAGGGTAAGTATCAGTATGGTTGTTTAATGATGTACTTAACATACTTGATTACCAAATAACTGTCATATTGATAAGTAGATTATCTTGAATGATATTTCATGATAGTGAGCATATTCCTTATGTTGAATCTACAATTATTGCATACCTTAACCTCGCAGGTGATGACTTAGCCATGAAAGGGCTATGTGACATATGTAATGAGTAACATTACTTTGATAATTGCTCTATAAGATTATGTATGTGATGTGTTGGTCCCATGATGATGATGTGAGCCTTAAGAGGCAGTGACAGTACATGATGAGGGGTTGAGACCCTACGGTATGTGGTGATCCTTGAGATGGATCTGGATGGTTGGCAAGAGGCCAAGTGATAACATGTGATGTTGGATCCTTAAGATGGATCAGGTTGATATGAATAGATCATAATATAATGTTCTTTACTTTCTGTTATATCTTTGCATGTTATACAACTTGGTTGAATCTTGCAATCCATCTAAAAGATACTAATTAAGCACAGTGAAATACATCATGTAGTTTGCCCTGGCCATAGATCCATCATCGTCAGGACTTGGTGATGGTGAAACAGGTTTTCCTACGGGTGAACCTGGAAGCGCATATTGTTGAATATGTGTAGGTTGCTCCTAGCCTGAAAATGAGGAGGTAAGAGTGTAACTTCGGTTGCAGACTCAGATATGTGTGTAGAGCATGGTGAACAGGCCCATGGCTCAGGATATGTGATGTATGGAGCATGAATGCGTTCATGGCTCAGAGCACGGTGATCAGGCCCGTGGCTCAGTTTTACTAGCGCCGTAACCTGTACCAAGGCGGGCTAGAGAATGGGTAGCCTATGGAGCTAACCCTGTGGCTTAGACCACTTCAGCATGTGACTGCGGTCCTGCTTGTGTTGTACTCATGTACTGACCATGAGGTGGGAGGTCGTGGAGTCCGGCTCTTCCATTGACCTCGTATGGCACCGGCTTGGGTTTTGTAACCAAAGGTTGGATTTGAACGGTACAGTTCAAATCCTCAGGGCATAATAAAATGTAATACAGCCGTTTAGTATTTACTAGTCATATCAAATACGAAACATTGGTTGAGGCCTTGTTTGTGTAATATTCCGTTATACCTTGCAAGTCATGTGGTAATCTACCTTATATTGATAATCAGGTTATATGGAATTATACCCTTTTCTAATAATCTTGTTACATGTTGATATATCTCATCTTGATAGTCATGTTCCTTTGAAAGACATCTGGTTTTACACTTTAGTACAGCTGGTATGCTTGTCGGTAAGAATGATTTTGCTATATATATATATATAACTGCTTCTGATATATCTGCTCATGTTATAATTGCTGTTATAGTTTCTCTTGTTGAGGTTCTATGGTTGCGGTGGGGAGCTATGTTTCCTGCTGGGACAATTGTTCAATTGTCTCACTCCGCTGGTTTACACCCTTTTTAGGTGGTCGAGGTAGACGTGGTCGTGGTTGTGGTGTTGCGGACGAGCAGCTTGATGAGCAGTAGAAGGCAAGCGATGGACATGTTGCTGTTTTGGATGTTTTGTAGTAGAGTCTAGAGTCATCCCTGTACTCTCAGGTCCTTGGCAGTGTTTTGATGATGTTTCACGAAGATCGTTCGATGATATCTGTATATCCTGCTGTTGGCCGGATGTGGGCCTTTATGTATATATGAACAGGTGGTGAACTCATGTGATGGATGGATAGCTGTTCCTGAGCTGTGGACACGTGTCAGATCTTGTGTACATGTTTATATGACATGTTTCTGTGCAGGATGAGGACTGGAAAGTAATACTTTCACAGTTTATCAGTTTTCCGCAATCGGTTTTAATTAACCCGTGTTTTTGATAATCTGTGGTTATGGTGTTTTCCGCACGTTTTCGCGTAACACCTCGTTATCTGTGTGATAATGGGATGTGTTGCCACATGTATTTTCCTCCTTCATTATTTGATATCATGGTACATCATGTTGTCCTTTTGACTAGGGAATGAAAATGTTGGGATCATTTTTCTTGCATTACATGTATCCTTTTTGAACGGTGCATGAGTGTTTTTAAAGGTGATGTTCAAAACCGTTATTGGTCTGAAGGGGTATTATTAAGGTTTATGTGTCCCGAGATGTTACGGAATTTTGTAATGACTTTTTGAGTTGTAATGAATCTCCTGTAAATGACAACAATATTGAGGACTATTCCAACAACATGACTTTAGGAGGATGAGGGAAAGTAATCAGTCATGAGTTGTGGGAACAAGCTCATGTGTATATTTTACACAACATCAATGATGTGAGTCTTTATATCACCAAACATACCAATTTCATCAAGACAAAATATCCTCGACCAGTTCAATGTGGCATGATAGAGAGCATAAAGAGACATTTATTAGGTGGTTTGAAGATAAAGTCTTATGTCAACTATCTCAAAAACCAAATAATGTTGCTAAAAATATAAAATGTCATGCATGTAAACCAAATAAATGAATGTTATGTCTTATGAATGGTTTGATATAAATGTATTTTCATATTAAACAAAGCGTCAAGATGATAAGAGTGTCGTCTCAAATATTGAGGTCACCCTTCAAGAGTCTTCATTGTTTATTTCTAGTGTGAAGGATAACAGTCCACAAGAAGCTAAAATGTCATATTACATTGTCATTGAAGACATATGGGAGTTTGACTATGTAGATTTCAAAATTCAGCCTTTAAGTGTCATTGGGTCGATAACATCTAAGGAGTTGTAGTGGATGAAATGGGTTTCACAATAGTGAATTTCAAAGTTATATATAAAATTGATAAAAGTAAGAAAGACTTCATATCTAAAGAACTATGTGTGAGATGTTATCATTTGCAATTAGGTTTTTAAAGTTATATATAAAATTATGTTTTTAAGGATATTCCATTAAGTATATGAACTTTTATTGAGTATATATGACTTGGATGAAAAATTACATCATAAATAGGTGATGCAATGTTAAGGAAGATATTGAGGAATTATAGGACAAATTTGACAAAACTATACATACATGATGCTAAGAAGAGGAGGAAGTCATCTACTGAGCAATGTATCTATCTTGACCCGGAGACATTGGAGGTGTTTGTTGCTATGAAAAATACTAATGAATTCAAGGTATTAAGGTAATACCTCACTCCCCATTTTGAATACATTCTTATGAATTTATTGTTTGACCTTGACCTCGATTGTTATGCTTTACTTACCAATTACTATTGATGATTGTTACTAACCAGGTTGCAAGTGATGCTCAAAGAGAAAGGCATGTAGAGAATGTGCACAACCACATGATGGGTCCAGTTGGCTATGCACATTTTCTCCAAAAGCTACCGCAGACGTCCTCTTCTCAGCAGCCTACTCCTGAGACCGTTAAGTCCTCTACTACTACAGAACCTCTACTTCACCATGATCTATGGATAGATGGGAGGCAAAACAAATCTCGAGAGATACCCAACCCCACAACTACTAAGGTGGATGCAAAAATAGTAAAATTCAACTCTTAGAGTAATTAGTATTGATGATTGTTATGTTTTACTTACCAATTACTATTGATGATGATTAGAAGGAGCTCTACGAGCAAAGGAAACAAGGAAAGTTGATCCCTTAGGGAATAATGGATAAATTGACATTTGATCTAGGTAATCCTGAGCATCCTTAGCATGTTAGGACTACATGCACTATTGTCGATATTAGAGTGTTCTTTGGGCCATCAAAGAATAAGAACAAATCTTTCCAAAAAAGGGGATTCTCAAAAGAGGAGGTATAACATTTAATTGCAAAGGGAAATTAGGAAGCAATGATCCAATGTCATGCTTCTCAATTAGCTCCTTAGACAATACATGTGCCACACTTCTCTTCATACGAGGTGGACCATCCTACGACTGAGGTGGTTGGGAGTAATCATGTGGACCCACCACCTTGCATGTTCGTTGTACGTATTTGTATGACATAGTAGTCTTTAAGAATGATTTGTATAATAAATATAAGACTCTATGCAAATTTATGGGGGTTGAGGCCATGTCATCTTAAATTACAAGAATATGTCATTATTGTGTGTGCAACTTACCCACACCTTGAAGGTGACACAATTCATGGTGCACCATTTCCCTCTGATGTGGTTCATGTAACGATGAACATTGTCTATGCCCCTTAGAAGCAGACTGCATTGCCGTATGAGAACCCCAAGCACGATACGAGCATAGGGTGGCATGGTCACATGGCCCAAAGCTAGAGTTCTCTATACTAATGTATGGTAAATTTACATTGTTTTTTATCTTTATATACATGACACCATTGATATAAGAAGATTATATAATGTGCAGGACATAATGCCTAAGAAACTCCTTACATATCATCCTCCACCTCCTCCTCAATTACCTGGTTGGCTTGCAAAGGACTTATTCAACTCGATAGGTCCTCAATGCAGTGGTATGGCACTATGGATAGGCAAACATGAAGAAAGGTCACCTATGATGGTTTCTATTAAGGAGGACATTGTAGGTCAACCTCATGATATTAGTATATTTCTGCAAGATGTTTTGGAGTTGTTTGGTTATGCTTGGTTGAATAAATTTGTGATAGAACTTTGGATATGGTGAGATTTTATATATCTATATACCTTGTTTTATATATGTTTATCTATTTTCTTATGTATTAATGCATACATGATATATGTTTTACAACCACTTACATAGGGTCTGTATAAAGTTTTCACTGCCCCATGTGGAATTTGTAGTTCCATTCTTGATTACCCATGTAATTAAAGACCCTGCATCTGTTACCTAATATTTCTCTACCGCATTTAAATATTTTGGTAAAAAGAAGAAGAGCTTGATGTTAGATCCATACAATGTTGAGTAAGTTTACTTTGTTTATAATTTTGATTTAGTAAATTACATTTCATTGTGGATTTTGAGTTATATTTTGTTTTCCTTCTTATCACTCAGGAATAAACATTGGGTGTTATTGGTTATTGTCCCTTTGATGCTAACTATGTATTATCTTGATCCTAAGGGTGACAAAATAGATAGTGGGTGACACAATTTGAAAAAGGCATTATTTAGGTGAGAAAATATTTATATTTATATTCGTTAACATATATATTACATGACTATTTACTAATGAAATTCAATGTCTTATATTAACATATAGGGATTTGAAAGAATTCAAAAAAGTTGGAGGAAAGGAGGATAATAAAAAGAAAGTGATAGTTTGGGGCAATGGGAGGTAGTTTTGGACCGCAATGCATATTTATGACAATACACTTACTTTTATTTATTAATATTTTGTACGGTTAAACTTATAGTGTTATGTACAAGACAATGCTTGGCCATGAGGAAACTACATGATGTGGTATATGGACATGATTGTCAAATATGAGGCACAAGACAACAATTTCATACAAAATGTTATATATATACATATATATACACACACACACACACATATATATATATATATATATATATATAGTCTTGATCATCGGAAGTATATAGTCTCATTAGATAATATGAAAATATCAAACTTATTATTTATATACCTCTTATCTTTGCAGGTGTTTAAAATGAAAGACTTCAATATGGTAGAAAAGCTAGAAGACACATAAATGCCCTATATGAGATAACAACAACATGAGATACGAGAACAATGGGCACAAGCCTTCAAAAAAGAAGTCAAATTTGAATTTGATTTGGATACAGACAGGCTTTTCTAAAGTTTGATGTCATTATTTCTATGTACATGTGGTGGTTATGACTTGTTGCAACTTCAAAATTGATGTGAGTAATTATTGGTCAATATGTGAATGATCATATATATACATGAATGTGATGTGAAGATGAATGAACGAATTTTGTATGAATGAATGAATTGTCTTTCTACATGTCACGAGAATGGAATTGGTGTATATGTAAATAAAGTATCATGTGTGAGAATGAATGTGAAGATTTATGTTTTCACATTTGATGAAATCGAATTGGATAATGAATGGAAATATATGCATAATATTTTTGTTATTACAGGTTCGGTGAATGGAAATATATGCATAGTATGTTTGTTATTGCAGGTTTGGTGGCTTGTTGTTAAGATGAACTCACAGGATGTTGTTAACCTATAGTTCAAAACTCCACTTCTAAATTGTAGGTTCTACATTCTGCAAACCATCTGAGTACCAGGTGTGCAGGCCTGCTATTTTAAAAAAACACTTTGGCATAGGTTCTAACAAAAAAATAGACATTATAGGCCTCAGTCATTGGTTTTGGTAAAAAACTGACATTAAAGGAAAAAATCAAAAAGGTTGTGTTGGATAGCATGAGTGTGCTAGGTAGAATGTCATATACATTAGTTTAATTGACTTAATCATCACTGTACATCATAATTATCGGTTATATGGGCTAAAACCAATGACAAAAAAAGCTAAATTGGTGTCAATTTTTACCAAACCAACGACGTAGGGTCCTTTACCAATTCTAAATGTGATATGAACTCCTATCTATGTTAGTTTATTTTATCTGCACAACTAAGGTCGAATTTTTGTCATCAGGTGTCCCATCCCCATATAACCGATATTTTATACATGTGTCTATAGTGTCAATCTATAATCTATATTATAGGGTTGTTTTAACCGACACAATAGATAGTTTCTATGCTAGTGTATGTATGATAAGCGTAAATACATTCTTGTTATGTCCCTAGTAAGATATTACTATGAAAGTCAAATAGACAACAATATTACATTAGACTATAGTGTGTGTTTACTAATCACAGAGTCTTCTTAGTCATGATACATGATATCAAGTCAAACACATTGGTACATGTTAGAGAATAGTTTATCAGATCGACCCACCATGAGAGTGATACATGGAGACCATGGAATGGTAGTAAGAATCATCTCTCATGGTTATAGTGTTGATTGTGGTTCTTATACCTAAAGTCACTACATTCATCACATGTCATTCATGTACTTTGACGTCATCCAACGTGATTCTAAATAAGGGTTGCCATAAAATTAATGATCGAGTGCACTTTGACACATGGGGATAGAATGTGAGTGATGTAGATGAGATTTGTCCCTCCTATAGGAGATTGATATCTAGGGCCTCTTGAAAAGTGAGACTGAGAATTGTATGGACATACTCATGTGTCTAAATATATGATATGTGAGCTCACGTGCATTTCATACAGTCTTCTCTACTTCAAGGAACATGGATTGAACGTTGAGAGGATGATGATTCCATGCCTTGAGTTCAATCCGGATATCAAAGACAAAGGAACTATAAGATTACGGTAACACTGATCACATATTTTAGGTTAAATTTTTTCTCCATTTTCTGAATTTCTTGGATAGCAATGATTTGTTTCTAGATACCGCTCATTTCTTGTGATGTCATAATTGGTTATGGACAATCACATCCAATGTAATTCTGGACCTATAGGGTCACACACATAGGATGCATTTGGATTTAAGGAATATATTCATGAATGATATTTAGATTTATTACTAAAGGTGTTAGGTATTCAATTAAACAATTGAGGTTCAAAATTGACTGAGTGGACTCTAAAATGACCGGTTCAAGTGTTCAACCAATCGGTTGGAGTTTTAGGTCAATTGGAATCAACATTGGTTGATCAATGACTGAACCAAGGTGTCAAATGACCGGTTCACGGGTCCCAAATGGCCAGTTCATGACATGAACTTCCCGATTCAATGATCAATTGATTGGATCAAGGATTGGTGGTGATGTCTTGGTGTGCATTTATCATACATTAAATACCAATGTGATTCAGAATAGGAAACTACATGAATTGATCAATTCATTGCATGAACGGACCAATTCGTACACGAACAAACCGATTGGGCATGAAAACCAACTAGTTCTCCATGTACAAGTTCTAGGAAATTTGTGAATTCAACCCTTTTGACTCCAACATAGACTGGGATTCCTAACCCTAGCCTCTCTTATAAATAAGGGGTACTGGAGGCTTCTCAGAATACAATAGTTGCTCTGATAATTGTTGTCCTCTCTAGTTGTGGTAACCAATAGAGAGTTGGAGCAAGTCCTACCCGATAAAGGGGGTGATAGAAAGGGATAGACAATTGGGGAGAGTGTATCAACTCTAGCAGGTTGACATTCAAAAGGGACAACTCCTTCCCGTTGGCTCTGGTAGTGCAACGTGGAGTTCCTTCCTAGATACATTTTTATTGATGCATTCTTGTTGTTAAGGGGAATTAGGCTTTGAACTTTTGTTTGGGCTGCCTTGTCTATAACCCCATTTTCTGGATAGTTACATCAAACTTACTGAATACATGAAGAAAAGCCTACACTTTATCTGATCATCTTAGATCGAGTAGATGGTGTCCCACCAACTGAACGTCCTAGAACTGTTGATGTGTCCTCTCTATTAACTGATCTTCCTGAAGATTAGCACCTATAGAAATCCCATCCTCATCAACACACAAATGGGGATTCATGTTAGAGTAGGTGGCATTCAATTTCTAATAAGATAAACATGAATATACTGAAAGATCTAGAGGGGGTGAATAGAGCTTTTTGGATAATTTAAAGTTAATTGAAACAATTAAAGCACTCAACCACAGGAGGGGTAAACAAGTAAGACACTTTGATTTGGAGTAGTTCCTACCTTTGAAATCAAAGGTAGCCAGTCCACAACTCTATTGCTTCCAATTGGGATTTTAAAAGTGATTTATTTTATTACCTCACAATGATGTTACATAAAATGCAATCACCTTCCACTTGAAGTATCCTTCATCTTGAGGTAGCGTCACCCCCTTGAAGCAGTCTTCTTAAAGTAACCAAGAGCAATCCTTTGAGTAGGCTTCACCACCTTAAAGTAGCTCCACCTTCTTGAGATATCCTTCACCTAGAAGTAGCTCCACCTTCTTGAGATAGTCTTCACCTAGAAGTAGCTCCAACCTCGTTTGAATCATCCTTCTTGAAGTAATCTCAAGCACACCTTGGAGCAGCCTTCACTTTGTTGAAATAGCACCAAGCAACCTCCTTTCAACAACCTCCAACCCCAGGAGTAGTCAAGGAGAACAAAATACAATATAGAAGAAAATAGATTGGAAGAAACATATACTTCACCAATCAAGTACAATGCTTTGATCCTATATTAAGCATTTAGATCTCCTATCCACTTAGGATGGATGTGGCTATATGTGGTGTCTAGGAGATTGTAACTATAGGATACAACTCTAGAGCACAAGGATGAAGATGGGAAGTGAATTCTAGATTTGTTTTTCTCAATAATGGACACTCAAGTGCAGCTTAGGTATTGTGTTACAACCCCAATTTTGGATTCATTTGGGTGAGACATGTAATTTCTCACATAAAATATATTTGAACAAATAATGATATAATTTGGTTCGAATAAATGGATTTCGTTGACAATAGCCTTGATGATTTTGTTCTGGGCTTTATTGGCTATTGGGCCTAAATAACAAGAAAATTCAATTAGTGAATGAATAATTGAATATTTGAGAAAAGAAAGATGTAGTAACCTCTAGAAGGAAAGATAATATAATCCAAAGGTGGATTTCATGCCACATGGGTTCCTTGGGTTACAAGGAGTCTAAAGTTGCAAAGAAAAAGCAATAAGAAAAGAAAAGATTTATTAAGTATATCTTTATTAAGAAAGAAATTGAAAACAATGGTAAAGTGAGGCAAAATAAGTGGAAAGAGGTAAAATTGAGTTATCTTTGATGGATTTTCGTATCCATAAGATTCCTAATGTTAAAAGGAAGAAAAATAAAGGAAACAAAGATTAAGAGAGAGGAAATATGCATAAAATATGCATTATAAGTCCTTGGCTTACATGTGAAGAAACCGTATCTTTCCTTTCGAGTTTAAGGCTCAAATTTGTAATAAAAGAATATAATGCAAATCTAAAGATCTCCCTAAAATTTGGTTGATAAACAATGTACGGTTTCCAAGCTATGCAACTTACAAATAATCCTAAAGTTTGAGCATTAATTGCATAGTAATAATGTGTCACGATTTATCTGGGATTAAATCCCGATTTTAGTTATTGGGCACTCATTTGCGATCATTGGATCTATGATCCACGGCTTGCGATGGATCCCGGTCTCACAGGGATCTGGGATCGCAGAGTCCAGGTTGCAATCTTGGATCGAAGATTGCGCAAGATTGGGAAGATCTGCGGAGCTTTAAATGAGTTCTTTCTCTTCGGGAAGGTGTTCCGCTCCTAACCAAACAGGGTTTGTGGTGGTTTCTTTAACGTTTGAGGAAAACCCCAAACTCGTCAGACACCTATGGCCACCCTATATATAGGGGAGTGCACACGATAATGCGAGCAACCCTAAACCTTATCCTCTCACAACCGTGGCACGGAGACGATCGTTTTGATGTCGCCAATTCGAGGTTCTGACCTAACTTGAGACCCTGTCAAGAAGCCGTTACCGGTGGAAGTGAATCGCGCCTCGTCGGTGATGAAGGAGCAAGCGGGGCAATGGAGGAATTGGTCTTCCAGGCAAGTTCGGGAGGGGCCAACGGAGCTCCTGGACCGATCGGGTCACTCACTGATACACGGATGGCCAGAGTCAACCCTTGAGTTGACTCGGCTGAGCTGCTTGCAAGCCGTCCCAAGGAAGAAGATGATTGGGGGAAAAGACCCCCTTTCCCTCCCTCTTCCTACAGTTTAGGTAAGGGCATAACCGCCTTTTTCCTCTTTTTCAATCACAAGCCAGGCGCGTTTTTAAGGATTGTTCGATCCCGCGTAGTCTGATGGACCACACATCGAACGACCCTGTATATTTAGTAAATAAGCCTTTTCTATCGAATATTCAAGAAAACTGATGAATCTTGCATAATTCACTAAAAATAGGTTCTTTGGCCGAAAATTACAAATAAGTAGTGATTTTTGATCAGAAAAATGCAAGGAATGCAAGGAAAATGTAATTGGCCCCTAATTATGCTTACAATTTAAAAAGTATGTAAAGATGTTATCTTTAATGGTTTTATTAATGAAAAACACTAGATTTTGATGTTAAGAGATTTAGTAAAGTTCAATGAACAAGTTAAGTTGATAATAACATGTTGTTGGTAAAAGAGAGATTTGAAATCTAAAAAGATGATATTTGTGGTTAATTGGCCTAATTTAGAGTGTCATGTGCATAAATGTACTTTAATGGGCCTTGAAACCCTAATGTTAGTAAATTTGACTCTTAATGGCTTTAATTGACTACTTTCATGATTAAAATTTGGAATATGTTGAATCTAAGCTATTTCGAGCATTAAAGTCCCTAATTTGTGGATAATTAACCTTAATATAGAAATTAGGGTTTCTGATTGAATCAAGGTAGAATTAATATTAGATAGAGTTCATATGGGAATTAGACCATAATGAATTATGAGTTTTTAATCCGAAAGAAACTAAATGTGATATTTGAGTCTAATGACCTTGAAGTAACTTAAAAGGATAAAGAAGGTAGTTTTGGTATAAAAGAGAAATAATCAACTTTAATTGGGCTTATGATGTTGAAATAAGGGTTTATGAACTAAGAGAGCATTTAATATGATAAAAGTGGTATGGAGGAAAAAACCCTAATAAAACCCTAATGTGATCTAGAAAGCCTAAGGTGGAATCCAAGTCTAGCTATAGAATGTTTTGTATAAACTATAACACTTGGATCGCATGCATTAATTTCAGGATATTGTTGATTGATTCTTTATCCTTATTACTTGGACAATCAAGTTGCTCTGGATCAGGTATGTGGTTAATTATGGATAACTGCCTTAGTTTCCCGAGGATTTTCCGGATGATTAATCGCATTGAATGCAAATTATCTGTTTGGATGTTCATACTTGCAAATCATAAAGTCACTATGATTATCACATTAAAAAAAATAGAAGTATGTATTCTCGCACCTACATGCCACCCTGATGGATGATGTCAAAGGTCAGGCCCAGATGGGTAGACCAATGGACACCTTGAGAGGTGACCCCAGGCACCAAGCTCGGGAATGAGAAGGTGGCCTATGATATTGCATGGCTAGAGGGCACCATGAGTGGTGACCCTAGGCACCAAGCTCGGGATTGAGAAGGTGGCCTTAATTCATTGGAAAAGGGCACCCTAAGGTGGGTATGCCAGGGTTAGGGCAAAAGAGGTGGAGAATGTCATACTGAAAAGGGTAAATTGGCTTGTTAATTAATTTGATTGTGAATATTAAATTGGTAGCCATATCTGCAAGATTTTGGTTGTTCCTAGATACCAGTATATTTTGATATACTGACCGACGTTTTGTTTGTCGGCATTTTAGGAACAACAATTGAAAGAACAAATAGTAAAGTGACACATTGTGAAAGTAAAACATAAAGTGCAAGGAGGATTAGTTAGAGTAGATTCAAGCTTGGATAGATAAATTCCCACAGTTTTCAAAGGTAAGTAAAGTTTTAATTTTATTCCAAATTCCAGTTAGTTAGTAGAATTTCATAATTGTTATTGATTATTTGTTGAACCTTTGATCCTATTAATTGAATAACGGCTTTGACCTTCGGGTCTCCCTTAATTGGGTGTTATCGGGAGGCGGGGTCGTTACAATTGGTATCAGAGCATAGGTTCCTCAATTAATCTTTAATAATTATTAAATTTTACAAATTTTGTAGAACCCAAGGGAGTTATTAGAGGAATATCCGAAAGATTGAGGTGTCTTGAAAAGGATCACGTCCGGGGGCTGGCAATATTTTCCTCCACACCGCTAGTCGGAATACGAGGACTCCTGGATTGTGTGACTGCCTGGCCAAAGTCTTAGGGTATGAATCGAAATAAGATACCTTTAGGACTCTCTCATCTTATTCACCCCTTCTCAACTCAAATTCTATTAAGGACCTTAAGGATTACGGTTTTCTCTCTTTTCCTCACCCTCTTGAGGTATGGGTAAGGTTGATAAGGATTAAGGAATCCTCCATCAAATTAATAAAAAGCATGTAAATAAGATGTCATGGACATAAGCTTAATAGAGTAAGCGTAAGGGAATAGATACATGCTTAGGTTGTATGACATGAGTTGTCTTTGCCCTCAAGAGAGATCTGAGGATAGACCTCCTTGGCAGGAGGATGTGTAGAGAGAGTTAGTCTGGGAGGTAGATACCTCCATTTAAGGTAGAGACCTAGCACATCCTTTGAGGATGATGTTAACCCTAACCCTAAGTGAAGAGAGAGATGACATAATGTCATCGTTGACCGAGCATTTGGTTGTACATGCCTTTGGGATGCCATAAGAGGTTAGATGACCTAGTACCTTTGGCGACCCAACCCTGGAGAGAGTCGTGCATGCTAGAGTGAAGGATAGCCCCTTCATGGATGAGGATAGAGGAGAACCTAGGGTTCCTAGGCCTAAGAGGGGAAGCAGTGTATCCGATGCTCATGATGAGATTTGAGTCTCTACAGTTTAGAGCATGGTACTCCACATGTGTAGAGGTAAAGGAAATCTCTTACATTAAGGGTATGTTTGATGAACCCCTCACAACTAGGTTAATGTAATGTTGAGGATGAGAACAACTGCGACCTAGCATGGTTTTGTAGGTACGCTTGTGCCTTATGTTGATATGTATGCCCTGAGAGCCAATCATGGGATGATTGGTGGGATACATTAAGATTGATTTGATAAACAACAAAGGCAAGCTTCCAATTCTTTCTGGTTCAGTCATATGAGATAGTGATAGAACAGATCGAATGTCTAGAGAATGACAGTACTCAATGACGTATGCCTTCAGGTTGAGGACCTGAACGATGAGATCATACGGATGGTAAGAGTTTGTACATTCTTGTTATGTCCCTAGTCGGATGTCATTGTGGAAGGTAGATAGACAACAATGACACATAAGACTAGATTGTGGTGTTGGTTGATGACAGAATCTCATTAGTCATGATATAGAGATATCAAACCAAACACATAGGTACTTGTTAGAGAACAAGGTACCGGACAGACCCACCGTGAGTTTGACACATGGAACCATGAGATGGTAGTCACAGTCAGTACTCACAGTGATGGTGGTGAGTGTGATTCTTAGACCTGAAATCACTGCACTCAACACATGTCATTGGGCACACTTTGACATCATCAAACGCAGTCCTGAAACATGGGTTGTTATAAAGGTGATGATTGGGTGGATTTGACACATGGGGCTTTTGAGGGGTGAGTGATAGATATGGGATTTGTCCCTCCTGAGGGAGTTTGATATCCAAGGCCACTTGATGAGTAGGATTGAGATAGGCGTGCGCATGCATGTGTGAATCAGTATGTGATATTGATGTCATACATATCTCCTTCAATCCACTCTGAGATCAAGAAAGTGAATGAACGTTGACAGGATGACTGTTCCATGCCTTGAGTTCATTCGGGATATCAGTGACAAAGGAATTATACATTCACTGTAACACCATTCACAGATTGTAGGATGAAAGTTGTTCTCCAACTTTCTACATTCACTTGGGTAGCACGGATGTGTGACTAGGCACCGCTCTTTGCTTGTGAAGTCATAAGTGTTATGGACTTTCACTGCCAACGTGAAATGGATCTGTAGGGTCACACACATAGGATTTAACCTGGAAGAGGAGTTTTGTCCACAAAGCAATGTTTAGATTGATTACTAAAGGAGTTTAGTAGTTCAATTAAACTCTCAATTAGTCGATAGCTCAATATCATATGGTTCAAGGTGTTGGACGCATTGATTGGAGTATCGGATTGATTGAAATCACAATTGACTGATTTTGCCCAACCTGTGCTCCCAACCGATCGGCTCATGTGATGAACCGGTCGGCTGAGATGCTGAACCGGTCGGCTGGAGTGTCCAGGCCGATCGGCTCATGCCCACGTTGAAACGACCGGTTCAAGAGTTGAACCGATCGGCTCAACTGGTGCAACCGACCAGTTGGGAAAGTCATGTCGGCAAGAATTTTCCTTTGGTTTCAAATTGCCCAATACGATTGGGAATAACATTGGTATACGATACCAATAGAGAACGAAACAAGGAAATTCTTTTTGAGCCAGATTAGGACCATGAACCGATCGGTTCAGGGCACCAACCGATCGGTTGGAGTGCCCCAAACGATCGGCTCAGGTCCAACCGATCGGCTCAATAGTCGAACCGATCGGTTTCAGTTGTGAACCGATCATTTCAAGTTGCGAACTGGTTGCTTTTTGTGGAAAATTCTCGAACCCTTCTACTCCTGCTTTAGTCCCGTAATGCTGGGCACAGAGAACCCTGTCCCATGACCCGCCTATATATATAGGGGTATTGGGGGCTTCTCAAAGTACAACTCAATGCAAGTCGGTTGCTTTGCGAAGTTGTCGTTCTCTCTGGTTTTGGTAACCGTGAGAGATCCCAAGCAAGTGCTTCCCGCAAAAGGGAGGTGCAACAAGGGAAGGACAACTGCAGTTGCAACTGGTAGCAGGAGAGTGTGTTGGCGACTAGTACGTCAACAGGAGGGTGTGACTCCTTACACTTCCTTGTGGGACAAGGAGTGTGGAGTTCCAGGTGGTCTGTGTGGACTACTACAGAGGCGGGAGGACACTTCTGCTCAGGAGGACAACTGTCATCCGATAGTCCAGTAGGAGGAGGAGTCGTCAGTCCCGGTGCGACCAGGAGCTGCACAGACACCGTCCAAGACCGGAGTTGAAGACTGCGCATTGCGCGAGGTATTGTCGCCGAGCAAGCCTCGGGACAAGGTATGATTCCACAAACCATCCTTTCCTATTATATAGACGTTGACACGTTTCCTCGGTATGGGTTGGGGGAGAAATTTTTTCGTTTCTGCTGCCTTCTCCGTCTCCCCAAAAACCCTACACCTTAGTAGTTATTGGTTTAAGCATGCTCATATGTATGTAAACCCTAAGAATGCTTGTGACCTTTGTTATAATGGTGTAGTTTCCTCCCATCTTGGGAGAGTGACCCTTTGATAGGGAGTTTACCAGTTTGGTTGGTTTTGAGGTAACCTAAGGAGGGTTCATAGAATCTTGAGAAGCTAAGTGAAGAGTACATGGCATGAGAATGAACCTTTAGACCCATAGATAACCATCTCTATGTGCATGTGGAGGTAACAGGTATGGGGCTCGACCAAGGTAGGCAGGTCGCCATGACCCTTGTGAAAGGATAAAAGACAGCCCAAGAATGTAGAGAGAGATGATGAAGGATTAGGTAGGGTTCTGAGTTGAACATGTACTATGATAGAATCCTAAGTCTATCCAAGTGTCAGGTAGGGATAAGACTGATGAAAGATGGAGTTGCCTAATTCCCTAGTTGCACATGACCATAGGGTCGGGAGGTAACAGCTATCATAGTCTGAGGGCCATGGGTTAGGCGATTGATCACCTTCATGAACTCATGGGACCCAAAGGGCAGATGAGTAGGGTACTCTCTGGATGCATAAGGGAAGAGGGATGCCCCCAAAAGTGCTGACACCCTATAGACCTAGAGGAGATGACCAAGGATTGTGTGGTGACCCAAGTAGGTTTCAGATCAGTTTTCCATGGAAGTAATTTTTGATATCATGATGTTTGTGATGTGGAGACATGAGTTGCACGTTTCAAATTATATTTGAAGGTGTACTGGCAAGGTGGGATGTACCATCTCTACTCCTGGAATGGGAAGAACATTTTATTTGGACGGCCGCCAAATGCTTATTTCTTCTTGTTATGGGAGTGAGAGATAGGATAGTATGCATGCCATACACCAAGGATAAAGATGATGTAAGTTGGAACGTGGATACAAGGTTTGAGGATAGAGATGATAACATACCCTGGTGAAGTGAATGATACATGGATGGTTCACAAACACTAAGAGAGGTAGTGTAGTCAGCTTATGAGGATGTTTTATCAGGAACTATGTGGAATTTGCAAGTTAACCAAGGTCGAGTTCGATCATAGTGAGGATGAGCTCAGAGCTTCTTGATGAAGATAGACTTAGAGTTTGAGATGAGATGATAAGTATAATACATGGAGGTGTATGCTACCTCACACTTAAGGATGAGAGGTGGTAATGAATGTTCTGGTTGAGATCTAGCTCCCTAATTTAGTTACAGGCTAGAAGAAGTTGAGGTTGTTTGGCTAACCCTAAGTTTGAGAAGAAGATGTGTTTTGGATAACACTCAAATGTAATGAGATATGTTGAACAAGTTCATGGTTGTTTGGGTAGCCAGTAAAAGGATGGTGATAGAACCTCAAATAAACTTCTTTGGATAGGAAGGTAATAAAACACGTTTGAGAGTGGTTTAGGGTTTCTGAGGTATCAAGCTTGAGGAATCATAACAATATAGGAGGTCATGATATACCTTGATACTACAAAGATAGTAAGTGATGGTAGCATTCTGGATGCTTAAAACAAAGTTGCATGTAGCATGTGGCCATGCAAGCCAGGAGGTGAAGGACAAACACCATTAACCCGATGCATGAATATAAAGTATAAAGAGTTCACGAGAGGGAATGGGAGTTCATCACTATGGTTGTTGTAAGTCTCTCCTAGACCAAGAAGGTCAAGATACAATATGGGTTATGGTAGATCGCCTTACCTAGATGACATGAGAACAGAAGAGTTCTCTCAAGGGACAGATCTGGTTGAACTACATATAAAAAGAGATGGTTCAACTACACCATGATGTGAGTTCAAAAGTTCTTGGGTATGACCAAGGTTCACTTCCATGAGGTGGAAGTGGATACATGAAGAACTCGATGATAGTGAAGTTTATCACCCCATACTAATGGACAGTATGATCCAGACTAGAGGGTCTGATGAGAGCATGTGTGCTCATTTAGGGTGATACATAGAGACAGTTCTTAAGATGTGATGTTAACCACCATAGCCTTTATCGGGATGCAAGAAGTCTTATAGAGAGGTTGTGTCGGTCACCACTTCATTAAGATGATGTTGGTGAAGGAGGCCTCGCGAAGGTCAAAAAAGAACCACAGTGTGTGCAGATGAAGTCGCTTTGATCGTGCAATGGCTGAGAGAGAGCCCAGTGGTAACATAAGTCATGAGTTGATGCAAAGCAGACTGACATGCAGTTCACTGTGGGAGAATATGTGATGTAAAAATCCGACCCCTCTGAGCTACAACTGAGAAAGTTGAGTCCCCGATATATGGGTCCATTTGAGATGGATTGGTGGATATGGTTGTGTTTAGCCTTGCCCCTCAGGATAACATGATGTATAATGTGTTGCATAAGTCCGATCTAGAGTACCATGTGAGGTACCCAACCCATGTGTTGAACCCTGAATCTATTCAGCTTTTGAGAGGCTGAAATGTCCTGAGTCACCTATGAGGGTACGATATACCAAGGTAAGAAAGAACTCAGATGGAAGAATATGAGATGATGAAGGTTCTTGGGAAGCACCATGGAAAGGGTGAAGTCACATGGGAGCCATGATGGACACATGAAAGGCTTATCCTGTTTGTTTGCTTGCTTGATGGAATTTTTAGGGAAAAATTCTTATAAGAGGGGAAGGATGTTACAACCCCAATTTTAGATTCATTTGGGTGAGAAATGTAATTTCTCACATAAAATATATTTGAACAAATAATGATATAATTTGGTTCAAATAAATGGATTTCTTTTACAATAGCCTTGATGATTTTTTTGTGGGCTTTATTGGCTACTGGGTCCAAATAACAAGAAAATTCAATTAGTGAATGAATAATTGAATATTTGAGAAAAGAAAGATGTAGTAACCTATAGAAGGCAAGATAATATAATCCAAAGGTGGATTTTGTGCCACATGGGTTCCTTGGGCTACCAGGAGTCTAAAGTTGCAAAGAAAAAGCAATAAGAAAAGAAAAGATTTATTAAGTATATCTTTATTAAGAAAGAAATTGAAAACAATGGTAAGTTGAGGGAAAATAAGTGGAAAGACGTAAAATTGAGTTATCTTTGATGCATTTTTGTATCCATAAGATTCCTAATGTTAAAAGGAAGCAAAATAAAGGAAACAAAGATTAAGAGAGAGGAAATATGCATAAAATATGCATTATAAGTCCTTGACTTGCATGAGAAGAAACCATATCTTTCCTTTCGAGTTTAAGGCTCAAATTTGTAATAAAAGAAGATAATGCAAATCTAAAGATCTCCCTAAAATTTTGTTGAAAAACAATGCACGGTTTCCAAGTTATGCAATTTACAAATAATCCTAAAGTTTGAGCATTAATTGCATAGTAATAATGTGTCACGATTTATCTGGGATTAAATCCCGATTTTAGTTTTTGGGCGCTCATCTGCAATCATTGGATCTATGATCCATGGCTTGCGATGGATCCCGACCTCACAGGGATTTGGGATCGCAGAGTCCATGTTGCAATCTTGGATCGAAGATTGCGCAAGATTGGGAAGATCTGCGGAGCTTTAAATGAGTTCTGTGTCTTCAGGAAGGTGTTCCACTCCTAACCAACCTGGGTTTGTGGTGGTTTCTTTAACATTTGAGGAAAACCCCAAACTCATCAGACACCTATGGCCACCCTATATATTGGGGAGTGCACACGATAAGGCGAGCAACCCTAAACCTTATCCTCTCACAATCGCGGCGCGGAGACGATCGTTTTGATGCCGCCAATTCGAGGTTCCGACCTAACTTGATACCCTGTCAAGAAGCCGTTACCAGAGGAAGTGAATCACACCTCGTCAGTGATGAAGGAGCGGGGAAATGGAGGAATTGGTCTTCCAGGCAAGTTCGTGAGGGGCCGACGGAGCTCCTGGACTGATCGGGTCACTCGCTGATGCACGGATGGCCAGAGTCAACCCTTGAGTTGACTCAGCTGAGCTGCTTGCAAGCCGTCCCAAGGAAGAAGATGATCAGGGGAAAAGACCCCTTTGCCTTCCCTCTTCCTACAGTTTAGGTAAGGGCATAACCGCCTTTTTCCTCTTTTTCAATCACAAGCCAGGCGCGTTTTTATGGATCATTGGATCCCGCATAGTCTGATGGACCACACATCGAACGGCCCAGTATATTTAGTAAATAAGCCTTTTCTATCGAATATTCAAGAAAACTGATGAATCTTGCATAATTCACTAAAAATAGGTTCTTTGGCCGAAAATTACAAATAAGTAGTGCTTTTTGATCAGAAAAATGCAAGGAATGCAATGAAAATGTAATTGGCCCCTAATTCTGCTTACAATTTACAAAGTATGTAAAGATGTTATCTTTAATGGTTTTATTAATGAAAAACCCTAGATTTTGATGTTAAGAGATTTAATAAAGTTCAATGAACAAGTTAAGTTGATAATAACCTGTTGTTGGTAAAAGAGAGATTTAAAATCTAAAAAGATGATCTTTGTGGTTAATTGGCGTAATTTAGTGTTTCATGTGCATAAATGTACTTTAATGGGCCTTGAAACCCTAATGTTAGTAAATTCGACTCTTAATGGCTTTAATTGACTAATTTTATGATTAAAGTTGGAATATGCTGAATCTAAGCTATTTAGAGCATTAAAGTCCCTAATTTGTGGATAATTAACCTTAATATAGAAATTAGGGTTTCCTATTGAATCAAGGTAGAATTAATATTAGATAGTGTTCATATGGGAATTAGACCATAATGAATTATGAGTTGTTAATCTGAAAGAAACTGAAGGTGATAATTGAGTCTAATGACCTTGAAGTAACTTAAAAAGATAAAGAAGGTAGTTTTCATATAAAAGAGAAATAATCGATTTTAATTGGGCTTATGATGTTGAAATTAGGGTTTATGAACTAAGAGAGCATTTAATATGATAAAAGCATTATGGAGGCAAAAACCCTAATAAAACCCTAATGTGATCTAGAAAGCCTAAGGTGGAATCCAAGTCTCTCTATAGAATGTTTTGGATAAACTATAACACTTGGATCACATGCATTAATTTCAGGATATTGTTGATTGCTTGTTGTTTGATTCTTTATCCTTATTACTTGGACAATCAAGTTGCTCTGGATCATGTATGTGGTTAATTATGGATAACCGCCTTAGTTTCCTGAGGATTTTCCAGATGATTAATCGCATTGAATGCAAATTATCTGTTTGGATGTTCCTACTTGCAAATCATAAAGTCACTATGATTAACATATTAAAAAAAATTGAAGTATGTATTCTCGCACCTACATGCCACCCTGATGGATGATGCCAAAGGTCAGGCCCAGATGGGTGGAGCAATGGACACCTTGAGAGGTAACCCCAGGCACCAAGCTCGCGAATGAGAAGGTGAACTATGATATTGCATGGCTAGAGGGTACCATGAGTGGTGACCCTAGGCACCAAGCTCGGGATTGAGAAGGTGGCCTTAAGTCATTGGCAAAGGGCACCCTAAGGTGGGTATGCCAGGGTTAGGGCAAAAGCGGTGGAGAATGTCATACTGAAAAGGGTAAATTGGCTTGTTAATTAATTTGATTGTGAATATTAAATTGGCAGCCATATTTGCAAGATTTTGGTTGTTCCCACATACCAGTATATATTGATATATTGGCCGACATTTTGTTTGTCGGTGTTTTAGGAACAACAATTGCAAGAACAAACAGTAAAGTGACACATTGTGAAAGTGAAACATAAAGTGCAAGGAGGATTAGTTAGAGTAGATTCAAGCTTGGATAGATAAATTCCCACAGTTTTCAAAGGTAAGTAAAGTTTTAATTTTATTCCAAATTCCAGTTAGTTAGTAGAATTTCATAATTGTTATTGATTATTTGTTGAACCTTTGATCCTGTTAATTGAATAACGACTTTGACCTTCGGGTCTCCCTTAATTGGGGGTTACGGGGAGGCGGGGTCGTTACATATTGTGTATGCATGTGATGATTTGGGTGTCCTAAGGCCTCTCGTATTCATAAGAATGGTTTTCTAGTGATAAGGGACGTTGTAGGGAGTGTCTAGAGTGTTCTTAGTGCTTAAATAGTAGTTAGGTGTACATTAGTTGGCTATCAATTGCTAATTTGTTGATTCTTGAAAAGAACAATCTAGAACCCTACTCGGTCAGAAATTTGGTCGACTGAACTGTGTCTCAGTCGAGGTTCTCTTCAACCAAGCCTGGGTTTAAGGAAAAAGTGTTGCAACTTCTATTTTCAACTCCCAACCACCAACCACTCAATATAACGGTCGCAAGCTTTAGACCATTGCTTACTCAGTCGAGGTTATTTTTGACCGAAGACTATTTTAGAGCACAATTGTGTAAGTTGATGAATAGTGCTCACAATTTTGACCGAGGTGGTTCTCAGATGACCAGAACTTTGACCAAGGGTGTCCCTATTCTAGACTTTTGAATCACCTACTAAGTGTGTGTTTCAATGTGTTTTGGTGACTCTAACTTTGGGGGACACCTATCTAAGGGTTATAAGTGGGTAGGGAAGATCTAATGCTTGATTTACATGATGTCTAAGTACTTATACATGATATTTTTGTACAAGTGTTTACATTTAAGTATAATCATGGAAATTTATACAATTAAGCACATTCAATTTGCATTGATCTTCATCTTCCCACTTAGTAGGATTTCCTTATTCGTTTGAACCCTGAAATACTCAAATCCCATGTTAGATACACAAGTGTGAAATGTTTGTCATCATCAAAACAAAGGGTATATTAATGTACAATTTAGCCAACAATCTCCCCCTTTTTGAAGATGACAAACATTTCTAAAATATAATCAAAATAATTTAAATGAGATGAGTTTCATACCTGAGATTTACTTGAAATGAGAATATTCTCTCATTTTCATGAAGTGTGTGCTAATTATTTCTAAAGAGATATGGAACACATTATCCATATCTTAAGGAATATATCATCAATTAATGTCAAGCCAAGAAAACATGAAACTCATTTATTTTGATTTATATTATTCCTCCCCTTTGTTATTTCAAAAATATAGCCATATAATCATATGTGTAAGTTAATAAGACTCCCCCTTAATTGATTACTCCCCCTTAATTGTTTGCTTCAAAAAGAATGTCAAATTCAGCCATAATTTTAAAAATAAAGATTAATTTCTCAACCATTTGCAAGGGATATTAAGCCCTAAAATGATATGAGATTCCTTTAGGCTCATAGTGGAATCAATAGATGTATCTCTAAACAGTTATAAGGGATGTTAAGCCCGAATTGGAATAGAGAATTCAATTAAGAGCAAGATATACATTATATCTAAGAATTTTTCGAGCTCCCCCTTAATCTCATAACAAAAGTGAACTTAAAGATACTAAGGTATTTCAAATCATAACCTTCTTCAAAATCAATTAATTAAGTAAGATTTTGAGTCAATTTTTATAAGCAATCTTGTTTTTTGCATTATCTAAAAACTTTCTCTTATTATAAGTATTTATCATGATGAGCAACTTGTAGATTTAATATCCCGATGTTGGGTGCAAGTGAATGATTTGATTTACAATTAAGCATTTTTGTCAGGCTTATTTTCAGCCGACCATGTCTTTTACCGGGGTTTCCCTCGGTCAAAATCTTTTTCGGTCGAAAGGCATTTCTACAGATTTCCAATTAATGAAACTTTATACTTACAATGAACCAATATGTAATATTTTATTTTATAAATGACCAATCAGCCTTATGCACATTGATGATGTCATGACTTCAATATTCAGATATTAATACATAAATCACATCCAAGTCTATTTCTCATAATTTTATTTCATCATGCACATACAGTTCCAATGTTTTGCCTTTAGGTCTAGAGAATTTTAGTTGTTGGAGTGGAATTTTATGCATTATTTAAGTTCATATAGGAATTTCCCCATAATCAACTTCTTTTAGACTATGATTAGGTCTTGTTATGTGTAATCATCATTTATAGATCCTAGATGCTTTTCTAGAGGTTGAATATTCCAAGATGAGCCCTTTTTGTGTCTTAAGATTGAATTCATCTTTTATTGAAAAGAGGACAACAATCCACATATAGATAAGATTCAATTGAGTTCTAGTGAAGCAAAGTTTTATTGATTTTAAAAAATACTTTGTCTAGAATATACAATCTCAGATTTATCAAAAGAAAGTTTAGGTAATGATTATATTCTTATAAAGTTTCTTATATGAGAACTACTTTTATGTTAAGACCAATTTATTTTTGCAATTAATGTCCATAGTATTAAGAAGTTTACAATTTCCTTCATCAACAATTTTGATGTTTTCCTATGAATCATAACCATAGTTATAGCACTTATTATGTAGTTCTTTGACACATAGCACATTTAAAATTTGTACCAACATCACTTATGCCAATAGTTTTATCTTTGAAATTTTCTTCACATGCGAACAATAATTTTACCTTTTCTCCAAGTGTGTGAAAATCTTCTTGTTTCATGTGTTTTTTAGAGTAGCTTTAATAGACCATCCAAGCCTGCAAAATATGTAAGTTTTGGTCCCATATAGTGGTCCATTTGGGTAGGAACATTATTATAAATATTTTATCATTTCAAATATTTGGAATAATTTAATATGAAGAGTTTAGTATAGATTTGGTTCACAAATTTTAATTTCAGTTGAATAATTTTGTTTTAAATAAACAGTTCTGATAGAACTATCTTTTCTTGAACATTTCTTCGACCAGAAGAATTTTTAGTCGAGGTATTTGTCGACCAGAAGAATCTTTGGAGTACATAAAAACATTGTACTCGGTTATATAATCCATTCCTCATGATTGATTCATACTATCTTGGCCCCTTACATACTTTTCTCATATCTTTTCCATATTTCATATTTTGAGTTCATATAATATGAACAGTTAAACTTACTCTGAACCTTATGTCATGTTCCTTTATTCCCAATTAAGGGTTTCTCATATGAGGCCCCAAAGTTGGATCTCAGATATCAGTTCCAACTGATTCTTAGTTATCCCAATCTTTCCCTTATACTTCAAAATCTTAGAGTATATACATTCATACTAGAATTTGGATCTAATCTATCCAGAATTTACTCTTGTTATGTTACTAATAGCAGTCATTAGATCCCAGTAATGCATCCTGCCAGCTGGACCAAGCCGAACCTGCAATCCTGAAGCCGAAAGCTACTAAAGATACTCAATTTGTATTCATCTCAAATGTGTGGAAGAAAACGTATCCACTTAGGATAGCTCATTCAAAGATCATTTCTAGTCTACTTGATACAAAGAATGTAATCAATAAATGCTACAACTACATAGTGTACAACAAATCTTAAAGACCCATATATATTTCACAGTACTGAATATCTGAATTCAAACATATAAGATCTTTTCTATTCATCTCCGATAAAACAACAATATGAAATGAAAGTTCTATCTCATTTTATATTTATGCTCTTAATTCATGTTACTTATCTTGTTTCTAACCCAAATATTTCTAGGGTTCCTCTCTAGACCATCCTTCCACTGTATATCTGGCCAGGGTATACATGAAAGAATAGATAGAGTAGCTTGATACTGGTTGATCCAAGTACTCGAATACTGGGCCAGGATATCCAAATACTCAAATCCCAAGAGATAGCATCATAACATCTCCTATCTGTCACACTTATGACTCTAACATACTAATTTAATGGTCCCTGACAACCCAGCCTAAGCTCTGATACCAAGTTGTTACACCCCGATCTCACAATTACCAATAATCATGAGATTAGGGCATAAATTGAGGATTTAATGTAATACAAAGATCACCCTTAACTTTTTATTCTTTTTCAAACTCTTTGTTTTCTCACATTGAACCACATAAACTAACTTTACAATGGAATCTAAACATTGATTTCTCTAATCTGATTTCAACGGTAAAAAAATGCATGTATGAATATTCATTATGTTTTCCATACTTTTAAGAACATAAGACTTGCTGATTTGCATATATTGCTAAAAGAGGAATAATGTTATACATCATAATTTACAACTCTCTGTTATTTCTTTACAAGGACCTAGAGTGACAAGGACCGACTAAACTTAACTACACTCAGACTTAACTCTTGTAGCAGATCTACTCTGATGCAATGATATCTTCAATCCCCACGGTTTCCCTAAAAATTTTGAGTAGAGGGGCGAGTACAAAAATTTTGAGTAGAGGGGTGAGCCTACTCGCTCAGTGAATGAGTAAAACAATAATGCAGTCTAAAATAATGAATCAGACATTTATCATTCTTGGATAATTGAAATAAAACAAGATAGTAATTTCAAATTAAAAGACTAGATTTTCAAACACTTACTAATAACATTGAAGCCTACATCATTAGAAATAAACAAGTATAGAAATATAATCCTCACTATATTCAATATTACATTTAAAGAACAACTACTGCAAAATTGAAATCAAATCTTTCTTAACTTTTCTTACTTATAAGAAACTCTTTTAGCTTATGCCCTGATCATATGTAGTGTACTCTACATATGAAGAATCATAACGAAATACGATCTCACCATACAAGACTTAGCTGACACACCTGGGATGCTAAGCTTGACTACATCGCTGGTCTGCAACAAGAAAATGGCTCTCTGGCCTCGACTCACCTATGGGCCATAAAACTGGACTCCTCCTCTAACCTGAGCACACAGGCAGAGAGTAAAGCCACCTATTGGCTTTTCTGTACTCTAGTGCCACCAGGATCTCGGGTTGATGTTGGACACTACATACTATATTTTTAAGGAGACTTCCACTAGGGTTTCATCCCCCATACCACTTGTTAGTATGATCTGACCCCCGTATAGAAGACACTGCCAAGGTTAGGTCATTTCATTCCTATGACGCAGACCTCTCATAGGGAATCTATGGTGTTCAGGGCTACTATTATTACTATAACGTTTTTATATCTTTCTCTTAGACATATCTCTTTTAACTATGTATATTAATGACTACTCGGACTATTGAATTGAAATCCCTGATGAAACTAAACTGAATGCTTAACATATTGTTTACCACTTTTTTAGGGTTTCTCCTTACTCATGCACATATAGCACTTCTCATGTATTCAAACATATATCATGTCTACTAATATAAATATTCTCATTCAACATTTATCACATTTATGCATGGCGTCAATAATATACCTATCTAGGGCATGTCATATCTCTCCACTTGCAATAGCATAACAACATATGCATTTCATGACAAGTATTTGAGTTAGAAAATCAAAATCTCATAAACAAAGCATGTATGCATATAAGATAATATTCAGATAAAATCCCACAATATCACTTGAATTATTTCAATCATCCATTTACTACTAAATTAGATATGTATACTTGTAAAAGCATACTAGATTGGGTTTCCATCCTTGATTACTTTCTATTCACATGATATGTATTGTGAAAATAAAAAACTCTACTTGTCCATATATCAAATCAAGAGATCAAACATGTAGAATTATATGCACTAGGAACATAAGTAAGATCGTATTAGCATAAATCCAAATTTCAGCTATAATGTTGTTCAAGAACCCAAATAACTTAAAAATTCAGATCTTCAGAAGATTTTCAATAAACTTATTTATTTTGTAGTATTCAAGATACATGGATATCTATATCTATGTCATCATATAAATGTTTTTAGATCATAGTTGTAACATGAATTGAAGTATTCTATAAGCTGAATTCAAGAACAGCTCTTTTCATTTATTGTCATCTAGGGAGAAATCAAGAATATAAATTAAAACTATCTAATTGAGTACAATTGACTGAAATATTCTTTTACCCACTCACCCTAAGCTGTAAAATAGCTTAAAAATGTATCAGAGATCTGAAAATCTCAAATCCATATCAAAACCCTAGAAATCGCCACTTTCTTCTTCCTTTCAACTCAGAAACCCTAGAATTGAAGATTAGGAGAGAGAGTGAGAAAAGGACTTGATTTGATATGATTTTGAATACAATCAGGGGAGGGACGAAATCTTGACATCTGAGAGAAGATTCACCATGGAACTATATCCAAAGAAGCTAAACTTACATGATTTCATCATTCCTCAGACTGCAAAACCCTAGGTCAGGATGTTACAACCTCAATTTTGCATATGTTTTCATAATTGAATTGTAAATATTTTGTGAATATAAACTTATTTGAAAAGGTTGTATGCGTTGCTTCAAAAGATGGATTTCTTTGCAAATATTCCTTTGGATAGGAATTTTGTGATTCCTATTATTAGATTAATCCATTAATGGATATAACAGAGGAGAAAAGAACAAAAGTCCAAATAAAAGGAAAAAAAGTACAAGATAATGGATATTAAGCAAAGTAATTATGAGAAATACATAGAAAACTCTAGAAAGTGGAATTAATGGCCACAATTAAATAAATTTCGTTTATATCTGATTTCTAATGAAGGAAATAGGAAAAGAGGAAAAAAAAAGGAAATGCAAGATGAAGAGAAATCCTTGAAAAGAAATCTTTTAATAAAAGAATAAATATGATAATGGGAAATAAAGTATGTAGATGCATATAGAAGGATAAGAAGTATCCTTAAAAAGGGAATTTGAATTCCAAGGATTTCTTGGGTTCCAAGGAGTCCAAGTTGGAAAGTTAATAGGAGAAGAAAGAGATAAAATCAAATAAAGCATTATTAAGGAGGAAGGTTGAGATAATGATGAATAGATAAGAATTATGTGAAAATCTTATAGTTGTGCCTCTCGTAGCCTTTTTGGGATAAAAGCAAGAGTTTAAATAAAAAGAATACTTTCTTTTAGGTTGGGAGTCTACGGGGAGTCTTGAAACTTTTGGATTGCTTGAGTTCCAAGATGAGATAAGAAGGGAAAGGAAGTGATAGGGATAATGTATAGGTATATATAGACACCAGAAGATCCACATACAAGCAAACCTTTCCAATCTCTCGTGACTCTTCCTCTACACAGTTTGACATCCAACTCGACCCATGTGTGTCTCTTATTCCATCTAGGGTTGGTAGTGCATCAACAGGAAGGAGGTGTGTGTGATGGTCATGGACCTGACCAACAATGACTACAATGGGTAGCTCGTCATGACCATGGATAGAGTCCAATGATTGTAGCGTCCTCCCTCTCATGCACTTGGAGGCTCAGCACAGAGGCACATGTGGCTCCCCCTAGTGCCGACAGGAGGTGCCAAACTCTAGAGAAGCGGAAGGAAGGCCGCAAATGGGCAACATGGTCTGAATCAAACATCCACCCAACAGGGAGCCCTCGATGATGGTGGTCTGAGGAAGAAGAAGCAACCCTATCACACACATTTGGGGGGCATATGGATTCCAGATATGACCCATCTTCCCCCTTGTTTAGTTGTTGTATGCCTGCAAATCAATAGCGAACCCTAGATGTAGCGTCCCTGAACTCCAGCCACTAAGGAGCAAGCCTTGGGCCTAGTTAGGTCCATAGGCAGTAGTGGGAGATCGCTCCAACTTCCTCCGACCACCCCGAGGTCAGGGGCAGCACTGGGTGCGTCGTCGAGAAGGCTCGCCCGCGGCAGGTCGAGCGGACAGGAGGTTGAAGACGGCTTGCAGCCATTGGAGGAGAATGCCCCAGGCGCACAATGGGTTGATTCAATGAGGGAGGGGTAGAATGCTCTTTTGGTTATGTTTCCAAATCAGGCGAGTTACATTGCATGGAAGAGATGATGTGGCAGCCTGCTATTGGTCCAACTAAGTAAATTATTGCAAAATTCATATCTAATTATTGGTACATCAGAATGGTACATATAATATATGTATTTTTCTAAGAAAAATGCGAGGAATCCACTAAAAATAGATTTAGAAGCTAATTCCTCTTGCAATTCGAAAATTAGTGGAAGTTATCAACTTTAATGCATTAATGATTAAGAAACCCTAAGTTAAGATGATTATTGTATTGAGGAGGGTTATGTGAATGATTAAAGTTGATATTAACATGTTTATTATAAAAAGACACATCAAGATATAAAAGGATGAACTTTACATGTAATTAGATTAATTTTGGGTTCCATGTACATGAATTAGCTTTAATGGGCCTTGAAACCCTAATGTTAGTAATTGTGACTCTTAATGGCTTTAATTGTTCAAATTCATGACTAAAGATGAAGTATGACAATTCTAATATATTTTGAGTATAAAAGTTCCTAATTGTGGATAAATACCCTTAATATGGTAATTAGGGTTTTCTAAGGAATAAAGGTGGAAGTAATGATAAATAGAGTTCATGAAAGATGAGTTATTATTCCGAAAGGAACCAAAGATGATAATTGGGCCTAATGATCGTGTCATGACTTAAAAGGATAAAAATTGTAGTTTTGATGTAAAAGAAGAATAATAGACTTAATGGACATTTAATTGTGCCTCTAATCTAAAATTAGGGTTATATGTTGTTAAAAGGTAATCTTAATATCTTTCATGAGGAATAGATGAGATAATTAGGGTTTAAAATAGTAAAAATGAAGTGAAACCCTAATTTCAAAGGAAACCCTAAAAGTGGACTAGAAACCCTAGGAAGCGATCTAGGTTTATTAGACCTTGATGGCATGATCAATGATAGGAAAATTGGATGCATGTTTCAGGATCATCTTGTGTGCTTGCTTGTTTACTGGATTTCTTTCTTAGTTGGATTATTTCTGCACTCAAGTCAGCCTGATAGGTATGTGGTTAATTATGGTTAATCACATTAGTTTCCTGAAGGTTTTCCCAGATGATTGATCACATTAAATGCAACCTATAAGTTTCGATGTTCATACTTGCAAATCATAGAGTCACTATGATTATCACAAATATGATATAGATGTGTATTCTCACACCTACATTCCACCCTGATGGATGATGCTAGAAGGTCAAGCGCAGGAGGGAAGACCCATGGGCACCATGAGTGGTGACCCCAGATACAAAGCTCATGATTGAGAAGGTGGTCTTTGTTGCATGACTAATGGGCACCATGAGAGGTGACCCCAAGCACCAAGCTCGGGATTGAGAAGTTGGCCTTAAGTCAATGGCAAAAGAGAAACCCTGATGGGGGTATTCCAGAGTTAGGGCAAAAGCAGAGGAGATTGACACATTGAAAATGTAATTTGAATTGTTAACTACTTTGATTGTGAAAAATAGGTTGTTAGCCTTATGTTTGATATTTTGATTGTCCACACATACCGACATACTCATTTATGCTGACTGATGCTTTGTTTGTCAGCATTTTAGGTACAATGTTGAAAAGGACAAACAATAAAGTGACATATTGTGAAAATAAGAATTAAAGTGCAAGGGGGATTAGATATAATAGATTCAATCTGTGGATAGAAGTAGATATCCAAAGTTTTTAAAAGGTATGCAAAGTTTTATTTTATACCAGATTTTAGTATTGTTTTGTAGAATTTTATAATTATTATTGATTATTTGTCGAACCTTTGATCCAAAAATTGGGATAACGGATCTGACCTCTTGGTCTCCCTTTAGTGGGGGTTACCAGGGGGTGGGGTCATTACATTTGGTATCAGAGCCTCAGTTCCTCATTTAATCATTCATAATTATTAAATTTTACAAACTATGTAGAACCCAAGGGAGTTATTAGAGGATTTTCCGAAAGAGAGAGGTGTCTAGATAAGGATCACGTCCGGGGGCTGGCAATATTTTCCTCCGCACTGCTAGTCAGAATACGAGGACTCCCAGATTTGTGTGACTGTCTGGCCAACGTCTCACAATTTGACTCAAAATAAGATACCTTTAGGACTCTCTCATCTTATTCATCCCTTCTCAATTCAAATGCTATTAAGGATTTTAAGGGTCAGGGTATTCTCTCTTTTCCTCTCCCTCTTGAGGTATGGGTAAAGTTGATAAGGTTTAAGGAATCCTCCACCAAATTAATGAAAAGCATGTAAATAAGATGTCATGGACATAAGCTTAATAGTTTAAGCATAAAATAAAGAATAGATACATGCTTAGGTCATATGACATATGTTGTCATGACCTCAGGAGAGACCTGAGGCTAGACCTTCTTATCAGGAGGATGAGTAGAGAGAGTTAGTCTTGGAGGTAGAGACCTCCATTATAAGTAGAAACATGGCGCATCCTCTGAGGATGATGCTAACCCTAACCCTAAGTGAAGGTTAGAGAAAGAGATGACACCATGAGCTAGATGTCATGGTAGACCATGTGTGTGAGTGGAGATGCTTTTAGTTTGGGTACTCATGAGAAGTATGAGCCATGTGAGGTTGGCTGACCTACTACCTTTGGCGACCCAACCCTGGGAAGGGTCGGGCATGTTAGGGTGAAGGATAACCCCTTCCTGGATGAGGATAGTGGTGACCATATAGTAACCCTATGAGATTATATGAGCATGGCAAAGTTGCACCCAAAGTACGTCAGTAGGGCCGACATTAGGCTAAAACCCTAGCCAGGAGAGTATGTTGGATAACTTATTAGTTGAGCATAAAGAGTTATGAATAATCTAGAGCAAACATAGGTTTCTCTCATGTAGGTGTACGCTTGTGAGCTTTATCCACCTTAGAGAGAGGACCTCCAATAATAAGGTTGTTGTAGGGTTAAGCTCTAGAAAGAAAGCATGACCCAGGCAAGAAGGTTGGAAGTTTAGACTCTGGGTTAGGAGGAACCCTGAGGAGTGGAGGATGATGCGACCTAAGTGGATGGTTGTGGTTGCCTCGTACACGATCCCTGGGGGCTTATGGAATCTTGGTTGCCTTTAGAGGAACCAAACCCTAGAGAGAGGATGTGGCCACTAGTACCTGTGTGCCTATGGTATAGGTGTTTACCTTCTAGGGTTAGGAAGAAGAATTCCTTAGACCATGAAAAGGTTTAGTAACAAGTTGTGAGGCCTTATGCCTAGTTGGTTGTCCTAGAGGAGGACTCAACTTTGAGGTGTTTTTCAAGTGGAATGATAATAGGAAGTGCATGTCGTACCTTGTACATGCTTGGTACATGGTTGAGCATGCAGTTGGACATCAGAAAGGTGAACCTAGGGTTCCTAGACCTAAGTGGGAAAGTAGTAGTGCTGGGTGTACCAGATGGTCATGATGAGGTTTGAGTTTCCATAGATTTGAGCATGGCACCCCTCATGTTTAGAGGAAAAGGAAACCCCTTAGTTAAGGGGTATGTTTGATGAATCCCTCATCTATAAGTTGGTGACATGGGCAGGTATGATGATGGTCTAATGTGAAAGAATAGAAACAAGTAGGACCTACCATGGAGACCTAGCATGGTTTAGAAGGTGGTTTGTTTGTTATCTTTGTGCCTTAGTAGCTTGATAGGACTAAGCATGCACATGCTGATGTAAACCCTGGACATAAGGACATTGTGACCTTTGTTATCAAGATGTAGTTTCCTCCCATCTTGGGAGAGGGAACCTTTTATAGGGTGTATATCAGTTTTTGTTGGGTTTGAGGAAACCCTAAGAGGTCTCATAGGATCTTGAGAAGCTAAGTGAAAAGTACATAGTATGAAAATGAACTTGTAGACCCATAGATGATCATCTATGAGTGTATGTAGATGTGTTACCATGGAGGTAACCAGTATGGGGCCTGACGAAGGTAGGTAGGTCGCCATGACCCTTATGAAAGGATGAAAGTCAGCCCTTGAATGCAGACAGAGATGATGGAGACTTGGGTAAGGTTCTAAGTTGTACATGTACTATGTTAGAATCCTAACTCTATCATAGGGTCAGGCCGGGATAAGACTGATGGAAGTAGGAGTTACCTAATTCCCTAGTTTCTCATGTCCATAGGGTCAGGATGTAACAAAAATCATTGTCTGAGGGCTATGGGTTTGGAGATTGATCACCTTCATGAACTCATGGGACCCAAAGGGCAGATGAAGAGGGAACTATCAAATGCATAAGGGAAGAGGGATGACCCCAAAAGTGCCAGCACCCTACAGACCTAGAGGGGATGACCAAGGATGGTGTATAGACCCAAGTGGGTTCGAGACTAGTTTTTCATGGAAGTAACCTAGATATTGAGATGTTCATGATGTAGATGCATGTGAGGCACGTTTCAGTTTAGATTTGTAGGTGTACTAGAAATGTGGTATGTACCGTCTCTACTCTTGGAATGGGAAGAACTCTATCTTTAGACTACAGCCAAATTCTTATTTCCTCTTGTTATAGGAGTGAGAGATAGAACAGTATGCATGCCATACACCAAGGTTAAAGATAATGTGAGTGGAAATGTTGCTATGATGCATGAGGATGGAGATAATAACGTACCCTTGTGGAGTGTAAGATGTACGGATCTTGTACAAACACCAAGAGTATTAAGGTAGTCATCTTGTGAGGATGTTTTTATCATGAGCTATGTGGAATTTGTGAGCTATACAAGGTTGAGTTTGAAAACTAAGAGGATGAGCTCAGAGTTTTTTTGATGAAGATAGACTTAGAGTTGAAATGAGATAATAAGTGGAATACATGGAGGTGTATGTCTTCAACGTTACCTTACAGATAAGGATGTGAGGTGGTAATGGATTCTCTAGGTGAGATGCAACTGCCTAGTTTAGCTAGAGGCTAGAAGAGGTTGTTAGGTTAGCCTCAGTTTGAAAAAGGAGATATGTTTGGCTAACTCTCAGATGTAACGAGATTTTTTGATCAAGTTAGTGGTTGTTTGGTTAGCCAGTCAAGGCCTTGATGTGATAGATGGATGGTTGTAGAACCTCAGATGTGCTTCTCTAGAAAAGAAGGTGATGAAACCCCGACTAGAGTGTTTTAGAGTTTCTGAGGAATCAACCTTAAGGAATCATGATATACATGAGATCATGATACACCATGGTACTACTAAGATGGTAAGTTTCAGCAGTACTTTGGATGCCTAAGATGAAGTTGCATGTGGTTTGTCACCATTCTTGTGAGGAGGTGAATGACGAACACCAGTAACTCGGTAAGTTGATACAAAGGATAAAAAGTCCCTGAGAGGGAATGGGAGTTCATCACTATGGATGTCATGCAAAGTCTCCCCTGGACCAAGGAAGGTCAAGATGCGATATGGGTTATGGTAGATTGCCTTACCTAGATGACATAATCTAAGAGAAAGAGGGAGTACTTTCAAGAGACAGATCTGGTTGAACTACATAGGAAAGAGAGATGGTTCAACTACACCAGGATGCGAGTTCAAAAGTTCTTGAATATGACCTAAAGATTCACTTCCATAATGTGGAAGTAGATACATGAATAACTCGATGTGAGTACAGCTTATCTCCCCTAACTAATGGTTAGTATGATCTAGACAAGAGGGTCTGATGAGAGCATGTGTGCTCATTCAGGGTGATACATGGGGGGCAGTTCTTGCCCTATGAGAGATGTGATGCTAACCACCATAGCCAGTATCAGGATGTAAAGAAGCTTTGTAAGGGAGGTTGGTGAAGGGACCTCGTGAAGGTAAGAAAAGGACCACAATGTCTTCAAATGAAGTCGCTTTGATCATGCGATGGTTGAGGAATCCCATGGGCGACATGAGTCGTGAGCTGATGCAAAGCAGACTGACATGTAGATCACTATGGGAGAATATGTGATGTGAAAATCCGACCCCTCTCAGCTACAACTGAGATAGTTGAGTCCCTGATATATGGGTCCTTTTGAGATGGATTGATGGAGATGGTTATGTTCAGTCTTACCCCTTAGGATAATGTGGTGTGTTCCATGAGAATGATCTAGAGCACTATGTGTGGTACCCAAGCCATGTGCTGAGCCATGAACCCAGTTAGCTTTGAGATAAGTTGAAATGTCCTGAGTCACCTATGAGTGTACAAGGTACCAAGATGAGAAAGAACTCAGATGCAAGAATATGAGATGATGAAGGTTCTTGGGAGGCACCATGGAGAGGGTAAAACCACATGGGAGCCATGATGGACATAAGGAAGTCTTATCTTGTTTGTTTGAATGTTTGAGGGAATTTTGAGGGAAAAAATCCTATAAGAGGGGAAGGATGTTACAACCTTAATTTTGCATATGTTTTCATAATTGAATTGTAAAGATTTTGTGAATATGGACTTAATTGAAAAGGTTGTATGCATTGCTTCAAAAGATGGATTTCTTTGCAAATATCCCTTTGGATTGGAATTTCGTGATTCCTATTATTAGATTAATCCATTAATGGATATAACAGAGGAGAAAAGAAGAAAAGTCCAAATAAAAGGAAAAAATGCAAGATAATGGATATTAAGCAAAGTCATTATGAGAAATAATAGAAAACACTAAAAAGTGGAATTAATGGCCACAATTAAATAAATTTCATTTATATGTGATTTCTAATGAAGGAAATGGGAAAAGAGGGGGGGAAAGGAAATACAATATGAAGAGAAATCCTTGAAAAAAATCTTTTAATAAAAAGAATAAATAAGATAATGGGAAATAAAGGATGTAGATGCATCTAGAAGGATAAGAAGTATCCTTAAAAAGGGATTCTAAATTCCTAGGATTTCCTGGGTTCCAAGGAGTCCAAGTTGGAAAGATAATAGGAGAAGAAATAGATAAAATCAAATAAAGTAGTATTAAGGAGGAAGGTTGAGATAATGATGAATAGATAAGAATTATGTGAAAATCTTATGGTGTGCCTCTGGTAGCCTTTTTGGGATAAAAGCAAGATTTTAAATAAAAAGAATACTTTATTTTGGGTTGGGAGTCTAGGGGGAGTCTTGCTACTTTTGGATTACTTGAGCCCCAAGATGAGATAAGAAGGGAAAGGAAGCGATAAGGGATAATGTATAGGTATATATAGACACCAGAAGATCCACATACAAGTGAACCTTTCCACTATCTTGTGACTCTTCCTGTACGCAGTTTGACATCCCACTCGACCCATGTGTGTTTCTCGTTCCCTCTAGGGTTGGTAGTGCACCAACAGGAAGGAGGTGTGTGCGATGGTCATGCATGGACCTGACCAACAACGACTACAATGGGTAGCTCTTCATGACCATGGATAGAGTCTGGTGATTATAGTGTCCTCCCTCTCGTGTACTTGGAGGCTCGGCACAGAGGCACACACGGCTCCCCCTAGTGCTGACATGAGGCACCAAACTCCAGAGAAGCGAAAGGAAGGCCACACATGGGCAACGTGGTCTGAGCCAAACATCCACCCAGTAGGGAGCCCTCGACGCTGGCAGTCTAAGGAAGAAGAAGCAACCCTATCGCACACATTCGGGGGGCATATGGATTCTAGGTATGACCCATCTTCCCCCTTGTTTAGTTGATGTACACCTGCAAATCACTAGGGGAAATTACTATGACTTCCTCTGGCCTCCACGAGGTCAGGGGCAGGGTTGGGTGCTTCGTCGAGAAGGCTCGCCCGCGGCAGGTCGAGCGAATGGGAGGTTGAAGACGGCTTGCAGCCGTAAGACGAGAATGCCCCAGGCGTGCAATGGGTTGATTCAATGAGGGAGGGGCATAACGGTCTTTTGGTTATGTTTCCAAATCAGGCGAGTTATGTTGCATGGAAGAGATGACGTGGTAGCCTACTATTGGTCCAATAAGTAAATTATTGCAAAATTCATGTCTAATTATTAGTAGATCGGAATGGTGCATATAATTTTGTATTTTTCTCAGAAAAATGTGAGGAAGCTATTAAAAACAGATTTAGAAGCTAATTCCTCTCGCAATTCGAAAAGTAGTGGAAATTATCAACTTTAATGCATTAATGATTAAGAAACCCTAAGTTAAGATGATTATTTTATTGAGAAGGGTTATGCGAATGATTAAAGTTGATATTAACCTATTTATTATAAGAAGACACATCAAGCTCTAAAAGGATGAACTTTACACATAATTAGATTAATTTAGGGTTCCATGTACATGAATGAGCTTTACTGGGCCTTGAAACCCTAATGTTAGTAATTGTGACTTTTAATGTCTTTAATTGTTCAAATTCATGAATAAAGATGAGATAAGATGGTTCTAAGCTATTTCGAGTATAAATGTTCCTAATTGTAGATAAATACCCTTAATATGGTCATTAGGGTTTTCTAAGGAATAAAGGTGGAAGTAGTGATAAATAGAGTTCATGAAAGATGAGTTGTTAATCTGGAAAGAACCAAAGATGATAATTGGGCCAAATGATCGTGTCATGACTTAAAAGGATAAAAATGGTAGTTTTAATGTAAAAGAGGCATAATAGACTTAATGGGCATTTAATTGTTCCTCTAATCCAAAATTAGGGTTATATGTTGTTAAAAGGTAACCTTAATATCTTTCATGAGGAATAGATGAGATAATTAGGGTTTAAAATAGTAAAAATGAAGTGAAACCCTAATTGCAAAGGAAACCCTAAAAGTGGACTAGAAACCCTAGGAAGTGAGCTAGCCATAATAGATCTTGATGGCCTGATCAATGATAGGAAAATTGGATGCATGTTTCAGGATCATCTTGTGTGCTTGCTTGTTTACTGGATTTCTTGTGTAGTTGGATTATTTCTGCACTCAAGTCAGCCTGATAGGTATGTGGTTAATTATGGTTAATCACATTAGTTTCCTGAAGGTTTTCCCGGATGATTGCTCGCATTGAATGCAACCTATCAGTTTGGATGTCCATACTTGCAAATCATAAAGTCACTATGATTATCACAATTATGATATAAATGTGTATTCTCGCACCTACATGCCACCCTGATGGATGATGCCAAAAGGTCAAGCCTAGGAGGGAAGACCCATGGGCACCATGAGTGGTGACCCCAGACACCAAGCTCGGGATTGAGAAGGTGGTCTTTATTTCATGACTAATGGGCACCATGAGAGGTGACCGCAGGCACCAAGCTCGAGATTGAGAAGGTGGCCTTAAGTCAATGGAAAAAGAGAAACTCGGATGAGGGTATTCCAGGGTTAGGGAAAAAGCAGAGGAGATTGACACAATGAAAATGTAATTTGAATTGTTAACTACCTTGATTGTGAAAAATAGGTTTTTAGCCTTATGTTTGATATTTTGTTTCTCCCCACATACCGGAATATTCATTTATGCTGACCGACATTTTGTTGGTCGGTGGTTTAGGTACAATGTTGAAAAGGACAAACAGTAAAGTGACATATTGTGAAAATAAAAATTAAAGTACAAGGAGGATTATATAGAATTGATTCAAGCTGTGGATAGAAGTAGATATCCAAAGTTTTTAAAAGGATGCAAAGTTTTATTTTATACCATCTTTTAGTATATTTTTGTAGAATTTATAATTATTATTGATATATTCCAAACCTTTTGTAACATCCCTAACCTGGGCTATGTACTAACCTTAGGTGTTTTGCTTAAAAATGTAATTAGATGCTTGTGGTAATCTTTTGATATGTAATTAAGCTTCTGAGGAACATATATTTTCATTTCAGTCCTTTTTTAATAATGTGGTAATATTGTTTTGTTAAATATGGACCAATGTGCAAAAATTACCCAATAAGAGGGGCTAACTTGCAAATTGCACATGTTAAGATGTTCCTCTAATGTTGAGACATCATAAGTATGAATATGATGTGGTGTAAAGGATTCTACAAGCTTGGGAACCAAGATATAGCTTGCAGAGCAATCCTTGTGCTTTAAAACCTAGTTTTGGTGTAAAATGCAATTTACCCAAAACATAGGGTGCAACATGTAAAATATACCCTTTAGAGTATCTTTCATGATTCTTGGCACCAAGTAGAGCAAAGCAAATGAGGAGGGCGCCTCATTTGAATGATAAAATAAGAAAGATAACTTTAATATCCAAATAACCAAGTTTTAAGCAAATAACTCTTTTATATATGAAACTTATTAAGATATATGGCTCCTTTCCCTTTTACCTTGGACAAGGGAGGAATTTTGCTCAAGGAAAGAAGGGAGAGACGTGGCCAAGAAGTGGAGAAGGATTTGGTGGATTTAGTTGAGAAATAAAAGAAATAATCCTCCTTGCTTTGAAAATACCCCAAATATATATAAGTGCATCCTTTTAACAAGTAAAGGATCATTTCCCTTCATTCCTTCCCTTATCTTCTTGCTTTGGCCGACTAAGGAGAAGCTCAGGATCATAGGAGAATGACCAGGCTAGTTTGGGTAAGTCTTGATCATCATCCATCTCGATTTCATGGTGGAAATCCTTATACAAGGTTGGTTTGTTAGCTTTCCTTACACAATTCTTCTTTCTAGCCTTCTTCTTCACCCAAACCTTTAAGAACGAACCTTGGGCAACCTTTGGATCTTCATCCACCATTAAATATACGAAGCTTGGAGCTCTGGATCATTCCTAGAGGCGGGTTTTATAACTCTAACCTTTAAGTTTTGTTAAAAGCATCTTCTCTTTCTCGAATCGTTGCTTATTCTCCTTCTTTAGACACTTCTATGTGTTCTTGCTAGTAAATTTGTGAAGAACAAGCCATGTTCTTGAGGTAGAAGAAGATGACGTTATTTCCAAAGTTTATCCTAATCTTGCTTTAGCAAACGGTCTCCCACCACTTGCACAAATGGTTTCACAAGAACGTTTGGGAGCAACCAGTCCAAGATCGTTTGGATGGGTTGACCAGGCATTGACCGATTGGAGATATGTTGATACACATTACGGACTAATCACCCACCAAAAATCATCATCTAATTCCAAGAGAATCACCAATTGAAGGCTCATTAGTCACCTAAACCCTAATCGGGTTTATTTCTGATTTCAATGATACAATCATGTTGAATTTTGGGTTGAGTGGCCCAAACGGTTTCAAAACCGTTTGGGGACCACCCAAATGGTCTCAAGACCATTTGATGATCATCCAAGACCATTTGGAGGTCTAGGGTTAAGTGGGGTTGACCAATTGAGGGTCCAATAATATCATATTGTAAAACAATTAAGTGTTGATTTTGTGACCTAAGTTAGGGTTCAACCCTTAAGAGATTGACTTGGTTTTGGATGAATTAATGGGAAAACGGTCTTAAGACCATTTGGAGTATGTCCAAACGATCCCAAGACCATTTGGGGACAGGTCTGGACCCAATTAAATGATGGTTCAATGGGTTCAACATCAATTAGACTCATGTTGATACATGTTGAAGGGTGGTTGATTCCAAACCTTAATCCAATCAATCCAAACCCTAATTGGTGATCAATTGAGGGTCAATTGAGGATCAAATCAGTTGAGGTTTGACCTAATTGACTCAATTCATAAGTTTCTAACCATTGCATGAACGATTGAGGGGTTCAACCTTGGAAACCCTAGCTCAATTGGAAGGGTTGAGGCACTTTTTGGTCCATGTGGTTTTGAGGTGGTTTTGACCAAATGGTCTCAAGACCGTTTGGGTCCAAATGGTCTCAAGACCGTTTGGGTCCAAACGGTCTCAAGACCGTTTGAGTCCAAACGGTCTGAAGACCATTTGGGACCAAATGATCCCAAACCGTTTGGTGACCATGTGGTTTCAAGATCAATTTTCCCATGCGGTTTCAGAGTCAAAGTTGGCCAAACGGTCAACAAGACCAAACAATCTTCACCTCACCTAGGGAAAACGGTCTTGAATGTGTACTTTATCAAACGATTACAAAAGTCAAAGGGACCAAATGGTCAACACCACCAAACAGTTTCAAAACCATTTGGGGGTTGAAAGTGTAAAACCGTTTGGGGTTTAAAAAGGTTAAGAATGTTTGATACCTTAGTGGTTAAGATGGTTTAGTATTTGTTTAACCTAAACCTTATAGATACCTAAAGTTCTTAAGGGACCAAGTAATTAGTGGATTGATGCATGATAAGGTCAATGGGGAACATTACAAAAGTACCCTTGATGGGATAGTGTTATTAATACCCCCTTAATCAAGTAAACCCTAATGACCATAATGGTGATGACATTACTTATATTATCAAGGTTGATTTGACTTAACCTAAATAAGAGTGATGTAAACATCATCCAATAGTTAGAGGAGAGAGAAGACTCCCTATATGTATGTGAATCAAGTAATATACTTCCAACATGTATGAATACACATAATTAGGGTATGATCCTTCATAGTGAGATCATGGAAACCCTAATTATGGTGATTAATGAATCTTAACTTAATTGAAAGCATTAATGGAAGTATTCTTCATACATGATGATGGTATGACATCAATATCATGTAATATGAATAGTAAACCCTAATTCTAGGGTAATATCATGTAATCTGAATAGTAAACCCTAATCTAGGGTGATGTGATGAAATGAACAGTAAACCCTAATTTGGAGTTATGCTTTTAAGTATGAAGCTCTGTTCTTGAATTATAAATGAGTAATCATTATACCTTTGAAAGTCATAAGGGTTGAATAACCCTAATGGAAATGAATAGGAAAACCCTTACCCTAGAAACCAACCGTGGTAATATAACACAGTCATGGTAAATTGTCAATAGCACGACCGTGCAAGGTAGCACAGCCGTGGTGTTCTACGATTAAATTGAAAAGAACTTGTATTGTGCTAAGACAGATATAATGTGCATGTTTTCAATTATATTAGTCATGCAGGTTGTTACCAAGAGGTAATCATAGCCAGGTAAGGGTTATGATACCTCATTCATTGAATGTATTCTTTAAGCTTTGAAAACAATGATATGTTATGTTTCCTATTAAAAAGGTAAATTTCGAGATGGATAGGCTGTATGAGCCATGAAGACCATTTGTATTGTTATAATCAAAGTCATGTTGTTAAATGACTTGATAATTATATGTCACATGGTAACAAGTGTTATGATAATCTAAGGGTTTGAACACCCCTATTTTGGAATCATAATGGTGAGATGGTTAGGGATTGATATCCCAATGGTAACTGATGTGAAATGAACTTGATATAATTAGTACTACTTCTTTATAGCAATTGTTTTAATGGTTTCTGTTTGAAAACATACCTGATGTTAAAAGAATGCTATAATGTTCTTAAATAATCAAGTATAATGATATCATGTAGAGCCCTGATCATAGATCCATCATTGTCAGTAGTTTAATGATGGTGAAACAGGTTTCCTAAGGGAACTCTTGGAGAACATACTTTTGAGTATGTTGGGGTTATGGATGTGAATATCCTTACGTCCTAATGTAGGGATTGATGTGATATGTACTTTAATCTCTCATTCCTTCATTATATGTTTATGTCGGGCTGATATATCACTAATCTCCCGATGATGATTGTTAATGCCGCATCGGTGTGAGATAAATAAGAAATCCCTCGACGGTGAAGAGAGTACAGAATACCACTGTAACTCTAATAGTGAAGTTGCCAGAATACCCTGGAAAGCTATTATAGTAGAGACACGAGATGTCCTGCATGTTGATCCTCACACTGACTGAGGAAGATGAGGTCATAGGAATATGGCTCTTCTGATGACCTATGTATGGTACCGATTGTAATTTTGTAATGGTCGGTTGGAGTATGAGAGGTTTAACTCATCTCCTCAGGGCATAATAATGTTTGAAAAACATAATCAGCCGTGTAGTATAACTTCTTAGGTTGAACTACGAGAAATAATTATTGATGATACATTGTTTAGAATATTCTAGTTGAATAACTAGTATACATGTTCTTCATATTCCTTATTGAGATATGCCTTGATATTCAATTAAGTTATAATTGAAATGATTGCTAAACGAATGTTGCTTTACTTAATATTAAATTTGTTGTTGAATATTTAAAAGTTCTACTGCTTATTGTTATTCCTTTATTGCAATAACAAAGCTTCTGGCGGAGAGTTATAACTCTCGCTGGGACAATTATTCAAATTGTCTCACCCCCGTGGGATTTGACTTTTCAGGTAGATGCCGAGGACGGAGGAACCCATCTGAGGGTGAGCAACAACAACAGCTATAGCAACATCAGGGACATCAGTGATTCTCAGGTAGAGACACTGATTGTCAAGTCTTGTAGATAGTGTGTCCTATGTGTCGTCTCTGTACTCTCAGGTCCTAGGAGTCAGTAGATGTTTAAAGTAGATCTGAGATTTTTGGCTTAAAGCCTTGAGATTTTTGGATCTTGCTTTGTACAGATAACAGAGCAATTGATGTGGTAATCCCTCGAGAGGTGATTTGATAGAGATGTAATGATGAATCATGTTGTAAACTACTTATCATGTTTCCTTATAAAGGAGTTTTATTGTTTAAAGATCTCTTCCTGAAAAGTTTTAATTTTTAGTGATTTTTAATAATTCTGCTTCTAGTTAATCGCTTCCACATTCGTTGATCTAGTTTTCAAAGTCGAGTCACCACACCTTTGATCCATAAATTGGGATAACGGCTCTGACCTCTTGGTCTCCCTTAATTGGGGGTTACCGGGGGGTGGGGTCGTTACATAGGATCTCCATCCCTTTCTCCTCTCAAACCCTAACTCTCCCTCTCTCTCTAGGATTTCGTTTCTCTTGATTGAATCACAAATTAAGAGATCTCCTTGTGTGTTAGGTTGACCATATAGAGCAATTGAGCTGCTTGGGTCAATTGCACATTGACCCCTCACTATACTTTCTCTTATTTCAGCTGAATTTTTAGTCATAAAAATATTATTGTAACTCATCTACTGATAAGGTCTAAATGCATCCAAAAATTATGAAAATTTTACATTTTGGTTATGATTGCGTTTCAGATCTTCATTTAAAATTTCACATCATTTGGAGTTAACAATAAATAAATAAAAATAAAACACTACACTGTTAAAAAGTACTATGTCAGCATTTTGTTCGAAGTATAGTTCGACTGATAACCACATACAAAGAACACTGAAATATTCTGAAATTTTTCTCCAATATGAATGATTGAGTTATCCATATCATATACAAAATTCAATTAAATAAAAAAATTGTAGAAAATATGAAAAATCATTTACCACACTACTATCTTGATCAAATTCCATACTCATGTACTATTAAAACCCTAATTTTTGTCGATTAGGGTTTACATTTCTCAAACCCTAATTCTTCAAACTAAAATCATAGTTAGAGTTTCTTCTTAGTTTTGAAACATTACAATTGATCTATTATCATTAATCAAGTCTAAATGATGTTCAATCTAATCAAGCATGTAATTATTCAGATAAACCCTAGTTTACCAATTAAGCACAAATGTGGTCATTACAAACCACTTCCCACTTCCCTTCCTAGACCAAGTTCTCGAATGCTTAGCCCATCAACAATACTTTTGTTATCAAGATGGCTACTCAGGATTTTATCATATTCCTATCCATCCTAAATATCAAGAGAAAACCACCTTCATATGTCCCTTTGGTACATACGCTTTTAGACGAATGCCCTTTGGTTTGTGCAATGCACCAGCCACTTTCCAAAGATGTATGTCTGCCATTTTTTCAGGATTACCCGCAACAGTCATGGAAGTGTTCATGGATGATTTCTCTATCTATGCAGATAGTTTTGATTCTTGCCTTATAAACCTCTCCCTTGTCCTTGATAGATGTATTAAGTCACACTTAGTCCATGATTGGGACAAATGTCACTTCATGGTTAACGAGGGTATTGTTCTAAGCCATAAGGTGAGCAACCAAGGCATTGAAGTGGACAAAGCTAAGATTGAGGTCATCACCAAGATTCCTCCCCCAAATTTAGTCAAAGACATTTAAGCCTTCTTAGGACATGCTGGCTTCTATCGGCGATTCATTCTTGATTTTTCCAAAATCACAAAACCTCTCACCAATCTTCTTCAAAAGGAGGTGCCTTTCCATTTTGATAAGGCATGCATGGAGAGCTTTCTATGTTTGAAAAATGCTCTCACAACCCCTCCAATCATTTGTGCACCAGACTGGGCCCTTCCCTTTGAAATCATGTGTGATGCTAGTGACTATGTTGTAGGTTCCATTTTAGGACAACAAATTGACAAGAAACACCATGTCATTGATTATGCATACAAGACCTTAGATGAGGCTCAAAAAAATTACACTATAACAGAAAAAGAAATGCTAGCCATTGTCTATGCATTTTATAAATTTTGCTCATACCTTGTTGGCTCAAAAGTTATTGTTTACACTAATCATGTAGCCATTCGTTATCGCATGACCAAGAAGGATGCCAAGCCTAGACTCATAAGATGGATGTTGTTATTGTAGGAGTTTGATCTAGAAATTATAGACAAAAAGGGGTCTAAAAATGCCGTGGTTGACCACCTAAGTAGACTAAGATATAGCCCCATTGATGAAAAACCCATAAATGAATCTTTACACGATGACCAACTGTTCAAGGTAGACTCCCAATTCCCTTGGTTTGCCGATTTTGTGAACTATTTAGATGCAGGTGTATTGCACCCCGATTACACATGACACTCTAAAGCTAAAATTTTACACGACATAAAAAATTATTATTGGGATGAACCTTATCTTTTTAGACTTTGTGTCGATGGTTTGTATCATCGTTGTGTATCCGATGAAGAAAGCATTGACATTCTAGAACAATGTCACTCTGGCCCCTATGGTGGTCATATGAGTGCCCAAAAAATATCTAGAAAGGTCTTGCAATGCGGATTCCTTTAGCCCACCATCTTCAAAGACTCATATGATTATATTCTCTCATGTGACCAATGTCAAAGGACGGGTAACATTTCTGTTGCTACCCCAACTTTTGGGTTCATATTGTGAGAAATGTAATTTCTCATTTTAAAGATATTGGAACAAATAAGGATTTAATTTGTCTTGAATAAATGGATTTCATTTTCAATAGCCTTGATGATTGTTTTGTGGGCTTTATTGGCTATTGGGCCCAATAACAAGGAAAAGACAAAAGGAATTCGATTGTTAATATGAAATGGAGAAAAGAAAGATGTAGAAACCTCTAGAAGGGAAAAGAATTTAATCCAAAGGTGGATTTCGTGCCTCTTGGGTTCCTTGGGTTCCAAGGAGTCCAAAATTGCAAAGATAATGCAATAAGAAAATAAAAGATCAATTAAGTTTTTCTTTATTAAGAAAGAAATTGAAAACAATGATAAAATATGGAAATAAGTGGAAAGAGGTATGAATGAGTTATCTTTGATGGATTTTCATATCCAAAGAATTCCTAATGTTAAAAGGAGTGCCAATGAGTAAAATAAAAAGAAATATAAAGAGAAATCCTCAAAAAGAGATATTTTAATAAGAAATAAACAAAATAATGTGAAATAGTGGATATAGATGCATCTAGAAGGATAATAAGTATCCTTAAAAAGGAATTTCGAAATATTTTAGTTTCTTGAGGTCCAAGGAGCCCCAATGAAGAAAAATAAAGAGAAAATACCAAAAATAGAAAATAAGAGAATAATATGATACATAATGAATGATTTTTGTAGTATTTTTAAAAAGGAAGTATTTTCTATTAAAAAGAAAATAGAATTTCGTTCCATTGGGACAAAAGTCAAGCAATGAAAGAGAATAAGTGAGAGGATTTTCATATTTCTAATTATCCAAGAAATAAGAAATATCAAAGGGATAATTAAGAGAGAGAGGAACTTGCTTCTTCATAAAGGAATTGAATTCCTATTGAAAGAGGGATTGGTTGCTTTGTGGGCAAGCATCCCAGGGCGTTGCTACACTCCCCTATATAAGGGGTAAGACCTTGGGCCGAGTCTAGAAGATCCCACACGTTATCTTCTCCTTCTTCAACCTTACATCCATTCTAACCCTAACCAGAGGGGGATGGTGTGATCCCAGGAGCAATAAGAGTAGTACGAGTAGTTTGAGACATTCCTACGTCATTAGGGAGAGCCTTGACAAACATATGTTCAACTCCTTACACCTGTACGATGTTGCAGATGGGCTACAGGTCAGCCATCACGGCAGATCTGCTAGGTTCATTTCCAGCCAACCGGTTGTGTGCCAGGGACACCCTCACCTGAGAGAGGGCACGGAAGAGGAGGGGGAAGGAGTTGTGGTAGCCGATGGGTCTAGATCTGGGAGGTGAAGCCGCACCATGGGCGGCTAGGGCAGCAGCGGTCGAGCTGTGTGAGGTTGAAGGAGACAGAGGTGGCGTTGGATAGAAATGCCCCTCCGTGGGATGAAGGACCGATAATTTACTCAAGGGTAAAAATGACCTTTTGAAATGTTTTTCAACTGGACAAGCAACATTGCATGCATGAGCGACGTGGCACACGTTGATTGGCCCAAAGTAAGTTAATTTTGCAAAATTCAAAGATAATTAACCATAGCTCAAATGGATATGCATAATATATGAATTTTGCTTAGCAGAACATGAGGAGTTCAATAAAAATATATTTGAAGCCTTTTTCAATTTGCAATTCAAAAGATAGTGTGAGTTATTAACTTTAATGAATTTAAAATTAAGAAACCCTATTTTGAGATGATTAATGTGTTTAGTAGGGTTCAATGGATGATTCAAGTTGATATTAACCTATTAAATGTAAAAAGGTACATTAAGAATAAATAGGATGAACTTTGCGCATAATTGGTTTAATTTAGAGTTTCATGTGCATAAATAAGCTTTAATGGGCCTTGAAACCCTGATATTAGTTTTTGTGACTCTTAATGGTTTTAATTATTCAAAATTGTGAATAAAGCTAAGATATGAGGATTCTAAGCTATTTCTAGTATAAAGACTCCTAATTGTAGATAAATACTATTAGTGTAGTAATTAGGGTTTTCTAATGTATAAAAGGTAGAATTAATGACAAATAGAGTTCATATGTGAATTAGACCATAATGAACTATGAATTGATGATAAATGAGCATAGTGATCTTGTCGTGGATTAAAAGGATAAAAATGGTATATTTAATGTAAAAGAGGCATAATGAACCTAATTGATGGTTAATTAGGGTTATATGTTGTTAAAAGATAACCTTAATATCTTTCGTGAACAATAGATGAGATAAATAGGGTTTGTAAGAAATCGTATACAATTGGGGTTTAAAATAGTAAAAGTGAAGTGGAACCCTGATTGCAAAGGAAACCCTAAAAGTGGACTAGAAACCCTAGGAAGTGAGCTAGGTTTAATGGATCTTGATGACTTGAGTAATAATAGGAAATTGCATGATTATTTCAAGATCTTTTTGTATGTGTTTGCTTGCTTGGATTTCTTACTTTCATGTATTATTCTGTCTCAAATCAGCCTGACAGGTATGTGGTTACACTTATGAATATCTCGAATTATTTGTTCTAGGTTTTCTAAAGTTTTCCTTGATGACTTCGATTAAACTATTGTATGAATTTAATTCATGCAAACTATAATGTGGATATGACTATCACTTAAGATATGTGCCTACTAGCTCAGATCCTAGTCCCCTCTGTAGCTTAATGGTTTGACCTAGTACATGGCTACCTATGGGGTAGGTCCATCAAGTCATTGGATGACTTTGTACATGGCTACCAATGGGGTAGGTCCATCAAGTCACCTTGAGTCAGGGATTGGGCTACCTTTGGGTAGGGTCATGCGACTCTATAACCCTAAGTACTGACTACTTGTGAGGTAGGGCCATGGGGGTAAGGATCTACCATAGAGAGGGGTAGTATCCAAGTCCACTACAGGGACAACACAGAGATAGGGGATAGGTAAGGATTGAGTAGTATTGCTTAAAATGTAATCTTGGATGTTAAATGATAATTGGTTGAGTACGTTGTTATCATAGTTGCATGATTATTTGTTTCCCCCACATACAAGCTTTATGCTGACTGACGTTTTGTTTGTCGGCGTTTTAGGCACAAGTGAAAAGAACAAATAGTAATGTGGCATATGTGGAATTAAATATGAATTAAAATTCAAAGGAGGATTAGTTAGAATCGACTCCATGTGGATAGAAGTAGATATCCAAGTTTTTGAAAAAGGTATGAAAAGTTAAATTTTATTACAGCCTTTTAGTTTAGTTTAGTAGAATTTGATAATTATTATAGATTATTTGTCAAACCTTTGATCCAAAAATTGGGATAATGACTCTGACCTCTTGGTCTCCCTTAATTGGGGGTTACTAGGAGGTGGGGTCATTACATTTGGTATCAGATCATGGGTTCCTCATTTAATCTTTAATAATTATTAAATTTTACAAACTCTATAGAACCCAAGGGTGTTATTAGAGGAATTTTTGAAAGATAGAGGTGTCTAGAAAAGGATCACATCCGGGGGCTGGCAAGATTTTCCTCTGCACTGCTAGTTGGAATACGAGGACTCCCAGATTAGTGTGACTATCTGGCCAATGACTCAGGATTTGACTCAAAATAAGATACCTTTAGGACTCTCTCATCTTGTTCATTCCTTCTCAACTCAAATGATGTTAAGGATTAAAAGGATTAGGGTTTTCTCTCCTTTCCTCACCCTCTTGAGGTATGGATAAGGTTGATAAGGTTTAAAGAATCCTCTACTAATTTAATAAAAAACATGTAAATAAGATGTCATGGGCATAAGCTTAATAGATTAAGTGTAAAAGAATAGATACATGCTTAGGTCGTATGACATAAGTTGTCATTGTCCTCTGGAGAGACCTGAGGCTAGACCTTCTTGCCAGGAGGATAAGTAAAGAGAGTTAGTCTTGGAGGTAGAGACCTCCATTACAAGCAGAGACATGGCACATACTCTGAGGATGATGTTAACCCTAACCCTAAGTGAAGGTTAGAGAGAGAGATGACATGATGAGTTATATGTCTTGGTAGACCAGGTGTTTGGATGGACATGCCTTGGATGTCATATGAGCCATGACAGGTTGGATGACTGAGTACCTTTGGCGACCCAACCCTGGGAAGGGTCGTGCATGTTAGAGTGAAGGATAGCCCCTTCATTTATGTGGTTAGAGAAGAACCTATGGAAACCTTATGGTCTTATATGGTCATGGAATAATATGCACCCAGAATACGTCAGTAGTGCGAGCAGTAGGTCAAAATACAGGTCAAGAAAGTATGATAGATAGCTTATGAGATAAGTAAGGGGAGCTATGGATAACTTTGAGCAAACATAAGTTGGAACATAGGCTTCACCATGTAAGGGTATGCTTGTAAGATTGACCCACCTTCATGAAGAGAGGACCTCTAATAGTAAGGTTGTTTGTAGGGTTAGCTCTAGAGAGAGAGAATAGGACCCCAAGCAAGAAGGTTGGAAGCCTAGACTCTGAGATATGAGGAAAAGTGGGGAATTGAGGGTGATGCCACCTAAGTGGATGATAGTGGTTGCCTCATGCTTGATCCCTATAGGTTGATGATATCTTGGTTTCCTTTAGAAGAACCAAACCTTAGAGAGAGGATGAGTCTGCTGGTACCTCTAGTATAGATGAGAAGAAGAGTTCCTTAGACCTAGAGAGGTTTAGTAACAAGTTGTGAGGCCATGTAACTTGTTGATTGTCCTTGAGGAGGACTCAACTCTGAAGTGTTGCTCAAGTAGAAGGATGACAGGAAGTGCATGTTATACCTTGTACATGTTTGGTTCATGGTTAAGAGGTTGAGTAGACATTTGCACACCAGAGAAGTGAACCTAGGGTTCCTAGGCCTAAGAGGGGAAGTGGTGTACCCGATGATCATGACAAGGTTTGAGTTTCTATAAATTTGAGCATGGTAATCCTCATGGTTAGAGGAGAGTGAACCCCTCAAGTTTAAAGGTATGTTTGATGAACCGCCACAACTAAGTGATGGCATGGGAAGGTATGATCTTGAGGAAGAGAACAAGTATGACCTAGCATGGTTTAGTAGGTGGTTTTCTTGTGCCTTAGTAGCTGTTGGGTTAAGCATGCTCATGTGAATATAAACCATAAGGATGTTGTGACCTTGTTGTCAAGAGTTGTAGTTTCCTCCCATCCTGGGAGAGGGACCCTTTTGTAGGGTGTATACCAGTTTTATTAGTTTAAGGAAACCTAAAGAGGTCTCATAGGATCCTGAGAAGCTAAGTGAAAAGTACATGGTATGAGAATGAACCTGTAGACCCATAGATAACCATCTCTAAGTGCATATGGATGTGTTACCATAGAGGTAACCAGTATGAGGGCTTCACCAAGGTAGGCATGTCGCCATGACCCCTATGAAAGGATGAAAGTAAGCCCATGAATGTAGAGAGAGATGATTAAGGCTTGTGTAAGGTTCTAAATTGAACATGTACTATATTAGAATCCTAAGTCTATCCTAGGGTCAGGTAGGGATAAGACCGATGGAAGTAGGAGTTGCGTAATTTCCTAGTTGCACATGACCATAGGGTCGGGAGGTAACAGCTATCATTGTCTGAGGGCCATGGGTTAGGAGATCGATCACCTTCACAAACTCATGGGACCCAAAGGGTAGATCAGTGGGGCACTCTCTAGATGCATGAGGGAACGGGATGACCCCAAAAGTGTCGACACCCTATCGACCTAGAGGATATGACCAAGGGTTGTGTTGTGACCCAAGTAGGTTCAAGACCAGTTTTCCATGGAAGTAGCTTTGATATTAAGATGTTTGTGATGTAGAGACATATGTGGCATGTTTCAACTTAGATTTAGAGGTGTACTGGCAAGGTGGGATGTACCATCTCTACTCTTGGAATAGGGAGAACTCTATATTTGGACTGCAGCCAAATGCTTATTTCATCTTGTTATGGGAGTGAGAGATAGGACAATACGCATGCCATACACCAAGGGTAAAAGATGATGTGAGTTGGAACGTTGCTATGAGGTATGAGGACAAAGATGATAACATACCCTAGTGGAGTGAATGATATGTGGATCATTTACAAACATTAAGAGAAACAAGGTAGTCATCTTATGAGGATGTTTTATCATGAGCTATGAGCTATACAAGTATGAGTTCGAAAAACCAAGAGAATAAGCTCAGAGTTTTTCTTGATAAAGATAGACTTAGAGCTGAGATGAGGTGATAAGTGAAATTCATGGAGGTGTATGTCTTCCTCAATACCTAACACCTAAGGATGTGAAGTGGTAATGGATGCTCCAGATGAAATATAGCTGCCTAGTTTAGATGGAGGCTAGAAGAGGTTGTTAGGTTGACCCTCAGTTGGAAAAGAGATAAGTTTGGCTAACACTCAGATGTAACAATATTGGTTGATCAAGTTAATAGTTGTTTAGTTAGCCAGCCTAGGGCTTATCATGATAAAAGGATGATTGTAGAACCTCATATGCACTTCTCTGGAGAAAAAGGAGGTGAAACCCCGACTAGAGTGGTTCAGGGTTTCTGAGGAATCAATCTTGAGGAATCATGACATATAGAAGATCATGATTTTAAGATCACCATACACCGTACTACGAAGATAGTAAGTGACAATAGTACTTTGGATGCTTAAGACGAAGTTGCATGTAGCATGTGGCCATGCAAGCCAGGAGATGAAGGATGAACACCAGTAACCCAGTGCATGGATATAAAGTGTAAAGAGTTCCTAAGAGGGAATGGGAGTTCATCACTATGGATGTTGTAAATCTCCCCTAGACTAGGGAAGGTCGAGATGCAATATGGGTTATGGTAGATCACCTTACCTATATGACATGAGAAAGAATGAGTATTGTCAAGGGATGAATTGGGTTGAACTACAAATGAGAAAGATGGTTCAACTACACCATGATGTGAATTCAAAAGTTCTTGAGTACGACCTAAAGGTTCACTTCCATAAGGTGGAAGTAGGTACATGAAGAACTTGATGTTAGTACCGCTTATCACCCCTTAATAATGGTTAGTATGATCCAGACTAGAGGGTCTGATGAGAGTATGTGTGCTCGTTCAGGGTGATACATGGAGATAGTTCTTGTCTTCTGTAAGATGTGATGATAACCATCATAGCCAGTATCGGGATGTAAAGAAGCTCTGCATGGGAGGTTGTGTCGGTCACCACTTCGTTAAAGATGATCTTGGTGAAGGGACCTCACGAAGGTCTAGAAAGGACCACAGTGTGTGTAGATGAAGTCACTTTGATCGTGTAATGGCTTGAAGGAGCCAGAGATGACATGAGTTGTACGTTGATGCAAAGTAGACTGACATGCAGTTCACTGTGGGGGAATATGTTGTTGGTATGTATGCCCTGAGAGCCAATCATGGGATGATTGGTGGGATACATTAAGATTGACTTGATAAACATCAAAGGAAAGCTTCCAATTCTTTCTGGTTTAGACATATGAGATAATGATAGAATAGATTGAATGTCCAGAGAAAGATAATACTCAATGATGTATGCTTTCAGGTTGAGGAACTGAACGATGAGATCATATGGGTACTAAGAGTTTGTACATTTTTGTTATGTCCCTAGCCGGATGTCATTATGAAAGGTAGATAGACAACAATGACACACAAGACTGGATTGTGGTGTTGGTTGATGATAGAATCTCGTTAGTCATGATATGGAGATATCAAACCAAACACATAGGTACTTGTTAAAGACCAAGTGTACCGGACAGACCCACTGTGAGTTTGACACATGGAACCATGACATGGTCGTCACAATCAGTTCTCACAGTGATGGTGGTGGGTGTGACTCTTTGACCTAAAATCACTACACTCAACACATGTCATTGGGTACACTTTGACATCATCAAACGCAGTCCTAAAACATGGGTTGCTATAAAGGTGATGATTGGGTGGCTTTGACACATGGGGCTTTGGAGGGGTGAGTGATAGATATGGGATTTGTCCCTCCTGGAGGAGTTTGATATCCATAGCCACTTGATGAGTAGGATTGAGATAGGCGTGGACGCATGTGTGAATCAGTATGTGATATTGATGTCATACATATTTCCTCCAATCTACTCTGAGATCAAGAAAGTGAATGAACGTTGTCAAGATGACTATTCCATGCCTTGAGTTCATTCGGGATATCAGTGACAAAGGAATTATACATTCACTGTAACACCATTCACAGATTGTAGGATTGAAAGTTGTTCTCCAACTTTCTATTTCACTTGGGTAGCACTGATGTGCGACTAGGCACCGCTCTTTGCTTGTGAATTCATAAGTGTTATGGACTTTCACTGCCAATGTGAAATGGAACTGTAGGGTCACACACATAGGATTTAACCTGGAAGAGGCGTTTATTCACAAACAATGTTTAGATTGATTACTAAAGGAGTTTAGTAGTTCAATTAAACACTCAATCAATTGATAGCTCAATATCATAGTGTTCAAGGTGTTGGAACGATTGATCAGAGTATCAAATAGATTGAAACTGCGATTGACTGATTTGCACAATCGGTTGCTCCAACCGATCGGCTCACAGGGTTGAACCGATCTGCTTAGGTTGGTGAACCGATTGGCTCATTTGGTGAGACATTCAGCTCATGTGTCCATGAGATGATCGACTCAATTGTTGAACCGGTCAATTCATGGATCAACTGAGATCGTTTGGAAAGTCAGAAGACTATTTTGCAAATACAATTTGTTTCACTTGTACAAATTCGATTTGGACAAGGATTAATATTTAATTAATCAGAAACAAATTTGAAAGTCAATTTGAGTTGGATCAGGACCACGAACCGATCAGCTCAGAGCACCAGCCGATTGGCTTGGAGCCCCAGACGATCGGTTTAGGTCCCAAACAATCGGCTCAGGACCCGAAATGATCATTTCAGGGTGTGAACCGATGGGTTCAGCTGGCGCAGATTAGTTGTTTTGTGGAAAATCATGAACCCTTCTACTCCTTCTTTAATCCTGCATTGCCCGGGGTAGAGAACAGTGTTCCATGACCCTCCTATATATATAGGGGTATTGGGGGCTTCATAGAAACAACAACTCAGAACACCAGTTGCTCTACAAAGTTGTCGTTCTCTCTGGTTTTGGTAACCAAGAGAGCCCGAGCAAGTGCTACCCAATAAGGGAGGCACAACAAGGGAAAGACAACTATAGAAAATCAACTGGTTGCAGGAGGGTGTGTCGGTAACTAGTACACTGACATGAGGGTGCAACTCCTTCCGATTCCTTATGGAACAAGGAGATCGAAGTTCCAGGTGGTCTGTGTGGACTACTTCAGAGGCGGGAGACGTCTGCCGCTCAGAGGACAACTATCAATCCTGACAGTCCCGGTGAGACCATGAGCTGCACAGACACCGTCCAAGACCGAAGGTGAAGACTGCACAACCTGTGAGGTAACGTCGTCGAGCAAGCCTCGGGACAAGGTACGCCTCTACAAACCATCCTTCCTATTATATAGACGTTGACGCGATTCCTTTATTCTGGGTTTGGGAGAAGAAAATTTTTGTTTCCGCTGCCTTCTCTGTCTCCCCTAAAACCCAACATATGTGACATGAAAATCCGACCCCTCTAAGTTTTAGCTAAGAGAGTTGAGTCCCCGATGCATGGGTTCTTTTGAAATGGTTTGGTGGAGAAGGATAAGTTTGCCCTTACCCCTCAGGATAAAGTGATGTGTGATGAGTTTCATGTGTCCAATTTGGAGCACTATGTGAGGTACCTGGACCATGTGCGGAGCAATGAACCTAGTGAGCCCCAAGGGAGGCTGAAATGACCTGAGTCACCTATGAGGTTTATAGATGCCAAGGTGAAAGAACTCAGAGAAAGGAATATGTGATGATAAAGGTTCTTTGGAAGCGCCATGGATAAGGTAAAGCCACATAGGGGGCAATGATGGACATGGAAAAGTCTTATCCTGAATTGTTTGTTTGCTTGATGAAATTTTGAGGACAAAATTTCTATAAGAGGGGAAGGATGTTACAACCCCAACTTTTGGGTTCATTTGGTGAGAAATGTAATGTCTCATATTAAAGATATTGGAACAAATAAGGATTTAATTTGTCTTGAATAAATGGATTTCGTTTACAATAGCCTTGATGATTATTTTGTGGGCTTTATGGGCTATTGGGCCCAATAACATGGAAAAGACAACAGGAATTCCATTGTTAATATGAAATGGAGAAAAGAAAGATGTAGAAACCTCTAGAAGTCAAAAGATTTTAAACCAAAGGTGGATTGTGTGCCTCTTGGGTTCCTTGGGTTCCAAGGAGTCCAAAATTTTAAAGATAATGCAATAAGAAAAGAAAACATCAATTAAGTATTTCTTTATTAAGAAAGAAATTGAAAACAATGATAAAATGTGGAAATAAGTGGAAAGATGTATGAATGAGTTATCTTTGATGGATTTTCGTATCCAAAGAATTCCTAATGTTAAAAGGAGTGCGAATGAGGTTAATAAAAAGAAAGATAAAGAGAAATCCTCAAAAAAAGATATTTTAATAAGAAGTAAACAAAATAATGTGAAATAGTGGATATAGATGCATCTAGAAGGATAATAAGTATCATTAAAAAGGAATTTCGAAATATTTGACATTCTTGGGGTCCAAGGAGCCCCAATGGAGAAAAAGAAAGAGAAAATACCAAAAATAGAAAATAAGAGAATAGTATGATACATAATGAATGATTTTTGTAGTATTGTTAAAAAGGAAGTATTTTCTATTAAAAAGAAAATAGAATTTTGTGCCACTGAGACATAAGTTAAGCAATAAAAGAGAATAAGTGAGAGGATTTTCATATTTCTAATTATCCAAGAAATAATAAATATCAAAGGGATAATTAAGAGAGAGAGAGTGAGAGAGAGGAACTTGCTTCTTCATAAAGGAATTGAATTCCTATTGAAAGATGGATTGGTTGCTTCATGGGCAAGCATCCCAGGGTGTTGCTACACTCCCCTATATAAGGGGTAAGACCTTGGGCCAAGTCCAGAAGATCCCACATGTTATCTTCTCCTTCTTCAACCTTACATCCATTCTAACCCTAACGGGAGGGGGATGGTGTGATCCCAGGAGCAATAAGAGTAGTATGAAGAGTTTGATATGTTCCTACATGGTCAGCGAGAGCCTTGGCAATCATTTGTTTAGCTCCATACATTTGCATGACACTGCGGATGGGTTGCAGGTCAGCCATTGTGGCAGATCTACTAGGCTCATTTCTGGCCAACTGGTTGCGTGTTAGGGACACCCTCACCTGCGAGAGGGCACGGCAGAGGAGGGGGAAGGAGTTGTAGTGGTTGACGGGTCCAGATATGGGAGGTGAAGCTGTGCCATGGACGACTAGGGAAGCAGCAGTCGAGCTGCGTGAGGTTGAAGGAGATGGATGTGGCGTTGGATAGAAATGCCCCTCCATGGGGTGAAGGATCGGCTATTTACTCAAGGGTAAAAATGACCTTTTGAAATGTTTTTCAACTAGACAAGCAACGTTGCATGCATGAGCAACGTGGCACGCGCTGATTGGCCCAAAGTAAGTTAATTTTGCAAAATTCATAGCTAATTAACCATAGCTCAGATGGATACACATTATATATGAATCTTTCTCAACAGACCATGAGAAATTCAATAAAAATATAGTTGAAGCCTTTTTTTATTTGCAATTCGTAAAATAGTGTGAGTTATCAACTTTAATGAATTAAAGATTAAGAAATCCTATTTTGAGATGATTAATGTGTTTAGTAGGGTTAAATGGATGATTAAAGTTGATATTAACCTATTAAATGTAAAAAGGTACATTAAGAATAAAAAGGATGAACTTTGTGCATAATTGGTTTAATTTAGAGTTTCATGTGCATAAATAAGCTTTAATGGGCCTTGAAACCCTAATATTAGTTTTTGTGACTCTTAATGGCTTTAATTATTCAAAATCTTGAATAAAGCTAAGATATGAGGATTCTAAGCTATTTCGAGTATAAAGACTCCTAATTGTGGATAAATACCCTTAATGTAGTAATTAGGGTTTTCTAATGAATAAAAGGTAGAATTAATGACAAATAGAGTTCATATGTGAATTAGACCATAATGAACTATGAATTGATGATAAATGAGCATAGTGTTCTTGTCATGGATTAAAAGAATAAAAATGGTAGATTTAATGTAAAAGAGGCATAATGAACCTAATTGATGGTTAATTAGGTTATATGTTGTTAAACGATAACCTTAATATCTTACATGAAGAATAGATGAGATAAATAGGGTTTGTAAGCAATCATATACAATTGGGGTTTAAAATAGTAAAAGTGAAGTGGAACCCTAATTGCAAAGGAAACCCTAAAAGTGGACTAGAAACCCTAGGAAGCGAGCTAGGTTTAATTGATCTTGATGACATGAGTAATAATAGGAAATTGCATGATTATTTTAGGATCTTTTTGTATGTGCTTGCTTGCTTGGATTTCTTACTTGCATGGATTATTTTGTCTCAAATCATCCTGACAGGTATGTGGTTACACTTATGAAAATCTCGAATTAGTTTTTCGAGGTTTTTCGAAGTTTTCCTCGATGACTTGAATTAAACCGTTGGATGAATTTAATTCATGCAAACTATAATGTGGATATGACTATCACTTAAGATATGTGCCTACTGGCTCAGATCCTAGTCCCCTATGTGGCTTAATGTTTTGACCTAGTACATGGATACCTATGGGGTAGGTCCATCAGGTCATTGGTTGACTTAGTACATGACTATCAATGGGGTAGGTCCATCAAGTCACCTTGAGTTAGGGATTGGGCTACCTTTGGGTAGGGCCATGCGACTCTATAACCCTAAGTATTAGCTACCTGTGAGGTAGGGACATGAGGGTAAGGATCTACCATAGAGAGAGGTAGTATCCAAGTCCACTGTAGGGACAACACAGAGATAGGGGATAGGTAAGGATTGAGTAGTATTGCTTAAAATGTAATCTTGGATGTTAAATGATAATTGGCTGAGTACATTGTTATCATAGTTGCACGATTATTTGTTTCCCCCACATACCAGCTTTATGCTGACCAACGTTTTGTTTGTTGGCATTTTAGGTACAAGTGAAAAGAACAAACAGTAAAGCGGTATATGTGGAATTAAATATGAATTAAAATTCAAAGGAGGATTAGTTAGAATTGACTCCATGTGGATAGAAGTAGATATCCAAGTTTTTGAAAAAGATATGAAAAGTTAAATTTTATTACAACCTTTCAGTTTAGTTTAGTAGAATTTGATAATTATTATAGATTATTTGTCCAACATTTGATCTGGAAATTGGGATAATGGCTCTGACCACTTGGTCTCCCTTAATTGGGGGTTAATGGGAGGTGGGGTCGTTACAATTTCCAAGCGTGACCAAATGTGCCTCACCTCTTGGCAAGAATTAGAGATTTTTGACGTCTGGGGGATCGACTTTATGGGCCCATTTCCCTCTTCTTACGGGTTTTCTTACATTTTATTCGCGATTGATTACATGTCAAAATGGGTTGAAGCCATACCCACTAAAACATGTGACTCTAAACATGTTAAGAAAATCTTTAAAGACGTCATTTTCCCTAGATTTGGAGTCCCTCACACGTCATTTCCGACGGGGGATCCCACTTTTTGGAGAAATATTTTGAGGCTCTTTTGAAAAGATATGGGTTATACCACAAAGTCGCCACTCCTTACCATACTCAGACCAGTGGGCAAGTGGAAGTTTCTAACAGACAAATCAAATTCATTTTAGAAAAAACTGTTGGACGCACTAAGAAAGATTGGGTGTTAAAAACTAATGATGCTCAGTGGGCACATCGTACTTCTTACAAAACACCCATTGGTACCACCACCTTCAGACTGATCTACGGTAAGTCATGTCACTTACCAATAGAATTAGAGTACTGGGCCATCAAAAGTTTAAATTTTGACCTTACTTTGGCTGGAGAGAAATGGCTTCTCCAAATGAATGAGCCTGAAGAACTTAGAATGAGTGCCTATGAAAACGCAAGGATCCGCAAAGACCAAACCAAAATGTGGCATGATGGTCACATCAAGCACAAAGACATTAGAGAAGGGGATCAAGTTTTTGTTTTTAATTCAAGATTACAACTTTTCCCTAGAAAACTCAAGTCAAGATGGTATGGCCCCTACATTGTCAAGTGTTCCTATCCACATGGTGCCTTTCTTCTCTGGGATAATGTTTTGGGTGAATTTAAGGTTAATGGGCACCAACTTAAAAGATACATCACTACTGAAGATGTTGTTGCTTCATATTCAAGCAAATATTCACCTTTGGAAGACATGAACCTAACCGACCCCACAACTCCCCCAGAATCCTAATAGTTTTATCCTTGTCGGGCTAGGACGTAAAACAAGGTGATAGTTAGGAGGCAACCCAACACTATCTTCCCTTTCTTTTTCTTCCTAATTTTTGTTGTTTTTGTTATATTACCTCCCTTTCTGGGGATCGATCTAACCGGTTCATACAACCATCCAATTAGTTCAACCATTGTTGCTGGGCCATCTTAACATCTCAACTGATCGGCTCGGCTTCCATCCATTCGGATCGGGTCCTGATCCTTTCATATTTCAAACAAAGCGGTCACCCCTCTCCTCCCTTTTAATGTGGTGACAACGCTTCGCTTGTTCCTGACTGGCACGCAAGGCGGACCAGCCGGTCGTCTTATTTCCCAATCGATCAGCTCAGAGGATTCATTTTTCTATATAGTTCCTCCCAAGATGAGTCGAACCCTCCCATCTCACTCTCTAGCCCTAGTTGCCGCTCCACCCTCATGACATCTCACTCTCACACGGCTTCAGATTGGCTCTCCTCACACCTGGGATGATCAGAGTAGACCTCCACCAGTCGCCTAGCCTCTGCCACCGATCGGCCCTTCTGCTCACCGGTCACTTTCCCCATTGTGCCTTGCATCTCACCACCATCCGCTCCTCGTTCACCTCACCACCGCTCAGCCACACCTACTGTCACTCGCTTAGAGTTGCAGCCACCCGAAGAGCTCTACCGCCGCCCCTTCTAGATTCTGCTTCACTCACATACTAGCCACCTGTGTCGCCATCCACCACCACTTGTCTGCTCACTCAGAAGACCGGCTGCCACCTCAGACAAGCATTCAGCGTGGCTCACTACCGCCTGCTCAGACCAAGATAATAAGCATCAGTTGCTGCTTGAAGCCGATTGTTTCAGATTCCAGACACCCGACTCGCTCACTCCAGATGCCCGGCTCACTCGCCCAGCTGCTCATGTCAATTTTACCAACCAATTTTTTTAGTGACCAAACGGTCATCTCGTCCCCTACAATAGTCATGTTTGGTCAATTTTACAAGGGCAAGGGCAAGGTCACTGCATCTTCTTCCAGGGACCCTCCTCACCTTTCCAGCTCTCATCCCGGAATTTATTTCCGCACACCCTCCCCCACCGGTGAGTCTTCACCTGAGTTGGCCGAAGAGATGCGCTGTGACATCGATGAGGCAGATGAGATTTTGTACGAGATGGAGGGCATTCATAAGGCCACCAATGACCCGGAATCCACCACCCCCCGTTCACCCCGTATAGCCCCCATTCCGGGTAGCTACGATCAGTTCACCAGTATTGAACATTGCCAACATCGAGGAGATGTACACAATTGGCATTTCCCTTCCCTGTTGGGCATGCGACAATACCCTGGATGCTTTGGGAATCCGTGAAGCTACTGACAATATCCTCCGTAGAAACCACGTCCTTATCATTCCCTAACATGTCACCTCCATTTACTGTGATCTTACCCTTGAGTTGTTGAGCACTTTCTGTAGGTTAGACTATTCTTTCGGAAACTCGAGTTCCAAATTCAGGATTTTTAGGGAAAATCTATAGTCCTCTGCCAGGAAAATCACATCTTTTATCCTCGATGGCAGAGAAGACTATTGGCTAGAACGTTCCATGGCGCATTCTCATGACTCTTACCCAGACCATTACAACAGTGATAAGTTCTGGGCTGAGATCACTGGGCTTCTACCCCGTCTACCTAGTGGGCCCAAGGTCTCCTGCATACACAACCTGGTGGTCTGTTACCTTCACCACATCATGGCCTACACCATTTTTAGTTGGGAAGGTACTCAGGGAGAAATCACCCCAGGTAGAACTTTATGATCTCTGGTGTCCTTTCCATGAAGAACCATTCAACTGGGGAAATACTATCATTGAGCACTTTAGTACCCAAGCTAGTCGAGCCACTTCCTCTTCTTTTTGCATCTGCCATTATGTCACCCAGCTCGCAGTGTTTTTGGGCTACACCCACATCGCCTTTCCTCCACTTGAGCTAAAAAACCACCTCATCCACACTCACTATTTGAAGAATAGCAAGTTCATCCGTTTGGGTACCGAGGACGTTTATTATCTTTTGTTCAAGGACACTTAGGTGGTACTCCATCTCCCCTTACATGCACGATTTGCGGAAGCAAACTACGTGTACGACTTGACTGACTTACATGGTCATATCCAAAGATTTAGTCTGGAGCATCCAGACCCAGACATTGTGCTTGAGCCATAGCCCCACATGAGGAGCCTCTCTTTAGAGGCCCACGATGAGGACACGGGACCACCACTGCCACCTTCCAGATGCCACACCAGGCGGCGACCAGATGATGATGCCGACCCTTACAGCTTCTACGAGGTCCAGACCTAGCTAGATGAGGTTCAACGCAAGCAGTAGAGACAAGGCTACCAGCTCAATCACATGTACCTGATGCAGCATTCGCAGGAGTCCTGGCATGTGGATTGTGGTCACTATGCCCCCAGTCGATCATCATAAGAAAAGTACCGAGCCCAGCAGAGCTATCCAGGTCCCGACTCCCCTTATTGGGGAAATTACTACTCCTCCCACCAGCAGCACCCTCCACCACAATGATCCTCTTCCCTCCATCTCGTTCTAAGAATTTACTCAGGTCGAGCAAAATTCTAAGTCTGGGGTGGGGGTGGGTGGTACGTGTTCCACCCTCTATCTTCCCTTTTTAGCATTTCTTTTTTTTTGCATTTTATTGCATTGGTTTTCCTTTCAAACATAGGCCTTTATCTAGTCGGCCGAATGTTGTATTTTATTTTAAAAAATGAAATTAGTTAAAATAATTGCATTCTCAAATTTATTCAAATGCTTTGAAATATCAAGTTCCCTATGATCATGATAGTAATTCTTGGAAACGATGGCAAGCCTTAGAGTATTAAATAAAATCAAATGCAGATTTTCTTATTTTTTAGCATTAGATTCACTTATCCCTTTTCTTCTCATATAATGTAGCTACATGTCTTTTCTAACTTATGCAACGACAGTCATCTTGAAGAAAAAAAGGTTTTTTGTTGCACGGGAAAAATAATTTGCACATCAAACCCTAAGTCCGAGGTGGCATGCTCTTCTTCCATACCCCACAAAGGGGAGTACCATCAAAAGATGCCAAAAAAAATCACATAAAAAATTGTGGTCAATGTAATCACAAGTCCATAAATAAATATATCCCAAGTCAAATAAAGGAGGGATTCTTCCATCACACCTCAATTTTCTCTATTCCCATGCAATAATTAACCCAACGAATCACATAACAAAAAGAGGGTCGAAGCACAAGTCAGATCAAGACTGTTTTTACAAAGTATAAGTTTAAAAAAATAAGTTATGAAAAATGTTTTCATAAGAAACATAGTGCTTGCAATTTGTGGTTCTAGGAGATGGGTCACTTGGCCATGAAAAGGATAGAACAATTGCTAATCTAGGGAGGATGAACTCGTTATTTCAAAGTCTTTGAATCATTTTGATATTTCAATTGCTTGACGACAAGAAAAGCTTTAAGTCTGCAGTATTTTGATGCATGCTATTTTAGCACCTCTTTTCTGGAAATTATTTAAGCTTGTCAAATAAATATATTCATTTCATCCCCTGAAATTGCACAAATTCATATTTTCTCATTTTTATCACAATATTGACAATTCTGTGCATTTTTGTAGGTTTAGAGCATGAGTTGATCATCTCAGATATCCAACCGATCGTTTTCATTCTGACGAGTCAATCGTCTGTTATGTTCAACTGATCATTTCGTCATCCAATACTGATCGTCGCACTTGTCAAACGACCGGCCAGATCAGATTACTTCCCCAAATTAAAAGCTCAGTTGAAGCCCTAAAATTTGGAGAAAATCCACCCACCCGAGCGGGGTTGCCCGTGTCGCCACCCTAATTAGGGTCGGTGGTTGATTCCCTGGCAGCCGTTTTCCCCCAGCCTCCATCCGATCGGCTCATCAACAAACCGATCAGTTGGGGCTGCGTAGACAGCCCAAAAGCCAGCCGCCAGCCACAAAATTTCTAACCCTAATGTAAAAGTTCCCCCTCCTTCTCCTATAAAAGGAGGGGCACTTCCTCCTCTTTGGGGCATCTTGGAATTCTACTTTTGTATCGGCATTCTCAGAGCAACTTAATCTTGTATTCCTCTAGTTTTTCAATAAAGTAATTATTTCTTGAAGAATTGTTCATTCTTAGATTGTTTCTCAACTCTTTTATTCCTCTTTTAGTTCTGGACAAAGGAATTAAGAACCTGTCCATTTCATTGTCTCTAGAATAAGGATTAATTTCCTATTTTGGGCTAGACTATGGACAAGGTACTTTCTTCCTCTGTCTCCCCCTTCTCCCCAACCATGAGTGAGTAGTTCCATATTGATGCAAGGGGAATAGCCCATTAGCCATGGTTTGATCGAATCGGCTTTAATCGACTTCTTTAGATGGCGATTTGTTTATTAAATTGATGATCTAGTGAAGTAATTACTCGCTTAGATGTATATGTTAACTCGGATGGAAATGACCATGGAAATACAGGTTTAGAATGATTAAACCAATTCTCATAGAAATTCTGAAGTAACTGCGGATTTATCTCTTTATGGATGACGAACTAGGAAACATGAGCACCCGGACCAATGGGCTCATGTGGAGTTCATCTTTTGTGGGTCTTTTGTGATTCACATGTCGTCTCCTATTTTTCGATTAATAGTTAGTTCATTTTCTTACCATGGCTAAGGTGGTGAAAACCCCTAAACCTCGATTCTCTCCATTTGATTTCGATCACCGACTGTCTTGTTTTCATTAGTTTTTAGTCTTTTTAATCCATAATTGCTTTTTGTGCTAACAACAATCATTGTTTACATTTTGTAGGGCATATAATATTTTGTTTACAGTGCAATTAAAATTCAGCAATTTCCTTCCTTAGTGTAACCAATCATCACCCAAATCGATTTTATTTCATGATGCAAATATGAAAATACAAAAAACAAATAAAAAAAATTCTTCAAATAATTGTGTTTTTAAGAAACAATCTTTAAAAGTTGTCCTTTGGGATTCAACCCTTTCTATACTAGCCTTAACTAGAAAGTTAAAAGGTTTAAACTCTAGGATTAACAATCTTAGTGATTGGTGTGTTAAGTGACACATATCAATGGGGATAACTGGTGTCCTATAAAGAGGTATGATCTTTGCAATTGGTTGTGATTGTGGTCTGATTTGAACTTCCTGAAATTAGTCACACGGTCGAGATAGAGATTGGACATGTGACATGAGATATTCAAGAAGGTAAGAGATATCAGATCTAAAATGTGTAGCTAAATAGACTTATATACTTAAGGCACAAAAGTGTGCTAAGTAGACTTGGGTTCTTAACACTACCAGTTGCCTTGTCCCCAACAACAAAACCAAAAGTTGATCGGCCCAAAATCACATGTCCAAAAAGAGTGGATCTAGAGTAATCAGACATCAAATTTATAACCTGACACATAGGCCCCCACAACAATAATAATGTGGTATGATATAGTAGATCGGCGTTAAAAATAGGGACAAAGGTGGTAAATGTCAAGATGCTTAGATCCTTGGCTTACTTACACCAATCTAAAGGAAAACTAAGGCATGTGTTTGTTATGGAATGGTGATATTACAATCCATCAAGAAACAAGAAAGTAAATTAAAATGGAAGGTAAAACAAAAGAGTAAGAATGTTAAAGGATTAGAAAAGAAGGATGGAAGAAAACTTGCATTGGGTTTCACCATTTAATATCTCTCATCAACAAGCAATACTCGCACCCCGTGTACACCTTAGAAAGCTTACAAGAAATCATCATAAGTGTTTATTTGCTCCTCTCAAGCTTAGGATAGATCTTGATCATAAGGTTGTCTTTCTCTTAAGATGGAAAATAAATAATAAAATACATACATATGATCATTAGCTTAAGCATTCCAATATTATCATCCATTCTTGCAACTCCATAATGCCGATATATATGGGTTGAGAGTACTCTCTCAATGTATTAATGATCAAATGACAAACAATGTTGGCTAACCATGAAAATGAAGCATTAAAAACAAGATCATGTAGATAAACATTACTAAGAACATATATTCAATGGATATGAGTATTTACATGTTGGGAGAGCCTGAGTGGATACTCCCAACCTAAGTTAGATGACTAGCCACTCATGGTGGTGAGTGACATGATAGAATTACAAGTACAAGACATGGGGATGGAAATGGTAGAAGGTGAATAGATCAGAGAAGAAGACAAAATATACACCAACAACAACCCAAATGAGTCCAAGTCAATGGAGACATCCTCCTCTCTGAACCCAATGATGGTGTTGAAGATGGTTGGCTCTATCTTCTTCCTTCTCTACAAGAAGGGTTCAGGCACTTCTCAAAGATAATGGAGGAACACCGACCTTCACAATATTGTCCTCAGAATTCAACCAATCGATGGAGAGGGCAAAGTTATATGGGAAGCTAGCGTTGTAGAAGCACTTCATATTCAAACCACAACGATGTGCCCCTGGTTTGTAGCAAGGGGTTTTATATTTTTAACCCTCGGTGAGGGACTCAAGGAACTCGTAAATGATCTTTATTTGTGCCCTAAACCTCTTGAGAACGTGCCTCAGGGTACACTCTTAACTATCTAGGAGACTTATGTGCAGAGAAACACCATCAATAGGAGGTCATGCTGGCTAACCATCAATTTGTTTCTTCTATCTTCCTAGACTTTGGTTGGCCTCAGAAGGCAGACCATTGGTAGAGACAAGCCTGTTGAGCTATCAAAAGCGCCAAGCTTAAAGTAAGCTATCAGAAGATGATGGGCATGTTGACCATCAGTGCTTGGATTGATGACTCCCAACTAAGCCATCATGGCTTGTCCATTCCTTTAGTATATGTACTTCCCATATGGTCATCAAAAGGTCACCTACTTGACCTTTGGGTGATGGGGGATGATGGGTGTCTAGTCCCTTTCCTTCTTATGGTAGAGAAATGTATCTAACATCTGATGGTTGGTCAATTGACAGTCTTTCTATAGGGAGGGACATGACCATCAGTTGTGGGAACTAGTGGTGTGTCTAATTATTAGACATTACCAGATGGTTCAAGTGTCCCATTTAAAGTATAAGAAGAGAAACCATCATTTCTAGAAACTGATGGGAATCATGTCCAAAGTTGTCTCTAGGTTAAAGCTATCATTGGGTGAATTTCCTATATGGAAAGTAGTTAATTCTGAACTAATGTACAAATGGAAAATGTGCAAAAAATGCGAGGAAGTTAAATTATGTTTGTACAATAGAAGGAAATCCAGTGTAAAATTTGGCAACAAACATCCACACAGTTGGATGTTATCATCTCCATATCTTGAGTTAGGGTTTTAAGAAAAATTAGTATTAAGGGATCCTCCAAAAATTAAAGTACACATAATGTTGATTAGAGAAATAGATGTGAATGATGTGACTATAAATTATGTCCCTCTATTGAGGGTACACCCAAGAAAGACCTAAGTGTGGGAGTGAAAAACATAGTCATCCATAAAGGACTTGAGTGGGTTAACCCATTAGGGTATGAAAATCCTTAGTGCGTCAAGGGAATCACAATACCCTAAAATATAGGGCCATAACTCTGATCATATGAAATCGAAGTAGTGTGGGTGAAATAATAAATCTACCCAAGCACACCCTAAGTAGGGGAAACGGAAAGAGGAAACCCATCTAGGTTCGAGTAATTCATCTTGAGAAACCACAAATTAGATTTTGTTGGTTTATAATTCATGCAAGTATGTATGGTACAAGAAATTATGCATGCATGGTGATCCTAGAGGTATTTGTATATAAGGACTACATAATTGTGATGACCCCAAATCCTGCATACTTTCCATTTTGACATTCCATATATTTGCGGACTACATAATTAAAATTGGTCAATACCTACAATACTTTTATGATGGGTCCTCCCCACCCCTTGGGCTAATTGGATACCTGCTGCTAGTGCTATGGGGATGTGTTGACCTTAGTTGCAGAAGAGAGAGAGAGTGTGTATGCCTCACTTAGTATCTACAACCCATCTCTTTATTTATGTTCTTGATGTTATGGTGAGGGCATAATACAATTAATATCATCCAAGAACTATACATAAATAACACATCCAATATTTCATACTTAATACACATAGTAAAACTAGTCATATACTTATAATCACATGCACCTGATTTATCAAATCTTGATTCCAAAGATTCTAGAGAATAAAGTGAATGGATCACCCTAAAATGAAATTAAGGGTACATTATGACTATGAGTCCATATGACCCAAGACTAATGTTTTGGTTAAAATGGGTTCTTTATGATTAGAGTAGAGATTATTGTTGAGTCCATATCCTTTTAGCATCATAAGATCATATCTAGGGTTTGGGTTACACTTGAATCATAAATACCTTTTATATTTTAGAGAGAAGCATTTAAAATTAGGCTTTCCAAAGGTTTAGATCATCATTGATTTCCTCCTTAGAATTCATATGATTTAATAGTATCAGAGATGGATCTAGGGTTTTGAATCAGAATTAACTGAGATCAGATCATTTTCATCATTTCTAGATAATAAAAGATAGCTAGATAATTAAGTAGTCTTTATGATATGATTTTTGGCACAGAGCTCAAATTTTGGTCATGATACTATTTTATTTATATTCCTCATATTCTTATGCAAAAAATGGTATATAATTTCATATGTATTCGACATTCCTAGAATTTATGGTGATTTTTCTAAGATGAATATATTTTCTATATTAATTAAATAACCTAATAGAAATAGAATAACTAAATTGTTGGCCCGATCCAACTGCATCATGGGATCAGATCAATTCAAGGTTGATGCATAACAGCTGACTTGTGCTCCTTCTCAGTCAAGGTGGCACTCTTCTATAGGTTTTCTTGGGCTAAGTTACCACCATGTGGCCACCTCTCTCCTTAATTTCCCCTTTGGATGACTAACGATCTGTGCTGAGATGGTAGCTTGGGAATGTAAGCTCTGTGGTAGGGAAGTGTTGGTCTCTTCCTCCTTTGTTGGTTGTAAGCTTGAGCAGCCGAAATAAGACTTTGATGAGCTCCTTCTTAGGATGGAGTATGATCTGTGTGTGGCGAGGGTGTGTCCTTCAGGAAGCAACCCCATGCTAGGGAGGTGTTGTCTCGGCTTGAGGCTCCCTCTGGAGCTCTGTGCCATTAAGGTGGGCAGAGAGGTTGCTGGAAGAAATAAATTTTTTTATATTATGAAAATATTTTCTTTAGTCAAATTTTTAAGGAGGAAGGTGCGTCCAAATAAGGATCCACGGAGAGTCTCCCAAGGTTCCTAAAGGTTTGGGGAAGTTTTATTGGGAGAAAGGTGGTATCTCAGGGCATAGTAGACATGGAACAGAGATGGGAGGGATTCAAGGTTGGCGGCATCAACTAAAATGCATTCGTGAGTAATTGAAGATAAGAGATAATTAAAGGAGGTTGGATGGAGCTAATGGAGGCTTTAAATAACCATGAGGATGTGTATGAGAGGAAGCCCTAATGTGGGCTCTTCGTCGGGTGAAAAGCATGAGAGAATAAGAGTATGTTCTCCCTAATCCAATGGTAAGGAATGTGTGGGTTGTTGCACTCACTTTGGTCAGGGAGGGAGAAATATCCCTTTATTTTTGTGAGATATCATCTTGGATGGGTGTGCGAGATTGTGGTTAGGAGGCATGTTCATTGGGAGAGGAGGTCAGGTCTTGCAAGAGGTAGAAGACAAGTCTTCTCATGTTGGATCTTCCCTAGATAGCCCAGATACAAAGTCCACATATTACACCCCATGCCCATGTGGCTAGGTGTCCGCATGACATTTAATTATGTCACACCATAGTTTAATAAATTGACCAACTTAGGTCCAGGGTTCTTAATGCATGAAATAATGTGCATAATTTTAAATGCTCATAACTCCTAATTGGTACATCCAATCCTTATGAAATTTTAGTTGGAGATTTGTGATGAAGTTTTCTAATTATAGTAGAAATTTGAGATTCAAATCCGAATGTTGACTATTGAAAAATTTACTAGGTTACAAATGTACATTAATCACCTTTAAAGTGCATTAGGGTTTGCAGTATTTTGAAATTTGTGTATCCATATGGTCAAACTAGTCAAGGGAGGTGATTGAGGGTATTTTAGGCAATAAATTGAGAACTTATTTATATCATTAAAATTACAAGAGAGAAAAAAATAATAAAATAAAAACTCCCTTTATCACATTCTCCCCTCCTTTTAAGAATTTTGTCCTCAAAATTCAAGCATCTTGAAAGATATGTGGATACTTCTACTTGATCTCAGATATGAGACCCATAGTAGCATTAGTCTGATCCTATTGGCTCCAAGATACTTTGACCATATCAATGCATAAATTACTACAAAGCTCCTTTGTCTTAGAATCGAGGATTCTAACTTGGGATTCAATATAGGATAGGTCAACTTTTAGCTCTAGAGGCTCATGATGTGACTAGGTTCTTTGACATAAGGCTTCAGATGAGATACATGAAACACATTGTGCATTGCATTATAGTGAGGTGGAAGAGCAAGAAGATATGCACATTCACCAATCCTTTCCAAGATCTCAAAGGGTCCCACAAAGAAAGGATTGAGTATCTTTTATTCTTAGCCAAAGCTCAGATAGGCCTGATCTTTAGAAGAACACGATCACCTTCTTTAAACTCACGTTCCTACTGGTGATCATCTGCATAAGACTTTTTCCTATATTGTGCCCACTTCATCCTCTTCATTATCAGTGCAACCTCGTCTATGTAGAGGTGCATCTCCTCATATTTCATCAAATGTGTTCCCCAACATCATCCTAGCTGAGATTTGCACGGTCTGCCATATTGAGCTTTGTATGGATGAATCCTAATGCACTCCTGATAGCTATTATTCTATGCAAACTCATCTAAGGGCAAATAATGGTCCTACGATCCTTCCCAATCAAGCACACAAACTTGTAGAAGATCCTCCAAAATCTATAATGTACTTTTAGACTGGCCATTAGTTTGTGGATGATATGATGTGATGAACTTCAATTTCATACCTAGTTCCTCTTGAACCTATTTTCATATCTTGGAAGTAAACTTTGGATCCATGTATGAAACAATGGAGGTAGGAACTCCAGACATACGTACTATCTCCCGTATGTTGAGATCGATAAGCTAAAAATGGGAGAGGAGGATGGGTCTTACAGTTCATTGGAAGGATGTGTTGTGGGTTGTTGAGTATCCATGAATCACCATTAAAGTGAGTTAGGGTTTACATTTTTTTGAAATTTGTGTATCCATATGGTCAAACTAGTCGAGGGAGGTGATTGAGGGTATTTTAGGAAATAAATTGAGAAATTATTTATATCATTAAAATTACAAGAGATAGAAAATAAAAAAAAACTCACTTTGACACAAGAATGAACAATATGAGACTAACAAATACCTTTTAGGGTTGGTGTGCATATGGGGAAAATTTCACAAGGTTACAAATGTACATGAATCACCTTTAAAGTGCATCAAGGTTTTCATTATTTTGAAATTTGTGTATCCATATGGTCAAACTAGTCAACAGAGGTATTGAGGGTATTTTAGGAAATACATTGAGAACTTATTTATATATTTAAAATTAAAAGAGAGAGAAAATAATAAAATAAAAACTCACTTTATCGCAATAATGAACAATATGCGACTAACAAATCACCTTTTAGGGTTGGTGTGCATACCTAGAGTGGGTCAATCCCAAAATGGGAAAAGAGTTATGGAGGAGGAATAACCCTACACATATGGGTTCAGGTTGTGGTTGTAAATCCTAACTTACTATTGAAATCTAGTAAAGCACCCTAGGTTAGGATGAATGGACCAACTTCATTTTGAAAAATGAACTAAACATGGACGTTTTTGATAGACATGCACATAAATAGATGGGGTAAGTTGGGATGGTATGGGTTTAAGGCATGAAATCACTTAGCCCTACCTATTCATTAAAAAAATGTCATTAATATATGGGAATTGTAATGCTAACATGCATTAAATGTGAAAACCTTGGTTAGAGGATAATCTCCGCATAAATAGGAAATGGCAAATAAAGTACATTGAGTAAAATGTAATAATGCATAAATGGTATTTAATCCCTACTGACATCACGTGAATAAGAAAGGTGTGTTTGTATGAAAGACTTGGTTCCATAGATATATAAGTATGAAATCTTTAGTTAGAGAAAACTCATGAAAAATGTTTGATGAAAGTTAACACTTGGAAATAAACCATGATATAAGCATCTAGTTATAGACTTTGTTTGGGCAATATAAGTCATAGGATACAAAAATATGAAGAAATTGGAGACCCTTGTCCTATAACATGGTGTAATTAATAAAAGACAATGAGATAAAGCTATGACATCTCAATAAGCCCTATGAAGGGTAGATCTCTGAGCCAACCCTAGGGTTAATTAGGGATGCTTAAAGGTACATAAGACACAAAGGGTTAGGATGTGATCATGGCCTAAGTACATATGGCCCATGGAGTAAGGACAAAACCATACATGTGTACACAAGGCCTCTGTGATTAGGAGAATGGCCACCTTAACATATGCATGAGGAGAAAGTCCAGGATGGCTTCCACTGGTGTGGGAGACAAGTCGAAGGGTAAGGCGATGACTTCTCGTCGGCCGACTTCCCTAAATCTTCACTGGAAAGAGGGGGTGGAGTTCACAGATGCCGATTTTCCTGAGGTGACATTGGCCCCAGTTTTGGCCGGCTCTCAATCTCGTTCAAGATCTCCGCAATCCTGGGAATCAATACACCCGAGAACCCCTATGAATGCCTTGGAACTGAAGGCTACGTAAGTCAAGTTGAGAGACGGGAAGATACCTACCCAGACAAGGAGGCTGAGGAGAATGCGGCAACATGGAGCAATTGCTTGTTGGGTTACGTGATTGACTTCTGGCCGGATATCCCGACTCTAACGGAATACTTCGATAGCATCTGGAATACCAAGAAATCGTATGAGGTTTTCGATAGAGGGTCAGGCTTCTTTCTGCTTCGATTTGAAGATGCCACAGATCGGAACTCAGCTCTGAAAAGAAAAATCTACGTCAAAGGAAGACCAGTGGTGTTTATGAAATGGGAACCTGAAGATATGCAGAACAGAGCGGTTCTTACAGACGTGCCAATATGAGTGGATATTCATGATCTCCCAATGGAGTTATGGGACGGCAGGATGCTTAGCAGAATAGGCTCTTATTTGGGTTGTCCGGTGAAGATGGATAAGGATACATATAATATGAAACGGCTGGACATTGCCAGAATTCAAGTGATGGTGAACAAGAATGCCAGATTTCTGAGGAACCTATCCCTATGTAGTAAAGGAGGAAAAGAGCATAAAAATCGATTGGATTATGAATGGATACCCTACAGGTGAAAGACCTGTGGTTTTTTCGGGCATGAATATCCGATGAGGCCTGCCAAGAAGAAACAAAGCTCTGTACTGAGAATTGCAAACAGGAAAGTGTGGGAAGTAAAGAAGAACAATGCTGACAATCTATTCGATGATATTCCGGCTGGCGCGGATGATGCTATCTTACCGGTTATAGAGGATGTTGATGAAGATGAGAGAAGAATTGCTGAAGATAAATCTCATGAAGAAGTACCAGCCATCGAAGACTTGAAACTATCAATGGAAGTAAATGAAGGATTTGAGGAAGATAGTAAAAAGGGTGCAAGTGCAGCTGTCATTGAATCGCTTCCTTCTACCCCTAATGTAGTTGCTGTTTTGAATAATGACTCTCCAGGAAGCGAACTCAGTTCTCAATCTTCTAGCTCTATAGATGTTATTCATGGCAATAAAGAACCTCCTAAATGTCAGGGAAAATTGAATGTCAGTATGTATCACAGAGTGGGTAATTCGTAGTTTTCACCAATTCAAAATGACCTACACCTCTCATCTTTAAGTACTGAGGCTGTCATTCCAATTCAAGATGAAGATAAGGCTGAGGCTGTCAGCTCAACAGCCAAGGGTTTTAAATGACATCTATCAGCATTTCCTCTTGGACCGTTCAAGGAATAAGTAATAAAATCCTCAACGTCCAGGGGGAAGTTCACAGAGCAAACAGTGATGTGTTTGTTCTGGTGGAGACGAGATTGAGAGAGAACAAAATAGTTAAGATGATGAATAGGTTCTTCAGTGATTACAGCTGGTCTTCTAATATTAAATCTCATGCTCTTGGTAGTATTATAGTCCTATGGAAGGAGGAATCTTGCACTGTTAATATTCTTGGTGAGAGTGATCAAACAATGCATTTGGAGATCTTTAAAGAAGATTCGAGAGTGTCAGTCACTGTTGTTTATGGTCACAATGATGATTATGATATAATGTCGTTATGGAAAGAGATGGAGAGCTTTAACCAGACGGTTGATGAGCCTTGGGCTATTTTAGGAGACTTTAATGTGGTTAGAAGAAATGAAGAGAAGATTGGCATACATCCCCCTTCAAGGAAGTCCATGGATGATCTCAACGACTTTATGCTTGATAATGGTCTCATTGAGTTGGATCTCAGTGGCCCCTTCTTCACGTGGGATAATCATCAAGATGATGATGATTTCATTACTACCAAGATTCATAAGATTCTGTACAACTCCATTTTATAGTTAGAAGAATTTTCATGGAGAGTGCATTACTAATACTATTAGTGATCATAGAAGGATTCTTCTTGTTATCGGGGATGCTAAGAAGAAAAGGACACCGTTTAGATTCATTAATGGCTGGATGAAATATAAGGAGTTTGATGGTATTCTTAAAGAGGCTTGGAAATATAACTCGGAGGGTTTTGCTATGTTCAGACTTTATAGAAAGATGGAAACACATAAAGGCAAGCTGAAAGCTTGGAATTGGAGAAACTTTGGTGATATCTCGATCAACTTCAACATTGCTAAACAAAAAGTTCTTGATGCTCAATGAGCTGCTGATATGAATCCCATGGACAAGGAGAAAAGGAAGTATGTCATCAATCTGAGGAAGGAGGTTAAGGAAGTTGAGCTTATTGAGGAATCCTTTTGGAGACAAAAATTGTGAATACAGTGGTTGAAGGAAGGAAATAAGAACTCTAGCTTCTTCTATTCCACCATGAGGATGAGAAGAACTAGAAATAGCATCAATTGTTTAAATATTGATGGTGTTTTGTGCAAGGATGATAATACTATCAAGGATTTTATCAAAAGTTTCTATGAGAATTTATTTTGCAACCAAGACAAAGGTAAGGTTTGGGAGGGACAGTGGAAAGGCCCCAAAATTTCTAAACAACAAGATGATAACTTGATTGCACCTATCTCTAGAAGCGAGGTCGATGACATTGTCAGAAATATAAATGATGACAAATGTCCTGGTCCGGACGGTTTTAATGGGTATTTCTTTAAATACTCCTGGCCTATCATAGGTGATGATGTCTACAAGGCGATTCAAGAGTTTTTCTGTAATGATACTTTGTTTAGAGAAGCCAATAAAACCTTCATTACTTTGCTTCCCAAAGGGTCTGATAACTCTTACATTTCTAACTGGAGACCTATAGCTCTTTGTAATGTTTTTTACAAGATTATCTCAAAAGTTTTGGCTAACATATTGCAGAGAGTTTTACCTTCGATTATTGATGTCAACCAGTGCGTCTTCATCAAAGGCAGGAGCATCAAAGATGCTATTTTAACTTCTAATGAAATTATCAGTGACTTCAAAAAGAGTAATGGCCATTTGATGTGTATTCAGGTTGATGTATCAAAGGATTACGACTCTGTCAGCTGGAAATATCTTTTCTCCATTATGTTCAGAATGGGATTTCCAATCAAGTGGATTAGATGGATTTATATCATGTTCCAATCTACTTCCTACCAGGTTCTTGTGAATGGTGAAGCTACATCTCTGATTTTTCCCTCGAATGGGGTAAGACAGGGAGATCACATCGCACCATACTTGTTCATTATTATCATGCAAGGTTTTACAGAGATGATGAAGGAGAACTATAAGGCGGATAATATTCATCCTATTAAGGCTTCAAAGAATCTTGATTGTTCCCATTTGATTTTCACAGATGACTTAATGATTTTCTCCAAAGCTGATGATACTAGTGTTACTGGTATTGGAAAACTCCTTAAAAGTTTTAGTGATTCTTCTGGTCTCAAGATCAATCTCCAGAAAAGTACGATTTATTTGAGTAACAAGAGAGATATTGAGCTTGCTAACAGACTTGGCATGAAAGTAGGAAATTTGGATGACTCCAAATACCTTGGTTTACCTCTATTTACTGGGAAGTTAAACAAAAATCTCTATTTGGATTTGGTGGATAAAGTTAAGAGGAAGTTGGATTGTTGGAAATCTAACATGCTTTCTTTGGCTGGTAGACTTGAATTGGTTAAGTCCACTCTCTCGACTATGCATTTATACTGGGTTTTTTCTTTCCCTATCCCCTGCTCTGTTTTGGATAAGATTGATGAAATTTGTAGAAATTTCTTATGGGGTCAATCCGAGAAGAAGCACAATCTCCATCTGGTTAAATGGGATATGGTTACTTTGCCTAAGTCCGAAGGTGGTTTAGGGCTTAGGAAAATCAAGGAAGTTGCCAAAGCCTGCCTTATGTTAAACGCTTGGAATATAGCTAGCAAGAAAGATTCCTTGTGGATAAAATGGATCAGTGAAAAATATTTCAAAAAAGAATCTTACTGGAGTATTGAACCTTCTACCAACTTCTCTTGGATGTTCAATTTAGTCATTCATGTAAGGGAACAGTTGAGACCTTTGATTTCGATTAGCATTGGATCTGGGGAAAATATTAAAACCTGGTTGGACCCTTGGGTTAAAGGGAATTTTCTCCGGGACTATGTGGATAGTAGTATGATTATCAGATCTGGAATCCCTCGTGATTCTAAGCTTTCAAGTATTATCAAGAACAATCAGTGGTCTATTGCTAATTCTAGGGTGACAAAGGATATTCTCAATATTATCTTGGACATTCCCATCTCCAATTCTTCTACTGACTTTTTCTTTCTTAATGGGTCAAGGAATGTGAAGTTGAATCTTATATGGGATCTAATTAGAAAGGAAGGTACTGAAGAAGATATTTATGACTGGATTTGGAAGTCTAAAGGGAGCATGAATAGCAAGATTCATGTGTGGAAAGCTGCTCTAAATAAATTACCTACATCGGATTATGCTAGAAGAAGGGGTATTTCTGTGGTTTCCATTTGTTTTCTCTGCATGAATGACTATGAGGACACTCAACATATTTGTTTTAGTTGTCAGTTCACTAAAGATCTGTGGTCTAATGCTCATAATGATAATTATATTGATTGTATTCCCTGCAATTGGAGAGATGTTGTGAATCATAATTCTATCTCAGCCAGGATTGTTATTCCTTTCATTCTATATCAGGTTTGGCTGGAGAGGAATAGGAGAGTCCATGACAACAAGCTTAGTTCCTTGAATCATATTTGGAAGTTGATTGTGAATGATTTTGATATGATGAATTAATTCTGTGATGTTTTTGTGTTAATGGATGGTGGATGTTTCTTTCTTGGCTTAGTCTGCTCCAGGACCTGCCAGAGCTGTGTTCTGCTGCCTGCTGAAGGCTTCTATTGCGGGTTTTTTTGGTTCTAGTTTTGTTGGCTGCTTGATGGAGGTTCTGTTCTGTTAGTCGATTGCTTTCGTGTGTTTTCTTTTCTTCTTCTGGTTGGTTGTTGTTCTAGTGGTTAGAGATGTTTCCGGTGGATGGATGATGGAGTTGGATGTTCTGGACGATGGTCCTGCTGCAAGCTTGTCTTCTCGGTTTTTGGGTCTGGATGAGAGGGTCGAGTCACCACTCCGGCGAGTGTCGATGCTCCCCTCTTCTGTCCTCCAAGCCTGTGGTTTAGAAGTCATTTTCCTCTGATGATCTGCTGGTGGATCTGGTTGTTTTCTTGATGGAAGGTGATGGTCGAGTCCCCACTTCGACGAGTGTCGACGCTCCCCTCTCTCTTCTTTGTTTATATCTTTTGCAGGTTTTTGAAGGTTGTTTGTCTGGACGAGAGGGTCGAGTCACCACTCCGGCGAGTGTCGACGCTCCCCTCCTCTATCCTCTTAACCTACTTTATAGAAGGTTTTTTTTCTCTGTTGACCTACTGGTGGATCTGGTTGTTTTCTTGTTGGAAGGTGATGGTCGAGTCCCCACTCCGACGAGTGTCGACGCTCCCCTCTCCCTTCCTTTATTTGTATGAGCTACTGCAGGATGTACAATCTCAGTTTTTGTTTGATATATGTGAGTTGTTGCTGTGGGTGTCTGCGTGCACGGTTGATTTTCTGTTGGGACGCTGATGATGGTAGAGCTTGGTGCTTTGTTCATAAAGTCCAGCTTTAGCAGTAGATTGGCTAGTTGTTCTAGCTTTCCGGTTATGCTTTCTGGGCTGTCTGCTCCTGGTACATATGAGCAAGTGCAGAGTTTTTCCTTTGTTGGCGATCTTCTGAAGATGGGGTCTCCTGCTCCTCTCTCTCAGTGAGTTTTAAAGATTGGGTGGTTGTGTTCCTTTGGATCTGTTTTGGTTCTGTCTTGTGATGGCTGAATGTCTCTCGCTCCCCTCTCATAGCTGGTCTTCACAACTGTGATGGTCAAGTTTTGGATCGAGTTTTATTGCAGTTCAATGTTGCTATCCTGCTGGAGGCTCTAATGTTTTTGCTTCTCTAAATGATGTCTAGTGGCTGGATGTTTGTAAGGGTGGTTCTGTGTTTGAAGAAACTAGTGGATCATGTATTATTTTTGGTTTCTTGTTTTTTCTTTCTTTTCTATCTTCAGTTTGAAGATGGATAGTTCTGTACAGAAACTATGGAAAAATACAAAAAAAGTAACACGAGTTTTCGACCGACCAAAAAAAAAACATACTAGATCTCGGACCTACCCTGGAAGTTGACATTTTGGACTTAGCCAAACAAGGTTGAAGGTTAGACCTAAATAGATGTTTAGTGTAACTCCAATGAGATAATGCATGTGTAGATCACTTTAATGTAACCCAATGTTCTAACATTAATCTTAGGTTTATAATGGATACATAAAATATGCCACATAACTCATTTTGGTGGTAATATGAAGATAAGAAACTTAATTGGATGAATAATTTAGATGATGGGTCGTTAATGGGCCATATGACATATCTCATAAAAAGAAGTCTCAAAAGTGAAAAAAAACATAAAATATGAAATCTACATATCAAATTGGCCTACATGTCAAATTTCATCTAATTGGGACAACCTTGAAATATTAAGATAAGTTTAGGAGAGAAAATGAGTAAAAGGCATAAGTAATGACTAATGTGATTATATAACTTAGAAATATGGAAATAATGGCAAATTCATATTCAAAACATCAAAGATAACTTGTCGATGAAGTTTGGTCCAATTTGGATGTTGTTTGTGCAAGTTATGCAATTTTAGGTACATTCTGGACTTTTCTGCAATTCACCCAATTGGGAGGTTTTACATGCAAACTTTCACATGCATTATAATACTTATATAGTCCCTTACATTCTTGAGTTTTTAAATAGTAGTTCTCCTAGTTGTACCTTGGTTTGAAGGTGTTTCTTTCCAAGGGCATTTTAGGGATTACCCTCTTTATAAATGAGCTTATCTTTAAAAGCTATCAACCAATGAGGTTATTTCTTTGATTGGAGGTCGGTTGGGATGGCCTATAAGTGTCCATAAATTGACATTTGATATTCAAGAAGCCTCTATGAGTTGTCTTCTTGCATGGACATGAAATCCCTAGGTTAAGAACACATGGAAAGCTCCATGGACACCTCATGCTTGACTTCTTCCTTATCCATAAAGGTTTGCATGTCCATAGACACCCTTAGCATTGGACACATGGAAAGTAACTTGACACCTCATGCTTGAATTTTTACTTATTCATAAAGACTTGCATGTCCATGGACACCCTTACACATGACACATGGAAAGTCTCATGGACACCTCATACTTGACCTCTTTCTTTATATAGCCATATCTACACCTTCCCAACTCCAAATTCGAAAACTCTTGCTATTATTTCTTTCCTCTAGCTTAGAGCATAACTCCTACTCTGTTTGGCCACAAAGGCCCTGTCTCAAGGTAAAAGAAGGTTCCTACCTTGGTGAAGAAGGCTCTTAGGGTTCCAAATTTGCTCTATTTAGGTTTTCTTAAGCTCCTCCTTGATGATTTTGACCAAAACTAGTAAGTATCCTCCTTTCCTTCCCTATTTTCATGTTGTTATTCTTCCTTCCACCTTCCTCCAGGTCAGAACCATGACCTTCCATGGTGAAACCTGATGCACGGATATTTAGTCATTTTACCGGCTAGTTTTTCCCTAGTATTGTGCATGCATTTGTTATTTTCATGAAATTTTATGCACAAACTCTTATGAATAGTATGTTTCATTGAAATGCATCAATTTATGTATTTTTATCAAGTTTTAATCAAATTTCACAAATTTGAGGACTAAGACACATTTTTGTTTGGATTGCGGGTACATATCAACCATGCAGACTCAGTACAACCGAGTCCATACTCGATAGTACTGATTTCACATCAGTAAAAATAGCCAAGTGAAATGTGCAGACTCAGTACTACTGACACCCAGATCAGTAGTATTGAATCATCATTAGTAGACTCCTAATAGAATCACAAAAACTTAGTACACCGGAACAAAAGTCAGTAGTATCGAGATTACATCAGACTCGCGACCACTTTTGACGTGTCGGTACTATCGACTCAACAAGATAGTACCGAATGAGCACAAATTTGAAGAACCCTAAACACTCGGTACTATTGAATTACAACTCGGTACTACCAAGTTGTAACTCGATACTACCGAAACTGTCTGCACAGGCAAGATTAACAGCAGTGACCTAATCCGACGGCTAGTGTTATTTTGTGAAAAATAGCCATTCTATAACTATGTGGGAGGACGGCCAGACCTAGGTATCACGTTGTAGTCCATTGCTCAAGATTGGAGAGATGGAGGAGGAGAGGCAGGAACTGAAGGCTACAACCATGAGTGATTCCAGCACTTTTGGTGGACCATTTTGCAGCCGAGAGACAGCAGAACACCTGTGCATTGAAGGGGATTCTCCAATAGCCATACTCTTACTATTTGAATATGAATCTATGGAAATCGCATGACCTTATTATGCATGATCACCACAATCGGTGTATCAGATCCTTAATTAATGCTGAAAAGGGGATTAAGGGTTAGAAACATATAGGTTCACCCGTTTATCAGCGTCCATTATGAAAGTTGGGGCATAAATGGAAGGAGATTACCAAGAGTTAAACCAAAATCACCTAACTAATGAATCAATTATTATGAGAATGGAATTGGCTTTAGATTAGGTAGGGGAATTACACTGCGAAAGTGGGTAGTTTCTTGCTACAAGCTCGTTATTCAAATTTAATAGGAAATTTGAACCAGTAATAAGAAGGCAGATACAGTGTCACCCGTGGTGAAACTATGTTCTAAGGAATTTGTTATCATAAAACCAAATCAATTTTATTTTCTATTTTCTATTTCTTACTTCTGTTCAAAACAACTAACCCAATCAATTTTCATCGACCTAGCTGATCAAACTATAGTTAGTACTAGTCTCTGGACAACTGCTTCCCTGAGTTTCACTCAGGCCTCACGGGGCCTATATTACAAGACGTGTACACTTACATTTTGCATGCAAAGTAAAGTCATGTCAAGTTATTGGCATCGTTGTCGGGGAAGAAGAAATAGTCTAGCACTATGACTGTTGTAGTTGGCCACTCTATGCCACTTTTTCATTTTATTTTTACTCTTTTTGAGCTGAAATTTCAAATATCAATTTTGTATTTCTTGCTATCTCTTGTGCTTACACCTATATTATCTCTTTCAGGTGATAGTTTATGGTGCAGATGTGTAGCACAGACTACAAAGACTCCACTCACAGTAGTGCAAAAGTTGTATCATTAAGAGATAAATCCCAAGCGTACAGCAATTCGGCAAAGGGATTAACCCCTAACACACCAGACACTCCTCTAGTAGATATACCCATTCCAGTTGAAAAATCAGAAATTGCTGAGGAGAAGACTATTTGGGAGAAGATCAAAGCATCATTGTCAACTGCACAACTAGGCCCCATAAAAAGGAAAGCAGTTGATGTGGGTAGTTTTAAGATTAACCCAGGACTGGCAGCCCTAGTCAGGTTATAGGCATTCCATGCACACGACATTGAAGACCCCGATGGATCACATCAACAGCTTTGTGGAGAGCTGCGACATGCTAAAAATTGATAGGGTCTAGGCGATAGTTATTTATTTAAAATTGTTTTCTTCTTCTCTGGCTGATAAAGAAAAAGCTTGGTTCTACAATCTCAAGTCATAATCCATTGGGACATGGGACGATATGATAGATGTTGTTACAACCCCAATTTTGGGTTCAATTGCTGAGAAATGTAATTTCTCATATTAAAAATAAGTGGACAAATAATGAATGAATGCATGATTTTCGTTTAAAATAGCCTTGTTGATTTATTTGTGGGCTTTATTGGCTATTGGGCCCAATAACAAGGAAAGGATAAAAGAAATTCCACTATTATCGAGTAAATAAGAAAATAGAGACAAAGGAAAAGTGTGGAAACCTCTAGAAGGAAAATCCAAAGAGGGATTTCGTGCCTCTTGGGTTCCTTGGGTTCCAAGGAGTCCAAGGTGGCATAGAGAATACAATAATAAAAGAAAAGATCAATTAAATATTTCCTTATCGAGAAATAAATTGAAAATAATGGTAATATGTGGAAAACAAGTGAAAAGCGGTGCAATTGAGTTATCCTTAGTGGTATTTCGTATCCCAATGATTCCTAACGATAAAAGGAATACCAATGAGGAAAATAAAAGAGAAATAAAGAGAAATCCTCAAAAAGGAATTATTTTAATAAGAAATAAACAAGATAATGTGAAATATTAGATGTAGATGCATCTAGAAGGATAATAAGTATCCTTAAAAAGGAATTTCGAAAATATTAGAATTCTTTGGGGTCCAAGGAGTCCCAATGGAGAAAAAAAAAGAGAAAAGGCAAAATAAGAGGATAATGTGATGCATCATTAATGACTTTTGGTTTTATCAAAAAGAAATACTTTGGTTAAATTATGTAATCAAATCCATGGTAAAAGATATGCAAAGTGATTAAAGGAATAAGCCAAAGAGGTAGGACCTGTATAAGGATTTGATGTATATATATAGAGAGAGATAGAGAGTCGAGAACTCTCACATCCAAGAGACGCAACCTTCCTCGCTTTGCTTCATACCCTTCGACGCAGTGGATGGGTAGCAAGCACTGGACATGGCCAGAATCCATGGGCTTGCAGAGCCTGGGTGGCCTCTGCAGGACTCGCCCCTCCTATTGCTTTCTACCCTAGGGCGTGGAGGAGGTCAAAATAGGTTGCAGCGGTTGGAGTCGGCGGGCTGTGTGGAAGAAGTAAACTTGGGCGCAAGGTTTCCCTATAGTTCCAAGGAGGGAGGAGTTGATTGAACTCCTTGGACGGAGGATCTGGGCGGCCGGGAGAATGCCGCCACGTCACCTCCGTTGACGACGTGCTCGAGATCCTGACCTACGAGGGATGCGTCTGCTACAGCAGCCAAAGCTATCGCACCTGCGGCGTGAGCCGGTGGGCAAGCTTCCGTAGGAGGAAGGTGAGTAGTGGGGGCCGAGGAAGGAAGCTGGACTGAAGGGGGTGGCTACCTTCAGCAGCCACGGCAGGACGGCGGTGGGTCGCGGCTGCAAGCAACACGTGCGCAGACCTGGGTTTGCGTCGGAGCCAAGGAAGGAGAAGAATAGAGTCAAAAGACTCTATTGCCCCTGCACGCACGCACAAGAGCCGAGGACCACCTGGTCTTTTTGTCAATTTCTGGGCCTATTTTTCGGTAAGTCGATAATGAGTATGGTGTCGACGTGGCATTGTTTCATTGGTCTATGTTGTTAAAACTTGAAATAATTATAACAAGAGATTGGTAGATCGGATTGGAACATGTAATATATCAATTTTGCTCAGGAAATGCGAGGAATCCATTAAAAATATCATTAGAAGCTAATTCCTCTTGTAATTAGAAAAGTAATGAAAGTTATAAACTTTAATGTAATCATGATTAAAGAACCCTATTTTGATATGATTAATGTGATTAGTAGGGTTTAATTAATGATTAAAGTTGATATTATCCTGTTAATGATAAAAAGGAACATTAGGAACAAAAAGGATGAACTTTGCACATAATTAGTTAATTTAGAGTTTCTTGTGCATAAATATGTTTGAATGGGCCTTGAAACCCTAATGTTGGTAATTAGGACTACTAATGGCTTTAATTATTTGATTTCATGTATAGAATTGCGTTTTCATGATTAAAAGCTATTTCGAGAATTAAAGTTCCTAATTTGTGGATAAATACCCTAAATGTAGTAATTAGGGTTTTCTAATGAATAAAAGGTAGAATTAATAATAAATAGAGTTCATATGGGAATTAGACCATCATGAATTATGAGTTGTTAATCTGAAAGAACTAAAGGTGATAATTGAGTCTAATGACCTTGAAATAACTTAAAAGGATAAAGAAGGTAGTTTTGGTATAAAAGAGAAATAATCGACTTTCTTTGGGCTTATGATGTTGAAATTACGGTTTATGAACTAAGAGAGCATTTAATATGATAAAAGCGTTATGGAGGCAAAAACCCTAATAAAACCCTAATGTGGTCTAGAAAGCCTAAGGTGGAATCCAAGTCTAACTTTAGAATGTTCTGGATAAACTATAACACTTGGATCGTATGCATTAATTTCAGGATATTGTTGATTGGTTGTTGATTGATTCTTTATCCTTATTGCTTGGACAATCAAGTTGCTCTGGATCAGGTATGCGGTTAATTATGGATAACCACCTTAGTTTCCTGAGGATTTTCCGGATGGTTAATCGCATTGCATGCAAATTATTTGTTGGATGTTCATATTTGCAAATCATAAAGTCACTATGATTATCACATTAAAAATAGAAATATGTACGTGCCACCCTGATGGATGATGCCAAAGGTCAGGCCCATATGGGTAGACCAATGGACACCTTGAGTGGTGACCCCAGGCACCAAGCTCAGGAATGAGAAGGTGGCCTATGATATTGCATGACTAGTGGGCACCATGAGTGGTGACCCCCAGGCACCAAGCTCGGGATTGAGAAGGTGGCCTTAAGTCATTGGCAAAGGGCACCCTAAGGTGGGTATGCCAGGGTTAGGGCAAAAGTGGTGGAGAATGTCATACTAAAAAGTGTAAATTGGCTTGTTAATTAATTTGATTGTGATTATTAAATTGTTAGCCATATTTGCAAGATTTTGGTTGTTCCCACATACCAGTATATTTCGATATACTAACCGACGTTTTGTTTGTCGGTGTTTTAGGAACAACAATTGAAAGAACAAACAGTAAAGTGACACATTGCGGAAAAGGAAATAAAGTACAAGGAGGATTAGATAGAATAATTCAAGACCAGAATAGATAGATTTTCAAGGTTTTCAAAGGTAAGTAAAGTTTTAATTTAATACCAAATTCCAGTTAGTTAGTAGAATTTCATAATTGTTATTGATTATTTGTCAAACCTTTGATCCTGTTAATTGGATAACGGCACCGACCTTTTGGTCTCCCTTAATTGGGGGTTACCGGGAGGCGGGGTCGTTACAATTGGTATCAGAGCATAGTTTCCTCAAGTAATCTTTAATAATTATTAAATTTTACAAATTTTGTAGAACCCAAGGGAGTTATTCGAGGATTATCTGAAAGACAGAGGTGTCTAGAAAAGGATCACGACCGGGGGATGGCAATATTTTCCTCCGCACCGCTAGTCGGAATACGAGGACTCCTGGATCCGTGTGACTGCCTGGCCAAAGTCTTAGGGTATGATTCAAAATAAGATACCTTTAGGACTCTCTCATCTTGTTCATCCCTTCTCAACTCAAATTCTATTAAGGACCTTAAGGATTAGGGTTTTCTCTCTTCTCCTCACCCTCTTGAGGTATGGGAAAAGTTAATAAGGTCTAAGGAATCCTCCACCAAATTAATAAAAAGCATGTAAATAAGATGTCATGGACATAAGCTTAATAGATTAAGTGCAAACTAAAGAATAGATACATGCTTAGGTCGCATGACACGAGTTGTCATTTCCCTCGGGAGAGACCTGAGGATAGACCTCCTTGTCAGGAGGATGAGTAGAGAGAGTTAGTCTTGGAGGTAGAGACCTCCATTGAATGTAGAGACCTAGCACATCCTTTGAGGATGATCTTAACCCTAACCCTAAGTGAATATTAGAGAGAGAGAGATGACATGATGAGTTAGATGTCATGGTTGACCAGATGCTTTGATTGCCATACGATCCATGTGAGGTTGGGTGACCTAGCACCTTTGGCAACCCGGGAAAGGGTCGTGCATGTTAAAGCAAAGGGTAGCTCCTTCATGGATGAAGTTAGTGAATGACCTATAGAAACCCTATGGCTTATGCAAGTAAGGGATAGCATGCCCCCAGAGTATGTCAGTGGTACGGTAGTAGGTTGAAACCCTGGCAAAAAGGGCATGATGGATGGCTTATGAGATAAGCATAAAGAGATATGAATAATCTTGAGCCAAACATGAGTTGAGAATAGGCTTCAACCACATAGGGGTTTTCATGAGAACATGAGCCTTCATGGGGAAGGGACCTCTAGTAGGTATGGTTGTAGGTTGTTTTAGCTCTAGAGACAGAAAGTAGGAACCTAGAAAAGAGGTTGGAAGCCTAAAACCCCGAGATATGAGGAACAGTGGGGAAGTTGAGGATGATGTGACCTAAGTGGATGATAGTGGTTGCCTTATGTGTGATCCCTAGAGGCTGATAATATCTTGGTTATCTTTAGAGGAAACAAACCCTAGAGAGAGGATGATGCTTCTGGTACCTATGGTATAAGTAACTACCTGCTGGATGAGATAAAGAGTGCCTTAGACTCTGAGGAGGTTTAAGTAACCAGTTGTGAGGTTTTATACCTAGTTGAATGTCCTTGAGGAGGACTCGACTCTGAGGTATTGCTCATATAAAAGGATCATGGGAGTACATGACATACCTTAGACATGCTTGATTCATGGTTAAGCGAATGAGCATGTGGTGGGACATCCGAAGGTGAACCTAGGGTTCCTAGGCCTAAGAGGGGAAGTAGTGTATCTGATGCTCATAATGCGATTTGAGTCTCTATAGTTTCGAGCATGGTACTCCTTATGTGTAGAAGTAAAGGAAATCCCTTAAGTTGAGGGTATGTTGATGAACCCCTCACAGTTAAGTTGGTCTAATGTTGAGGAAAGAACAAGTATGACCTAGCATTGTTTAAAAGGTGGTCTACTTGTGCCTTAGTAGCTGCTGGGTTAGGCATGCTCATGTGAATGTAAACCATATGGACGCTTGTGACTTTTGTTATCAAGGTGTAGTTTCCTCCCATCTTGGGAGAGCGACCCTTTGGTAGGGAGTTTACCAGTTTGGTTGATTTTGAGGTAACCTAAGGAGGTTTCGTAGGATCTTGAGAAGCTAAGTGAAGAGTACATGGCATGAGAATGAACCTATAGACCCATAGATAACCATATCTATGTGCAGGTGGATGTGTTACCATGGAGGTAACTGGTATGGGGCTCGACCAAGGTAGGCAGGTCGCCATGACCCTTATGAAAGGATGACAGTCAGCCCATGAATGCAAGAAGATAGATGATGAATGTTTGGGTAAGGTTCTATGTTGAACATGTACAATAATAGAATCATAAGTATATCCTAGGGTCAGGTAGGGATAAGACTGATGGAAGAAGGAGTTGCCTGATTCCCTAGTTGCACATGACCATAGGGTTGGGAGGTAACAACTATCATTGCCTGAGGGCCATGGGTTAGGAGATTGATCACCTTCATGAACTCATGGGACCCAAAGGGCAGGTGAGTAGCGCACTCTCTGGATGTATAAGGGAAGAGGGATGACCCCAAAAGTGCCGGCACCCTATAGACCTAGAGGAGATGACCAAGGATTTTGTGGTGACCCAAGTAGGTTTCAGATTAGTTTTCCATGGAAGTAATTTTTTTTGATATCATGATGTTTGTGATGTGGAGACATGAGTTACACATTTCAACTCCGATTTGAAGGTGTACTGGAAAGGTGGGATGTACCATCTCTATTATTGGAACAGGAAGAACTTTGTATTTGGACTACAGCCAAATGCTTATTTCCTCTTGTTATGGGTGGGAGAGATGGGACAGTACGCATGCCATACACCAAGAATAAAAGATGATGCAAGTTGGAACGTTGCTACAAGGTATGAGGACAGAGATGATAACATACCTTGGTGGAATGAATGATACATGGATGGTGTACAAACATTAAGAGAGAGTAGTGTAGTCAGCTTATGAGGATGTTTTATCAGGAGCTATGTAGAATTTACAAGTTAACCAAGGTTGAGTTTGATCACCCTGAGGATGAGATCAGAGTTTCTTGATGAAGACAAACTTAGAGTTAGAGATGAGATGATAAGTATAATACATGGAGGTGTATGTCTTCGACATTACTTAACACCTAAGGATAAGAAGGGGTAATGAATACTCTGGTTGAGATATAGCTGCCTAGTTTAGCTGGAAGTTAGAAGAAGTTGAGGTTGTTTGGCTAACCCTAAGTTTGGAAAGAAGATGTGTTTTGGCTAACACTCGGATGTAATAAGATATGTTGAACAAGTTAATGGTTGTTTGGGTAGCCAGTTTAGTCCTTGATGTAGTAAAAGGATGGTGATAGAACCTTAGATACACTTCTTTGGATAGGAAGGTAATAAAACCCTTTTGAGAGTGGTTTAGGGTTTCCGAGGTATCAAGCTTAAGGAATCATAACAATATAGGAGGTCATGATATACCTTGGTACTACAAAGATTGTAAGTGATGGTAGCATTCTGGATGCTTAAAACAAAGTTGCATGTAGCATGTGGCCATGAAAGCCAGGAGGTGAAGGACGAACACCATTAACCCAGTGCATGGATATAAAGTATAAAGAGTTCCCGAGAGGGAATGGGAGTTCATCATTATGGATGTTGTGAGTCTCTCCTAGACCAAGAAGGTCAAGATACAATATGGTTTATGGTAGATCGCCTTACCTACATGACATGAGAAAGGAAGAGTTTTGTCAAGGAACAGATCTGGTTGAACTACATATGAAAAGAGATGGTTCAACTACACCATGATGTGAATTCAAAAGTTCTTGATGTGACCTAAAGGTTCACTTCCATGAGGTGGAAGTAGATATGTGAAGAGCTCAGTGTTTGTACAGTTTATCACCCCATAATAATGGACAATATGATCCGGACTAGAGGGTCTGATAAGAGCATGTGTACTCATTTAGGGTGATACATAGAGATAGTTCTTAAGATGTGATGTTAACCACCATAGCCTTTATCAGGATGCAAGAAGTTTAATGGGGAGGTTGAGTCGGTCACCACTTCATTATGATGATGTTGGTGAAGGAGGCCTCGCGAAGGTTAGAAAAGAACCACAAGTGTGTGCAGATGAAGTCGCTTGATCATGCAATGGCTGAGAGAGAAATCCCAGGGGTGACATGAGTCGCGAGATGATGCAAAGCAGACTGACATGCAGTTCACTGTGCGGGAATATGTGATGAGAAAATCCGACCCCTCTAAGCTACAACTGAGAAAGCTGAGTCCCCGATATATGGGTCCATTTGAGATGGATTGGTGGATATTATTGTGTTTAGCCTTGCCCCACAGGATAACACGATGTGTAATGTGTTACATGAGTCTGATCTAGAGCACTATGTGAGGTACCCAAGCCATGTGTTGATCCATGAACCTATTCAACTTTTGAGAGGATGAAATGTCTTGAGTCACCTATGAGGGTACGATATACCAAGGTAAGAAAGAACTCAGATGGAAGAATATGAGATAATGAAGGTTCCTGGGAAGCACCATGGAAAAGGGTGAAGCCACATGGGAGCCATGATGGACATGTGATATGCTTATCCTATTTGATTGCTTGCTTGATGGAATTTTGAGGGCAAAATTCTCATAAGAGGGGAAGGATGTTACAACCCCAATTTTAGGTTCAATTGCTAAAAAATGTAATTTCTCATATTAAAAATAAGTGGACAAATAATGAATGAATGCATGATTTTCATTTAAAATAGCCTTGTTGATTTATTTATGGGCTTCATTGGCTATTGGGCCCAATAACAAGGAAAGGATAAAAGAAATTCCACTATTATCGAGTAAATAAGAAAATACAGAAAAAGGAAAAGTGTGGAAACCTCTAGAAGGAAAATCCAAAGAGGGATTTCGTGCCTCTTGGGTTCCTTGGGTTCCAAAGAGTCCAAGGTGGCATAGAGAATACAATAATAAAAGAAAAGATCAATTAAATATTTCCTTATCGAGAAATAAATTCAAAATAATGGTAATATGTGGAAAACAAGTGAAAAGAGGTGCAATTGAGTTATCCTTAGTGGGATTTCGTATCCCAATGATTCCTAATGATAAAAGGAATACCAATGAGGAAAATAAAAGAGAAATAAAGAGAAATCCTCAAAAAGGAATTATTTGAATAAGAAATAAACAAGATAATGTGAAATATTAGATGTAGATGCATCTAGAAGGATAATAAGTATCCTTAAAAAGGAATTTCGAAAATATTAGAATTCTTTGGGGTCCAAGGAGTCCCAATGGAGAAAAAGAAAGAGAATAGGCAAAATAAGAGGATAATGTGATGCATCATTAATGACTTTTGGTTTTATCAAAAAGAAATACTTTGGTTAAATTATGTAATCAAATCCATGGTAAAAGATATGGAAAGTGATTAAAGGAATAAGCCAAAGAGGTAGGACCTGTATAAGGATTTGATGTATATATATAGAAAGAGAGAGAGAGCCGAGAACTCTCACATCCAAGAGATGCAACCTTCCTCTCTTTGCTTCATACCCTTCAACGTAGTGGATGGGTAGTAAGCACTGGAGATGGTCGGAATCCATGGGCTTGCAGAGCCTGGGTGGCCTCTACATGACTCACCCCTCCTATTGCTTTCTACCCTAGGGCGCGGAGGAGGTCAAAATAGGTTGCAGCGGTTGGAGTCGACGGGTTGTGTGGAAGCAGTAAACTTGGGCGCAAGGTTGCCCTGTAGTTCCAGGGAGGGAGGAGTTGATCGAGCTCCTTGGATGGAGGATCTGGGCGGCCGGGAGAACGCTGCCATGTCACCTCCGTTGACGACGTGCTCGAGATCCTGACATGCGAGGGATGCATCTGCTACAGCAGCCAAAGCTGTCGCACCTGTGGCGTGAGAAGGTGGGCAAGCTTCTGTAGGAGGAAGGTGAGCAGTGGGGGCCAAGGAAGGAAGCTAGACCGAAGGGGGTGGCTACCTTCAGCAGCCACGGCAGGACAGCGGTGGGTCACGGCTGCAAGCAATGTGCGCACAGACCTGGGTTTGCTGTCGGAGCCAAGGAAGGAGAAGAATAGAGTCAAAAGACTCTATTGCCCCTGCACAAACGCACAAGAACTGAGGACCACCTAGTCTTTTCTCTAATTTCTGGGCCTATTTTTCGGTAAGTCAATAATGAGTATGGTGTCGACGTGGCATTGTTTCATTGGTCTATTTTGTTAAAACTTGAAATAATTATAACAAGAGATTGGTAGATCGGATTGGAACATGTAATATATCAATTTTGCTCAGAAAAATGTGAGGAATCCATTCAAAATATCTTTAGAAGCTAATTCCTCTTGTAATTAGAAAAGTAATGAAAGTTATTAACTTTAATGTAATGATGATTAAAGAACCCTATTTTGATATGATTAATGTGATTAGTAGGGTTTATATAATGATTAAAGTTGATATTAGCATGTGAATGATTAAAAGGAACATTAGGAACAAAAAGGATGAACTTTGCACATAATTAGTTAATTTAGAGTTTCTTGTGCATAAATATGTTTTAATGGGCCTTGAAACCCTAATGTTGGTAATTAGGACTACTAATGGCTTTAATTATTTGATTTCATGTATAGAACTGAGTTTTCATGATTAAAAGCTATTTCGAGCATTAAAGTTCCTAATTTGTGGATAAATACCCTAAATGTAGTAATTAGGGTTTTCTCATGAATAAAAGGTAGAATTAATAATAAATAGAGTTCATATGGGAATTAGACCATCATGAATTATGAGTTGTTAATCCGAAAGAACTAAAGGTGATAATTGAGTCTAATGACATTGAAATAACTTAAAAGGATAAAGAAGGTAGTTTTGGTATAAAAGAGAAATAATCGACTTGAATTGGGCTTATGATGTTGAAATTACGGTTTATGAACTAAGAGAACATTTAATATGATAAAAGCGTTATGGAGGCAAAAACCCTAATAAAACCCTAATGTGGACTAGAAAGCCTAAGGTGGAATCCAAGTCTAGCTTTAGAATGTTCTGGATAAACTATAACACTTGGATCGTATGCATTAATTTCAGGATATTTTTTATTGCTTGTTGATTGATTCTTTATCCTTATTGCTTGGACACTCAAGTTGCTCTGGATCAGGTATGTGGTTAATTATGGATAACCGCCTTAGTTTCCCAAGGATTTTACGGATGGTTAATCGCAATGAATGCAAATTATCTGTTGGATGTTCATATTTGCAAATCATAAAGTCACTATGATTATCACATTAAAAATAGAAATATGTATTCTCACACCTACGTGCCACCTTGATGGATGATGCCAAAGGTCAGGCCCAGATGGGTAGACCAATGGACACCTTGAGTGGTGACCCCAGGCACCAAGCTCGGGAATGAGAAGGTGGCCTATGATATTGCATGACTAGTGGGCACCATGAGTGGTGACCCCCAGGCACCAAGCTCGGGATTGAGAAGGTGGCCTTAAGTCATTAGCAAAGGGCACCCTAAGGTGGGTATGCCAGGGTTAGGGCAAAAGCGGTGGAGAATGTCATACTGAAAAGTGTAAATTGGCTTGTTAATTAATTTGATTGTGATTATTAAATTGTTAGCCATATTTGCAAGATTTTGGTTGTTCCCACATACCATTATATTTCGATATATTGATCGATGTTTTGTTTGTCGGTGTTTTAGGAACAACAATTGAAAGAACAAACAGTAAAGTGACACATTGCGGAAAAGGAAATAAAGTGCAAGGAGGATTAGATAGAATAATTCAAGACCAGAATAGATAGATTTCCAAGGTTTTCAAAGGTAAGTAAAGTTTTAATTTTATACCAAATTTCAGTTAGTTAGTAGAATTTCATAATTGTTATTGATTATTTGTCGAACCTTTGATCTTGTTAATTGGATAACGGTACCGACCTTTCGTTCTCCCTTAATTGGGGGTTACCGGGAGGCGGGGTCATTACAGATGCCTTCTTTGAGCGTTACTTTCCACCGCAGAAGACCAACGAGCTAGTTAGTAAAACCTATAACTTCAAGAAACTGGCTGAGGAGTCTTATTCAGAGGCCTGGGAGAGATTTCAACATATGTTGCGGAAGGTCCCACATCATGGGATTGAGCTAGAACATCAGGCTAAAATCTTTTATTGTGGCCTACATTAAGGTGAGTGGACCACATTGAACAATGCAGGCAAGGATTTCTTTTTCAACAATAAACCATCCAAGTGTCATGAGATACTACAGAATACCCAAGAATCAATCCTGGGGAGAAGAAAAAGAACACCCAAAGACAATCAAGAGTGTGGGAGAGTCTAAGGCAATAAACGCTCTTAATGAAAAGCTAGACCTGATCGCCAAGAAGTTATGTCAGAAGGACGGGAACTTCTCAAATGAGCAGGAAGGACAAGTCAAATATATGCATCAACAAGACTGCAGGTACAATGAGTACTCCTAGAGAAACAACCCAAAGTTCTCTTGGAAGGATTCAAACAACTTCCAACAGGATCCCAGCCAGGCAAGGCAGCAAGGAATTGCACAACAACAGAACAAGGGGTCTGAAGATGAAAACATGCAAGATCTTCGGAAGAAGTTGGTGAAACAAAATGACATGGTGATCAACCATCAGTAGAGAGAGATACAGAACCACACAGCTCAATTCCTCTATTTAGAGACTCATATTTATAGATTATAGTAGAGATGGCAGCAATGAAGAATAATGGCAAACAAAGTTTTCTAGGTAACACAGATGCTCCATCTGGGAACCAACAAGTGAAAGTCGTACCGTTGAGAAGTGGTATAAAATTGTTTAGTGGAGACAAGAAAGGTCGACCCAAGTCAGTGGAGACAAAAGATTCAAGCAACGATGGGGAGTCAGTTGTGGTGGATGCCACAGCAGATCCAAAACAGGGTGAAGAAGATAGAGCAGCTGAGACAGAACAGCCATAAGTGATAGGGGTAAGGCCAGATCCTTATGTCCCACCTCATCAAAGGTCACAGGCGATACTGGTTCCGTTCCCTAATAGTGTGAAGTATGGAATGGTAAATCAGCAATTCCGGAAATTTCTGGACAACTTCAGAAAATTGTCAGTCAATATACCATTAATTGATGCCATTGAGAAAATACCTTCTTATGGTAAATTTTTTAAGGATGTCATCATAAAAAAGAGGAGGATAGATGATACTAATGTGGTGGTGTTGAAGGAGCAGGTGAGTGCGTTCATTCTGGGAACGCTACCACCAAAATGACCAGACTCGGGCTGTTTCAATATCTCATGTTTCATAGGAAATACCAAGTTCGGTGAGGCATTGTGTGACTCAGGGGCTAGCATTAATCTCATGCCCTTGACAACATTCAAGAAGTTAAGCTTCAGAGAATCTAGAAAAAGTAGCATGACAATACAGCTGGCAGATAATCTGGTGGTTAGACTGTATGGGATATGTGAAGATGTTCTAGTTAAAGTAGACATGTTTGTGTTTCCAGCTGACTTTGTAGTCATGGAGATGAAAGATGATCATGGCAATGAACTACTACTGGGGAGGCCTTTCCAAGCTATGACAGACATGATCCTGGAGATGGGAAGAGGAAAATTTGACAGTGGGTATCCAAGATGACCAATTTGAAATATGGATGCCTGAAGTATCTAAGTCAAAGGAGAAGGAAGCTCAATGCAATCGTTTTAAGCACATTGAGGGACCGGTGTCCCAATTTCTAGGAAGACCATTTTTAGATATGGCACATGTCATTACAAAAGTGGATAAGGGTACACTGGAAGTGGACATTATGGAAAATACTTAGGTGGTGCCCTTAGTAGAAGTTGTGCGGTATCCAGAGAATGAAGACGAGGCAGACTTCCCACTAGTAGTTGAAGAAATCAAATCTAACTAAATCATACAGATTCATCCACAGTTGTTGTTGGAGGCATTCTTAACGAACGAGGAGAGAGACTACCCCCATTGCAACTCCTAGGAGGAATGTGCTTTGATGTTAAAAGCACTCTAGTGCTACTATACTAGACACTTTGAAGATATTGGACCACTACCTACACCTTTGGTCTCTTCATTGGTGAATCCCCCAGATTTGGAGCTAAAGTCAGTGCCCCCGCATCTGAAGTACGTTTTCTTGGCGGCAGAAGAGAAGCTCCCGGCCATCATCTCATCAACATTGAGCCAGGATGAGGAGGCTCAGCTTCTAGGTGTACTGAAGAAACACCGAGCAACATTGGGGTGGTTCGTGGCTGACATTAGGGGCATCTCCCCCAGCCTATGCCAGCCCAAAATATGATTAGAAGAAGGAGCTAAAGCAGTAGTTCAACCACAAAGGCACTTAAATCCAATTGTGGTGGAATTGGTGAAGAAGGAAGTTGTGAAACCCTTGTTGGTAGGTATAATTTATGCAATATCTGATACCACATGGGTAAGTCTGATACAGGTTATACCTAAGAAAGGGGGGATAACTGTGACAACTATGATAACCTAACTTTTCTCTCTCCTATCTTGTACCTTTTCTCTCTCACCAAGTATAATCACACTAAATTCAATCTCCGATCCATAGTTTGATGGTTGTGGGACTCCTTTTCAGTCACATCAATGTTCACTTTTTACCAAATATGAACATTTTGTTGCTTTTTGAACTAAAGAATCATGTTATATCCTATCACCATATTTGTTAGATATATTGAAGATATTGACCATAACCTTTTGGCTTAGTAACATTCGTCATGTTGTATGTGATTTAATTATGAATCCAACCGAACAAAAATCACCCAGATTTCAGCTATGAATCCAAAGTTATGGTATTTGGAAGATGACATGATCCAATTGCCTTTATATGCCTTAAGATGTTGGGCCGACCCTACATGGGCCTGGTTAGTTTGTGGCCCACGCACTTGTTCACTCCTCCCATTCCTCTTCAGGAAACTAGTGAGGCGGCTGGGAAAAAGCTTCCCCGCCTCCTCCCAGATTGGGTAACGGAAGGGGGGCATGACCTCAAACCCTAGCCGCCTTGTTCAAGTTATAAAACCCTCTCATCTAACCCTAGTCCTTCCCCCTCATTTCACCTTTCTCCTTACTTTTCTTTCCTATCCCTACTCTCCTCCGCCTCCCCAGTTACTAGTGTTGATGAATTCACCTACAGGTTGTAATCTCGGCCGCCTTGGGAGTTGATGAAGGGCAGGGACGAGCCGCCGAGCAGCTGGGTCATGGCCGGCATGCTCTTGACCCTCGGGTGCTCCTTGTACTGAATTCCTTGCAGGCCTTCACAGGTGCAGCAGCCACCAGTAGCTTGGAGCACCACCCCCTATTCTTGCTCTGTTCGGACAGACGGAACATAGGTCGCGGGGACGATGGGGGGGAGCCTGTGCGATCAACTGGCTGTTGCATCTAGAATTTGCGGGTCCATAAGGAGAAGGCTGCTGGAGATTGAGAGGCGCAAGTCCTATGTTCGTCCACTACTCCAATGCTAGAACAAGGGAATTCCATGGGGGAGTCCACAAGGGCGGGCAGCCGCCTACCATTAGATTGATGGCCCAGCAAGCAACGACCCAGATCGGCCAATAAATTATCAAGGTAACACCCGATGTAAACTCCTATAGTTTGGATTGATATATTATAAAATGCATAACTCCTTGCTCCCTTGGACAAATTTAATGAACCAATATATCATTTTAATCCTCTCAAAAAGATCTACAACATGAGCATATTTCTAGACCCCTAATCTTTTCCTAGTTACCTTATATTGCTAAAGATGTAACCTTTGACTACTTTGAATATGCTTAACACATGATTATGATTGATGATTGGATCTTGATGCTCAATCTACCCCGATCCTTAAATTAGTATCTTTTATGCACCCTGGAACTAAATGAAGGTCATACTCCCCCTAATGCTCATACATGACTTCTTTTGTTCATATTTGACCATGTTGGACTATAATGATGTACATTGCCCTTCTGATGCTAATCTTGCTACTTAATGATGGAATAATGTCTAATCAACTTCAAATCAATAATATATGATTCTCTTTGACTCTAATATCAGTCCATAATATGCCCCTTGATATGGTTGATTCTTTTGACACATAATTGCATGTATAATTGAGTATTGCTACCCCATGTTGGATTATGGTGCCTAGACAATAGGGACATCTACCCAACCTTATTTATGCCTCTTATGTCCTATTCTTGCTGATCTAAGCCATCCCTTATGCTTAATTCTATTTCATTTATTATCTTTGACCTTGATTACTCTATTATGAGTCTTGTGACCTACTTTGAGCATAAGTGTCATTAATCTTGTCATGTCCACATGAAACCTCGAAAGCATATGAAAATTAAACCGCACCCACATGATGGACTCTAAATCATTATCAGGTCATCAAATGTAATAATAAGCAACTGGTAACCTAACTTGGCAAAAACCCTAAAATGCACCTAATTAGGGTTAATTATAAGAATCTAATGTATATATGCAATCTTGTTCTTAATCAGGTTTGGCATGTGGCTAGATGGTGAAGGATATGTTAGGTTATGAAATCTTTGAATCAGGTATGGGCCTTATCTAGTTATATGACTATCGCTTTCTTGCTTGAAATGACATATATTGTATGCTTTTTTGTTTACTTGCTCAAATATTTCCATGTAGTATTGCTATGTCTTACTCGATGTTTGCCTCATCAGTTTTATAACTTGAACACATATATATAGAACTCCATTATAATATTGTTGATAAAGGGTTAACTCTTGGTTACGTCCATGAGGTCCCTCTCTTATTAAAGGGTTAGCTAAGCTTGAGCACCATTACAGACCCTTCCGACGGGAAGATGGTCAAAGGACTTAAACATGCTTGATATTGTTGGTATAATGGAGTGAAATGACATAAAATATGGTTTCACACTTGTTAAGCAATTCACATGTTTATTCTTGTTTGTTTAGTCTTGAAATCTTTTCAAAATTATGCAAAGATTATACATATATGTATCTTTCTGCCCCATACTCAACACCTCGTGTGTTGACCCATTTCTCGTATTTTGTTTTTAGGTTCAGAGATGGCTAGAAGGTTGATGGGCTTGGTGTACTTGTTGTAAGATCCAAATATAGTATACATGAGCAGACTTGTACAAAGTAATTCAAATCATGTAATATAATGATGTTTCTTAATATATCTGGTTGATTGTTGAGATTATGTTGGTGCCTTTATCTTGTTATTTGTTCATGTGTGCTAAGATTTACTCTTCCGCATGTCACCTTTGGTATTTGTTTAGTTCATGGGATAGGGATTCCGGTTCCATGATAGATGGTATCAGAGCATGAACAATAACTACACCAAACGTTGCTCATATGAAACACAAACTAAACTCACCTTACATCTCAACCCTAGAAACTTAATGAAATATCCTTGTGGATTAGGTTGACTTAGCCTCTAGGTTAGAACCTAGATGTTCTAGAACTAGGTGTAGACTTGTGTAAATTACCTCCCTAGACATGATTCGCGACATGTGCATAGGATGTCTACATAAGTGTGCACCATGTTCTTACTAGTTCTCTAGGTGTCATGATACTAGACTACCTAATGAGTGTGGTAACTCGTTTTGGTTTTGGTTTTATTCGGATGGAGTATGGTGGTTTTCATCGCCTGTTTAAATGTTGGAGAAAACATATTTCAAGTATTATTATATGTACATATGAAAAATGTTACCACGCGCAGAAAGGTAGTGAGTTTCCATGCAACCTAGGAGAAAGAGATGTAACATCAAGTCTAGATTAGAGAGTTTGGATGATAGTGATAGTCTCTAGAGTTTTCTACAGCCATGATATAGGTTAGGCAAGTGAATAACCTAGAAAACTAAGATGATGATTATGATATTGATGATGATGTCGATGTTGATAAGACCCAAGTTGTTTGAGGAAGGTCATGTATGTTTAATGATATGGAATGAGTTGGACCATGCAACCCTAGATAAACTTAGCACCTTGTATGATACATATGGCTTGGTTGATATGGTAACCATAGTCAGTGGGTTGGCATGCTTGCTTGTACCTAGTTTTGTACATGTTGAGATATGATATGTGACATACAGTTTGAGACCAACACGGGCCTCAATCTCTTTACAAAAGAGGACCTATAACATGGGACATATGAATAGGGTGACCTTTTGATATGAGTCGACCCACCTCGGGAGAAGGTTAGAGACCTAAACTCCAAAATATTTGAAATGTTGAAAAATAGGAATGATGAAACAATTGATGATGAGTCCCTAGCTAGAATACTTCTAAGTATATGAGTTGAGTGACCTAACGTGTGGTTTCCTTGAAAATGTTGAACCCTAGATTTTCCTATTGAAAGACCTAACCCTAGAGAAAGAGGCAATTGAAAATTTGATGCTTGCTATATAGGTGAAGGGGATGTCCCTAGACCCTAAGATAAGTATATGATGTGTGATATCCATGATGAGCCTCATACTCAGGTTAGTAATTGTATATAAAGGAGTCTAGTGGTTACCCTTGTTCCTCGAAAGATGGGTAGAATTTTTGTTATGGGTAGAAGTTGTAGTTAGCTTGTCTTGTTGAACATATATATGTCTTAGCTTGAGTGGTTTGAGCTTGTGGAGCTCTTCCTGGATACAAGTGAGAAAGTTTCAAAACCTCGACATTAATGATAATTTTGTTTCTCAAATGATGCTTGATACATGAAAGAATCTCACTTAAGTTAAAATCTTGATATGTGCAATGAGCCACTCTCATAAGCTAGACCTAGTATGAAATGACACTATACATAAAAGATGTAGCCTTGAAATCATGAAATTGATATGATGATGTCATAAGATCTTAGCCTAAATAATTAGGGGTAACATGCCTAATCTCATACCCAATTGAAAAAATATATATGATTAACTTGATATACTTGGGGTCATAACTTGAATAAAAATGATGATTAAATTGTCTAATTTTAGATTCAAAATGAAAAAAAGAACATAATTGATTAGACTTTGTAGAAATCTAAAGTAAAGATGAGATACACATTCAATGATAGTCTCGTTTGAAGCCATGACCATGAACATGTTCTCTTGAGAATTGATAAACATAGATTCAAATAATACACCTTGGTCTCATGTGAATATGAGAACAAAACCCTAATCTAGGTATACTAAGGGTTGGGTAAACCCTAATGTCATGATGATTCCACGTTATGAGGGAACACTAAATAATATATATATGATCAAGACAAATACACCCTTGATGATGATAACCTACTGTACATCCCATTGTGGGGAATGTCGTGACGACCATGGTAGGATACATGTATGAACTCTGACTTTCAACTATGATCTTGGAATAATTTCGAGGATGAAATTCCTTTTAAGGAGGGAAGGATGTGACAACCTGACTTTTCTCTCTCCTATCTTGTACCTTTTCTCTCTCACCAAGTATAATCATACTAAATTCAATCTCTGATCCATAGTTTGATGGTTGTGGGACTCCTTTTCAGTCACATCAATGTTCACTTTTTACCAAATACGAACATTTTGTTGCTTTTTGAACTAAAGAATCATGTTATATCCTATCACCATATTTGTTAGATATTTTGAAGATCTTGACCATAATATTTTGGCTTAGTAACATGCTTCATGTTGTACGTGATTTAATTATGAATCCAACGGAACAAAAATCACCCGGATCCAAGCTATGAATCCAAAGTTACGGTATTTGGAAGATGACATGATCTAATTGCCTCTTTATGCCTTAAGATGTTGGGCCAACCCTACATGGGCCCAGCTAGTTTGTGGCCCACGCACTTGTTCTCTCCTCCCCTTCATCTTCAGGAAACTAGTGAGGTGGCTGGGAAAAATCTTCCCCGCCTCCACCCAGATTGGGTAACGGAAGGGGGGCATGACCTCAAACCCTAGCCACCTCGTTCAAGTTATAAAACCCTCTCGTCTAACCCTAGCCCTTCCCCCTCGTTTCACCTTTCTCCTTACTTTTCTTTCATATCCCTCCTCTCCTCCGCCTCCCCAATTAGTAGTGTTGATGAACTCACCTACAGGCTGCTATCTCGGCCTCCTTGGGAGTTGATGAAGGCCAGGGACGAGCCGCCGAGCTGCTGGGTCATGGCTGGCATGCTCTTGACCCTCGGGCACTCCTTGTACTCAATTCCTTGCAGGTCGTCACAGGTGCAGTAGCCACCAGTAGCAGGGAGCACCACCCCCTGTTCTTGCTCTGTTACGACAGAGGGAACATAGGTCACGGGGACGATGAGGGGGGGGGGGGGGGGCGAGCCCGTGTGATCAACTGGCTGTGGGATCTGGAATCTGCGGGTCCAGAAGGAGGAGGTCGCTGGAGATTGAGAGGCGCAAGTCCTCTGTTCGTCCTCTGCTCCAATGATGGAATAGGGGAATTTTTTGGGGGAGTCCGTTAGGGTGGGAAAGACAGCCGCCTACCATTAGATTGATGGCCCAACAAGCAACGGCCTAGATCGGCCAATAAATTATCAAGGTAACACCCGATGTGAACTCCTATAGTTTGGATTGATATCTTATAAAATGCATAACTCCTTGCTCCCTTGGCCAAATTTAACGAAACAATATATCATTTTGATCCTCTCAAAAAGATCTACAACATGAGAATTATTCTAGACCCCGAATCTTTTCTAGTTACCTTATATTGCTAAATATGTAACCTTTGACTACTTTGAATATGCTTAACACATGATTATGATTGATGATTGGATATTGATGCTCAATCTACCCTGATCATTAAATCAGTATCTTTTATGAACCTTGGAACTAAATGAAGGTCATACTCCCCCTAATGCTCATACATGACTTCTTTTGTACATATTTGACCATGTTGGACTATAATGATGTACATTTCCCTTCTGATGCTAATCTTGCTACTTAATGATGGAATAATGTCTAATCAACTTCAAATCAGTAATATATGTTTCTCTTTAACTCTAATATCAGTCCATAATATGCCCCTTGATATGGTTGATTCTTTTGACACATAATTGCATGTATAATTGAGTATTGCTACCCTCTTAGATACTAGGGACATCTACCCATCCTTATTTATTCCTCTTATGTCCTATTCTTGCTGATCTAAACCATCCCTGATGCTTGGTTCTATTTCATTTATGATCTTTGACCTTGATTACTCTATTATGAGTCTCATGACCTACTTTGAGCATAAGTGTCCTTATTCTTGTCATGTCCACATGAAACCTCGAAAGCATATGAAACTTAAACCACATCCACATGATGGACTCTAAATCAGTATAATGCTATCAAATGTACTAATAAGAAATTGGTAACTGATGCATGGGTTTTGAGTCACTTTTATAGGCTTATTTTATATCTATTTTATGCATGTATTTGTCATTTTATTGATTATATTTGCATAATTCACTATAGTTGGCCTTTAAACTCTTTTTACATCAAATTATACTTCTTTTATCATATTTATATGATTTTATATAATCCTCGGACTTATACACATGTTTCGGCACTTTTTCAGGCACTTTTGCATTGTCCAGAGTCGATACTATCGACCCTGGTGTCGATAGTATCGACATTTCATCAGAAAGCAACCCCAAAACACGATTTTGGAAGGAAAAACCTGTATCATGGTCGATACCATCGACCTTGGGGTCGATATTATCGACAGCGTCGGGATCTGGCAATTTTCAGCACTAAAACGGAGCGTTTTAATCCGACGGTTGAGCTTTTTCAGAGCCGTAAAGTGGTCCTATGACCTAAGAAGAGCACGGCTGGACCTAGGGGTATCTCATATCGTGTTGCACAACATCCAAGAAGGAGAGAGAGAGAGGAGACAAGAGATGAAGGCCGTCAACCGAGCTATCCGGGCACCTCCGACGGGCGATTTTGCTGCAGGAAGACTGCAAAACACACGTTTCTCGAGGAGGATCTCTAGGATCACCTTTGGATCAGGGGTTACACGAGTTTGCTCCATGTTTCCCATGTTTTTCTTCTCTACTCCTATGTATTTTTCATTGTCAACCATGCGGGGCTAATCCCCTTAATCTTTAGGACCGGGAGTAGCCCGGGGAAGCATTGTATGATGTTTTTATCATAGTAATTCATAATTTGTCTCCTAAATCTGTGGTATGCTTTCGTTTTCTCAATTATATTGTTATGCTTAATCACCATAATGATAATCTAATGCCTTTAATTACTTTGAAAGAAGAATTAATGGTTGAAAAGAGACGAAATTGACATTAATTAACAAATCCCTTGAACAAGGTGATGTACGGTTTATAGTGGAAACCCATAGGTCGATTCGAATGCACCTAGTTTAGGGTATAGGTTACTACGACGGTGGAACCGACCTAGACTTAGGAAGTGAATTGTACCACGACAGCAGAAAATTTTGACTACATGCCACTACCCGGATTGAGAGATGAACTTGAGTAGCTATATGGAAATTCATACAATGAAAACCCACGGTGAAACCGCAATGCCTAAAGATCTCCATTTTAATTGATTAAACTAAACCCTTAATCGATTTCTCTGTTTTATTTTATTTTATTTTATTTTACAACAACTCTCAAACTCTTTTAATCGGTTTAGCTGATCGCAACCAGTTAGTAGTAGTCTACTAAAATTCATGTTTCCCTGAGTTCAACTCGGGCCTCACCGGGCCTATATTACATTGATATGTATACTTGCGTTTGCACGCACGGTTTACACGTGTCAAGTTTTTGGTGCTGTTGCCGGGGAAACGGTGAATTTTAGCACTACGAGTGCTGCGAGTGGCCACACTAGGCCACTTTTAATTCCTATAATTTTTTTTCATCTTTTGAACTGAGTTGCAAATCTTATTCATTGTTTTAATTATTAGTATCGATTCATACACTACCATTTGAAATTTCAGGTACTAGTAAAGTAATAATGGGTGACGGAGTGGAAAATGAGAAGTAGATGATCTGGGAAAGGATTAAGGCTTCTTCTTCTTCTGCGCAAAAGGGGCCAATCAAGAAACAAGCTATCAACATACCCAGTTACAAGATTGATCCAGGGCTTATTCAGTTGGTCAAATCGCAGGCTTTCCATGGACTTAAAAATGAGGATCCGGTGACCCACATCAACACGTTCGTGGAAAATTGTGATATGATAAAGATTGATAGGTTCCCGCAAGAGACACTCTACCTAAAACTTTTTCCCAGTTCTTTAGCGGGCAATGCTTGGGAATGGTTGCACAATCTGGATGATGAGTACATTGAATCTTGGGATCACATGGTTGAGGTGTTCTTTGAGAGGTTCTTCTCACCTGAAAAGACAAACGATCTAGTGAGGAATATACACAACTTCAGCCAGCGAGCCAGTGAAACATACTCTGAAACTTGGGAGCGCTTCTAGATCATGCTGAGGAAGTGTCCACATCACGACTTAGACAAGGAGAAGCAAGCTAAAATTTTCTACTTTGCCCTAAATGAACATGATAGGAGCAATTTGGACTCAGCAGGTTCTGGTTTCTTTTTGAACAACACAGGCACAAGGTGTTGGGAGATTCTAAGGAACATGTCTAAAACACAGTCTTGGGGTGAAAGAGATGCACCCGAGCAGGTTGGCATTATACATGAAGCAAGGGCCATCAAAGCGCTTAATGACAAGATGGATCTTATAGCCAAGAAGCTCCTAGAGAAAGAGGACAATGGGTCTGATGATGAAGCACATGCAAAGTATATGCATCAACAAGGATATAGAAATAACAATTATGATTGGAGGAAGGAACAAAATTTTTAGAAGCTGCAGCCTAGCCTAGAGGATAAAAGCACCACGTTGCTTAGTCAAGTGGTGCACCAAAATCAAGAGATGATGAGTATGTTCAGTAAGCAGTTGCAGTCCCAAGGTGAAACTTTGATTAAATTTGGGCATACATTGCAAAGTCATGGAGCGCAGATGAGGACACTAGAGGCGACGGTAACTCAAATCGCCAATGAAGTGGCGGCCATGAAGCAGACAAATCAACACAGACCAGCTGGTAATACAGAGCTTGCCCAAGCACATCATCAAGTGAAATATATATGTGTAATTAAGGAGGCAGAGCCCCCAATGGTGGAGGTCCAGTAAAAAGGCAAACTGGTCTTTGACACGGAGGCTACATTGAGAATACCATATCCTTGCAGTCATTATGGACTACCAGGCAGATATTTCCCATTCAGAAAATCTCACCAAGATTCCACTACTACCATGCCCACATCTCAGATTTCCGAAAAGACTCCTATGCCAGAAGAGCAAGTGAAATCTTTACTTCATAGTGGAGCAGCCACTATCAATAAGGAGAAGCAGCCACAAGTCATGCCATCCACGGATGATGTGTCAAATGCTATCCTAGAAGGTGGCATTGAAGCAAGCTTAGGGGAGGAGACCCCTAAAGTTCCATATGTGCCACCACACAAGCGAGCAAAGGACCCAAACATGCCTTTCCCGGATAGTCTGAGGCCGAAGAAAGAGCATAGGCACTACAAGAAGTTCTTGGAGATGTTTCGGAAGCTCCACATTAACATTCCACTAGTGGAGGCGATAGAGAAAATTCCTTCATATGGAAGGTTCATGAAAGACATCATCAACAAGAAATGGTGGATCAAAGATACAGACATTGTGTGTGTTGATGAAAAAGAGAGTTCTATAATCCAAGGATGGCTACCAAGGAAGAGGAGAGATCCAGGATGTTTCTACATCCCATGTTCCATAGGCAGCCAACATTTTCCACAAGCACAGTGTGACTCAGGGGCAAGCATTAATCTTATGCCACATGCCACTTTTCAAAAGTTGGGATTGAAGAAGCCAACACAAACTTCTATGACAATTGAGTTGGCGGATGGATCCATTGTGAAGCCACAAGGTATATGTAAGGATGTTCTAGTCAAGGTCGAAAAATTCATCTTCCCTGTTGACTTTGTGGTCATGGTCATGCATGAGCTGGAAGGAGGTGAGATGCTATTGGGAAGGCCGTTCCGAGCTACGGCTGATGTAATCGCTGCCATTGGGTGAGGTTACTTGACACTTGGGATTGGTGATGATAGAGTTAAATTCAAATTATCACATGACTCATTGGAGACACCTCTTGACAACCCAGGTTAAAGGTATCTTTATGTCAAGCCTAGGACATTAAACAAGGGTGCTTGTTGGGAGGCAACCTAACTTTCGATTCATTTTTATGTTTGGTTATGTTCTTTTATGTTTATGTACTTAGTTTTTTCTTAGGTTTTGATAATTTTTGTAAAAATGGTACCCTAACTCATATTTTGAAGTGTGCAGAATGTTAAGGTCAATACTATCGACACCCATGTTGATAGTATCGAGTTTGGATCAGTAAACGCTAAAGAAAAGTCGATACCATTGACCCTAGGGTCGATAGTATCGAGATTCTTGAAGATTTACAGAAAAATTGGTGACAGTAAAGTCGATACCATCGACCCTAGGGTCGATAGTATTGACACTTTTGAGTTCCCAGGCTTTTAGATGCGTCGATTTAGCAAAATTGCTGAGTCTGGGTCGATACCATCGACCTTGGTCGATGGTATCGACACCTGCAGGAAAGCTACATAAAATAGGCCGTAAAAGGTATCGAAATGAGATTTTCTCAAACCATTTTTTGCATAGAAAAGATGGATGAAGCAAGTCACGTCTTAGAACCACTAAGACACAAAAATGGGCCACAAAAAGGATGGAGATAGAAAGCATCACTTGGTCCACTTGAGCATCTAACCATCCTTCTTCACCACACTTCAAAGTGAACGGTACCGCTGTTCCACCTCTTAAGTGAGAATGTTGACTATGAGGCCATAGTCATATTCAAGCTTGTGGGGGTATTGGAACAACCCTCTATCTTAGTTTTTACTTACTTATTCATGTTTCTTTTACTTTTGAGATATTAGTTGTTTTTATTTCTAGGTTTACTGCTTTTGTAGGATCCACATCTATCTAGTGTAATCTGTGGAGAAATAAATGCATGGTTTCAATTGGGAGTTTTACTCTTGGGTTGTGTGTACATAAAAAATGAGCATTTTGAGAACTTTTTTAGCTTATTCTTGTTAGTAATTGAGTTGCATAACTTAGGAAGTGCTTGGGTGAGTCAGCTTCAGGAGATGGGGACATGAATGACCATCTTTATTATCCAAGGAAAAGTAATTGGCAAGGATGTTTGAGCCCAAACTGACCAAACACTAACGTGACCTTAGACTAAAGTTTAAGAGAGAAATCCTTCAGTTACCCTATACACAGGTCTTTAGAGAGGGACATATGATATTTTCGGAAGGTTCTGTCAATTAGTCTTGTGATCTGATCCACCGCAATTTCATTCACACTCCACCATAAGAAATGGGAGCACATTATTGTCTTTCACTTTTTGATTGCATCTCATGTAGATAGGTCTTGCATTATATCTATTTTCACATTTTTGTTTTGCATGAAAATGAAAAAAAAGATAGAGTAGTTATACATGCACATTATCCTTAGGTGCAAGTCATTTAATTGCATAACTATCATTATGTAGTTGCATTTGCATCTTTTGAGCATATTTTACACCATGTATCTTATGTTGCTCTGAAAACATTAAAGTTGGTGAGCTTGATCCATACCCTCCAAACAGAATGCTTCAAATGTATAATTTATGTAACAAGAAGTGAGCCCGACAAATAATTCATTATCATCTATGAAAATAAGGGCTTGAAAAAAAACTTGAATAAAAATTGAAAAAAAAGAAGAAAAAAAAGAATTGAGAAGCAATAAAGAAGAAGAGGGAGAAAGGAAGATGTTCTCACCTGAGAACTAAGAAGAATAAGCACATGATGTAGTTTTCTTAGATATTCCATCTCACCTTGAGAGGGAATGATAGTGCATGCATCATTCCACCAAAAATATAGCATTAGGAAATTTTCACTTGCATTTTGCATCATGATAGGTCATTAATTTTTGTATTGCATGATTGACTGTTATGTGCTTCCATCTCTTCCACAACCACCTATCCCATCTACCCGTTGCTCTAATCGGTAGGCCACCCATGATATTCTCCTCAATCATTAATATCAGGAGATCTCCTTCCATTTAGATGGTAGTTAGGAAATGAGCAACGTAGTTAGGAGATCACAAGATGCATCAAGTATGGACCAAATGAGTTTATCATATTAACTGCTTTAATTGATAGTGTTTCACTGATTGGGGGACAGACATCTTTTACATAGGTCTTTGGTCGCCTGGATGGCAGTTAGTGTTCAGTGGTCAATGAGGGCCGGTTTGTGGAAAGAAAGTGGGGATGATGTAGATTCATTTCATGTATTTATGTCCTATTGCTGACTTATCTCAACCAGATCCAAAGTTGTGTTGCTCGAGGACGAGCAAGGTTTAAGCTTAGGGGAGTTTGATGCATGGGTTTTGAGTCACTTTTATAGGCTTATTTTATATCTGTTTTATGCATGTATTTGTCATTTTCTTGATTCTATTTGCATAATTCACTATAGTTGGCCTTTAAACTCTTATTGCATCAAATTATACTTCTTTTATCATATTTATATGATTTTATATAATCCCCGGACTTATACACATGTTTCGGCACTTTTTCAGGCACTTTTGTATTGTCCAGAGTCGATACTATCGACCCTGGTGTCGATAGTATCGGAATTTCATCAGAAAGCAACCCCAAAACGTGATTTTGGAAGGAAAAACCTATATCATGGTCGATACCATCGACCTTGGGGTCGATACTATCGACAGCGTCGGGATCTGGCGATTTTCAGCACTAAAACGGAGTGTTTTAATCTGACGGTTGAGGTTTTTTGGAGCCGTAAAGTGGTCCTATGACCTAATAAGAGCATGGCCGGCCCTAGGGGGGTCTCATATCATGTTGCACAACATCCAAGAAGGAGAGAGAGAGAGAGGAGACAAGAGACAAAGGTCGTCAACCGAGCGATCCGGGCACCTCCGACGGGCAATTTTGCTGCCGGAAGACTGCAAAACGCACGTTTCTCGAGGAGGATCTCCAGGAACACCTTTGTATCAGGGGTTACACGAGTTTGCTCCATGTTTCCCATGTTTTTCTTCTCTACTCCTATGTATTTTTCATTGTCAACCATGCGGGGCTAATCCCCTTAATCTTTAGGACCAGGAGTAGCCTGGGGAAGCATTATATGACGTTTTTATCATAATAATTCATAATTGGTCTCCTAAATCTGTGGTATGCTTTCGTTTTCTCAATTATATTGTTATGATTAATCACCATAATGATAATCTAATGCCTTTAATTACTTTGAAAGAAGAATTAACAGTTGAAAAGAGACAAAATTCACATTAATTAACAAATCCCTTGAACAAGGTGATGTACGGTTAATGGTGGAAACCCAGAGGTCGATTCTAATGCACCTAGTTTAGGGTATAGGTTACTATGATGGTGGAACTGACCTAGACTTAGGTAGTGAATTGTACCATGACAGTGGAAAATTCTGACTATAGGCCACTACCCGGATTGAGAGATGAACTTGAGTAACTATATGGAAATTCATACAATGAAAACCCGCGGTGAAACCACAATCCTAAAGATCTCCATTTGAATTGATTAAACTAAACCCTTAATCGATTGCTCTGTTTTATTTTATTTTCTTTTATTTTACAACAACTCTCAAACTCTTTTAATCGGTTTAGCTGATCGCAACCAGTTAGTAGTAGTCTACTAAAATTCATGTTTCCCTGAGTTCAACTCAGGCCTCACAAGTCCTATATTACATTGATACGTATACTTGCGTTTGCACGCACGGTTTATGCGTGTCAGTAACCTAACTTGGCCAAAACCCTAAAATGCACCTAATTAGGGTTAATGATAAGAATATAATGTATATATGCAATCTTGTTCTTAATCAGGTTTGGCATGTGGCTAGATGGTGAAGGATATGTTAGGTTATGAAATCTCTGAATCATGTATGGGCCTTATCTAGTTATATGACTATCTCTTTCTTGCTAGAAAAGACATATATTATATGCTTGTTTGTTTACTTGCTCAAATATTGCCATGTAGTATTGCTATGTCTTACTCGATGTTTGCCTTGTCAGTTTTATAACTTGAACACATATATATAGAACTCCATTATAATATTGTTGATAAAGGGTTAACTCTTGGTTACGTCCATGAGGTCCCTCTCGTATAAAAGGGTTAGCTAAGCTTGTGCACCCTTACGGACCCTTCCGACAGGAAGATGGTCAAAGGCCTTAAACATGCTTCATATTATTGGTATAATGGAGTGAAATGACATAAAATATGGTTTCGCACTTGTTAAGCAATTAGCATGTTTATTCTTGTTCATTTAGTCTTGAAATCTTTTCAAAATTATGAAAAGCTTAAACATATATGTACCTTTCTGCCCCATACTCAACACCTCGTGTGTTGACCCATTTCTCGTATTTTGTTTTTAGGTTCAGAGATGGCTAGAAGGTTGATGGGCTTGGTGTACTTGTTGTAAGATCCAGATAAAGTATACATGAGCAGACTTGTACAAAGTAATTCATATCATGTAATATAATGATGTTTCTTAATATATCTTATTGATTGTTGAGATTATGTTGGTGCCTTTATCTTGTTATCTGTTCATGTGTGCTAAGCTTTACGCTTCTGCATGTCGTCTTTGGTATTCGTTTGGTTCATGGGACTGGGATTCTAGTTCTGTGACAACAACTATCTCTTCTAATGAATTAATATTGACTAGGTTAGTCATGGGGTGGCATGTGTGTATAGATTATCGTCGTTTGAATGCTGCTACATTGAAGGATCACTTTCATTTACCCTTTATCGATCAGATTTTGGAACGACTGGCTGGTCATTCCCATTTTTGTTTTCTCGATGGTTCTGGATATAATCAGATTTCTATCGAGCTGATGGATCAGGATAAGTCCACCTTCACCTATTGCTATGGCACATTTTCCTATAGACTGATGTCGTTTGGATTGTGTAATGCACCCGCTACCTTCCAACGTTGTATACCCGCCATTTTTTATGACATGGTTGAATGGTGCTTGGAAGTGTTCATGGATGATTTTTCAGTTTATGGAGAGTCTTTTGAAGACTGTATATATAACCTCAATAAAGTATTACAGTGACGTGAAGACACTCACCTAATTCTTAATTGGGAGAATTGTCATATGATGGTGAGTGAGGGGATTTTTTTGGGAGACAAGGTGTCCAATAGGGGAATGGAGATTGATCTGGTAAAAATAAAGGTTATTTCTAAGCTACTTCCACCAACATCGGTGAAGGGAATGAGGAGTTTTCTAGGTCACGCTGGATTCTATTACCAATTTATAAAAGATTTTTCAAAAATTGCAAAACCCTATCTGAATTATTAGAAAAGGACGTTGAGTTTTGTTTTGATGATAAATGCATTAAAGCATTTGAGGCCCTTAAGGAAAAATTGATTTTATCTCCTGTTGTTTAAGCTTCAGGTTGGAGTAAGTCATTTGAGCTGATGTGTGATGCATCAGATTATGCGGTGGGTACAGTCTTAGGCTAGCGCCAAGACAATTTCCTACCAAGATATATTATGCATCGAAGACTTTGAATGAGGCTCAATTAAACTATACCACCACTGAAAAACAACTATTGACTTTTTTTTTCTTTTAAAAAATTTAGGTAATATTTAGTGGGGGCGTAGGTAATTGTGTGGACTGATCACGCCGCCATTAAATACCTTTTACAAAAGAAACACGCTAAGCCTATATTAATTAGGTGGATCCTTCTTTTACATGAATTTGGCATTGAAGTAAAGGATAAGGCAGGTATTGAGAATGTAGTAGCAGATCATTTCTCTAGATTAGAGAGAGTGGATGAGAGGGATGTGGACATCCCTATTGTGGAAGATTTCTAATTGAGCTACTTTTTGCTCTCAAGGAAACAGACCCTTAGTATGCTGAGATTGTGAATTACCTAGCATGTGGGATACTTCCAGAGGATTGGGGATACCAGGAGAAGAAGAAATTCTTCTATTCTTGGAGATGTTACGTTTGGGATGACCCAATATTGCTGAGGCAATGTAGAAATGGCATTTTGAGGAAATGTGTGCTGGAGAGTGAGTATGAGAGTATCTTGTCACATTGTCACTCACTCCCCATAGGAGGGCATCATGCTAGTTCTAGGACTACAGCTAAAGTCTTAAGAGTGGTTTTTATTGCCCAACTTTTTTTTAAAGACGCTTATAACTATGTTTGTTGTTGTGACTCATGTTAACATGCAGGTAACATTTCTAAAAGACACGAAATTCCCTGAAATGTGTTTCAAGAAGTTGAAGTTTTTGATTTATGGGGCATAGATTTCATGGGACCATTTGTGTCTTCAAACTCAAACATGTACATATTACTCACCGTTGATTATGTGTCAAAATGGGTGGAAGCAATTCCAACCTGGACCAATGACGCACATGTTGTATGCAAATTTGTCAAAGACAATATTTTATGTAGGTTTGGTGTCCCTCAGATGATCATAAGTGACGGGGGGACCCATTTTACCAATAGGAAGTTTGGATCTTTATTGAGTAAGTATGGGGTAAAACACTGAGTGGGTACTCCATATCACCCACAAACATAGGGCCAGGTTGAGGTGTCCAATAGGGAAATTAAGAAGATTTTAGAAAGGACAATCTCAACAAATAGGAAAAGTTGGAGTATGCTCCTCAATGATGTGCTATGGGCATACATAACAACCTATAAATCACCTATAGGAATTAAAACTTTTAGATTGGTTTATGGGTGCGCTTGTCACTTACCTGTAGAATTGGAGCATAAGGCAAGATGGTCATTGAGAAGATTGAACTTTAATATAGATGAAGCTAGGAAACATAGAATGTTGGAGTTGAATGAGTTAAGGATGAATGCCAATGAAAATGCTAAGATCTATAAAGAGAGGACAAAGAAGATTCATGATAGGCACATCCTACATAGGGTGTTTATTTCGGGGCAAAAGGTGTTACTTTTTAATTCTAGACTTAAGTTGAATCTAGGAAAATTAAGGTCTAGATGGAGTGGACCCTATGAAATTTTGGAGTTTTTTCCCCATGGTGTTGTGAGAATCGGAGATGGAGCTGTATCATTCCTTATTAATGGCCAGTGGTTGAAGAATTACTTTGGGGGAGAGGTTGAGAAAGGAGTTGAGGAACTCAAGCGCGTGAGGCTTGAGGAGGATTAGAGGTTTTCTTTGAGTCCAGCCTAGGACGTTAAATAAGGGCACTTGTTGGGAGGCAACCCAACTTTTATTTTGCTTTCATTAGGTTGCATTTTTATTTTCATAAGGTTTAGTTTCAATTTTTATGTTAAAAGGGCACCTTGATCCATTTTGTGTATGTGTGCAAGTCAAGCAGGGTTGGTATTACCGAGTTTAAACTCAGTACTACCAAATTTTGTTTATATGGATTGGATGCAAAAGAGAGAAAATCTCGGTACTACCGAGTTCTCACTCAATACTACAAAATTTTAGTATATGCATGGGTCTCTATAGAAAACTGCCTCTAGGTCTTTTTGAAGAAAAAAATGATGTGTTTTACAAAAGTGGAGAAGTTAAGCTTTATTGCAAATATTTTGAGTCACACCTTAAGGAAGTGTATGGGTTAGTCAGATTTAGGATATGGGATATGAATGATCTCTCAATCATCCATGAAAAGTGAATGACGAAGGTGTTTGAGCCTGAACTGATCAAATTGGTAATGTGACCTTAAATGGAAATTTAAGATGGAACTCCTACAGTTACCCTATACACAGGTGTTTAGAGAGGGACTCATGTTAATCTTTAAAGGCTTAATCTCTTAGTTATGTGATTTCATCCACTTCCTATTCATAATTGCCACCACCTTAAGATGATCAAGTACACTGAATCATTTCCTTTTGATTACATAATCATGGCATAGTAAGAATCATTATAGTTAGTCATTTTCCTTCGCATCCGTTGGGAAAAGAAAAAATATACATGAACAATTCATATGCATATCATTTAGTCACATAATACAAATCTGTACATGTAGATTGCATGCATTCATCATTCATTCATCAAAGGCATTATGAGATGAAAAATATTTATGCATAACTCATACACATCTATACCCTCAAAGATATATGAGAAATTCCATGAATGTTATTAGGGAAATAAGGCCAATCATGTAACAAAAAGAGCATTGTCTCTATTTGGAAGAGGGAGAAAGGATGTGTATATGTTCTCTTAAAACAAAGTTTCAAAACATCTCCATAATGCCCATGATTTTTCTCCATTTGGTTCAATTTCATTGAATGAGATTTTGAGCACATGCATCATGCCACCCATTTATGCAGGCATTAGGATTCATAACTCATTCATTCTCATCATATAGGTTCATCATACTTTAATGCTCACATAATGATTTAGTTGTTCCTTGTGATCTTCATAACCACCTATCACAAACCACCCATTACTCTTATCGGTAGGCCACTTATATGATTTTCCTCCTCACTTTATGTTTACTAGGAGGACGGCTTCTATGTAGATGGTAGTTAGGGAAAAGATCAATGTAGATAGGAAATCACATAATGCACCAAGTGTAGGCTTGATTAGTTTAATATGTGAACTGCTTTCCTGACAATGTTTCATTAACAAAGGGACATATGTCTTTTATGGAAATTTTGTGGTCTCTTCAGAGAAGTAACCAGTTCAGTAATCAGTAGGGCCAGTTTGAGACCGTTATGTGGGGGTGGTTGAGACAAGAATTCATGTAGTATGTCCTTTTTCTGACTTATCTCAGATAGATCTGAGAGTATGTTACTCAAGGATGAGTAAGATTTAAGTTTAGGGGAGTTTGATAGACGGATATTTAGTCATTTTATAGGCTTGTTTTTCCTTAGTTTTGTGCATGCATTTGTTATTTTCACCTTTCTATGGTAACTATCATGACATTAACGTCACATATACAATTGTTTATTAATTAGGACCAGTCTAAGGACTTATCCCATTGTCTGATTTAACTAACATTCTACAAATACCCTCTCATGTTGTTGTCTTCAACCTACATCCAACTCAATTCAAAACCACCATTACCTACCACTTTTTACTCATCCACAATTAATTTAGTGAAAACTTTATATTAGTTCACACACCAATGACTACCTTTTGATTTTTATTTTTAATGACATTTAAACATCTTTCTAGGATATTCTTAAATAATTATGGGAAAAATGATCACAATATTCTTTTCTGACAACTAGGTTCTATGGGACCCGTTCTGATGGGGTGTTTTCTCAGTATGACCTAAACTCATTTTATGCACAAACTCTTATGAATAGCATGTTTCATTGAAATGCATCAATTTATGTATTTTTATCAAGTTTTAATCAAATTGCACAAATCCGAGGACTAAGAAACATTTTTGGTTGTATTTCAGGCACATATTAAGTGTGCAGACTCAGTACTATCGAGTCCATACTTGATAGTACCAATTTCACATCAGTAAAAATAGCTAAGTGAAATGCACAGACTCGGTACTACCGACACCCAGCTCGGTAGTACTATATCATCATCAATATACTCCTGGAAGAATCACAAAAACTTGATACACCAGCACAAAAGTCAGTAGTATTGAGATTACATTAGACGCATGACTACTTTTGACGCGTCGGTACAATCGAATCAACTTAATAGTACCAAAAGAGCACGCATTTGAAGAACCCTAAAGACTCGATACTACCAAGACTATTTGCATAGGCAAGATCAACAATAGTGACCTAATCTGACGGCTGGTGTTATTTCACAGAAAATAGCCATACTATAACTATGTGGGAGGATGGCCAGACCTAGGTATCATGTTGTAGTCCATTTCTCAAGATCGAAGAGACAAAGGAGGAGAGACCGGGACCAAAGGCTACATCCAGGAGCAATTCTAGTACTTCTGGTAGACCATTTTGTAGTCGAGAGATAGAAGAATACCCGTGCACCAAAGGGGATTCTCGAGAGTTGCTTTTTTTCTGGGGTTTTTTTTTTGTCGATCCAAAAAGCATGCTACTGTATTACCAAAACTTTGGGCACAAAAGAGTTTGTGCCCCCATTACAACCCTGGATTAAGACATCCAAACAACCAGAGAAACAATCTAAACACAAGCTACACAGTAGTCATCTACCTAGATAAAAGAAGAAAACAAACCCGCAATACTAACTCAAGAGATAACAGAGAACTTGAAACGACTATCCAAACTACACATTCCAACACTGGTAATAGACTCATCCTCTGAAATTGTGGCAACATGAGCAGCTGAAACATCACTTCAGCAACCTGGGAATCTCAGGAGCAGTATAGCAGAAACCTCCACTGCTATCATCCAGGTCTTCGAGTTTCTGGCAAACAAAGGAATCCACCAAGAGGACCTAGTTATTTCTTTATGCAAGAACCAGAGACCAAGCATCGAATGTTGATATTTGCACAGCAGCACCCCACAAGCACCCGAAGGGTGAACCTCCTGTCAATCCATCTTCTCAAAGAAGACTCCAAAGCCAACTGAACAGACTGGAACAATGCTCCATTCAACCATCATATTACTCCTTCACACATGGTAGTATGATCATCCTCTGAGGTTAGTGGTCAGAAGAAATACAAAGCTTGAATGAAGGCACCAAGCAGAAATGATTAGTGATTTGGTGAATTGGACGAGCAGATAGAGACAGAATCAAGGAAGCATCCCATCAAACATTTGAAAGATGTTGTCATGTTGCAAAAGAAGAGAGATCTAAGGGGAAAAGAAGCATGAGCACTCAGCTCCCCGAGGAACCATCCACAACACAAACAACAAGTGGCCCAAGGCCAGCGCTGGCCGAGGTATCCGACCAGGACCCGAGGCCCCTATTTGCACAGAGGCAAATCATCAAACACTCTAGGAGTGTTCCATCTCAAAGCAGCAGAGGGGGACAACAGGATTCCGCCAAGCGCCCTCTACTCTGTTGGATTCCCAGGTCTGAAGGTGCCGCCATGAAGGAAGCATCAACAGACCTACCTCCTGAGAGGCAGGCCCGTTGTCCCTGTTTTCACTGAGACAACACAACGACCACTTAGTGGGCGTCTGACTAAAGGAAGGCGGAGGATCGCCGCCAATAAGAAGTAGGGAACTACTGCCAGGAGCCAGACGCGCACCGCGTGGAAGGCATCATCAGGAGCACAGGGGTGAACCCCTAGCCTGACGGTGATCCACCCTAACGCGCCTTGGACTGCAGCAACTGCGAGGTTGCACCAGTGCCAGGGATGAGAGGCACCATCATCCATCACCAAACCAGCTATTCTAGGATCTCGTCGGGGGTCGCAGGGTCGTCATCGGCCTAGACAGCCAGCCACACCTCGGCCTTTGGAGTAGTAGGTACCTGAGAAGAACAAGCAACCAGCCAGTTCTTCACCTACAATACCAGATCCACACGTTTTCATCACAGACCATGGCAAGGACGGATTCTCTCCAACCATCTCTCTTGAATGATTGAAGTCGACCATAAGCTGAGCGCCCCCGTGAGCCAGATCTTGACTTAGGCGGCATGGCCCTCCTCCTTCAACTCCAGCCAGCTGAGGGGCCCCTGCAATCCAACTAGAGCGCCAGAGCAGCCTCGTGAACCCATCTCCCTTTTCTCCAGCGAATCCCACCTCCTTCTGGCCGTGCTTCTTGAGAGGGCCAAGGGGAGGGCACGCGAGAAGGGAAACGGAGCCCCTCCCCCCAGCAGAAGAAGCCCTAGAGAGAAGCGGGAGCTCCCATCTAGAGAGAGAGAGAGAGAGTGAAGAGGGTCTGATACAAAACAATATTTTTTCCCGTCTATGAGCTTTTCTTCTGGGGTTAACATAGTTCATTCAATGTTTCCCACATTTTTCCCTTCTTTATCATGTTTTCAACTACAGAAACAATGCAGGGCTAAACCCCTTATTCCTTAAGACCCGAGAGTAGCCCGGGGAAGCACTATGTCTAAATTCCATTATTGATATAGATTTTCTCTTACTATTTGAATATGAATCTATGGAAATTGCATGACCTTATTGTTCATGATCACCACAATTAGCGTATCCGATCCTTAATAACTGCTAAAAAAGGGATTAAGGGTTAGAAACACATAGGTTCACCTATTTATCAGCATCCCTTGTGAAATGTGGGGCATAAATGGGAGGAGATCACCCAGAATTAAACCAAAATCACCTAACTAATGAATCAATTACTATGAGAATGAAATTGGCTTTAGATTAGGTAGGGGAATTACACTGCAAAAGTGGGTAGTTTCTAGCTACAGGATCCTTATTCAAATTTAAGTGGAAATTTGTAACAGTAATAAGAAGGAAGATACAGTGTCACCCATGGTGAAACTTTGTTCTAAGGAATTCATCATCATAAAACCAAATCAATTTTATTTCCCATTTTTTATTTCTTGCTTCTGTTCAAAATAACCAACCCAATCAATTATCATTGGCCTAGCTGATCAAACTACAGTTAGTACTAGTCTTTGGACAACTTCTTCCCTGAGTTCGACTTAGGCCTCACATGGCCTATATTACAAGATGAGTACACTTGCATTTTGCATGCACAGTAAAGTCCTGTCAAAACCCCACCTCGAACCCATAAACACCTCATCTCCATGTTCTTTTGTTAGGGTTTTTCACCTCTAAAGTGGAGAAGGTGCTTCTTGCTCGAGATAGGAGCTTTGTTGGAGAAACCAGTCTCTCTAAGATTGGGAACCTTACTTATTGGACATGCCCACCTTCACTGGAGGTTCTTTGGAGACCTAGACTTGGATCTAGAAGTGACCTTGCACTATTAGACTCTAAAGTTGAGGTATGTTTGCAGACCCAATTATTTATATTGAGCATTTCTTTCTCTTATTGTATGATGCATCCCCTATTCTTCTATGTTCAGAAATATACCTATGCTTATTCATTCTCTTTGTCCTATGGACATTAGCCTATACATAATGTCTTTAATTTTGAAAATCATGGTTCATGTGAACTACCTTATTTGATATTGATCATGTGATCATGGATATTCTTTTGAACTCTTATCTTATGCTTTGTTCATGATGGAACTCTAAAAGATGACATGTGATGTCTTTTGCCCACTTATGAGGTGCATTTATATGTTGGTCACTTATGTGGTGACTAGTTTATATATTTTGACTATACTTTCTACTTGCCTCTACATTTAACATGCTATGTGATTCAGTAGCACTAGAGTAGTGTAATTACATTGGTTTTTATGGAAGATGTATTATTTTCTGCCGAGCAGATGTGATATTTCCTAGTCTTTTGGGATGCAAAGTAACCTCATACCTAGGGCAACATGTGTGATTTTTGGACCATGTTTTATATATTTGGGAGATTGGTAGTATTCCTTTCTCTATCAGGTTTCAAGTTTACAAGACTTGGCTGCCTTTGTGTTTATATTGTTGTAGGTCTATGTTTATCTCACATGCATGCAAGTTGATGATATGGGGTGTATTCCCTAATTCTTTACATGTGCTTGTGTGGCACAATCTTTATGTTTTATTAATGGCAAGTATTCTTTTTTTATCATATGATTTCAATTCCTTTTCTCTTGATACCCATTTGGGTGGTCCTTATCCTTTCCATGGGAAGCCTTTTATATTTGATGTCCTTTATTCCAAATATTATTCAATTTCCTATTTAGTATGCACATACCAGCCTTTGTTGATGTCATCTATTTTCTCTTCTTCTTGGGGTATGCTTCCAACCCTAGGTGAAGGACTTGGATGATAAGGCATGACGTTTTGGACTAGCAGAAGGAGTTAAAGCTTGGAGACAAAGCTTTTATGGTTTACATTTCCCTCTACTTAGATCCTTATGTTGTGTCATACATGTAAACCCTTACAGGATAGTATGATGTATTTTTGTAATCTTTTGTGAAAATTAAATATAGTCATTATTTTTATTCCACTGCTATATTTTGGTTGTTTTGAATATCATTTATTGAAGTTTGAAAATTTTGCATCTATTCTAGCATACCTTTGAGTGTGTTTGGAATGGATGTTTTATTCTTCAAATTTTTAGCAAGGGGGTGATCCCGCCTCCTTACAACATAGTATTAGAGCCCATAGTAGTCAAAATCTGATTGTTTTAATTTTGTCTCCCTGGTTAGAATCTCTGCCTTACCTTTATGTGACATGTTTGCCCTAGATTTGATCAATAGATGATGAAGGGTTGATTTAGGCTCTTATATTTTCACATTAGAATAATGATGAATAGATCCCTAAAATACTTACAACTAAAAGATGCATAAGTAACCATAGTAACTTGAGGTTGTTTATCTCGGAATTTAGGTAGCTACTAGGACATGAAGTTGAAAGAAAACGTATCTAGAAAGGATCAGGGTTCGAGGGATGGCAAGATTTTCCTCCACACCACTAGCTTGGTTTATGAGGACTCCCAAATTCATATGATACTGGCATGGCCTGAGCTGATTTGAATTGTTCAAAGTAGCATGCTTTTAGGCAATAGTAGCCTTAGACATCTATATGATTTATCTTTAGGGACCCTAATATGTTGAACTAGTCTCCCAGGTCTAATGAATTGTTTAAGGATGGATACCCAATATAGTTCCCTTATGACCCATAGAACCACATGTTTGGATAGTTATCCCTAGAACCTAGACTTTGAAGTTTGGTGTTTAGTAAGTAATCAAAGTGCATAGTGAAGCGTGATGGATATGCTATATGGCCTAGTTAGACTCACCCTTTTACCTCTAGATTAGTTCGGCTTGGTAGGTTAAATCCTTTAAGGTGTGGTTAATAAGTTGTTTTCTTATATGTTGATGTTTTTATTTCGATGATGAAATCCCTTTAAGGGGTGGTGTGATGTAAAATACTAGATCTCGAACCCTACCGTAGAAGTTGACATTTTGGACTTAGCCAAACAAGGTTGAAGGTTAGACCTAAATAGATGTTTAGTATAACTCCAATGATCTAATGCATGTATAGATCACCTTAATGTAACCTAATGTTCTAACATTATTCTTAGGTTTATAATGGATACATAAAATATGCCACATAACTCATTTTGGTGGTAATATGAAGATAAGAAACTTAATTGGATGAATAATTTAGATAATGGGTCGTTAATGGGACATATGACATATCTCATAAAAAGAAGTCTCAAAAGTGTAAACAAACTTCAAATTCAAAATCTACATATCAAAATTAGCCTACACGTCAAATTTCATCTAATTTGGACAACCTTGGAATATTAGGATAAGTTTAGGAGAGAGAAAATGAGTAAAAGGCATAAATAATGAATAATGTGATTATATAACTTAAAAATATGGCAAAAATGGAAAATTCGTATTCAACACATCAAAGATAACTTATGGATGAAGTTTGGTCCAATTTGGATGTTGTTTGTGCAAGTTATGCAATTTTCGGTACATTTTGGATTTTTCTACAATTTACACAACTGGGAGGTTTTCCTTACAAATTGTCATATGCATTATAATCCTTATATATTCCCTTCAATTCTTGAGTTTTGGAACAATAGGGCACCTAGTTGCACCTTGGTTTGAAGGTTTTTCTTTCCAAGAGCATTTTAGGGATTACCCTCTTTATAAATAAGCTTATCTTTAAAAGCTATCAACCAATGAGGTTATTTCTTTGATTAGAGGTCGGTTGGGATGGACTACAAGTTTCCATAAACTAACATTTGATATTCAAGAAGCCTCTATGAGTTGTCCTCTTGCATGGCCATGAAATCCCTAGGCTAAGGACACATGGAAAGCTCCATGGACACCTCATGCTTGACTTCTTCCTTATCCATAAAGGTTTGCATGTCCATAGGAACCCTTAGCATTGGACACATGGAAAGTAACTTGACACCTCATTCCTTACTTCTTCCTTATCCATAAATACTTGCATGTCCATGGACACCCTTATACATGACACATGGAAAGTCTCATAGACACCTCATACTTGACCTCTTTCTTTAGCCATATCAACACCTTCCCAACTCCAAATTTGAAAAGGCTTTCTCTTCTTTCTTTCCTCTATCTTAGAGCATAACTCCTACTCTATTTGTCCATGAAGGTGTTGTCCCAAGGTAAAAGAAGGTTCCTACCTTGGTGAAGAAGGCTCCTATGGTTCCAAATTAGCTTTGTTTAGGATGCTCCTCCTTGGTGATTTTGACGAAAACTAGTAAGTATCCTCCTTTCCTTCCCTATCTTCATGTTGTTATTCTTCCTTCAACCTTCCTCCAGGTCAAAACTATGGCCTTCCATGGTGAAACCCCTCCCAGAACCCATAAACACCTCATCTCCATGTTCTTTTGTTAGGGTTTTTCACCTCTAAAGTGGAGAAGGTGCTTCTTGCTCGAGATAGGAGCTTTGTTGGAGAAACTAGTCTCTCTAAGCTTGGGAACCTTACTTGTTGGACCTGTCCACCTTCATTGGAGGTTCTTTGGAGACCTAGACTTGGATCTAGAAGTGACCTTGGACTGTTAGACTCTGAAGTTGAGGTATGTTTGCAGACCTGATTATTCATATTGAGCAATTTCTTTCTCTTATTGTATGATGTATCCCCTATTCTTCTATGTTGAGCAATTCACCTATGCTTATTCATTCTCTTTGTCTTATGGACATTATCCTATACATAATGTCTTTTCTTTTAAAACTCATGGTACATGTGAACTACCTTATTTGATATTGATCATGTGATCATCGATATTCTTTTCAACTCTTAGCGTATGCTTTGTTCATGATGGAACTGTAAAAGATGACATGTGATGTCTTTTTCCCACTTATGAGGTGGATATATATGTTGGTCACTTATGTGGTGACTAGTTTATATATTCTGACTATACTTTCTACTTGCCTCTACATTTAACATGCTATGTGATTCACTAGCACAAGAGTAGTGTAATTGCATTGGTTTTTATGGAAGATGTGTTATTTCCTGCCGAGAAGATGTGATATTTTCCTACTCTTTTGGGATGGAAAATAACCTCATACCCAGGGAAAGATGTGTGATTCTTGGCCCATGTTTTATATATTTGGGAGATTGGCAGTATTCGTTTCTATATCACGTTTCAAGTTTACAAGACTTGATCGCCTTTGTGTTTATATTGTTCTAGGGCTATGTTCATCTCACATGCATGTAGGTTTATGATATGGGGTGTGTGCCCTAATTCCTTACATGTTCTTGTGTGGAACAATCTTTATTCTTTATTAATGGCAAGTATTCTTTTGATATCATATGATTTCAATTCCTTTTCTCTTGATACCCATTTGGGTGGTCCTTATCCTTTCTATGGGAAGCCTTTTATATTTGATGTCCTTTATTTCAAATATTGCTCAATTTCCTATTTAGTATGCACATACCAGCCTTTGTTGATGTCATCTATTTTCTCTTCTTACTGGGGTATTCTTCCAACCCTAGGTGAAGGACTTGGATGATAAGGCATGAAGTTTTGGACTAGCTTAAGGAGTTAAAGCTTGGAGACAAAGTTGTTATGGTTTAGATTTCCCTCTACTTAGATCCTTATGTTGTATCATACATGTAAACCCTTACGGGATATTATGATGTACTTTAGTAATCTTTTGTGAAAATTGAATATAGTCATTATTATTATTCCACTGCTATACTTTGGTTGTTTTGAATATCATTTATTGAAGTTTGAAAACTTTGCACCTATTCTAGCATACCTTTGAGTGTGTTTGGAATGGATGTTTTATTCTTCAGATTTTTAGTAAGGGGGTGATCCTTCCTCCTTACATGAGGCTTGACAGATCAATGTGAAAGGCACTCCATAACTACATAAGGCCCATGGGGTCAAGATTAGATCACTCAAAAAGTACCTATACAACCAGATACCTTAAAGACATCCTAAGGCTAATGATACATGAGATGTAGATATTAAGAATGACATAATCAAGGAAATAATGTTCGAAATAAAATCTCATTGCATAAACTCAAGAGTTTTGAGAAAATTATTTCCCTTTGAGCTCAAAAAATTGAAGGAAAATTGTGGAATTACAATGTATTGATTATTTTGTTTCACTTATGATGACGACTCAACCAAAAATGGTAAATTAAAAGATATTGTGTGGATGCACCAACTCTTCAAATAGAATAGGATGAACATTGTATTTGGGTTGTAAATAAATGCTTATTTCATCTTATTATAAGTTTGATAGATTGGGTAGGAACATGTTACGACCCCACCTCCCAGTAATCCCCAATTAAGGGAGACTGAAAGGAAAGAGTCGTTAACAAATAACCCGGATCAAAGGTTCGACAAATAATCATTAACAATTATTAAATTCTACCAACTATACTGAAGTATGGAGAAAAATAAAAACTTTTTCATACCTCTTAAAACTGGTATTTCAAAACTTCTATCTACACATATACTAATCTATCTAATCCTCCTTTGCACTTTAATTCTCATTTAGTACCACATATGCCACTTTACTGTTTGTTCTTTTCATGGTACCTAAAATGCCGACAAACAAAACGTCGGTCATCTGAAGCTGGTATGTGGGGGAAACAATAATCATGCAAATATGTTAACAACATAATCATTCAATTAATCATTTAGCAATCAAGATTATGTTTTAAGCCATACTATTCAAACCTTACCTATCCCCTAACTCTGTGCTATCCCTTGTATGCTACCTCTCTTTAGGTAGCTTCTTACCCCCATGGACCTACCTTACAGGTAACCAATACTTAGGGTAATAGAGTCGCATGGCACTACCCGCAGGTATCCCAATATCTAACTCATGATGACTTGATGGTCCTACCCCATTGGTAGCCATTTACTAGGTCATCTAATGACCTGATGGACCTACTCCATTGGTAGCCATTTACTAGGTCAATTATTAAGCCACAGAGGGGATCAAGATCGGAGCTAGTAGGCACATATCTTATGTGATATTCATAGCCACATTATAGTTTGCATGAATTAAAATCATCCAACAATTAATTCATGACATCGATGAAAACTTCGGTAAATCTCAGAAAACTAACTCGAGATATTCATAAGCGTAACCGCATACCTGTATTGTAGATTCAGATACCGAATTTAATCAGAACATAGAAATCTCAATCAAGAAACCAATCATGCACTGAATCCTGAAATAAATATACCAATTTCCTTTTATTAATATTTATTCAATATCATCATCATCCTTAGGATTTCTATTCCAATTTTAGGGTTTCCTTGGGAATTAGGGTTTTGCCTCCATTCTTAGTTATTAAGAACCCTAATTCACCAAATCTTCTTAAAACCTTTAAATTCTCTCCTTTTAATATTCTTAACTGTCTTAGGATCATCATTTAGTAATTTACTTACTTAATCCGAAATATCATGGTTTTCCTCTTCTTTTACCCCAATTAGGGTTCCCATATGAATTATTCTTCATTTATGGATTACAACCCAAAAACTACCAATTTTTGTATACTAAACGGATGAAAACTCTATATTATTAATCAACAGGTTAATATCTTTCAAATTAACCTATTAGTCTTCGAAGATGTATCCCTTATATTCAATTTAGGGTTTCTAAGGTTTCCTACAAAAACCTAATCATCTAAATTATCTTTATTAAGGATTCTCTAATCCAAACTATGTTCAAGATTCATTATATTACAATTGTATTCTTAAAATATCTTGTTATGACCACTACAACTCATATTTGCTCAAATCAGGGTTTTTAGTCCATTAAACCATGTTCATGATCATAAAACCCCAAAACCAACATACTAATCATCCTTTTATGATTTTACCTTTCCTTTTACTCTTAACAGGTTAAGATTGATCAAAAACATATAAAAGATTCATCATGTTTGTTTTTATATCATTATAGGGTTTTTCTATTAAATAATGCATCAAAAGATGTAAAACCCTATACTGTTTTAGTTTCAAGAAGAATTAGACTTCAAACATAATCTAATTGTATTCCTCTCATTCTGAGGATCAATTTTCCTATAAGACTTGTTTTAATCTGAGTTACCAATCTCTAATTATGAATTTAGCAAGATTTTACTTACTTGGCCAATCGGATGGCGCCACGTCATCAAGCTCATGCAATGTTGCTTGCCCTTTTGGAAACATAACCAGATTACGAATTTGCCCCAAACTTAAGCCGTCGCTGTTTTATACCCCGGAGGGGTAGAACCATCAAAACGTCACCCGGCTTCGTCAACCTCACGAACCCTACCTGCTGCTCGCCTACAGCCCTAGGCGCGGCTTCCCGGCTCCATCCCCGACCTCGACGGCCATCAAGGTGGCTACCCGTGCCTCCGCCGTACATCCTCGCACCTCTGGGTGCTTCTGGTTCGCGGGTAGAGCACCTACTTCAGGCCTGCTCAGTCCTGCACCCCGTGGTTGACCTACAGCTAACTCGTGGCTATTGCCCGAGCTTCAGGGTACATGGAAAGGTCTGTGCTTTTGTACGGCGTCGTGGAAGCACCGGGATTCCATTCCGTGGCTACTCCTTGTCCCTAAGGTTGGCCTACCCCCTTGGTTAGGGTATGGACACAAAGAAACGTGAAGGAGAAGGAAGAGAGATAGCCGTGTGAGGTCCCTCTGGACTTGGGCAAGGATTCGACCTCTTATATAGGGAGGACATCCAAGCCCTAACGTGCTTTCCCAAGAAGAAAAATATGGTTCTTTTCTATTAGAAAACTAATTCCTTCATGAGGAAGCAAGATTCTCTCTCCTACTTTCCTCTTTAATACTCTTTATTACTTGAATATATAGGAATACGAAAATCCTCTCCTTTGTTTTCATTATTCTTGCCTTTTAATTCTTTGGCCACGAAATTTCTATTATCTTTTAATAGAAACAATACTTCTTTTTACCAATATCACAAAATTCATTAATAAAGCAACATGTTATCCTTTTATTTTGTTTTTTTAGTATTTCCTCTTTCTTTCCTCTTTATTGGGACTCCTTGGATCCTAAGAAACTCAAATATTTCAAAATTCTTTTTATTGGATACTTATTATCCTTCTAGATGCATCTTTATGCATTAATTCACATTATCTTGTTTATTTCTCATTAAAATATCTCTTTTTGAGGATTTCTCTTTATTTCTCTTTTATTTTCCTCATTGGAATTCCTTTTATTATTAGAAACCTCATGGATACGAAATTTGACCAAGAAATCTATTTTATGCCTCTTTCCACTCATTTCCCACATTTTATCATTATTTTTAATTTCTTTCTTACTAAAGAAATACTTAATTAATATTTTCTTTTGTTATTGCTTTCTTTTTGCAACTTTGGACTCCTTGGAACCCAAGGAACCCAAGTGGCACGAAATCCCTCTTTGGGTTTTCCTTCTAGAGGTTTCCACATTATTCTTTTCTCAAATATTTAGTTATTCATTTGCTATTTTAATAATTGAATTTTCCTTTCTTCATTTCCTTATTATTGGGCCCAATACCCAATAAAGCCCACAACAAGCCTCAAGGATATTGTAAACATAATCCATTTATTCAAAACAAATCATACCATTCTTTGTTCAATTATCTTTAACATGAGAAATTACATTTCTCACCAGATGAACCCAAAAATTGGGGTTGTAACATCCTTCCCCTCTTATAGGAATTTTGTCCTCAAAATTCAAACAAGCAACCAAACAATTTAGGATAAGATTTTTCCATGTCCATCATTGTCCCCTATGTGGATTTACCCTACCCATGGCACTTCCAAAGAACCTTTATCATCACATATTCTTTTCTCTAATTTCTTCCATCCTGGCGTCTATAAATTACACAGGTGCTCAGGCCATTTCAGCCTCCCTTGGGGCTCACTAGGTTCATCGCTTAGCACATGGTCGGGTAGCTCACAGAGTGCTCTAAATTGGACACCTGAAACTCATCACACATTACTTTATCCTGAGGGGTAAGGTCAATCTTAACCTCCTCCACCAAACCATATCAAAAGAACCCATGCATCGGGGACTCAGATCTCTTAGTTATAACTTAGAGGGGTCAGACTTTCATGTCACATATTCTCCCACAGTGAACTGCATGTCAGTCTACTTTGCATCTGCTCATGACTCTCGTCATCCCTAGGCTCCTTTCAGCCATTACATGATCAAAGCGACTTCATCTACACGTACTGTGGTCCTTTTCTAACCATCGTGTGGTCCTTTCACCAACATCACCTTACTGAAGTGGTGACCGACACAACCTCCCTTACAGAGCTTCTTATAAAACCCGATACTGGCTATGGTGGTCATTGTCACATCTTTCATGGGACAAGAACTGTCTCTAGATATCACCCTGTACGAGCACACATGCTCTCATCAGACCCTTTAGTCTGGATTATACTAACCATTAGTTAGGGGTGATAAACTGTACTATCATCAAGTTCTTCATGTACCTACTTTCACCTTATGGAAGTGAACCTTTAAATCATACTCATGAACATTTGAACTCGCATCATGGTGTAGTTGAACCATCTCTCTCATATGTAGCTCAACCAGATTTTTCCCTTGACAATACTCTTTCTTTCTTATGTCATCTAGGTAATGCGATCTACCATAACCCATATTACATCTCGACCTTCCTTGGTCTAGGGGAGACCTATCACAACATCCATAGTAATGAACTCCCATTCCCTCTCAGGGACTCCTTTGTCCTCTATATCGATACACTTGGTTAATGGGGTTCGTCCTTTACCACCTGGCTTGCATGACCACAAACCACATGCAACTTCATCTTAAGCATCCAAAGTGCTATTCCCATTTACCACAGTGTATGGTGATCTTCAATCATGATTTCCTGTATGTCATGATTCCTCAAGATCAATTCCTCCAAAACCCTAAACCACTCTAGTCGGGGTTTCATCACCTTGTTTTCCAAAGAAGTGCATCTGAGGTTCTACCACCATCCTTTCATTGCATCAAGGACTAGACTGGCTAACCAAACAACCCTTAACTTTTCAATGTATCTTGTTACATCTGAGTGTTATCCAAACACCTCTCCTTTTCAAACTTAGGGTTATCCAAACAACCTCTTCTAGCTTCTAGTCAAACAAGTCAGATGTATCTCAACCAGAGCATCCCTTACCACTTCACATCCTTAGGTATTAGGTAACATTGAAGACATATACTTCCATGTATTTCACTTATCATCTTGAAATCTAAGTCTATCTTCATTGAAAACACTTTGAGCTCATCTTTTTGGTGATCAAACTCAACCTTGTATGACTCATATCTCTAGATAAAAACATCCTCATAGGGTGACTACCCAATTCCTCTTAGTGTTTACAAACCATCCATGTATCATTCACTTTACCAGGGCATGTTATCCTGTCTATCCACATGCCTCGTAGCAACGTTCCAACTCACATCATCTTTTATCCTTGGTGTATGGCATGCGTAATGTCCTATCTCTCACTCCCATAACAAGAAGAAATAAGCATTTGGCTGTAGTCCAAATACAGAGTTCTTCCTGTTCCACGAGTAGAGACGGTGCATCCCATCTTGCCAGTACACCTTTAAATCTAATTTGAAACGTGTTGCTTATGCTTCTATATTACAATCATCTTGATATCCAAGTTACCTCCATGGAAAACTGGTTTTGAACCTACTTGGGTCACCCCAAAATCCTTGGTCATCTCCTCTAGGTCTATAGGGTGCCGACACTTTTGGGGTCATCCCTCTTCCCTCATGCATCAAGAGAGTGCCCTACTCATCTACCCTTTGGGTCCCATGAGTTCATGAATGTGATCAATCTCCTAACCCATGGCCCTCAGACAATGATAGCTGTTACCTCCCGACCCTATGGTAATGTGCAACTGGGGAATTAGGCAACTCCTACTTTCATCGGTCTTATCCCTACCTGACCCTAGGATATACTTAGGATTTCATTATAGTACATGTCCAACTTAGAACCTTACCCAAGCCTTCATCATGTCTCTTTGTATACATGGGCTGACATCCATCCTTTCATAGGGGTCATGGTGACCTGCTTACCTTGGTCAGGCCCCTTACTAGTTACCTCCATGTTAACACATCCACATGTACATAGAGATGGATATATATGGGTGTACAGGTTCATTCTCATACCATATACTTTTCACTTAGCTTCTCAAGATTCTATGAGACCTCTTTAGGTTACCTTAAACTAACCAAACTGATATACACCCTACCAAAGGGGTCCCTCTCTCAGGATGGGAGGAAAACTATCTCTTGACAACAAGGTCACAAAAGCTCTTAGGTCCAGGGTTTACATCCACATGAGCCTACTTAACCCTAGCAAGCTATTAAGGCACAAGCAGACCACCTACTTGTACCATGATAGGTCATACTTATCCTCTTTCCTCCACGCTGGATCAAGATCATACCTTTCTTTATCATCAACCTAGCTGTGAGGGGTTCATCAAACATACCTTAAACTTTAGGGGCTTCCCTTTTCCTCTACACATGAGGAGTATCATGCTCTCTTCTATAGGAACTCAACTCTCATCATGAGCATTAGGTACACCACTTCCCCTCTTAGGCCTAGGAACCCTAGGTTCACTTGTAGGTGTCCAACTGCATGCTCTATCTCTTAAACACGAACCAAGCATGCAAAAGGCATGACATGCACTCCTTTTCATCCTTCAGCTTGAGCAACACTTAGAGTTGGGTCCTCCTTAAGGACAACCAATAAGGTACAAGGCCTCATAACCTGCTACTAAACCTTTCTAGGTCTGAGGAACTCTTCTTCCTACCTCAGAAGGTAAACACCTATACCGTAGGCACATAGGTACCAGATGCTTCATCTTCTCTCTCTAGAGTTTGGTCCCTCTAAAGGAAACCAAGATATCATCAACTTCCATGGATCAGTCATGAGGAAACCACTATCATCCATTGTTCCTCATATCTCGGGGTTTTAGGCTTCCAAACTTCTTGCTGGGTTTGCTACTTTCTCTCGAGCTAACCCTACATCCAACCTCACCCTTAGAGGTCCTCTCTTCATGAAGGATCAACCTCAAAAGCATGCCCCTACCTAGATGAAGCCTATGTTCAACTCATGTTTGCTCAAGGTTATCTATAGCCCTTATGCTTATCACATAAGCTATCCATCAAACTCTCCTGGTCAGGGTTTCAACCCTTTACTCGCATTACTAACGTACCCTGGGTGCATGCTATGCCCTACTCGCATAAGCCCATAGGGTTTCTAAGGTCCTTCACTAACATCATCATCTAAGGAGCTATCATTTACCCTAACATGCACGACCCTTCCCAGGGTTGGGTTGCCAAAGGTGCTAGGTCACCCGTGGATCATATGGCATCCCAAAGGCATGTCCTTTCAAACACTTGGTCCGACTCATCTATGTCTAACCTTCACTTAGGGTTAGGGTTAGCATCATCCTCAAAGGATGTGCCAGGTCTCCACTTGCAATGGAGATCTCTATCTCTAAGACTGCCTTATCCTCCTGACAAGAAGGTCTAGCCTCAGGTCTCTTCTGAGGACATGACAACTTATGTCATACAGCCTAAGCATGTATCTATTCTTTAATTTGCGCTTAATGTATTAAGCTTATGTCCATGACATCTTATTTACATGCTTTTCATTAATTTTGTGGAGGATTCCTTAAACCTTATTAACCTTACCCATACCTCAAGAGAGTGAGGAGAAGAAAGAAAACCCTAATCCTTTAGGTCCTTAACAGGATTTTGTGATGAGAAGGGATGAATAAGATGAGAAAGTCCTAAATGTATCTTATTTCGATTCATACCCTAAGACTTTGGCCAAGCAGTCACACGGATCCGGGAGTCCTCATATTCCGACTAGCGGTACGGAGGAAAATATTGCCAGCCCCCAGTCGTGATCCTTTTCTAGACACCTCCGTCCTTTGGATAATCCTCTAATAACTCCCTTGGGTTCTATGGAGTTTGTAAAATTTAATAATTATTAATGATTAATCGAGGAACCTATGCTCTGATACCAAATGTTACGACCCCGCCTCCCAGTAACCCCTAATTAAGGGAGACCGAAAGGAAAGAGCCGTTAACCAATAACCCGGATCAAAGGTTCGACAAATAGTCATTAACAATTATTAAATTCTACCAACTATACTGAAGTATGGAGCAAAATAAAAACTTTTTCATACCTCTTAAAACTGGGATTTCAAAACTTCTATCCACACAGATACTAATCTATCTAATCCTCCTTTGCACTTTAATTCTCATTTAGTACCACATATGCCACTTTACTGTTTGTTCTTTTCATGGTACCTAAAACGCCGATAAAGAAACATCGGTCAGCCGAAGCTGGTACGTGGGGGAAACAATAATCATGCAAATATGTTAACAACGTAATCATTCAATTAATCATTTAACAACCAAGATTGCATTTTAAGCCATACTACTCAATCCTTACCTATCCCCTAACTCTGTGCTATCCCTTGTATGCTACCTCTCTTTAGGTAGCTTCATACCCCCATGGACCTACCTTACAGGTAGCCAATACTTAGGGTAATAGAGTCACATGGCACTACCCGCACGTAGCCCAATATCTAACTCATGATGACTTGATGGTCCTACCCCATTGGTAGCCATTTACTAAGTCATCTAATGACCTGATGGACCTACTCCATTGGTAGCCATTTACTAGGTCAATTATTAAGCCACAGAGGGGATCAGGATCGCAGCTAGTAGGCACATATCTTATGTGATAGTCATAGCCACATTATAGTTTGCATGAATTAAAATCATCCAACAATTAATTCATGACATTGATGAAAACTTCGGTAAATCTCGGAAAACTAACTCGAGATATTCATAAGCATAACCACATACCTATATTGTAGATTCAGATACTGAATTTAATCAGAACATAGAAATCCCAATCAAGCAACCAATCATGCACAAAATCCTAAAATAAATATACCAATTTCCTTTTATTAATATTTATTCAATATCATCATCATCCTTAGGATTTATATTCCAATTTTAGGATTTCCTTGGGAATTAGGGTTTTGCCTCCATTCTTGGTTATTAAGAACCCTAATTCATCAAATCTTCTTAAAACCTTTAAATTCTCTCCTTTTAATATTCTTAACTGTCTTAGGATCATCATTTAGTAATTTACTTACGTAATCCAAAATATCATGGTTTTCCTCTTCTTTTACCCCAATTAGGGTTCCCAAATGAATTATTCTTCATTTATGGATTACAACCCTAAAACTACCAATTTTTGTATACTAAATGGATAAAAACTCTATATTATTAATCAACATGTTAATATCTTTCAAATTAACCTATTAATCTTCAAAGATGCATCCCTTATATTCAATTTAGGGTTTCTAAGGTTTCCTACAAAAACCTAATCATCTTAATTATCTTTATTAAGGATTCTCTAATCCAAACTATGTTCAAGATTCATTATATTAAAATTGTATTCTTGCAATATCTTGTTATGACCACTACAATTCATATTTACTCAAATCAGGGTTTTTAATCATTAAACCATGTTCATGATCATAAAACCCCAAAACCAACATACTAATCATCCTTTTATGATTTTACCTTTCCTTTTACTCTTAACAGGTTAATATTGATCAAAAACATATAAAAGATTCATCATGTTTGTTTTTATATCATTCTAGGGTTTTTCTATTAATTAATGCATCAAAAGATGTAAAACCCTATACTTTTTTTGTATCAATAAGAATTAGACTTCAAACATAATTTATTTGTATTCCTCTCTTTCTGAGGATCAATTTTCATATAAGACTTGTTTTAATCCGAGTTACCAATCTTTAATTATGAATTTAGCAAGATTTTACTTACTTGGCCAATCGGATGGCGCCACGTCATCAAGCTCATGCAACGTTGCTTGCCCTTTTAGAAACATAACCAGATTACGAATCTACCCCTCACTTAAGTCGTCTCTGCTTTATACCCCGTAGGGGTAGAACCGTCAAAATGTCACCCAGCTTCTTCAACCTCACGAACCCTACATGTTGCTCACCTGCAGCCCTAGGCGCGGGTTCCCGATTCCATCCCCGACCTTGACGTCCGTCAAGGTGGCTACCCCCACCTCCTCCGTACATCCTCGCACCTCTAGGTGCTTCTGGTTTGTGGGTAGAGCACCTACTTCGGGCCTTCTCGGTCCTGCAACCCATGGCTGACCTGCAGCTAACTCGTGGCTATTACCCGAGCTTCAGGGTACATGGAAAGGTCTGTGCTTCTATACGGCATCGTGGAAGCACCGGGATTCCATTCCGTGGCTACTCCTTGTCCCTGAGGTTGGCCTACCCCCTTGATTAGGGTATGGACACAAAGAAACGTGAAGGAGAAGGAAGAGAGATAGCCGTGTGAGGTCCCTATGGACTTGGGCAAGGATTCGACCTCTTATATAGGGAGGACATCCAAGCCCTAACGTGCTTTCCCAAGAAGAAAAATATAGTTCTTTTCTATTAGAAAACTAATTCCTTCATGAGGAAGCAAGATTCTCTCTCCTACTTTCCTCTTTAATACTCTTTATTACTTGAATATATTGGAATACGAAAATCCTCTCCTTTGTTTTCATTATTCTTGCCTTTTAATTCTTTGGCCAGGAAATTTCTATTATCTTTTCATAGAAACAATACTTATTTTTACCAATATCACAAAATTCATTAATAAAGCAACATGTTATCCTTTTATTTTGCCTTTTTAGTATTTCCTCTTTCTTTCCTCTTTATTGGGACTCCTTGGATCCCAAGAAACTCAAATATTTCAAAATTCTTTTTATTGGATACTTATTATCCTTTTAGATGCATCTTTATACATTAATTTACATTATCTTGTTTATTTCTCATTAAAATATCTCTTTTTGAGGATTTCTCGTTATTTCTCTTTTATTTTCCTCATTGGCATTCCTTTTACTATTAGAAACCTCATGGATACGAAATTTGACCAAGAAATCTCTTTTATGCCTCTTTCCACTCATTTCCCACATTTTATCATTATTTTCAATTTCTTTCTTACTAAAGAAATACTTATTTAATCTTTTATTTTGTTATTGCTTTCTTTTTGCAACTTTGGACTCCTTGGAACCCAAGGAACCCAAGCGGCACGAAATCTCTCTTTGGGTTTGCCTTCTAGAGGTTTCCACATTATTCTTTTCTCAAATATTTAGTTATTCATTTGCTATTTTAATAATTGAATTTTCCTTTCTTCATTTCCTTGTTATTGGGCCCAATAGCCAATAAAGCCCACAAAAAACCTCAAGGCTATTGTAAACATAATCCATTTATTCAAAACAAATCATACCATTCTTTGTTCAATTATCTTTAACATGAGAAATTACATTTCTCACCAGATGAACCCAAAAATTGGGGTTGTAACAGAACATGTCATTGTGAAGAGAAACACCCTAATTTGAAATTAATGAAATGATCTAGGGTATAGATATGTTACCTCATAATCTCACCAAATCAGTTGAATAATGATTACTAGGTTTGAAACATAGGTAAGAATACAATCAATAAGTGAAAATTTAATCACACAATGATATCATAAAATGAATGAGGATGTGGAACTATCCTTTGAATAAAATCAGATTCCAATTTCATAACTAAATAATTTTCACCACAATAATGATAATATAGCTAAAATGTATCTGAGAAAGGTTGGCAGCCCAAATGTACGCAGCTAAATGAGTCATCATTCACATGAAGTTGATTAGATTTAAATTTTAGGACAAAACTCCTTTTAAGGTCGGGTGAATGTAACATACCTCAAAATTTGGGAATTTTATATTTCATTCAAGAATATGATTTAAAGATATTTAGGAATAATGAAGATAATAATAGAATGTTGGTTGACGAAGTGGAACCCTGGACCTAGTGTAGGTCTTTGATTTAAGTAAATAGGGTAATGTTGAGAAAATATATGAATATAGGCTTCAATTGTGAAACAATGGCATATTAAATCCTCATTTCCTAATCGAGAATGTAATAAATCATTTAGACACTTTGGAAAGCCAAGGCATGAGACATGGGTCCTAGCACCCATTACAAGCCCAATTGGGCCAACTTAGTGCTTACGTGTGGATCCTTGGGATACAAAATAATGAATTAAGCATTGCTTATCCACAATAAATAGTTAAAATAATCTTAGTTTTTGGATAATCAAATTATTACATTATGAGAGAAATTCTATATAATTCAAAGTAATCTTGTAACATTGATAATTTATCAAGTGATTATCTAGATTTTCCTTTCAAAATAAGTGTTGTACATTAGACAAACTTATTTTGGCCATATCCTCTGCAAAATGGCAAATAATAGAGAATGGAAGATTATGCCAAAATTTTGTGTTATATTAAGTAGTGGCATGGTCTATAAAATTTATTTATGAAAAGGGAGTAAAACCAAATAGATTGTTTTATTAAAGAAAGAGACAACCCTTGGGTGGACTAACGGATCCAGGTAGATCCACTGTGACGTCCCCGGATTTTGGCTTCTCCAAACCCTATTGGGAATGAGAGGTCAAAATTCGAGAACATCATCCAATCATACCAGAGAGCGATGTGGAAGCATAATACGCATACATGAACATACAACCATAACATACTCAACATTCAACACGTATTTTTATACAAAATGAATTATTACAAAATGCTTTACATTTACATATTGAATGAAAATCTACAAGTCTAAACATGTATGCTAACAGGATCTTAGACAATAGGTACAACCTGAACAACTGCTCACTTCCCGTCTTTTATCCCAAGCTAGCTCTGAACCTAAAACATACGTGAAACAACGAATCAACACACAAGGTGTTGTGTACGTGGGTAGAAAGATACATACTAATATGTTTGCATAATTGAAATAACTTGAGAAAGAAAGAGTAAAAGAAAACATTATTTAAAGCGATAATCAGGTAACCATTCCTTTTATTGCTTTTACTTTGATGCGGTTGTACTACTCATACTTGCACTTGACTTACATCTAGTGTGGGCAATATAGTATCATCATACATCTAACATGGGCCAAGGAATCATACATCCATGTTAGGCAACATACATCCACACCAGGATATGTGCTCTAGTAGCTACAACCCATCATACTCATTTATATTCCATTAGATTTGGCGAAGTATAACTCATACTAGTTCAACCAAGCAATCATAACCAAATACGAGCATTCAAGATATCACATATCATATGCAATCAGAAAACTAGTCTTATACTTAATAAATCCCACATACCTGAGTTCAGATATTCCTCACATATCCATGATCATCTAGATAAACTGGTCATCACCTGATTAATAGCAAATTAATCATCATTAATACATGGTTCATTATGTCCTTGATATTTTAGGTCTAAGTTAGGGTTTAGGCCAAACTTAGGTTCAAACTAATCTAAACGTGTGTTTGATATTTTTATACTGACTAGGGTGTCATTTTATAGGTCTGGTCCAATTTTTGTAATTTTCTGATGAATAGTCTATTTTCTAGAATTAAAATAAGGTTAGAAAGCATTTAATTAGTCATTAATAGAAAATAATCTATTATTTAGATATACTACTCAGATCAGAGTCTAAATATGGATGTATATCATCATTAAGGTTCTAGGACAATTTTCTGAGAATTAATATCAACTGCATACTATTTATTTAATTTAATTACCCTAGAAAGGAGCATCATACTCTAAATTAAATATCATCATTCATAATGGTTCAAGGGTCTGATCTAGGAGTCTAGGATTAAAGGTAATGTTTTTTTTTGAGTCTATGGGTATTTTTCGGGTATTTATAGGCCAAGGGAGCAATTTTTTATGCATTTTCTAAGAATGTAACGTTCTTTTGGAAATTATTAGCATTTACCTAGTTTGGCGGGTCCCACTGCCTGAGTCAAGACTTCTGATTGGCCCAATCTGGTTCATTCATTCCTAGTTTGCCAGCTAGTCTGGCTTGGATTAATCAGCTCTGACCGGTTCATCTTGCTGAACCAGACTCTCCACTCCCGTTCCTCTCTTCGCGTTGTCGAGCGCCGACTCCGTCTTCCGGACGGGAGGTGCCGCCGCACCTAGATCCGCCGATCAGTGCTGTGGTTGGGCGCTGCCACGAGCGACACCTCAGATCTTTGAAGGGGAGGTAAGGACACAGATCTCGTGGCTTCTTGCTTCCTCTACTGCCACAGGGAACAAGGAGAGGGAAGAAGGATCTCCATCACTAGGTTGCAGCTCTGTTGGCTTCGAACAGGTCAGAAGATGAAGTCTGGAGAGTCTACAAGGCCCGTATAGATGTCACCCCCCCTTTGGGTCTTCTCCGTAGGGTCGATCCCAAGCCGCAGCTGCTGCGGTGGCCTAAGCTTGGCGAGGAACCCCTCGTCTGCTAGCACCGAACTGGAAGAAGGACAAGCAATGCAGATTTATCGGAGATCTTTTGTTTCGACTGGATTCGTGGGCGATTTCGAGCCACCCTAGGCTCACAGAAGAATCATACATAGATGAAGGTGCCTCCTCCATCACGACCGCCTCAGATTCAGCCTCTTGTGAGTTGTTCCCAATCCTTAAGATGTCGCCGGTGTACACGTGGAGCAGGGGTTCGTCTCCCAGGTGAGCCTCAGGCATTTCCAGAGCTTGGGATGAGTGTTGCTCTGCCGCAACCCATCGCTGCCTGGAGAAGAAAAGGGGAAGCCTACGACGATTGAAGAGGGAATGGTAGTGAGGGATCGTGCGAGAAGCCTTCAGTTCTGGGTGGTCTGTGAAACAAAAAGCCAGTCTCAGATATTTGACAATCAGTTCATTGATCCGATATTATGGGCATCGTTGGGACGGGGTGAGATTGTTTCTTCCGCATAAACAGGAATTGCAAGACGTAGTCTCCATTCTTTGATTAATATAGTGGATTACAGTAAGATTGCGTCACGTTGCCGAGCTTTGGGTCATGCCCAAGAAAAAGATAGTAAGGCAGCGTGACACGAATTTAATCATAGCCTAGATATTAAGCGATTAAAAGACCAAAGCTCCTCAATTTAAAATTTAATTGATCATCGAATCTTCATGAATTAAATCCCAACAGACTTTTTATGATCCTCATAACCTCACCATTCCTCGAATTCTCACTTGAGTTCATCAAGACTATTAGATAGGGGCCCTAGCCTCATAAGTACCCAAAAGATAAGTAATGTGTATAAATCTCGTCAACATATATTCATGATCTTAGGTAAAACCTTTTTATAACAAAATAGGTATCCATCCATACATCTAGATCAAAATATCATAAATGAATCTTACATAATTTAAATATTGAGAATCCAAAATCTAGGTTATCACATCCACCGATGGAGATGTCACCTTCTCCATCCAAATTGTATCATGTCTCTATAGAATCAGGATCAGATTCTCCTTCAAACATTTTTGTCTTCCTCCTCAGGCACCTCGAGCACACCAAACTCATGCCATCACATGTGGCTAACAATTAAGCACCGCTTAACCTCTTTAACTATTATCCACACAATTTTTGATAACCAAACTCAAGATTTTCCTAATTTTTAGGGATTCTCATATTCAACCCTCTCTCTTATCATATCATCCTATATAAGGCATTAAAGGCATTTTTCCAGGAAGAGAAACAAACCTAAACAACCTAGTCTCCTTCATGGGATCCAATACCCTAAACTACCTCCCTGAGACCTCAATGGAGCTCTAACCACCACTAGCCACACACAACATTTAGCTTAGTTTGGCATGGATATGAGGAGATACATGAGTGTTTCCCTAGCATGTAGAGCCTAGAAGCAGGTACTCAACCCTAGAGTTGACTAACCTAGGGTAGGAGTCAGGCTCTTCCATGAGGAAGGGGATAACATATGGGTCAAATGACCTAGGCCCCACTAAGAGCATGCTTAAAGGAGGGTATGTTTGACTTTTCCCATGAACTTGGACTAGCTCTGCATGTAAGGTGTCAATATTTGATTCATAAATTAAGTATTGTTTGGTATTAGTTTTGCTTATTTATTATTAGATCACATGGTAGTGATATTACATATCAAATAGCTCAAAATATGTTTAGAATTTCAATAAAGTGGTTTTATTACCTAGATCTGATAGTAGTTCAAAAAGTATTTCTAATATATGAATATGGGGTGATGAGCACAAGCAAAATATATATTTTATGGTTAATATGTTAAATTAATTAAAATGATACCTTGATGTGTAAAAGTGTATTGATGAATAATAATCAGATCCTAAGATTATGTTCATTATCATTATGTATATTTAGGGTTTTAAAGTCTTTTTTGGTCAGCAGGGTTCTAAAGTCTTTTGTTCATAAAGAAGATAATTACAGTTTGAGACTGATGTATCTTGTTATGATGATCTTAAACCACATGATTTAATCTATTTAAGTTTTAATGGAATAATAATGTTAACTTGAAGATTTGTTTTACACTTATTATCTAATGAGGGTTTCTAACCATTGGAAATTGTGATATGATGGAATTATAGTTTGATACCCTTATTCCTGATCAAAACTAAAGATGACCCTAATCCTTAGTTTTTCACCAAGTTAGGCCTAATTAGTATCTTATGAATGCATGATGACATTTTAGGGTTATACATAAATGCATATTGTATATTGATTTGCTTGGATGTGATATGACTATTTCAAATGAATTTTTAAAGTACTTGAACTATACTACTTGAATATAACTACAAAATGACTTCATTTAAGGTATGCAACTCCAACCATATAAAGTAAAGTATGATATTCCTAATCCAATATTAGACCTACGGAGGAGCAGTTCACCTAAGTACAATGATGGATAGGGAAAGGTGATTACACCTGAGTGGTAATGACAAGAATGTGTTAGATTATCTAAAAGAAAATACAAGTTCATATTGAAACTATTTGCTTTTTTAATATATATGTACATGCACACTTTTCTATGCCATCTGAGTACATAATATAGCAATATATTGATTTGTGCTTTAGTTTATTGGCATTTTAGGTAACTATCATATATGAAGATTTGAAGACATGGAGATTCAAAAATATTGAAGAGTATAAAACTCATGTTACAAGGAGGATTAATTAGATACCTTTATAATTTGTCCTATGTGTATGTTAGTTTCCTTTAAAAAATCAAGAAACTCCTTATAGAAGTATTCTTTAAATATTTGTATTCAATTGAAGTTCAAATAATGGAAATTGTTGATTATTATTTTTTATGGTCCACCTTAACTGGGAATACTCAAAAGTGTGGGTCATTACAGGTAGCTTCTATACGAGTTATACAAAATTTAGGTATATTATAATTTGTACTAGATGTCATACATAATTTTTTATTTCTTATAAAAAAATTATATCGAACTGTCGAAAATATATAGACTTAATTTTTTTTGCGATCATCTTTTTATTTTTAACTGCCAATGTAACCTTTCAAGCACTCATTTAGTACCAGCTAATGAAATTTTCTTTTTATTCAATTTCCAAATAGTATGTCATGAATATTATAGGTTTGATGTGTGAAAACACATGGATGTTCCCTACCAATATCCAATCTAGAGTATATTATAGAGTGTACTACTTGGAAAAGGAAGTTGGCACACCCTAACATAATATTAATAAGTAGTTTTCTAAGTTATGCAAAATTAGTAAAGTTGGTTTTTACTTTGATCAGGGGTTAAAATTAAGAAATGATTCATGGTAGTTTGGGTTTGATATACATTTTGTGCATTGCTCCATTTGTTTCTAGTTACTTGATTTTTATTACACCCACTATATTTACTTGGTCCCAACAAGGAATAATTTCCTAATTGTACTATTTTAGCCATAAATATCATATTTTATCTATTTACCATCTTATCTGTTTTACCTACTGATAGTAGGATGTATTTTGGGGTTTCATATGTTACCTGACCATCCGCCACATAAGAGAGTTGGTCCCTTTTCATTGCCATAATGATCACATATATAATTATTAAATTATTAATTATATGTTAAACATATATTTGAAACCCCTAATGAAATTGCTAAACCAAATATCCAACATGTCTTACGAAAATCAGATCAACCACTACATGGTACACATACTCTTGTCCCTCCTCCATGAGAGAGTTACACTTACTACCATATGTTCTTTTACTCTTAGACCACAAAAAGACACTAATCGGGAATTCAATGAGTATACCAATGCCACCAACAACATTCTTCTTGATATTCATGTTATATTGTGCCATTGGGAGTTTGATTAAGCAGCACAGAGTAAAGGGGGGGGGCAAGTCGCCTAATTTTTTGAAAATTTAACATATACTTTTATGAATATATATGTATTATTTTCTTATTTATATTATGTATGTCACACTTATATTATAAATTTAAATAATAAATAGCTTAGTGGAGTGGACACTTACTCGTAAGACCATGTTTGGAAGTTCAAACCTTTCTTAATACATTTTTGTTAGTTATATATTGATTCTTGCCATGATCATAATTATTAAGAACGTTGAATTTTAAAATAAAGTTAAGTTCTGAGAATTTTTAAAAACATCATCTATAATGTAGAGAATGAGATCAAGTTTCATATTCTTGTTAATAAATTCTAATCAATTTTGAAGCTAAAACAAAATAATTAAGAAAACAAAGCAAAGATAATGGAGAACCATCAATTCTAATTTATATTTACAAGTTTCTATATTTTATTATTAGCCTTAATCATAACGTAAATCTTCTCGAAACCAAGTGTCTGCTCTGGTGATTAGGGAGAGCGACTAGGGCTTCGCCCAATGGGCAGCGACAGCTCGGGGGAGGGGTCAACCGCCGATCTTGCGCTGACCTGCTCCCCCAGGGTCTTTCCTAGGCCGCCTGGTGCTCAGGGAGGTCAGAAGGTGGGGATTGCACGTTGGGACTCCGGGCTCTAGACCCTGATGGTGACGGACTGGTAGTTCACAACGATCTGGAGACAAAGGTGGGCTCTGGATCCCTTGTGGTCGTAGAGCCTCTTGGCGTCTCCAGTGTTTTTCTCCTGCTCAGGCGTCCTCCACACTGGTCTCCTTTCTTCCCCTTTCCATCTTCTTTTTAGTTGTTTTTCTCCCTGTCAGTTTTCTTTTTGTGCTTTCTTTTGGTGTTTGGTTAGTCGCAGCTTCTGCTGCCCTTTTAGTCGTCATTTCCATCGATGTTGGTTGTTTCCCAAAAAACACAGCATATATGCAACATATATTGTTTGGAGGTCGCTGGTCGTCGGATCCAGTGGGGGCGGGTTTGCCCTCTTTTTTCTTTCTTTGTTCTTCCTAGTCTATTTCTCTGTGTAAGTCTGTTTGTGGTGGTCTTTTTTTGGTTGTGCCTTTGGTTCCTTCTTGGGCGGACGGTGAGCTTGGGCGCCCCTAGGTGCTTCAGGAAGAGGAGGATTAAGCTGGGTTTGTACTTTGTGCGTATCTTCCGCCCCCTGCTCACAGTGGTGGTCGGGAGTGGTGGTGGGGTTCCCGGTACCCTCTACTCCCCACTGTTGTATCCGCATGAGTCATCCTTCCTCTGTATTTACATCACTGGGGTTTGTCCTCCTTTTCGGGTCTCCTGGTTGATGCACTCTTAGTGCTCGATATTTTTTCTGTGTTAACGTTGTGTTGTTGGGTAGCTCCTTGGCAAGTTTTTTTTTTCTTTGCTGGTAGCTGTGTTTCTAGTCCTGTTTGTGTGGTGTTGTGTTTGTGTTGTTTCTTTGTGGTCGAGTTCTTTTTCAGGTGATCATTCGTTATCTTCATGATGGTAACCTCTGCCAATGGCTATGCAAACTCCTCGCCCGATGTACTCATAGGCTCTTGTAGATTGATGAATTCCATCCCGGATAGTTGTTTTAGACAACCACTACAAGAGGTCGACGGTGCAGAAACGTACCTATCACATCCCAATGTGAGCCTTGTACTATGTCTTTCCGCAAAAGGAGTTGTTGCTTGGTTTCTTGATGAGAGATGTCTATCTTGTAAATGTTGTATGGCTTACTTTTAATGAGATTAAGCTATTTTAAAAAAAAAAATTATTAGCCTTAATCATTTGAACAACCAAAGCTTATTTCTCCTTGCTATTTTAATAGGACTGAGTGTGACCTTTCTTGTTTGTAGGTAATTTAAAGAAGATGGATGTTGGATTCTAAACAACTCAAATTTGTTACTTGCAATTTTTTGTGATCTTTTCTTGAAGTCTAGATCTCATATTATTTATGTCATGTTAGTAAATAATATCAACTTTCTATAAGGAAAAGATAACTTGGTATAACTACCTATATTATGTGAAAAAGTATGATTAAGTTTCTTGTTTGTTATGATTATCAAATTAAATATGAAGTTAAGGATAAAAATGTGAAGACAAACCATATGAAGTTATTAAAAACCAATCTATTTTTATTTGTTAACTTATTTTCTTATTTCATTTTTAGTTATAGTTATAAAAACAACCTATTGTTTTTTTTATCAGATTCAACTCCCCACGGTGAAAAAAATCAAGAGTGATACTTTATATTTGTTGAAAAGTTCAACAAATCCGAGTTCTAGATACCATAAAACTAAATAAAGGGTCTAAAACCACAAAAGGGGAGGCACCTTCTATAATATATTACAAGGCAAGTTTCATTCTTTGTAGTGCGGAGTAATACTCAATTTCTGAGTATTTCACTTATTTAATTTTATTTTCAATTACTACATGTCATCAAATTGTGGTCTTAACTTTTTTTAATCAAAATTCAAACGATCTGTAAAAAAAAGAGTTTTGTGGTTGCAATTTTCAGTTTGGGAGACATGCTACATTATTCAGTCCTTTTTATGAATTTGTTACTTTAGTTTTTTCTTTTATTATTGAGATGTGAAAATTAGTTCTTGCTTTGGACAATATCAAGAAATATAGTCAGCTTATCAAAAAAAATTAGCTAGCATAATTTATATGTAAATATATTTAGTTTTATGTATTCCTAAACAATGAGAAAAAACTGTTTTTATATACTATTAAGTGGAATTTCTCTTAATTAATTTTTTGTCCCACGTCACAATTCATTTTGTATAATCAAACGCATGTATATATATATATATATATATATATATATATATATATATATATATATATATATATATATATATATATATATATATATACATATTTGTGGATACATTTTCAATAAATGTTTTACCTTTTAAATTTTCTTAGATGCAATATGATACATCAATTACACTCATTCATTATGTATATTATTAAATATAACACCTTTGACAATTTTTACTTTGAAATAAATTATGAAAAACTTTATATGATTTTCTTATAGAATTGAACATATAAAGACATAGCACATTATATGATACATGTTTTTTATTGTATTTGTGAACAAAGCATTAAATGTGTACTTGGAGCCCCCAATGTTAAAATTCTGACTCTTCCCCGAGATTTAAGAATAGTTGGACTTTTAAGTATAGGACAGCCAGCTCATGGTAAACGAAATGAAGAAGGGGAATTGCGGAAGAGGCTATGAAGACCTTTTGGCTAGAGAGATATTCAATCTCTAGCAAGGCTTCAAAAATTTCAAACATCTCTTTCGTTGGAAGACAAGATAACTATGTGGCGCACCTATTTGTTATGATGCATGTTTCGCTTGTGTATCTCTGCTTAAGACAAAGAACTGTGACCAAAACAGACTGTGCATTAGTTTCCGAAGATATGTATGAATAAGAGAGTAATTGTTGAATTTAAAAAAAAAAAAAGGAATCATTTCAAAACACTTGGACTTAACTCCAATAACTTTTAGCAAAAACAAAAATTAAATTCTAATTGAGTCCTAGTCTAAGTGATGTATGGGATGGAGCTCTAATCCAACCCCAAAAGAATCGATTCTAACATACTTTGTGTTATCAATCGCCAGCTTAACATCTACGAATAGCCTAGTATGCCCACCAGATAATTTTCCGCTATTTTCATACGATCCGAGCTCCACCTAATATATATGTTTGAATCCTTCAACACTAACATGGTTCTCTGCCAACTTCATTTGCGGAATTTGGTATTCTAAATATAAGCATCTGCCTTGCTGGAGATTTACCGAGTACCCATCTATAGTAAATTAAGAATGACAAGATCTTCTTATAAGATGCAACCCAGACCTGAGCTGGCCCTTAACTTCACTCATCTTCTTGGAGGAAAAAGACGGAAGAGAGCACAAATAGATGTTCCTGCGCTAGGTAATCTACCCATTTGCTTATTCTAACTTTTAATCATATGATAGATACTTGAACTATTGCCCATTCCTACCCTCGCGCAACTTGTAACTTTTCCGCCTCAGATAAAAAAACAGCAGATATGCAATTTTTTTTTCTTCTCATATAATTCAGTTCAGAATAGAAATTGATAGCCATAGATCTTTTCATATTTTTGCAAGTTGTCCAATGTATGTTTATTTTTGTTATTACTAGTTGATTGTGGCGGCGGCGTCACCTGGAACCACAATTCCGGCAGAGGCGTATCTTCTGCTTTGGTGAAGGAATTCGTCTATCGACCATCAGGTGTGTGTGCGTTTGTTTCTTATTTTTAATATGAAGGACCCATCAATCAATTGATCAACATTTTAAGAAAAAACAATTACAATGAGATATATAAGAAGAATGAGTCTCAGCCGTTCAAGAGTAGTTAGTGTCTAAGAGTGGTTAGCGGCGGGCAAATGATAATATAATAATAAAGGTTTGCATTATTCTAACATTGTCAAATCACACTACTAATACGAGCATTAAGATTTCTATGTTTAACTTTTAAACATTACATGTATAGATTTTAGTTATTGTTCACAACTGTAAAGCAAGCTTTCGAACCATGTATATACGTTTTCCACTCGTCTCATATATAGTCTCATTTTTGCACATTTTTTATTGCCAAGTTAAACGTATCCGTCTGCTATTTATTTCTAGCACTTCACCGAAATTTGAACATTTCATAGACTGTGCATGACGATGGGGTTGACCATTTTCCGGTTCCACTTTCTATCAGTTGATTATTTTTTCTGTTCTTTATATATGTTTTTCTATTTATGGGTCTGACCATGTATTCTTTTCAGTCCCACGTTCACTCATCATTCATCATTTTTCTTCATCATCATCGTATAATCTTCAATACCAACTATGTCAGGGTTGACACATGATTTATGTGTCATGCTCTCCATTTCCACTTTAACGGACTATCTCTGTGTTATTTCAACTTTGTCCTATAGATAGGGCGAAGGTAACTCATGTGGTGCGGTTCAGAAATCTCCAATAAAAAAACTTTTTAAATTTTACTTCCTATGAAATCATATTGTGGTGTCTTTATAACAAGATTGGTTTGGGATTTACCTTGTCTGGATGGGTCTGACGTGGCCCTATCCAGGCAAAGTTCTTCGTTATAAAAAAACTTTGTCCAACTTGATGTAATACTCCAAACTAATAGTTTTATTCAGAATAGTTGCACGTGTCCAAACATTTCAAGATGTAGCAGTATGAAATGATAAAAGAAAAATTTGATAGAACATCAACATGGTAGAAAAAATTAACAGATAGCATCAATCTATTTGAACTCACTAAAACAGCTAAGATATTTTACCAAATGACAAGGAAATAGTCATTTGGTTTGGCGGATTTCGCTACAGTATTGTCACATGTAAGCGTAAATCCGCTAATATTATGCCACCTTTTGCAGAAGTCAAGTTGGCCGACCATTTGTTTGTGTTTTACCTTAAAAATGCAAATGGTAGACAGCATTTGTAAACGTGAGCTAAACTTGAACAATAGTTTAGTGGGACCCTCTTCAGCAAAATATTTAAGCTAGGCGCTATTTTATTGTGTTGTTTTTACTTGGTGTTGTATTGTCAACTGCTTCTTGCTACACCTCATCCTCCATTTATACAATGTCCTTTGGAGTCCTGGTGTTAACTTTGTGCCGGTAGTTCCACCACTAGTAGTTATCTACAATGCAAATCAATGCAAAAAAGTTCAAACCAGAGCAGATTGCGGCAATGGTCAAATTTGTCAGATCAAGCATGTTTTGCGTCCCCATTTGTTCATTCCATGTCAGAAAATACATACAAGTACGTGTTACTTAACGTATGATGTGCTTTATGCATTGACTATTGAGATTTTAAAATACCTGACCCAAACAAGGTATATAACTTTCTCTTATATTTAGTAGTTCCGAAACTAGTGGTCTAGTTTCTATTCACTATGCCAATAGGTTGAGGTCTGGGATGGATGGATTGGATAAAAAATATGAATTTATTTTTGTAAAGTCTAAACAATCTAGAATAAATAATGGGCAACTCAGCCGACATTTAATATGTCTGATACAATTTATGCTTACTTTTCCAAAAAAATTATGCTTTCTTAGACAATGTTTATACAAGTTGCAATGTCTTATGTTTTCGTCAAATTCACGTTGCTAACAAATTACCTTCCAACATCAGGAATACAAAGATTTTCAATCATCATTGAGGAATCACAAGTTCCTCCAGCTCCATGGCATCCAGAACACTCTTTGTTGTTCCACTACTGCTCCTACTTCTTTCCGGTTTGTCAGCGGCAGAGACACTTTCAACCAATCCCAGCTGCCCAGCCCAGCAAGAGAAGGACCGTGTAGTGAGCATCCCAGGCCAGCCGCCAGTGAAAAGCCAGCAGTATGCTGGGTACGTGACAGTCGACGGCGACGAAAATGCTGGGAAACACCTCTACTACTGGTTCTTTGAGGCAGAGGAAGAGCCATTGAAGAAACCTGTTGTGTTATTTCTCGGTGGAGGCCCAGGTGGTTCTTCCATTGGTATTGGAGCTGGCCAGGAACTTGCGCCTTTCCTTATCACCAAGGATGAGAATGTGCTGGTGCGTAACGAGTATCCTTGGAACATAGGTATGTGGGCATACATAAAAGTATATCCCTGACACTGTACAACAACTTAATGGTGATCATTTTTTTCTTCGAATTCGTAGCTGCCAACATGGTGTTCCTTGATAGTCCTATCGGTGTGGGTTTCTCCTACTCTGACGGGTGCTCCCCCTCTGATCTCCACGATCAGACTGACGAAACCACTGGTATCATCCACTGCTCTAGGCTACATATATTTCTCATGTGTTTTCATTTAGATGTATTATAATTAATAAAATTCGTTAATTGATTTCTTTCATTCAGCTCACAATTCCTATAATTTTCTCGTGAAATGGTTTGAACGGTTCCCACAGTTCAAAGATAATGAATTCTACATCTTTGGCGGGAGCTATGCCGGTACTGTACCCAATGACCTCCTATTTCATGTGTTCATATATCTAGTTTGTATTGTATCCTTATTAGTTCTGGCTAACATTTCTTCAATAATTACTTATTCGTAATATGTTCTCGTGGTGTAGGACATTTCGTTCCGCAACTGGCCAATGTCATCCTGGAAAAACGGAGTGCCATAAACATCAAGGGAATTATGGTAATGAACCCATGCATTTGTATTTTATATTTTAGTTTGTGTGAATGAAAATGAGCTAAAGTTTCTGATACATATGAAACAGTACCTCTCACATGTGCTATATAGTGGGTAAGAAATGATAGCTCTTCTATTTTAAATCCTTGTTTTAATTCCCAAACTATTTTCATCTTATGAAATCATGTATTCTCAGGACCGAGGGCAATGCGCTTTTGATTCGAAATGTTTTGATACTAAAATTAGATAGACACATACACACATCGTGTGCGCGCAAACACACGCACACACACTCCGGGTAGTTTAGGGGACTTTGCTCTTTACGCTTGCCCTTCTTCATTCATTCACTCGCTTGGATTCGTTTGGTTGTTGGGACAGAAGCGACAAAGGAGGGGAGATGGGAATGCATGCATTAATCATATATGATGATTTAAGTAAACAAGCGGCCGCATATCGCCAAATGTCATTATTGTTAATACTCCTGCGCTGCAACTCTGACTCCTCTTCTCTGGGGATTTCATCCTTTCCGTGCGAACAATCATAGAAAGTTTGATATATATATATATATATATATATATATATATATATATATATATATATATATATATATATATATGTATATATATATATAGAGAGAGAGAGAGAGAGTCGGGTTAGAATACACTCGAGTGTATTCCGAGCAGAATACACATAGGGCTGTAAATGGGTACGGGTAGACCCGCGGACCCGCAAATCCAGACCCTTTAAAAACCCGTCACGGGTCTAAATTTTTGTACCCGCGTACCCGTGGACCCGCATACCCTTGGACCCGCACATATACGAGTTTACTAATGGGTATTCTTGGACCCAGACCCGCTAGACCCGCGTACCCGCTATAGGTGAATAACTATGTAAATAATATGTTATTTATATCACACTTTACTAGTCCAACTAATATAATACTTGAGATTATATCATACTATAATTATGATAAGGTTGAGACTAGTAAGATTAACTATGTGAGCAGTCCTAGTAAGATTAACTATTGATAATTATGCTATAGGTGAATAACTATGTAAATAATATCGTAATCGATGAGTTGGAAGTCAATTGTTTTTATTTAGTTCTAGGAAGATTAAACTAGCAGACTTGGTTTGTATTTGTTTGGTTCCACGGTGTTGTTTGTTGAGCAGAAGGTGTAGTATATTGCTGGCATTATTCACCTAGCTGTAGCAAGCACCTAGGCCAAGTAAAACCAATGAGATTTTGGGAGGGGACGGAGTAGAAGAAGACAGATCGGACAAGCTGCACACATTGGAATGGGAACTGCGTCCAAAACTCGAGCAGTCTATTTTCCCAGATTTGTATAGAGCAGGAGATCTCGCATGCAGTTTGTTTCCAAGGTGTTGGTTCGAACTAGGTCCAACCAAACGCAAATTGTTGGAATTGCCGTGTACTTGCAACTGGATGAGCTGGTTTACAGCCCAACCAAATGGGCCATAATATTCAAAACAGAAAGTATTACATTATTTAATATAACTATATCATATGATACATGATAGCAATTCTCATTTTATTATAAGTGATAGAACATATCTCTAAATTTTCTTAGCAAAACAATATGATGTTACATAGAGAACCGCTTACCCGCATACCCGCACCGCATAACCGCTATTATTACGGGTACGGGTATGGTGCGGGTCTAGATTTTTATGAAGCGGGTCTAGAACCGGAACCGGACCCGTAAAATTAATTAGGGTAAGGATATGGGTATGGCTAGACCCGCACCGTACCCGCACCATTTACACCCCTAAATACACTCAAGTAGTTTTTCATGATGCAATATTTTTTTTTAAATCTAATCCATTGATCTTCTTAAACATCTTGTGAATAAATCATACACAAAATTTGAGTACATTTGGACATTTATAGGTCATGTTATAAAGACTGTAAAATTATGCATTTCAAATTAGTTTCGCGAATCGATCTTGTTATCCTTGGATGAGTGACTTACACTCATCAAAATGGGCTCAAATCGTGTATGTAGCCCAGTTATAGTATGACGTTGAAGATCAATGGTTTACATTTTGCAAAAAATAGTCTTGATATGCAAACACACTTGAGTGTATTCTAGCCTAACTATATATATATATATATATATATATATATATATATATATATATATATATATAGAGAGAGAGAGAGAGAGAGAGAGAGAGAGAGAGAGTCAGGCTAGAATACACTCGAGTGTACGGATCGCACGAATACACTCAAGTGTGTTTACATATCAAGACTATTTTTTACAAAATGTAAACCGTTGATCTTCACCGTCATACTATAACTAGGCTACATACAAATTTTGAGCCCATTTGAATGAGTGTAAGTCACTCATCCAAGGGAAACAAAATCAACGCACGAAACTAATTTAAAATGCATAATTTTTGCTGTCTTCATAACATGAGCTATACATATCCAAATGTGCTCAAATTTTGCGTATGAGTTGTTCACAAGATGTTTAAGAAGATCAATGGATTAGATTTTCAAAAAAAATATTGCATCATGAAAAACTACTTGAGTGTATTCCGCTCCAGATACACTCGAGTGTATTCTAGCCTAACTCTCTCTCTCTATATATATATAGAGAGAGAGAGAGAGAGAGTGAAGCGATATATATATATATATATATGTATATATATATAGAGAGAGAGAGAGAGAGTCAGGCTAGAATACACTCAAGTGTACAGATCGCACGAATACACTCAAGTGTGTTTGCATATCAAGACTATTTTTTGCAAAATCTAAACCATTGATCTTCACCGTCATACTATAACTAGGCTACATATAAATTTTTAGCCTATTTGGATAAGTGTAAGTCACTCATCCAAGGGAAACAAAATCGACACGCGAAACTAATTTGAAATGCATAATTTTTACAATCTTTATAACATGACCTATAAATGGCCAAATGTGCTCAAATTCTGTATATGAGTTATTCACAAAATGTTTAAGAAGATCAATGGATTTGATTTTTAAAAAAAATATTACATCATGAAAAATTACTTGAGTGTATTCTGCTCTGAATACACTCGAGTGTATTCTAGCCTGACTCTATATATATGTATATACTAGTAAACACACACGTGCACATGTACATATTTTCCTTAAATAATGAACTTGTACTAAAATAATATATCATTGTCTATATATAATTAATACAATTCCAATATTTATATTGATTTATTTGATCTATAACTCTAATATGAAGTAGAATATTTGAAAGCCAAATGATAAACATGTATCTAAGGAAAAGTATTTAATAAGTATAATATCATTCAACAGTTGCTTAAAACGTGATTAATATTTACTTGGTACATGGAATCAAGTGGAGGAAACATTTATTTTGCATGAGGTGTTGAGATGATGAAGAAGAGAAGATGAATGTTTACGAAAGAGAGGGGTGAAAGTCAAAGACCGAAAATGGTAATAGTGGGTGAGGGACAAAGTTATATAGACATATTTGTGACATTTCAATAACTGAATGAGCTGAGAAGATCGTCGATAGACATTAAATGAGATGATAAGAAAGAGAGAAGGAAAGTTTAGTGGGAGAAAGAGGGGTGCAAGGAAAAGGGAGAAATAAAGAGAATTGGATAGAGACTAAGGATGAGCAAAGGAGAGTTGTTGTTTTAGTTTTGGGAAGGTATGATAGGTGTTGTTTGTTAAGAATCATTTTTTCACACTTTCCATTAGAGATATGAAGGGTAAATAAGAAAGATTGAACAACAATTTTAAACATATTTAACTAACCACAAAAATTCAAAAAGTAATTGATAAAAAGTAAAGAGTGATATGAGAAGAGAGAGTCAAAAAAGTTGCATGGATTTGAATTACCAATACTAATTGGTTACAGTATTTTTGAGAAACAAACAATGATAAAACTACAAAGAGTTGAACAACCACTCTTTTTTAGGTAGTATTAATCTGGCTAACAAGTGGTAAAAAATTCATGTCATGTGTAGTGAGAAAAAAAATCACAAAACAAATAAAATAAGATGTACAACGATTAAAAATTAGTAAATAGGGCGATACAAATGTTTTGAAGACCATGTGTCACATATGGATCTGAAAAGAAAGGGTGATTTGTTTCATTTGGAAATCACGACTATGATGGTAATTGGTCGATGTTTATAATAATTAGGATCTAATGGAGAGAGAGAGAGAGAGAGAGGAGATGAGAAGGCAGACGTTAGTTTGGATTGTGTGTGAGAGAATAAGGGACATGTTGTTGAAAACATTTTTTATTCAATAAGGGAAATGACTTTGTTGGGATGAGAAAACTATGAGGGAGAGAGAATATAAGATTATGGGAGTTATAGGAGGAGATTGGGGTGTAGTGGGTGTTGGAGATCGTGGCTTGGGGAGGGAGTTCTAAAAAATTGTTAATGCAGCCTAGATATTCAAATTAAAGATTGGTTAACTTAAACATCAAACTGGTTGAGATTACATCAAACGTAGTTGATATTGTCATATCACACGTATTAACCTCTTTAACCAAATTCATCCTCCAAATACATGAATATAATTAATCACTTGACATTTTCAAATAGGCACTTGGCGCGGCCTCTATAGTAGACTTATGTTGATGTGGAGGAACAAGTCAAATATGATATTTCTAATGGCATAGAACCACATATAATGCCTGGTTCTATAAGTGAACCAAAACAAGAAAAAGAATGTATGAACAGGCCTTTAAGTAGTAGTATAAGTTAATGTAAGATGAAAACTTGAGTTCTTTATTCGTACAAATTCGTGCATTGAGTATATGTAAATATATACCATAAACATTTTCTTTGCTAATATCTTATTTCAACGATCAATCACAATATATCCCTCTTTGCACACATGCATAGCTATCAGCTATGCACATAGCAATACTCCTTATATAAACTTACTTGAGTTTGAACTCGCTAGTCTCATTTCTTTGCTCACAGTAGTAGTTTGAATCTGTCTCTATTAATCTTTGGTATAAATTACGCTACTCCTTTTCTTCTCTGGCATTATTCCTTCTCCTACACTCAGTGACCAGCAATTTTACCATCCACAACCATTAAAGAATACCTCACTAATATCCATTTTTTGGAAAAACAACTATCAATGATGACTGCTTGTTTCAATGAAGCCACACAGTAACAAAATCTTGTCACAAACTGTCAAGCGCATTCCTTCGCCTTCCAGCCCAGTTTATTCACCCAGATTTAGCAACCTTATTTTTCTTCTCTGGTGGTCCCCCAGAACCCCATAATATACAATGGCGGTCCAGAAAACTATATAATGAAGCTATAAAAAAATGGCAATTAAACATAAACATTTCAAAATTCCTTCCAACTTTTGCAGTATCTTTAGGGTGAAAGTTTTATGTTTTCACTATTTTCCCCGACTGTATCCTACCGCATCACATAGGAACACACTCCCTGCTGCCATGGATCACTTGGTACCTGGATGTAAAACCCACTGCCCATGACTGAGACGTACCAAGAGACTAAGACAGAGATATTGAAGACGTAGAGTAGTTCTCATTGTCTTACTGATTTTTACTTTCAGAGCCGGTGAATTACCAGTAGAGATGTAGTGGCCCTGCGATCCTTTGCTTTCAAGTCCAGTGCATCACCAACATGATCCCCGGTGATTCTGTGATGTAGTGGCTCTGTAATAAAAACAAATAACTATTATGACCAATTCGTTTAAGGCCTATGTTTGAATAATGACGGCAAAAGTAAATCAAGTATGAGCAGAAGACATGGATATTTGACAGAAAACTCACAGTATGGTTTCCGCACAGTTAATGGTTTAGG